>CM038678.1:345526584-346726584 GCA_021605205.1 Aegilops longissima | reverse complement strand
GATGAGTACTTATAGTCCAAGGGGTAAGAGGGGGATACATGTGTCGTGGCCCTTACACTGCTCACAGTCAAGGCGGTTGTACCACTTGCTCAAGCGGTTGTGCTGCTTGAGCAATTGTACTGCTCACCTGGAGTGGTTGTACTGCTCCTCCCAAGCTGGTGGCGTGCGTTGAAGTTGCGAATGGTAGTACCGGATGGAGTACTGGTTGTACCACCTATTGTATATTTACCGGAAGTACCGGAGTGGTACTAGCCTTGTACCTCTTCGAAACCCGAGAAGAATCGAGGTGGAGCAGTGGTTGGAAAGGTTGTTGGGGCGGTCGTACCGGTGATGACCCGAGCGATTGTAAATTTGATGGTCTAAGTAGTTGTACTGCTCATGTGAGCGGTTGTACCACTTGGAACGGTTGTATTACTCACAACAGCTGCCGTACTGCTCCTCCCAGGTTGAGCTCTCTCCATCTTCTTGACATCCATCTTCCGCCATGGTTTGGCCTTGCTCCCTAGCTTCTCCATGGTACCTGAGCATGCAAAGTCTCCGTTTGAGGTAGTAGCCATGCCTCATGTGAATACATAGGGAGCTCAAAGAGGAGAGAGGTAACCTTGATTTTAATAGCTCTTGCATGTGATCTTGTCATCGGTCCACTTCGTACTTGGGGTGATGGTGGCATGTCCATGGGGATGACCGTAGGGTGCTCCGCACCAAGACACCTACTGGATTAATAACCTTGGTTCTCTGGCTGAGGGAAATAATTGTCACTGGGCTACTTCATCTTTACACTTGGGTGAATCCCAACAGCTCATGCAGGAGCAAGCAGGTACCTCCGAAAATGCCATTGGTGAGACGGTCCAGATGGGGGAGAGCACATGACTAAAAACGACTATTAGATTTCCCCGTGCCATGGTGAAGGTATTAGAAGCAGACTATATGAGAGAACCAAATGCGCAAGATAGAGAAAGGTTGATGGCTATTGGAGCGACAAGAGGTTTTTCAAGTATGCTCAGGTCAGTTGATTGCATGCATTGGCAATGAAAGAACTGCCCAAAAGTTTTGCGCGGGATGTACCAAGGTCAGACCAAAGAGGCCACCATCATACTAGAAGCAGTGGCATCATAGGACTTGTAGATTTGGCATGCCTGGTTCTCATGACAACATCATTGTGCTCCAATGATCTCTGTTGTTAAAGAAATTTTGTGATGGGGAAGCGCCCTCGTGCAACTACATAGTCAACGGGCACAAATACAACATGAGGTGCTATCTTGCCAATGGTATCTATCCTCAGTGGACGACGTTTGTGAAGATCATATACGATCCCCCATGGCAATAAACGAAGTCACTTTGCAACAATGCAAGAAGCAACTAATAAAGATGAGGAGAGGGCATTCAGAGTGCTCCAAACTCGTTGGAGTATTGTTCATGGAGTTGTAGTGATGTGGGAATCAGAGATTTTGTGACTGTTGATGACATGTTATCATTTTGGACAATATGATTGTCGAAGACGAGGGTAAAAGGGCAGCCCGAACTCATGATTTTTTAGAAGCCCAAAGTACAAGTCCACATCCTAGAACAAGATGCAGATCGTATTCTGAAATTTCTGGAGATGCACTCGGAATCTTCAAGATCAATAGATGCACATGCAACTACTTAATGATCTTGTGGAGCATATGTGGAACCACAATTAAAACCAAAGAGTTTAATGTTTGAATTGTGCATTTCTCTAATCGGGTCGTGAAGGCATGTGGCTTGCGAGGCTAGGAACGAGGGGAGCTCCTATGTAACGCTCTCTACGTCAGAGAGTCGATGTTTTGCACAGGGCGCGACTCAACTGGGCTGGCCCATTTTGCAGTGGCAGGTGATGCGCGCGTTGTGCTAGCCAATCCGACCGACAAGCTCATGTGCCAGGTATGTAACGCAGCTGTTAAACAAACAAACAAAAGTGGCAAAATCTAAACATTCACAAAATTCCCCCAAAAAATAACCACTATAACACCTAGAAATTTGCAACTATAATGGCAGCCCGGTGCATATGAACTATAAGTCACACAGAGTTAAACCTTTTAGAAATTTCGAACATTGTTTTCTTTCTGAAACATGTAAATACTTTTTGAAACGCGAAGATTTTCATATTCATGAAAAAAAACTCGAAAATTTCATGAAAACACAAACATTTTTTGGGTTTCTCAAAAAAGAAAAAAAATGAAAATGAGAATACTCTTTGAAATCACGAACAATCTTTTAAAAACACAAACATTTTCTGGAAAACGATTTTTTAATTCGAACATTGTTTGAAATTACGAACAAAATTTCCAAAACACGAACAATTTTTGAATATGCGAACAAAATTGCCAAAGCTTGAACATTTTTTGTATTTGTGGAAATTTTTTGAAAAAGCAAATAGTTTTTGAAACTACAAACAAGTTTTTCAAAAATGCACGCATTTCATGCAAATTCCCCCAAAAAAATTGAATTTGCGAACAAAACTTGAAAAGATGAACATTTTTTGGATATGTGAACAAATTTGGAAAAGTCAAAACATTTTTTGTATTGAGTAAGCGTTGCATGGAAAACAAAAAAATTCTACGCACACGCAATGATCTATCCATGGAGATGCATAGTGCTACCTCTTGAGCACTGCGTTGGTTTTCCCTTGAAGAGGAAAGGGCGATGCAGCAAAGTAGCGTAAGTATTTCCCTCAGTTTTTGAGAACCAAGGTATCAATCCAGTAGGAGGCTACGCGCGAGTCCCTCGCACCTACACAAAACAAATAAATCCTCGCAACCAACGCGATAAGGGGTTGTCAATCCCTTCACAGTCACTTACGAGAGTGAGATCTGATAGATATGATAGGATAATATTTTTGGTATTTTTATAATAAAGATGCAAAGTAAAATAAAAGCAAAGTAAAAAGCAAAGGAAATAACTAAGTGTTGGAAGATTAATATGATGAAGATAGACCCGGGGGCCATAGGTTTCACTAGTGGCTTCTCTTAAGAGCATAAGTATTTTACGGTGGGTGAACAAATTTACTGTTGAGCAATTGACAGAATTGAGCATAGTTATGAGAATATCTAGGTATGATCATGTATATAGGCATCACGTCCGAGACAAGTAGACCGACTCCTGCCTGCATCTACTACTATTACTCCACTCATCGACCGCTATCCAGCATGCATCTAGAGTATTAAGTTCATGAAAACAGAGTAATGCCTTAAGCAAGATGACATGATGTAGAGGGATAAATTCATGCAATATGATAAAAAAACCCATCTTGTTATCCTCGATGGCAACAATACAATACGTGCCTTGCTGCCCCTATTGTCACTGGGAAAGGACACCGCAAGATTGAACCCAAAGCTAAGCACTTCCCCCATTGCAAGAAAGATCAATCTAGTAGGCCAAACCAAACTGATAATTTGAAGAGACTTGCAAAGATAACCAATCATACATAAAAGAATTCAGAAGATTCAAATATTGTTCATAGATAAACTTGATCATAAACCCACAATTCATCGGTCTCAACAAACACACCGCAAAAATAAGATTACATCGAATATATATCCACAAGAGAGTGGGAGAACATTGTATTGAGATCCAAAAAGAGAGAAGAAGTCATCTAGCTAATAACTATGGACCCGAAGGTCTGAGGTAAACTACTCACACTTCATCGGAGGGGCTATGGTGATGATATAGAAGCCCTCCGTGATGGATGCCCCCTCTGGCGGAGCTCCGGAGCGGGCCCCAAGATGGGATCTCGTGGGTACATAAGGTTGCGGCGGTGGAATTAGGTTTTTGGCTCCGTATCTGATCATTTGGGGGTACGTAGGTATATATAGGAGGAAGGAGTACGTCAGTGGAGCAACAGGGGGCCCACGAGGGTGGAGGGCGCGCCCTGGGGGGGTAGGTGCGCCCCCCTACCTCGTGGCCTCCTCTTTTGTTTCTTGACGTAGGATCCAAGTCTCCTGGATCTTATTCGTTCCAAAAATCACGTTCCCGAAGGTTTCATTCCGTTTGGACTCCGTTTGATATTCTTTTTCTGCGAAACTCTGAAATAGGCAAAAGGCAGCAATTCTGGGCTGGGCCTTCGGTTAATAGGTTAGTCCCAAAAATAATATAAAAGTGAATAATAAAGCCCAATAATACCCAAAACAGTAGATAATATAGCATGGGGCAATCAAAAATTATAGATACCTTGGAGACGTATCACATAGCAACGAGGGGGGAGTGTGTCTACGTACCCTCGTAGACTGTAAGCAGAAGCGTTCCACAACGCGGTTGATGTAGTCGAACTTCTTCGCGCTTCAACCGATCAAGTACCAAACACACGACACCTCCGTGTTCTGCACACGTTCAGCTCGGTGACGTCCCTCGTCTTCTTGATCCAGCAAGACGTCGAGGTAGTAGATGAGTTCCATCAACACGACGGCATGGTGACAGTGATGGTGAAGTAATCTCCGCAGGGCTTCGCCTAAGCTCTATGAAAATATGACCGGGCGTGTAAACGGTGGAGGGGGGCGCCGCACATGGCTAGGCAATTGTCTGGTGTGTGCTAGGCGCCCTATATATATATATATATATATATATATATATATATATATATATATATATATATATATATATATATATATATATATATATATATATATATATATAGAGAGGGAGATGCCAAGGGGCGCCCCAAGTAGGTCTGAATCCTACTTGGGCTCCTGCCCTTGGCCGCGCCCCCTGCCATGTTTATCGGAGGGGGGAGGAAAGAGGGGGGAGAGGGAAGGAAGTGGGAATCGTAATCCACACTTACCTTTCCCTTCTCCCCTTTCCTTCCCCTCCTTAGGCTAGACCATATGGGGGGCGCACCAGCCCCTTGTGGCAGGTGTGTTTCCCCTCTTGGCCCATAAGGCCCATATCTTTTGTCGGGGGTGTCCGGAACCCCTTCCGGTGACCCGATAAGTACCCGGTACCCCTCGAAACACTTCTGGTGTCTGAATACCATAGTCCTATATATCAATCTTTACCTCTCAACTATTTCGAGACTCGTCGTTATGTGCGTGATCTCATCCGGGACTCTGAACAACATTTGGTCACCAAATCACAACTCATATAATACTATATCGTCATCGAACGTTTAGCATGCGGACCCTACGGGTTCGAGAACTATGTAGACATGACCGAGACACCTCTCCAGTCAATAACCAATAGCGGAACCTAGATGCCCATATTGGCTCCTACATATTCTACGAAGATCTTTATCGGTCGAACCGTTATAACAACATACGTAATTCCCTTGTCCATCGGTATGTTACTTGCCCGAGATTCGATCGTCGGTATCTTTATACCTAGTTCAATCTCGTTACTGGCAAGTCTCTTCACTTGTTACATAATACATCACCTCGTGACTAACTCCTTAGTCGTTTGCTTGCAAGCTTATGATGTGTATTACCGAGAGGGCCAGAGATACCTCTCCAATACTCGGAGTGACAAATCCTAATCTCGATCTATGCCAACTCAACAAACACCTTCGGAGATACCTGTAGAGCATCTTTATAATCACCTAGTTATGTTGTGATGTTTGATAGCACACAAGGCATTCCTCTGGTATCCAGGAGTTGCATAATCTCATAGTCGAAGGAATATGTATTTGACATGAAGAAAGCAATAGCAATAAAACTTAAGATCATTATGCTAAGCTAATGGATGGGTCTTGTCCATCACATCATTCTCCTAATGATGTGATCCCGTTATCAAATGACAACACATGCCTATGGTTAGGAAACCTTAACCATCTTTGATCAATGAGCTAGTCTAGTAGAGGCTTACTAGGGACACAGTATTTGTTTATGTATTCACACATGTATTTAGGTTTCTGATCAATAAAATTATAGCATGAATAATAAACCTTTATCATGAATAAGGAAATATAAAATGACAACTTTATTATTGCCTCTAGGGCATATTTCCTTCAGTCTCCCACTTACACTAGAGTCAATAATCTAGTTCACATCCCCATGTGAATAACACCCATAGTTCACATCGCCATGTGACCAACACCCAGAGAGTTTACTAGAGTCAATAATCTAGTTCTATGTGATTAAGACCCAAAGAGTACTAAGGTGTGATCATGTTTTGCTTGTGAGAGAAGTTTAGTCAATGGGTCTGTCATATTCAGATCTGTATGTATTTTACAAATTTCTATGTCTACAATGCTCTGCATGGAGCTACTTTAGCTAATTGCTCCCACTTTCAATATGTATCCAGATTGAGACTCATAGTCATCTGAACCGGTGTTAAAGCTTGCATCGATGTAACCCTTTACGACGAACTCTTTGTCACCTCCATAACTGAGAAAATATTTCCTTAGTTCTCTAAGGATAATTTTGACCACTACCTAGTGATCTACTCCTAGATCACTGTTGTACCCCTTGCCAAACTCATGGCAAGGTACACAATAGGTCTAGTACACAGCATGGCATACTTTGTAGAACCTATGGGCTGAGGCATAGGGAATGACCTTCATTCTCTCTCTATCTTCTGTCGTGGTCGGGCTTTGAGCCTGACTTAGTTTCACAGCTTGTAACACAGGCAAGAACCCTTTCTTTGACTGATCCATTTTGAACTTCTTCAAAACTTTAGCAAGGTATGTGCTTTGTGAAAGTCCAATTAAGTGTCTCGATCTATCCCTATAGATCTTGATGCCCAATATATAAGCAGCTTCACCGAGGTCTTTCATTGAAAAATTCTTATTTAAGTATCCTTTTATGCTATCCAGAAATTATGTATCATTTCCAATCAACAATATGCCATCCACATATAATATCAGAAATGCTACAGAGCTCCCACTCACTTTCTTGTAAATACATGCTTCACCGTAAGTTTGTATAAAACCATATGCTTTGATCACCTCGTCAAAGCGTATATTCCAATTCCGAGATGCTTGCACCAGTCCATAGATGGATCGCTGGAGCTTGCACACTTTGTCAGCACCTTTAGGATCGACAAAACCTTCTGGTTCCATCATATACAACTCTTCTTTAAGATATCCATTAAGGAATGCAGTTTTGATGTCCATTTGCCAGATTTCATAACCATAAAATGCGGCAATTGCTAACATGATTCGGACAGACTTAAGCATCGCTACGGGTGAGAAAGTCTCATCGTAGTCAACTCCTTGAACTTGTCGAAAACCTTTTTGCGACGAGTCGAGCTTTGTAGATAGTGACATTACTATTAGCGTCAGTCTTCTTCTTGAAGATCCATTTATTCTCAATGGCTTGCGGATCATCGGGCAAGTCCACCAAAGTCCACACTTTGTTCTCATACATGGATTCTATCTCAGATTTCATGGCCTCAAGCCATATGTCGGAATCTGGGCTCATCATAGCTTCTTCATAGTTCATAGGTTCGCCATGGTCTAGTAACATGACTTCCAGGACAGGATTACCATACCACTCTGGTGCAGAACGTGCTCTATTCGACCTACGAGGTCCAGTAGTAATTTGATCTGAAGTTTTAATGATCATCATCATTAGCTTCCTCTCTAGTTGGTGTAGACATCACGGGAATGGATTTCTCTGATGTGCTACTTTCCAATTCGAGAGAAGATACGATTACCTCATCAAGTTCTATTTTCCTCCCACTCACTTCTTTTGAGAGAAACTCCTTCTCTAGAAAGGTTCCATTCTTGGCAACAAAGATCTTGCCTTGGGATCTGTGGTAGAAGGTGTAACCAATTGGTTCCTTAGGGTATCCTATGAAGATGCACTTCTCCGATTTGGGTTCAAGCTTATCAGGCTCAGGCCTTTTGACATAAGTGTCGCAACCCCAAACTTTAAGAAGCGACAACTTAGGTTTCTTGCCAAACCACAGTTCATACGGTGTCGTCTCAACAGATTTAGACGGTGCCCTATTTAACGTGAATGCAGTTGTCTCTAATGCATAACCCCAAAACCATAGTGGTAAATCGATAAAAGACATCATAGAACACATCATATCCAATAAAGTACGGTTACGACGTTCGGACACACCATTACGCTATGGTGTTCCAGGTGGTGTGAGTTGTGAAACAATTCCACATTATTTCAAATGAAGGCAAACTCGTAACTCAAATATTCGCCTCCAAGATTAGATCGTAGAAACTTTATGTTCTTGTTACGATGATTCTCCACTTCATTCTGAAATTCTTTGAACTTTTCAAATGTTTCAGACTTGTCTTTCATTAAGTAGATATACCCATACCTACTCAAATAATCTATCAAGGTCAGAAAATAACAATACCCACCGCGTGCTTCAACACTCATCGGACCGCATACATCGGTATGTATTATTTCCAATAAGTCATTAGCTCGCTCCATTGTTCCGCAGAATGGAGTTTTAGTCATATTGCCCATGAGGCATGGTTCACAAGTATCAAATGATTCATAATCAAGTGATTCCAAAATCCCATCTGCGTGGAGTTTCTTCATGCGCTTTACACCAATATGACCTAAATGGCAGTTCCACAAGTATGTTGCATTATCATTATCAACTTTGCACATTTTGGCATCAATATTATGAATATGTGTATCACTACGATTGAGATTCAATAAACCATTCACATTAGGTGTATGACCATATAAGGTTTTATTCATGTAAACAAAACATCAATTACTCTCTGACTTAAATGAATAACCTATTGCAATAAACACGATCTAATCATATTTATGCTCAATGCAAATACCAAATAACATTTATTGGTTCTATACTGATCCTGAAGGTAGAGGGAGTGTGCGATGGTGATCGTATCAACCTTGGAATCACTTCCAACACACATCTTCACCTCGTCCTTAACTAGTCTCTATTTATTCTGCAACTCCTATTTCGAGTTACTAAACTTAGCAACTGAACCGGTATAAAATACCGAGGGGTTGCTATAAGCACTAGTAAAGTATGCATCAATAACATGTATATCAAATATACCTTTGTTCACTTTTCCATCCTTCTTATCCGCCAAGTATCGGGGCAGTTCCGCTTCCAGTGACCATTCCCTTTGTAGTAGAAAAAGCACTCGGTTTCAGGCTTGGGTCCAGCTTTGGGCTTCTTCTCGGGAGTGGCAACTTGCTTGCCATTCTTATTGAAGTTCCCTTTCTTTCCCTTACCCTTTTTTATTGAAACTATTGGTCTTGTTAACCATCAACACTTGATGCTCTTTCTTGATTTCTACCTTCGCTGATTTCAGCATCGCGAAGAGCTCGGGAATCGTTTTCGTCATCCCTTGAATATTATAGTTCATCACGAAGTTCTAGTAGCTTGGTGATAGTGACTAGAGAACTCTGTCAATCACTCTCATATCTGGAAGATTAACTTCCACTTGATTCAAGCGATTGTAGTACCCAAACATTCTGAATACATGCTCACTGGCTGAGCTATTCTCCTCCATCTTGTAGGCAAAGTACTTGTCAGAGGTCTCATACCTCTCAACACGGGCATGAGCCCGAAATACCAATTTCAGCTCTTGGAACATCTCACATGTTTCATGGCGTTCAAAACGTTTTTAAGTCCCGGTTCTAAGCCGTAAACCATGGCGCACTAAACTATCAATTAGTCATCATATCGAGCTTGCAAAACGTTCATCACGTTTGTATCTGCTCCTGCAATAGGTTTGTCACCTAGCGGTGCATCAAGAACATAATTCTTCTATGCAACAATGAGGATAATCCTCAGATCACGGACCCATTCCGCATCATTGCTACTATCATCTTTCAGCTTACTTTTCTCTAGGAAGATATAATATATATATATATAGGAGCTATATCGCAAGCTATTGATCTACAACATAGATATGCAAAACTATCAGGACTAAGTTCATGATAAATTAAGTTCAATTAATCAAATTACTAATGAACTCCCACTTAAATAGACATCCCTCAAATCATCTAAGTGATACATTATCCAAATCAACTAACGCATGTTTGATCATCACGTGAGATGGGGTAGTCATCATTGGTGAACATCTCTATGTTGATCATATCTACTATATGACTCATGCTCGACCTTTCGGTCTCTAGTGTTCCGAGGCCATGTCTGTACATGCTAGGCTTGCCAAGTTTAACCCAAGTATTCCGCATGTGCAAAACTATCTTACATCTGTTGTATGTGAACGTAGAGTCTATCACACCCGATCATCACGTGGTGTCTCAACACGATGAATTGTAGCAACGGTGCATACTCAGGGAGAACACTTTTATCTTGAAATTTAGTGAAGGGATCATCTTATAATGCTACCGCCGTACTAAGCAAAATAAGATGCATAAAAGATAAACATCACATGCAATAAAAATATGTGACATGATATGGCCATTATCATCTCGTGCTTTTGCTCTCCATCTCCAAAGCATCATCATCATCTCCATCGTCACCGGTTCGACACCTTGATCTCCATCGTTGCGTCGTGGTCGTCTCGCCAACTATTGCTTCTATAGCTATTGCTAACACATAGCGATAAAGTAAAGCAATTACATGGCGTTTGCATTTCATACAATGAAGAGACAACCATAAGGCTCCTGCCGGTTGCCGATAATTTACAAAACATGATCATCTAATACAATAACGTATATCACATCATGTCTTGACCATATCACATCACAACATGCCCTGCAAAAAAAAGTTAAACGTCCTCTACTTTGTTGTTGCAAGTTTAACGTGGCTGCTACGCGCTTCTAGCAAGAACCGTTCTTACCTACGGCAAAAACCACAACGGTGTTTCATCAAGTTTTCTATTTTAACCTTCTTCAAGGACCGGCCGTAGTCAAATTCGATTCAACTAAAGTAGGAGAAACAGACACCCGCAAGCCACCTTTATGCAAAACTAGTTGGATGTCAGTCGGTGGAATCGGTCTCATGTGCATGGACATGTAAGGTTGGTCTGGGCCGCTTCATCCCACAATACCGCCGAATCAAAATAAGACATTGGTGGTAAGCAGTATGGCTAACACCGCCCACAACTCTTTGTGTTCTACTCGTGCATATCATCTACGCATAGACCTGGCTCAAGATGCCACTGTTGAGTAAACGTTGCATGGAAAACAAAAAAAAATACTACGCACACGCAATGATCTATCCATGGAGATGCATAGCAACGAGGGGGAGAGTGTGTCTACGTACCCTCGTAGACAGTAAGCGGAAGCATTTCACAACGCGGTTGATGTAGTTGAACTTCTTCGTGCTTCAACCGATCAAGTACCGAATGCACGACACCTCGCGTTCTGCACACGTTCAGCTCGGTGACGTCCCTCGCCTTCTTGATCCAGCAGGACATCGAGGTAGTAGATGAGTTCCGTCAACACGATGGTGTGGTGACAGTGATGGTGAAGTAATCTCCGCAGGGCTTCGCCTAAGCACTACAAAAATATGACCGGGGTGTAAACGGCGGAGGGGGGCGCCGCACACGGCTAGTCAATTCTCTGGTGTGTGCTAGGTGCCCCCTCCTCATATATATAGGTGGGAGGGAGAGAGGAGAGGCCAAGGGGCGCCCCAAGTAGGTCTGAATCCTACTTGCTCTCCTACTCTTGGCCACGCCCCTGCCATGTTTGTCGGAGGGGGAAGGAAAGAGGGGGAGAGGGAAGGAAGTGGGAATCCTAATCTGCACTTACCTTTCCCTTCCCCCCTTTCCTTACCCTCCTTAGGCCGGCCCATATGGGGGGCGCACCAGCCCCTTGTGGCTAGTGTGTTTCCCCTCTTGGCCCATAAGGCCCATATCTTTTGCCGGGGGTGTCCGGAACCCCCTCCGGTGACCCGATAAGTACCCCGTACCCCCCGAAACACTTTCGGTGTCTGAATACCATCGTCCTATATATTAATGTTTACCTCTAGAGCATTTTGAGACTCCTCATCATGTCCGTGATCTCATCCGGGACTCCGAAAAACATTCGGTCACCAAATCACATAACTCATATAATACTATATCGTCATCGAACATTAAGCCTGCGGACCCTACGGGTTCGAGAACTATGTAGACATGACCGAGACACCTCTCCGATTACTAACCAATAGCGGAACCTGGATGCCCATATTGGCTCCTACATATTCTACGAAGATCTTTATCGGTCGAACCGTTAACATACGTAATTCCCTTTGTCCATCGGTATGTTACTTGTCCGAGATTCGATCATTGGTATCTTTATACCTATTTCAATCTCGTTATCGGCATGTCTCTTTACTCGTTCCACAATACATCACATTGTGACTAAATCCTTAGTCGTTTGGTTGCAAGCTTATGATGTGTATTACCGAGAGGGACCAGAGATACCTCTCCGATACTCGAAGTGACAAATCCTAATCTCGATCTATGCCAACTCCACAAACACCTAGCACTAGGCGATACTGGCGAAGGGGGAAACATCCGGGAAAGTTTTCCGGTCCAAGGCGTCTGTCGAGATGATGAACCGGAGAGGAAATTTTGCAGGTTCGATAGGTTAGTGCGTGGCGGACGAGCGGACTGCGTATCGGATTCGTCTCGCTGTTCGAGCAACTTTCATGTACAAAGTTTTTCCATCCGAGTTACGGTTTATTTAATACTAATTTATAAAGATTTAATCATTTTCTAGATTTTCTGAATTTAATTTAATTCGAAATTAAATAGCTAAATGCTAGGTGCACCCAGCTCTGCGTACACAGAAGTGTACCAGAGGCTGACATTTGGGTCCAGGCGGCCCCAGTTGACCAGTCCAAGTTTGGTGGTCAAGCGGAGTTGGGGCCCCTGTCATTGACTGCCTAGTTAACTAACAGTTTTAGTTAGACTAATTAGGTAGTTAACAGGTTAATTAACAAGATTAATTAGATTAATTAATTTAGTTAATTAATTAATTAATTTTTCATTTTTATTTATTATTTTGTTCGAATAGCACAGGCGTGGGCCCCTTGGGTGATGGGCAGGTCGGTCGGCCGCCGCCGGTGGGCACGTGGGGAAGGGGCACGGGACCCGGCGAGGCCACAGGTGGGCTGAGCAAGGCCATGGGAGGAAGCAAGGCAGGGCGGCCAGGAGGTAGCGGCCACCGGAAGCAGGCGGCAAAGAAGACCACTGCAGCGTGCAAGGCCAAGCAAGCGCCATGGATGCTGGTGCGACAGGCCACCGTGGGGGGGGGGGAGTTCGGCACGGTGAGGGTGCAGATGCTGTGGTGGGTGCCCTGGGAGCAGGGGAGCGGCAGGGGCCGTGGTGGCCGTGAGCGGGAGCTCGGGCGGCAGAGGCGGTGGGGCGCCGAGCCGCGAGGAAGAGGGGGCTCACTGCGGGTGTAGGGGACAAGGCAGCGTGCTCGGAGAGGCTCGGGGTGGTCGACGAGGACGACGCGGGCGGAGCGGGAGGCAGGCCCAGGGGTAGATCGACGAGGTGGAGGCGGCGGCGTCCGGCGAGTGCGGCATCGGGCACCGTGGGCGACGGAACGGCAGCGCGGCCACGAGCGGTGGGTGACGAGGCGAGGGATGGAGGAGCACGGCGACAACAAAGGGCTCCGCGAGGAAGGCCTCCGTCGTCTGCGTCAGGGAGTCGTCGCCCGATCCGGATCGGGATCGGGGGTGGAAGACTTGACCGAGGGGGGGAAGTGAGAGAGAGGGGATCGGCTAGGTTAGGGTTCGGGGGTGGGGGGATAAGGGGAGGGAGTGGCCGGCTGGGCCCTTGCCCAGCTGGGCCGGTGGCCGAATGGGCCGGCCAGTTGGGTCGGCTGGCCCGGGGGGGTGCTTGTTTTTCTTTTGTTTTTTACTTTTTATTTATTTTACCTTTTCTGTTTTAGCTTTGTTTCCTATTATTTTAGTTTTATTAAAATACACACTTAGCATCTAATTTAGTATTTCAAATTAGTCCATAATCACAAAAAGTCTAATCCTCAAATAAATTAGTTTGACATTTTATTAATTACAAAAGGTATTTAAACAATTGTTTTCACCATTGTTTTAATCGTTTTAGGGCCTTTATACATTTTATCAAAGTTTGGTTTCTCCACCATAATTACCTAGGTATTATTTGGTTCACCCCGAACATTTAAATCTTAATATTTGAAAACTTTTATCCTTCGCTCGATTTTGAATTTGAAATTCAAACTAGGTTCCGAACTAACGCGAGTTTATCCACAGTAACCGAGGTGTCGTGGCATCATCAGTGGGGATTACTGTAGCTTAATTACCCGGGTGTCACAATTCTCCTCCACTACAAGAAATCTCGTCCCGAGATTTAAGAGGGGAGTAAGGGGGAAAGTTTGGGTTACGACATTCAAACGGATCTCCTCGAAGAAGTCAATCCCTTTCGTTGATGTCTTCAATTATTTACTCCAAAGCATCATGATGAAGTTGTCGTCCTTTCTTCGGGGAACTCCATCGTACTTACGAATAGGTAAGGGGTAGCTCTACAATGCAAGGATGTTATAAGGGAAAATCATCTGGGGTATCCCCAGAATGAACTTACGAGTATCTCGCGAGTTGAACAAATGACACACATCGATAGCAAAGTAAGAAAGTGCGATAAGAAGTTTCAAGCGGATAGGCAATCGTTCATTGCCTGAAGCAGGGTGCGAAAGGGTTCAGAGCAGCGGGTATATGTATTGCGTCCGATACTGAATAGATCAACAGCAAGTGGCCCGTGAATTACATACAAAGTCAAGCGTGAGGAATAACTTCGCAATGAGGGTGTACAGGAGAGTCAGGTTTCGATCCCGTGAAACTGTGGGTTATGGGCCCACCATGTGGTTAAAAGTAGAAAGGTTGGTGACATCTTGCACGATCATGTAAGCAAGGCATGTCAGAGGAGAGTCTGAGGGTCATGTCGGTTATCACGTTGGTACCAAGGGCGAGGGACGAAGAGAACCATTTTCCTGCTCGTTGAACGAGGCGGACCAATAGGCAAGGTTCTCGTCCATCGGTGGTTGCGGAATGTCATCAACAATAGTAATAGGGTCTTACTTACAGAGTGGTACAACGAGGTGCTTACCTAAGCGAGGGATTATCACTGCTTAGATTATATATATCCCGGAAAGGTTCAAACAACCAATGGAAAGTAAAATATGATTATCATATTAAATGAACAATGGGAAGGAAAATGTGTTTAAACACATATTTCAGGGATATATCCTTACCAAGGATAAGCGAGCATGATATCCATGACAGGATATAATGTAGAAAACCCTTTAGGAAAGGGAGAGAAATTTCATGACATTACCCATACAAGCGGTGTTCGGATAATTTGAGCAAGAAACATTTAGCATTGGGCTTGAATGTTCTTGTTGAAAATCGAGTACCACGACATGTTTCGAGATAGCATTGACATGGTCTTCAGGTGAAGATCAGACTTGGAATCACGAAGGATTCATCAGGAATAACTTGTAGAATAAGTCTTACGATTTCCTCATGGATGAACGGATAACCTTGCTGAAAAGGAAACTATAATGATAGGTCCTCCAGCCGGGGGGGGGGTGCTAGGCATGACATCATGTTACCGGGTCATCAAAGGATCAACATCATAACTCTTGGAAAGTTGTCCCAACCATCATAGCTGACCGAGTTTCAGATCCGATTGGTGTCAGGATACCTCAGACTTAGGATACCTGAGAAGAAAAGGTGCAACGCAAATTGACGAGATGACATTGTATGATTCTTGGGGCAATGAACTATGAAGTGATTTCCGTTAACAAGAGTCCATCATTAACCCAAGGAGAGGATAAGGAGGTGTCTGGTGAACTCAACGGTAATTCATCGAGATTCCCAAAAGATGGACTTCCACAATTAAGTGAACAAGGAGATAACATTTGTCATATCGAATGATATAAGGAAGTATGCTCTAGGAAACATACACAATTAAACATTGGTTGAAAGGTGCGCCCGATGGGTTGGGTTGCACGACCAATGTCAGAATGGTGATTCAATAAGCGATAGTCTAAGAATTGAACCATCGACCATTAACTTCAAAAAAAATAGGGTTGCTAGAAGGAAAGAATCCAAACAACACCGTCCACTTGTCGGAATTAACACGGGGACCAAGAAAGAATGGTGATAGTGAGAAGTATTTCTATGTCAAGAATCCTCAAGAGGTGGAACAAATCTCAGAACATCCTTGACATAAAGGATGGTAATATGTAACGCCCTCGATGCGGCTATATCTCCCACGTGTCGAAGCACGACTTAGAGGCATAACCGCATTGAAAGCAATGTCGCAAGTGAGGTAATCTTCACACAACCCATGTAATACATAAGGGAAAAGAGATACATAGTTGGCTTACAATCGCCACTTCACACAATACATGAGTAAAACATTACATCATACAGATACAATCAAGGTCCGACTACGGAACCAAAATAAAAGAAGACTACCCCAAAAGCTACACAGATCCCCGATCGTCCCAACTGGCTCCACTCTTGATCAACTCAAACGAAACAACACAAAGAACAAGATCTTCATCGAGCTCCTCCTTGAGCTCGGGTGCATCACCTGCACGGTTTCATCGGCACCTGCAAACTGGTTTTGGAAGTATCTGTGAGTCACGGGGACTCAGCAATCTCACACCCGCGAGATCAAGACTATTTAAGCTTAAAGGTAGGACAGGGTAGTGAGGTGGAGCTGCAGCAAGCGACTAGCATATATGGTGGCTAACATACGCAAAAGAGAGCGAGAAGAGGAGCAAAGCACGGTCGAACAACTATGATCAAGAAGTGATCCTAGAATAACCTACGTCAAACATAACTCCAACACCGTGTTCACTTCCCGGACTCCGAGAAGAGACCATCACGGTTACACACGCGTTGGTGCATTTTAATTAAGATCAACCGGGTTTTCTACAACCGACATTAACAAATTCCCATCCGCCACATAACCGCTGGCACGGCTTTGAAAGTTCAAACCCCGCAGGGTGTCCCAACTTAGCCCATGATAAGCTCTCGCGATCAACGAAGAATAGACCTTCTCCCGGAAGCCCGATCAGTCTCGGAATCCGGCTACAAGACATTTCGACAGCAATAAAACATGTCCAGCAAGACCTCCGGCGTCGACACCACGATAGTAGCCGCGTATCTCGCCTCGTGCCACGACCGGATAAGCTAAGCGTCTGGTACCGACGTAACCCAAGTTGCCAAGGGATGGTCCCAGACGGTGTTTAGTTTGGACCAACGCTTAGACAAGCAATCGCCCGGGGTAAATAAAGATGACCCTCGGGATGCGCGACTCCCAAGGGAAAAAGGCTAGGTGAGGCAAATGTAAACCCAAAGTTGGGCCTTCTTTGGAAAAGTCTTATTCAAAGCGAACTGTCAAGGGGTCCCATAAATCACCCGACGCGTTAGGGACGCAAAAATCCGGGAACATAATACCGATATGACGGAAACTAGGGCGGCAAGAGTGGAACAAAACACCAGGCATAAGGCCGAGCCTTCCACCCTTTACCAAGTATATAGATGCATTAATTAAATAAGATATATTGTGATATCCCAACAAGTAAACATGTTCCAACAAGGAACAACATCTCCATGTTCCAACAAGGAACAAACTTCAACTTCACCGCAACTAACAACGCTATAAGAGGGCTGAGCAAAGCGGTAACATAGCCAAACAACGGTTTGCTAGGAAATGATGGTTAGAGGTTTGACATGGCAATGTGGGTGGCATGATATAGCAAGTGGTAGGCATCGTAGCATAGGCATAGCAAAAGAGCGAGCATCTAGCAAGCAAAGATAGAAGTGATTTCGAGGGTATGGTCATCTTGCCGAAATCCCGCAAGGAAGAAGATCAAGTCCATGAAGAGGACAAGCAGGCGTGGCGAACGAATCCTCACAACTCCGAACGAACCGAAGCTAACGAGAGAAGCAAACCGGAAAGAAGCAAACAACATAGTAAACACACAATCATGAACATGTCATGATGCACAAACAAATATGATGCATGTCCGGTTTAATGAGGCATGGCATGGCAATATGCACAAACAACACTACAAGTTAAGTGGAGCTCAATATGCAACGAGTTGCATATTGACGGAACACCGCAACACTTATTTAGTTCTCTCTCGGTTAGGTACTCAACAATATTAAATGTTATTAAACATGGCAAGAGGTGAAGCATGATGAAACTACCTATCTAGGCAAGTTTAAATGAGGCCGGAAATAAGAAACAACAATTCCGGAAAATCCCCATATGCAAATAATGAATTTGGCACTGTTCTGCCCTAAACACAATTTTAGAGTTGTTAAACAGCAACATAAAGTGGACCATGTTAATCTAGGCATTTTTCCACCCCATTTACATATAAAGAACATTTAATTCCGAGTTACGGTTATTTAGTAATGAATTAAATCATTTTAACATGGCATAATAGCAAATTAAAGCAAACATCAATTTAAACATTTTTAACATAGATGAAAGTGGCATATTATTAATCTACACAATTTTCTGAGCATTTTACATAAATAACTTATTTAAATCCGATGCACGGTTGATGAGTTATTAAATGCATGAACTCTAGGGACTTTTCTGTAAATCTGTAATTCCCTGGATAATGTTAAAATCGCAGGACGGAAAAAAAAATAGCAACGGGCCGAATCTAGTCAGCCCACAAGTGCACAGGAGAGGGGCGGGGCTGCTCACCCGGCCAAGGCCCGGTCGGTCGGAGCCGGGCCGCATGAGGCGGGGCGTTGGGCTGGCTGGCCGGCTTGGGCTGGGGCTGGCGCAGGCTGGCTGGCCGCTGGCGCTGGGATCGCCGTCCTCCTCTGCTCGCTTCTGAGAGGCAGGAACAGGCGCGGGGGGACGAGGGAAGCCGACGGCGGGCGAGGGATGGCCGGAGGAGGCCAGATCCGGTGGGAAGGCGGATCCAGGCGTGGTTCCGTTCGGGCGGGCGGCGGCAGGGGAGCCTCGGCGGCGAAGGCTGAGCACCACGGCGGGCGGCGGGGTTCTGCAGGGAGCGAGAAGGGTGAGGCAGGCAAGAGAAAGAGGGAAGGAGAGGCGCGAGGCGGAGCTGGCCTGGGTCGCTGGCGGGACGGGCCGCACCACTCCGGCGAGGGCTGGCCGGGCGGGCGGCGAGGCGTCAGGGAGTCAGGGAGCGGGCGCCCCGATCCGGATCGGAGACGCTGGCTTGGGCTTGGGGCTGTGGGCCCAGATCGGCCGGGCGGGCAGCGGATGGGCTTCATGGTCTCGGCGGCGGAGGACGCGGAGGACGCGGAGACGCCAAGTGGCGCCCGATGGTTGGACAAGCGGCGGGCGGCGGCGCAACCATTTTCAACTCGCCAAGTGGCGGATCTGGAGCGGGGGGTGCTGATTTGAGGAGAAGGAAGGTGGCTGCGGCGGCTGATGATTAGGGAGGCACGGAAATCAAGGAGGGAGGTTGGGGTGACAAAAATGGCAAGGGGGGGGCTGCTATTTATAGCAGGGAGGCCTAGGGATTAGGGTTTGGGGAGTTTTTGAGGGGTTTCGGGACCCTCGGATCACGATCGAGCGGCTCCGGACAGAGGGGAAAACTAGGTGGGCTGCGGGTGGGCTGTGACGAGAGGGTCTGGACTGAGGGGAGAGAATAGAAATGCAGCCCGGCAACTGTTTCTGGAGACCGAAAACGTCCGACGAAGGTACCGGCAATGGTACCGCTATGTTTAACGGTTGGGCTATCAAACGGACTCCGAATGCGACGAAACTTGACCGGCGGCCTGTCTACACTATAATAAGACCGCACGACAAGTTGCAACCCATTCCGAGAACATTATTATGCCACTTATAAAATAATATTTCGGAGGTGCCGCGGGCACGTGCAAGTGTGGACGGGCTCAGAACGGACAACGGAGAGAAACGGTGGAACACGAACGGATGCAAGTTTTGAAAAACATGCGGATGAAATGCAGATGATGACATGAGACGAGATGCATAACAAGAACAAAATGCAAAACAATAGATAAAACCCAACCACGAAGGAAATATCATATCGCATCTCCGAAAAAGGAAAGAGTTGGAGTTACGAATATGGAAAGTTGTATCCGGGGCGTTACAACACTCCACCACTACGAGAGGATCTCGTCCCGAGATCTAGGATGGCACCGGAGGGAAAAGGAAGAGGAAGATGAGAGGTAAACCAAGTTGCTTCTTTGACAAACGAGTGAAACCATGAACCTTGAGAGGTTGAGCAAAATGAAAGAAAGAAAACAACGAAGATGAACGAGATTGCATACAATCCGTTAGAGAAGAGGAACAAGGAACATTACGATAACTTGAAGGTTGAAAAGGCATGAATCAAGAGTTTAATGGACAAGATAGAATTGAAACCACTCCGCTTAAAACAAGATGAGAGAGGAAGAATTGGGCAGCACTCGATTGAACATGGAAGGAATATAACATGAACTTGAGAAGATGGGATGATACTTGATGAAATCAACAACATACTGCCTCCGGAACTATTGAAAAAAAGGCACAAGGGGTAAAAAAGATTTCAGACAGCTCTCCGGTTGAGGAAGCAGGCAAAACTTGATAAGATGAGAGAACTCGAATGAAAACATGACACTCCGGTTAAATGGATAAGCAAGAAAGAGAACATGATCTTGACAAAAGAAGATGATGGGTCGAAGAGTGCAACATCACAATGCCTCCGGAAGAAAAATTGAAGATAGGTCATTGGAATAAAGGAATGGAGAAGAAAATGACAACTTCTACCACAAATGAGTTTGGAAAGCACCCTTAAAAAAAAGATAGAACGGAGTTGTTGGATTATCAACAACGAAAAGAATAACCTTTTAGTGGACTTATGGAAACATCTCCACATTATGAGGTGAGCTTCTGCCACCAACGGAAACAAACGATTGGATTGATATCAACAAGGAGACGAGAAACTTGTTTCACCGGGAGGACAAATGAAGAACTTGGGTCATTAATAAGCACCATAAATAGCAACAATCCTTAGGGAAAGCTTTAGGTGAAATATAGCCCAAGATAAGTCCAATGAAGAGATTGATGGATTTAAAATACCTCATTCTTGACAACATGTGAATCATGAAACACGAACTCAAATTGTCGAGAATGACATAACACCACCTCAAAAGATAATGATAGAAAGAATTGCACCGTAATGCAAGAAGAAGAATACTTGAACGCCTCAAAACAAAACATGTGTTGGAACCATGTTTATTTTGAAGTATGGCTTGGCGGATTATAGCTTCGAGAGGAATCTTGAAGAACAATTGAAGAATGAAAAGAATCCTTGACGAACCATCATGTAGAGCCTCCATGAAGAACTCCGGTAAAGAAAAGATTATAAAAAAAGGAAGAGAAGTTGACAACACAAGGTGAAGTCTTGCAGTGATTTAGATGGATCTTGGTGATGATGAGAGCTTGGAACTCCAGGAAAAGAAAAGATGAACAACTGAAATCAAGAATTTTGATGAACCTCCGGAATAAGGAATTGAACTTACTCGATGAAACAAGAATAAGAATTACATTATGCTGATCCTTCACCAATTTAGATTGATGACAAGCAACGGATTTGGCATACTACTTATTCCCGTAGAAAAGATTAAGATAGATATGGCGCAAACTTGGGAAGGTCTTCAACGAACCACCGGTAGGATTGGAAAGAACGAATGAGTCTATATGATAACGAAGGAAGAGAACTCTTGAACAAACCACCACAATAATTGAGAATGAACGTAGCAAAGGCACAATTCACCGGGAAGAATTGTAAAACGAATAAAGATGCTTGACAAAATTTAGATACATTAGAACGAAGAGATCATGAACTGATTAGAGGATATTTCGACGATGCACCGGTGAGATTTGGAAAACCAGAGTTGAACTCTTGAATGAATAATTCTGAGATGATGGGCTCCGAAGAATCAAACTGAAAAGACTCCTGAAATGCTCCGGGTGGGTTAAAAGAATTCTCACAATCAAAACAATTATGAGGATGGCACGAAGCTAGAACCATGAATCTTGAAGAGAAAGAAGCGAGATTTAAGAGAAACTCTTCTTCGGTCTTCAAAATTCGAGAATGACGACGAGAACATCACCGTGAATTTTGAAGCACTCTGGAATGAAAATTAGGAAGGTTGAACCAACAATGAAATAATTTGGAAGATCTTGGAGAAAACCAAGATTGATGATAATTCATTCTTACGTCAAACTTTGCAAAGAATTTGGGAATAGCTCCAGGAAAATAAAATAGTCAGGTAAGATCCTGGAAAAAGACCTGTGGGTTAGGGCCCACTCAAAAGAACCACCGTTGAAACAATTGTTTGAAATAGATATTGCACCGGTAGAGTTAAATGGCTTGAATGAGCTAGCATCCTCAAAAGAACTTGAGTGAATTGAGAATGGAAACTAGAATCTTCTGAGATATCTTCAACACTCCGGAACAATTGAATAGCGAGAAGTGGATGATTAAGAGATGCACCGACATGAGAAAGCATTTGAAATGATTAAAAGAATACGATCAACACTGAAAACTTGACTTGAGTCCGCCGGAGAAGAAAATTAGAATGGAACAATGATAAGGTTAAAGCTTCCTTAGCGTCTTCATGAGAAATCACCGGATAAAACATTAAAGGAAAAGAATGAAGAAACTTCACTCAATAAAATGGATACTTGATTAAGAAATCTGAGTCCTTGAAGAAAAAGGGTGGGAGGGCCGGAAATCAAAACAACTTGGGTCGGATGAAACGAACACCGTTGAGAAAAAGCTTAGAATTGATCTTGCGAATGTTGGAATGATCGGATTCACTTGAAGAGAAGCACGCCGGTTGGAAAAGAATTAACATGACAAGCTCAGTGATCAAGAAGGATTAGTATTCACATAGCAATATGAGAACACCAATTAGGAAAGGTATGGAATCAACACTTGGCATTGAAGCAACTTGAATAACACAAAACGGAACAAAAAAAAAACAAAGGATTTGGCTTGCAGAATAAGCCGGAACAAATACATATGATAGAGATTTACCCAAACCCATATCATGCATCTGTCGGAAAGATATCCTAGGAGCTACTTGAATTCCCACCTATAAACTCCGAAACTTTACGGTTATGCAATCTGGTGTTGGGGATACAGGGACACAAAATATATCACCCAAACTAACAATACCTAGATCCAATTGTATCCATCCGTCAACACATAACCAAGAAATCCTCGAAATCGTGTACCTCGACCTTCAAAAACATCCGTTATACAAGTCATGGCAATACTCCAAGACTCGCCACAAGATTGGGCTATCAGGTTATCTCACCAACAAGCGCACAAAAGAGATTTCGATGTCGGCAAAACTCGGTATTCGAGAATGCAGCGATAAAATTGTGACGACAACACCTCGGAGCTCAACTCCCCGGACACCGCCACAACCCCTAAATGTCGAGGCACCAAGAACAATGTTCTCGTCACAAAACCATCGGAACGATTCCAAGATACCCACGTGATCCTAAAAAAAATTTAGTGAAATTTGAGGAGAGAAGAGTCAAACTCTACGTCAGGATACCTCACCAGAGCGACGAAGGGACTGGGGAGTAAAAAGAATCCTACTCTCCGATATATATAATCCTAAGACTCAAAACATTTTCCATTCTAGACTCAACAACGCGACAAACAATCAAGTAGGGGCTCCTAAGTCGGAAGGCTCGATTACCAACTTGTAGCGCCTCGATGCGGCTATATCTCCCACGTGTCGAAGCACGACTTAGAGGCATAACCGCATTGAAAGCAATGTCGCAAGTGAGGTAATCTTCACACAACCCATGTAATACATAAGGAAAAGAGATACATAGTTGGCTTACAATCGCCACTTCACACAATACATGAGTAAAACATTACATCATACAGATACAATCAAGGTCCGACTACGGAACCAAAATAAAAGAAGACTACCCCAAAAGCTACACAGATCCCCGATCGTCCCAACTGGCTCCACTCTCGATCAACTCAAACGAAACAACACAAAGAACAAGATCTTCATCGAGCTCCTCCTTGAGCTCGGGTGCATCACCCGCACGGTTTCATCGGCACCGCAAACTGGTTTTGAAGTATCCGTGAGTCACGGGACTCAGCAATCTCACACCCGCGAGATCAAGACTATTTAAGCTTAAAGGTAGGACAGGGTAGTGAGGTGGAGCTGCAGCAAGCGACTAGCATATATGGTGGCTAACATACGCAAAAGAGAGCGAGAAGAGGAGCAAAGCACGGTCGAACAACTATGATCAAGAAGTGATCCTAGAATAACCTACGTCAAACATAACTCCAACACGTGTTCACTTCCGGACTCACGAGAAGAGACCATCACGGTTACACACGCCGTTGGTGCATTTTAATTAAGATCAACTTCGGTTTTCTACAACGGACATTAACAAATTCCCATCTGCCACATAACCGCGGGCACGGCTTTGAAAGTTCAAACCTCGCAGGGTGTCCCAACTTAGCCCATGATAAGCTCTCGCGATCAACGGCGAATAGACCTTCTCCCGGAAGCCCGATCAGTCTCGAATCCGGCTACAAGACATTTCGACAGCAATAAAACATGTCCAAGAAGACCTCCGGCGTGCCGACACCTCGATAGTAGCCGCGTATCTCGCCTCGTGCCACGACCGGATAAGCTAAGCGCATGGTACCGACGTAACCCAAGTTGCCAAGGGATGGTCCCAAGACGGTGTCTAGTTTGGACCAACGCTAGACAAGCAATCGCCCGGGGTAAAATAAAGATGACCCTCGGGATGCGCGACTCCCAAGGGAAAAAGGCTAGGTGAGGCAAATGTAAACCCAAAGTTGGGCCTTCTATGGAAAAGTCTTATTCAAAGCGAACTGTCAAGGGGTCCCATAAATCACCCGACCGCGTTAGGGACGCAAAAATCCGGGAACATAATACCGATATGACGGAAACTAGGGCGGCAAGAGTGGAACAAAACACTGCATAAGGCCGAGCCTTCCACCCTTTACCAAGTATATAGATGCATTAATTAAATAAGATATATTGTGATATCCCAACAAGTAAACATGTTCCAACAAGGAACAACATCTCCATGTTCCAACAAGGAACAAACTTCAACTTCACCTGCAACTAACAACGCTATAAGAGGGCTGAGCAAAGCGGTAACATAGCCAAACAACGGTTTGCTAGGAAATGATGGTTAGAGGTTTGACATGGCAATGTGGGTGGCATGATATAGCAAGTGGTAGGCATCGTAGCATAGGCATAGCAAAAGAGCGAGCATCTAGCAAGCAAAGATAGAAGTGATTTCGAGGGTATGGTCATCTTGCCCGAAATCCCGCAAGGAAGAAGATCAAGTCCATGAAGAGGACAAACAGGCGTGGCGAACGAATCCTCACAACTCCGGAACGAACCGAAGCTAACGAGAGAAGCAAACCGAAAGAAGCAAACAACATAGTAAACACACAATCATGAACATGTCATGATGCACAAACAAATATGATGCATGTCCGGTTTAATGAGGCATGGCATGGCAATATGCACAAACAACACTACAAGTTAGTGGAGCTCAATATGCAACGAGTTGCATATTGACTAACACCACAACACTTATTTAGTTCTCTCGGTTAGGTACTCAACAATATTAAATGTTATTAAACATGGCAAGAGGTGAAGCATGATGAAACTACCTATCTAGGCAAGTTTAAATGAGGCCGGAAATAAGAAACAACAATTCCGGAAAATCCCCATATGCAAATAATGAATTTGGCACTGTTCTGCCCTAAACACAATTTTAGAGTTGTTAAACAGCAACATAAAGTGGACCATGTTAATCTAGGCATTTTTCCACCCCATTTACATATAAAGAACATTTAATTCGAAGTTACGGTTATTTAGTAATGAATTAAATCATTTTAACATGGCATAATAGCAAATTAAAGCAAACATCAATTTAAACATTTTTAACATAGATGAAAGTGGCATATTATTAATCTACACAATTTTCTGAGCATTTTACATAAATAACTTATTTAAATCCGATGCACGGTTGATGAGTTATTAAATGCATGAACTCTAGGGACTTTTCTGTAAATCTGTAATTCCCTGGATAATGTTAAAATCGCAGGACGGAAAAAAAAATAGCAACGGGCCGAATCTAGTCAGCCCACAAGTGCACAGGAGAGGGGGCGGGGGCTGCTCACCCTGGGCCAAGGCCCGGTCGGTCGGAGCTGGGCCGCGGGCAGGGGGCGTTGGGCCTGGCTGGCCTTGGGCTGGCAGGCTGGCTGGCTGCCATGGCGCTGGGATCGCCGTCCTCCTCGCTCGCTTCTGAGGCAGGAACGGGCGCGGGGACGAGGGAAGCCGACGGCGGGCGAGGATGGCCGGAGGAGGCAGATCCGGTGAGGAAGGCCGGATCCGGCGTCGTGGTTCCGTTCGGCGGCGCGGCAGGGGAGCCTCGGCGGCGGCGAAGGCTGAGCACCACGGCGGCGCGCGGGGTTCTGCAGGGAGCGAGAAGGTGAGGCAGGCAAGAGAAAGAGGGAAGGAGAGGCGCGAGGCGGATCGCTGGGGTCGCCGGCGGGGACGGCCGCACCACTCCGGCGAGGCTGCCGGGTGGGCGGGCGCGGCGGAGGCGGCGGGAGTGCGGGAGCGGGCGCCCGATCCGGATCGGAGACGCGGCGCGTGCAGGCTCTGTGAGGCCCAGATCGGCCGGGCGGGCTGCGGATGGGCTTCCGCGGTCTCGGCGGCGGAGGACGCGGGAGGACGCGGAGACGCCAAGTGGCGCCCGATGGTTGGACGGCGGCGGTGGTGGCGGCGCAACTATTTTCAACTCGCCAAGTGGCGGATCTGGAGCGGGGGGTGCTGATTTCGAGGAGAAGGAAGGTGGCTGCGCGGTGATGATTAGGGAGGCACGGAAATCAAGGAGGAGGTTGGGGTGACAAAATGGCAAGGGGGGGGCTGCTATTTATAGCGAGGAGGCCTAGGGATTAGGGTTTGGGGAGTTTTGAGGGTTTGGGACCCTCGGATCACGATCGAGCGGCTCGGACGAGGGGAAAACTAGGTGGGCTGCGGTTGGGCTGTGACGAGAGGGTCTGGACTGAGGGGAGAGAATAGAAATGCAGCCCGGCAACTGTTTCCGGAGACCGAAAACGTCCGACGAAGGTACCGGCAATGGTACCGCTATGTTTAACGGTTGGGCTATCAAACGGACTCCGAATGCGACGAAACTTGACCGGCGGCCTGTCTACACTATAATAAGACCGCACGACAAGTTGCAACCCATTCCGAGAACATTATTATGCCACTTATAAAATAATATTTCGGAGGTGCCGCGGGCGCGTGCAAGTGTGGACGGGCTCAGAACGGACAACGGAGAGAAACGGTGGAACATTTAACGGATGCAAGTTTTGAAAAACATGCGGATGAAATGCAGATGATGACATGAGACGAGATGCATAACAAGAACAAAATGCAAAACAACAGATAAAACCCAACCACGAAGGAAATATCATATCGCATCTCCGAAAAAGGCAAGAGTTGGAGTTACGAATATGGAAAGTTGTATCCGGGGCGTTACATAATACTCCAAGGTAAAGAAGAACAATTGTTGGGTAGCAAGGAACTCAAGGTATAACACCAAACATGAACAAGCTTGTGTTGGTGGGAAGGCAATAAAGTGGTCGATGGTAATACAATTCATCGAAGGCAAGGATGGTATTTCTCATCATAAATTCAATTGATATCCTGGATGAGCTCGGAATGCTGATGATCACGACACCTTTGTCGCGAGAGTTCATGATGATGTAATCGATCGGCGACGACATCAAGTCAAAGTAATGATGAAGTGAAAGGTTATTTGAACCAAGGGTACGACACAAACTCGAAACCAAGCTTGTTGTTCAAGGCGGAATGATATGTCGATGAGGATCGACGTAAGGTTAGTTCCTCGTCGAAAATTGTGCTCCGTGAAGAAGGAACGGGTAGTACAGTTAAAATCATCACGACATCGATATAGCCAAACAGGCTAGGAATGGCGTGATCGGGTACAAACTCGTACTTATAGAAGCTATGAAGAGTTGTTGAACCGTGAAAGCGGACTCGGTTCATTTATCGGTGTCCTTGAGTGTTTAATAACTCGAGCCCGTGAAAAATTGGAAACAGTGGGAAGGTAGCACTTGATGAAGAACTCATAAGAGGTTATGCAGTTCCATGATAATCTTGAGATACCAGGGGTAATACTCGATGACAAATCAAAGTAGAGGTTGGACGGAGGTTATTGCTCTACAGAAGATAAGTGCTAAAACTTGCACGAGAAATGGTATTTAAAAGAGAACATGGTCGGAACCACGATTGCAAAAAGCTCGATCCCTGATATAAGATGAACTTATACCAAAGGAATAATTAATTTAAGAGAAGCTTTAATGATAAGATCTACATCGTGTCCATGGGCATGAACACAAGTTCAAGGTCGACTCCCACTTCGCCAATGCATAACCCTTCATTCACTTCTCACGTTCGATGAAGTTGCAGTGTTGAAAATTTTATCCGCGAAGCACCGGAAGAGTATGATTCGTGAAAACTTTCGGTTCACACGGTTTAGTGAAGGCATATGTTCTACCCATAGGGCTTCTTGGAATCATATACCGTAATCTTTAGAAATAATTAACTCAAGCTCAAGGCGAGCATGGTTGAGAAAGCGGGGATACAATTTACCAAAGGCATTATGTATCGGAGGAAAGGCTCACAAGGTTATTGAATATGAAGGGCGTTGTCGATAAAATCCAACAAAGGATCCGTGGTCCACAAGGGATCCGACATGAGCATCAGTACTCAACTAGAGGAAGAAGAATGCAAGGAGATCAAATTATAGAAACAACTGACTAACTCAATTGTCAAATGCAAAGGAATTATGATTCCCAATTCAAGGGATCAGAAGCAATGCTCTGATTAGGGATGGATAAGTTGAATAGCCTTAGGGTACAATCAACGACAATTGGATTGGTCGAGAACCAATTCCAGTTAAAAGAATGGCATCTCAGCCAGAAAGGTAATTTATAAGGATCAATGATGATTGCGGGTATTCGCAAACATATTGGGTCAACAGACTCAAAATGATAATGACAAGGAATGTCAATATGACTACGAGACTTATGGGATTAACCATAATGCAAGCAGGCAAGAATTTCATGAGCCAAAGGCTCCAGAGGATTTTCGGAAGATCGAATAGTATTTTGAAGACTTTTGTGACACATATGAACAACTGGGGTTGAGCGGATACTCGACAAGTGCGAGGATTTATTTGAAGGGGTATTCATGTGGCAAGGAACTGCTAGGCAGTAGGCACAAGTATTCTCGGAACAATAGAGAAAACTTCGGGGTATCTTGTAATAACAAGATCAATGGGGGATGATTGTGTGAATGGCAAGTGTAAGTAGTTATCCATACGGATTTATCGGTGGTCAGGAATAGCAAAAGTGATGGGCACAAAGTCTCGAGAGAACATCAGAGAGTATCTTCGGAATCTTCTGATTAGCAGACGATCATCCGAAGTGAGGGGCTCTCCGGGAGAAAGTACTTGCGAGAACCTAAAGTTAGTTTTGTTTTTAGCAAATTCATTTAACCCGAATAGAAGAGAGTTCAGAATCCCAGAGTAAAGGTCGAGGAGTAAAAGATTCTAGTACCATCCGATGGCGACGTGGGCCCGTAAGGCACACAGCCAAGTTATTAAAAGTTTTTGCAATGTCTAGACTCGACTTCGGCCAAGGAGTGTGGAAGGGGGATTCCTACAGGCAGTCGGCTCTGATACCAACTTGAGACGCCCCCGATTCAACCGTACACTAATCATGCACGCAAATGTGTACGATCAAGATCAGGGACTCACGGGAAGATATCACAACACAACTCTACAAATAAAATAAGTCATACAAGCATAATAATACAAGCCAGGGGCCTCGAGGGCTCGAATACAAGTGCTCGATCATAGACGAAGTCGTGAAAGCAACAATATCTCGAGTACGGACATAAGTTAAACAAGTTGCCATAAGATGGCTAGCACAAACCGAGATACTGATCGAAGAGGAGCAGGCCTCCCGCCTCGGGATCCTCCTAGGTCACTCCCGGTCGTCGCTGGGCTGCACGTAGTAGTAGGCACCTCCGAGTAGTAGTCGTCATAGGCGGTGGCGTCTCGGGTCCTGGCTCCATCGTCCGATTGCAGCAATCGAGTAGAGGTAGGGGAAAAGGGGAACAAGGCAACCGTGAGTACTCATCCAAAGTACTGCAAGCAAGGAGCTACACTACATATGCATGGATATATGTATAAAGGCCATATCGGTGGACTGAACTGCAGAATGCCGAATAAGAGGGGATAGCTAGTCTTAACGAAGACTACTTCGACACTGTCTTGCAGCAGTAGGAGGGACAATCAAGTCCTCCAAGTAACATCACATAGCAATAATCCTACCCGGCGATCCCTGCTCATATCCCCGAGCGAGAGCGACCACCGGTTGTATCCGCACTTGGAAGGGTGTGTTTTATCAAGTATCCGGTTCTAGTTGTCATAAGCTCAAGGTACAACTCCAAGTCGCCCTGTTATCAAGATCACGGCTATCCGAATAGATTAACTTCCTGCAGGGTGCACCATCTTACCCAAAGACGCTTGATCCCATTTGGCCGGACACACTTTCTGGGTCATGCCCGCCGCGGAAGATCAACACGCCGCAGCCCCACCTAGGCACAACAGAGAGGCCAACACGCGGTCTAAACCTAAGCGCAGGGTCCGGGCCCATCGCCTCGAGCACACACCTGCGACGCGTCGTGACGCGACCGAAGCAGACCTAGCCCAAAGAAAGCGTTCCAGTCTAATCCGGCGCAGCGCGCTCGTCGCCGACGTCTGAAGTGCTTTACCGATACCACGACGCCGGATACCCATAACTACTCCCGCGTAGATGGTTAGTGCGATAAGCTCAGAGCCAACTCAGATCAAATACCAAGACCTCGTTAAGCGTGTTAAGTATCCGCGAACGCCGAACAGGCCAGGCCCACCTCTCTCCTAGGCGGTCTCAACCTGCCGCCGCTCCGCCATAAAGTAACAATCGGGGCCGTGGGAACCCAGGCCCACCTCTACCGGGATGGAGCCACCCGTCCTTTCAGCCCCCATCTCCGAACAGTACCACATGTAATGTAATAGTGTAAAGTACATAGTATATACCCGTGATCACCTCCCGAGTGATCACGGCCCGATAGTATAGCACGGCAGACGGACAAGGATGTAGGGCCACAGATGAAAGTACTAGCATCCTATACTAAGCATATAGGATTGCGTAAGGTAACAATGGTTACAAGGACAAAGCTATGCAAAGAAGATAGGAGTATCTCAAAACAAGAATATGCTATACTACTCTAATGCAAGCAGATAGAGAAGAGTAGGCGATATCTGGTGATCAAGGGGGCTTGCCGGTTGCTCGATAAGAAGGAGGGTCGTCGATGACGAGTCGATCACAGGACATCAAGATCGGTCTCGGGTCTACCGGAGAGAAGAGGGGAAGAAACAGTAAATACATAGCGTGTAAGTGCATAACAGACAACAGATGAGCTAGACGTGTTCTAACGCAGCACTAGGCGATCTTGGCGAAGGGGGAAACATCCGGAAAGTTTTCCGGTCCAAGGCGTCTGTCGATGATGAACCGAGAGGAAAGTTTGCAGGTTCGATAGGTTAGGGTGCGTGGCAGACGAGCAGACTGTATCCGGATTCGCCTCGCTGCTCGAGCAACTTTCATGTACAAAGTTTTTCCATCCGAAGTTACGGTTTATTTAATACTAATTTATAAAGATTTAATCATTTTCTAGATTTTCTGAATTTAATTTAATTCGAAATTAAATAGCTAAATGCTAGGTGCACCCAGCTCTGCTGCATACGAAGTGTACCAGAGGTCGACATGTGGGTCCAGGTGGCCCAGATTGACGATCCAAGTTTTGGTGGTCAATGAAGTTGGGGGCCCTGTCATTGACGCCTAGTTAACTAACAGTTTTAGTTAGACTAATTAGGTAGTTAACAGGTTAATTAACAAGATTAATTAGATTAATTAATTTAATTAATTAATTAATTAATTTTTCATTTTTATTTATTATTTTGTTTCAATAGTACAGGCGTGAGCCCTTGGGTCAATGGCAGTGTCGGCCGGCGCCCGGTGAGCACGTGGGGAAGGGCACGGGACCCGGCGAGGCCACTGGTGGCGCATGAGCAAGGCCATGGGAGGAAGCAAGGCAGGCGGCCAGGAGGTAGAGGCCACCGGAAAGGCAAGGCGGAAGAAGACCAGGCAGCAGGCAATGGCGGCCAAGCAGCGCCATGATGCTGGGTGCGACCAGCCACCCGGGGGGGGAGTTCGCACGCAGTGAGGGTGCAAGGTCTGTGGTGGGTGCCCTGGGAGCAGGGGAGCGGCAGGGCCGTGGTGGCCGTGAGCGGGAGCTCGGGGCAGAGCAGGCGGTGGGGGGCCGAACGCGAGGAAAGAGAGGGGGCTCACTGCGGGTGTAGGGGACAAGGCAGCGTGCTCGAGAGGCTCGGGGTGGTCGACGAGGACGACGCGCGGCGGAGCGGGAGGCAGGCCGGGCGGGTAGATCGACGAGGTGGAGGCGGCGCGCCCCGGCGAGGTCTGGCATCGGCACCGTGGGCGACGGAACGGCAGGCGTGGCGGCCACGAGCGGTGGGTGACGAGGCGAGGGATGGAGGAGCACGGCGACAAGAAGTGGCTCCGCGAGGGAAGGCCTCCGGCGTCAAGCGTCGGGGAGTCGTCGCCCGATCCGGATCGGGATCGAGGTGGAAGACTTAATGGGGGAAGTGAGAGAGAGGGGATCGGCTAGGTTAGGGTTCGGGGGTGGGGGGATAAGGGGAGGGAGTGGCCGGCTGGGCCCTTGCCCAGCTGGGCCGGTGGCCGAATGGGCCGGCCAGTTGGGTAGGCTGGCCCGGGGGGTGCTTGTTTTTCTTTTGTTTTTTACTTTTTATTTATTTTACCTTTTCTGTTTTAGCTTTGTTTCCTATTATTTTAGTTTTATTAAAATACACACTTAGCATCTAATTTAGTATTTCAAATTAGTCCATAATCACAAAAAATCTAATCCTCAAATAAATTAGTTTGGCATTTTATTAATTACAAAAAGTATTTAAACAATTGTTTTCACCATTGTTTTAATCGTTTTAGGGCCTTTATACATTTTATCAAAGTTTGGTTTCTCGACCATAATTACCTAGGTATTATTTGGTTCACCCCGAACATTTAAATCTTAATATTTGAAAACTTTTATCCTTCGCTCGATTTTGAATTTGAAATTAAAACTAGGTTCCGAACTAACGCGAGTTTATCCACAGTAACCGAGGTGTCGTGGCATCATCAGTGGGGATTACTGTAGCTTAATTACCCGGGCGTCACATCTTGGCTCGATGAATTGGTTCGCAAATACATGAACGTTTTTCTTCAAATCGATGAACTTTTTTCAATCCAAGAACAGTTTTTTAATTTTCATGAACTTTTATTCAAATTTGATGAACTATTTTTCCAATTTGATGAACTTCTTTCAATGTTGATGAACTTTTTCAGATTTGATGATTTTTTTTTCAAATTTATGAACATTTTTCACTTTTTTGTAAACTTTTTCCAAAACAGATAAACTTTATTCAAATTCGTGAACTATTTTTCAAAATTGATGAAGTTTTTTCAAAATCGGTGAATCCTTTTTGAGTTTTAATGAACTTTTTTCCAAATCGATGAACCTTTTTCAAAATCAATGAACCTTTTTTGAATTTTGATGAATTTTTTTCAAAATCTATGAACCTTTTATGAATTTTGATGAATTTTTTTCAAAATCTATTAATCTTTTTTGAATTTTGATGAAATGTTTTCAAAATCTATGAACCTTTTTTGAATTTTAGGAACTTTTTTTAAAATCGGTGAACTTTTTGCAAAATCGATGAACCTTTTTTGAACTTTGATGAACTTTTTTCAAAATTGATGAACCATTTTTGAACTTTTTCAAAATCGATGAACCTTTTTTGAACTTTGATGAACTTTTTTCAAAATCGGTGAACTTTTTTCAAAATCAATGGACCTTTTTAAAATTTTGATGAACTTTTTTCTCAAGGTTTGTGAACTATTTTTCAAAATTGATAGACATTTCTCTCAAAATCATGATTTTTTTACAAAATTGATTATTTTTTCAAAACAAATGAACTTTTCTGAAATTCATGGACTTTTTTTTCCAAATTGTTTAAAATAAAATAAATCAAAACGCTACAATAAACGTTTACACGTGCAATAGATTATGCGACTACGAATGTACTTATACATTCCGCGCTGAAATGTTCAGTGACGCAAAGTAGGTGAGGTGTTTAGCCTGACTTGTTCGCTGTTCTCATGGTGCGAGTTGGATCCTCGGTGAGAACCATTTTGGCAGTGTTTTGTTTCGCTTTCTTCGCACTACTCGTGTAATGATTGAATTTCGTTGGGCTGGCCCACTAGCATCGCTTTTGGGCGCCAATACGAGGAACCGGCACTGAGAGCGCTGGTTATGAGCTCCCCAGCGAGAGGAGCCAGCTAGCGAGCGAGCGTTGCTGGGTCAGGCCCAGTCAAGCGATGCAGCGGGCGCTGCGTTCACCAACGGGCGCTGATGAGTTCTCTGCGCCATGTACGCCAAGGGGAGCGCGATACAGGCCGTGTGTGTATAGGCGTGTTGTGCCTGGCCCGTTTAGGCCAGGCCGTGCGGCCCATCTGGCCAGACAATACTAGTGCCCAGACGACCGGACAGCCTACCCCTAAAAAAAGGCGATCGGACAGCCTAGTCTTGCCGTTGGTGTAGTGTCAACTATAGGTAGCCAAACGGGCTGGGATAGCTGGGCCGGCCCGGTAGCACGGCCAGCACGGCACGGGCCTGGCACGGCATGACACGTGCTAAACAGGCCAGGCCCGGCACGCGGCACGCCAAGGGCTGTGCCTTGGCCTGAAGGCTGAGCACGCCGGCCGGCACGGCATGGCCCGATTATCTTTTCTTATTTTTTATGTATCTTAATATGGCCCAACAGGTAAAAGTAGGCTAAAAAACACCCAATGCGCAAAATAGGAGGCAAATTAGCGGGCTTAGCATGCTGGTGGGTCGGCCCGATTAGCATATGGGTCGTGCCTGGGCTGCAGCCTGCAGCACGCGGGCCGGCATGGCACGACCCGTATAATAATCGTGCCTTGGCGGGTCGGGCCGTGCCAGGCACGATTAGGATGGGCCGTGCCGTGCCGGGCCGGGCCGGCCCGTTTGGCCAGCTATAGTGTCAACAGGTAGAGTGGAGCCTCCGTTTCCCGCACGTGGGAGGGAGGGTTCGCCGGCCCTTCACCGCTGCCCACGCAAGGCACTTCGGCGTCCCTTGTAATTTCTTGGAGAAGAGCTCCTCTCTATCCGCCCCCGCCCCCGCCCCCGCCACCACCCCGGGTTCGGCCGAATCGATCCAAGGAAACGAATCACTGCCTACCACACCAATTCCCCCGCAGATCCTCCGCGATTGATGAGTATTCCTCCCCCACTCTCTTGGTGGAGCGACTTGGATTTGGATGCGAGGGAGCTCTGCCCCGATCCTTCTCTCCGATCTCCCCGCCCCCCGTAATTTTGCCTCCCGCCGCAGGAGATAGTCCCATGGGCTAGGGACTCCCCCCTCCTCCACCTGCAGCTACCAGCGGCGGGCCGGAGCCTTTTCCGATCTGCCCGTATCCTCTTCTCGCTCTAGAAGCCCCTCGCTTGTGTTGTTGGAGTACTGTATATCACAAGTGTTGGCAATAGTTACTCTACAGCTGCCGATTGGCCACGCGAATGCTGTGTCCGGATCCCTCTTTAGTTAATTTATTTAACTTGGGAGGGTAAGGATTGGCTTAGTTGTGTGCGTCTTATTGGGTGATTGTTACCCAGATAGTACTGTGCCAGCTTCTAGTTTATCCTGGGTTATCATTTAATGTGAGTGCCGAGGAGACAAACTAAAGCTTTGATTTGTTCTTCCCATTTGGATATCCTATTTCGGGGACATATTCTTGGCAACACTCTGCCCTGTAAAAGATATTCTTTGCTCTGAATTGGTTTCCTTTGTGTTAATGTTACTAATAGTGGTGAGTACATATTCCCACCTGCCCAGCCATTTGGAAACATGGGTTCCTCGCAAGAATCCACGTTTTCATCTGCCTCAACCGCCGCACAAGTGAATGCTTTGGGCTTACTACCTGTCTATGCCAAGGAGCTTATTGCTGGTGGTGCAGCTGGTGCATTCGCAAAGACTGCCGTCGCGCCACTAGAGAGGGTAAAGATCTTATTGCAGGTATGGACTGCTTAATCCCTCAGTTCCATAGCTTGTGGTGATTGCATGGGTATTTAGCTCCTTTATTAACTTGGTAGAATGTTGCTTTCTAGACAAGAACCCAAGGGTTTCAATCCCTTGGGATTCTCCAATCCTTGAGGAAGCTGTGGCAATACGAGGGAGTTCGAGGCTTCTACAAGTAAGTAAAGTGGAGAAAACGCCTTAAACTCTGACCGTTGAATTCAGCGTCTTGATTTTTAAGTTTTTACTGCTAAGTTCAGCATACTTATTTTGATATTTATTATCGTTCATGCAGAGGAAATGGTGCGAGTGTGCTTCGGATTGTTCCATATGCAGCATTGCATTACATGACATATGAGCAGTATAGGTGCTGGATACTGAATAATGCCCCATTGGTGGGTACAGGACCTGTGGTTGATCTCTTGGCTGGCTCAGCTGCTGGCGGAACTGCAGTTCTGTGTACCTACCCTTTAGACTTGGCTAGGACCAAGCTGGCATACCAGGTATGTACTACCGTGCTGATCATTGCTTTCTTTTTTGTATATGTAATAAAGAGTCTCTTCAATGGAAGTGCTATTGGACTAACTTCTTGATCGTCACATTGGCTCATGGTTATCCTTGTTAATTTGCTTCACTAGGTTTCAAATGTAGCCCAACCTGTCAATTCATTGGGAAATTTTGGCCGCCAACCAGTATATAATGGTGTAAAGGATGTTTTTAAAACTGTTTACAAGGAAGGAGGTGTACGATCTTTGTACCGTGGGATAGGTATGTCGAGGCTATCAACTTGCGAAATCACGTCTCTTATAGCCTACTCAATCGGTATCACTTCAGCTAATGTTCCATACTTGCAAAGCTTTTATGTTGTAACAAGGGTGCTATAAATAAAGTTCAGGTGAATGCTTGGAATGCATATGCAACTACATATTTCATCCATATCTGGTATCACTGATTAATACTGTCACACACTGGCATAGTGGTATTAGGTGACCATAAAAGCAATTGCGAGGGCTCAATATATGAGAGTAGTTTATGATGGGCTAACACATGAACATCCTGAAAAATATGTTTGAAATTATGTACATTACTGTGCCCAACCTTGCGGTATTTGAAACTATCTACCACTTAGTGCGCTACATATGAAAAGTCATGTATTTAGATGTTATGTAAAACTCATCTGGCCCATAGCATTACACTGCATGACAATCAAATTTCAATTGTCTGTCAGGCCCAACCCTGATCGGTATTCTTCCGTACGCTGGCCTGAAATTTTACATATACGAGGACCTGAAATCTCGTGTTCCAGAAGATTACAAGAGATCTGTTATATTGAAGCTCTCTTGTGGGGCTTTGGCTGGTCTTTTTGGACAAACCCTCACTTACCCACTGGATGTTGTCCGAAGGCAAATGCAGGTATAATTCACATTGTAGTCATGATAATCTATGGGGTTGTAAGTTTGATTGCAACTCTGATTCGCTTCTGACCTGTCATGTGTTCAGGTTCAGAACAAGCAGCCCCAGAATGCAAATGATGCCTTCCGCATAAGAGGAACATTTCAGGGTCTCTTTCTTATCATTCGGTGCCAGGGGTGGAGACAACTGTTCGCTGGCTTGAGCCTTAATTATGTCAAGGTAATTGAGGATTAGAGGTGGCAGATATTGTATACTCTCACTTTTTTTTGAATTGTATCTTAAATGTGTTCTCTAAAAATCGATCCATTTCAGGTTGTCCCGTCAGTTGCTATTGGTTTCACGACATATGACATGATGAAAAATTTGCTGGGAGTACCTCCACGCGAGAAAGCTCACCCATTGACTGGTAACAGCAACAAATGAAGCAACGTCGACCTATTTGCGTTGTGGGTCTCATTTGTAAGCTATGTTGCATATGATGGTCTTAATAGCAACTTAACTGTTACATTTGTAAGAATGACAGCCCAGTTGAGCATTTGAGCTACTCTAGACTTGGATATGATTGTATACTGATTGTGCTTTTGAATAATTGAATTGATAAATCATTTTATTTGTGATTGCCTTGCATCGGCAATACAATAAGAAAAATGTACAGTAGTTTTGAGCTGCGTTGTCGAACCATTCGCGCATCCGCTGTCCCATAAGACATAGGTCAGCAAAAATGAAAAGGTGAACCCTGGCTACCATCAAGTGTATATGAATCAGTTCCCTATAGCCTCATTTGGCTCAAATCTTCTCATTGGCATCGCAAAGATCACATGAAGACCTTGAATTAAAAAAAAAAGATCACATGAAGATCTTTGTGTACTTTGTTTTGGCAAGTTTTTTCCCCTTTCTTTTTGTGCATGTGAAAATCATGTTATCTACAGCATAGAACCAGAACTTGAGTGCATCGTTAAGTTAACCAAGGGAAATTACACTGAAGCCTTGAAAAAGAAATTAAATTAAATCCTTTGATTCGCATAAATAGGATCAAATCCATGAGTGATAATAATTACACAAAAATGAAACACATTTTTTTTTGTTGCATCCATCAACATTAAGGACAATCCCAAAATGAAATAAATCTCAAAAGAACACACAACTGCAAACTGTACAGCATCCATCCACAGCAACCCCATATGCAGACCATTCAGTTTTGATGAAGACAAATGGACAAATCCGGCAGCTGACACGGAACTAGTCTTTCTTCTTGTCAGCTGGGGAGCAGAACCTCTCAAAGATCATGGCGAAGAATCCAAGGAAGTCGATTCGGTTCTTGGGGTCGTCTTTCTCCACCTCCCGTTTTTCTTCTTGAGCTGGAGCGTCAGTTTCGGCAGCAGCCTCGACTGGAACTTGAGTTTCATCCCCGGTTGTTTCCTGCTGCTGCACAGCTGCCACAACAGCCTGAATTTCTTCCACGGCCTGGTCTAGGATGTTTGAGTCTTGGGTCTTGTCGGCAGAGGTCTCGCCTTCTTTTGCCTTGTCCTCGGCCTCGGGGTCTTTCTCTTTGGATTCTGTATAAATAAATCAAAGATGATCCAAATCGTCAAAACATTACTAGTATTAGAGAAGTTTGATGATGCAGCAACAAACCAGGTATTTGTCAGGAAATATCTTGTTACAACTAATTGTACAAATTAGACTTGGATCAAAAGTTTTTACCACGTTTTCCCAGATGTAAAACCTCAGCAACTTTCTCCATGACTTCTGGGTGGTTCTTCACCTTGTCGAGGACCGAATTGACTTTCTCCATCACATCAGGGTTGCTTTTCACCTTGTCTTTCGCCTTGTCGAGCATTGAACTCAAGGCATCCATGTCCTTCTCTCCTTGTTCTTCTTCTTCTTCACTTCCTTGACCTGAAGAAACTAACTAGTGTTAAGAGACTATAGTTGGCATTTCAACTGCAAAAACTTTGGTATTATTGATTTGATGCCATGCCATCAAGAAACTGTAAAGCCCAAAGTTTGCATATGGACGAGACGGATCTTAATAGTAGTTGGAGAAACATTAGGAGACTTTGGTAAATCGGATCTTTCAACAAGATGAAAGAGATTGAGAGACAGAAGCTTATCTAGTATAGGTATAGTATAGTATATGCTGAATCAATCAAACTAGTGAAGAGGAGGAAGAAGAGAGCCTTACCAGTTGGAATCTTGAGACTTGAGAAGGTTGCAATAAATGGGGAAAGCTAAGGAGACAGAAGGAAGCCGAGAAGCACGACCTTCTAATAATTTGTAGGTATGAGGATCTCCGAGTCAGGCCAGGCCAGGGCTCTAGCGGAGCTCCTTGATCTAGATCAAGAGAAGCAGGCTAATGTTTTGGGCTGGGCACTATATATACAGAGACTGCCGATGCCGAAGCATGATACCACTGGTAGGGCAGGGCGGGGCAGGAGGGTGACAGCTACTTCTTACACACTGGCAAATCGCAAGCATTGATTGATTCTAGTATAGTGGTTGGTGGGCATTACTCCTGGCTCGCACGATGCAGAGTTTTTGCATCATACATTACAGAGTGTCATTTGGTCCAACTGGGTCAAATAAAATAGGGGTACACATCAAATGTTCTTCTGTCTTCTTAATAATAATAAATGCAGCAATATATTTCTACATTTGTTTTACTTGATCCGCGGGCATAAGAATATACGACGTAACAGTTGGATCTTCCTGCCTTGCGTTATTCAGGAGTTTTGTTTCTGTTTCCATGCTGGACGAATTAAGGATTTGGTTGCACGTACAGTATGCGTGTGCATCAAGGTCAACTAACCATCTGGCAGTGGCAGTGGCACATGGACGCCAGCTACGATGACACAGCAAGAACAGTGGGTCCTTGAGCTGTAAACCGCCTCTTCATCAGAATATTATTGGAAAGAAAGAAAAAAACATCCGACAAAGTCTCTGCTCACAATCAGGGATGTTCTGAATAGTATTTTAGCCTATAAACATCGCTTCTTTGCGATTTCGGATCACGAGTGGCCCTCTATTCTATTCTATGGAGAAAACACAAGCTGGAAAACGCTAGTATCAGCTACTCCAGCGTCCTGCACAATCGTTGAGCACAAAGTTGCTTTTCCTTGGAAGTAAAGCTAAAGACAGGTCGCCAAAAACAACTATGAAATGCTCAAAACTAAACTCTAGTTTGATGTTGGGCCGCCGAAATAGTAACCTTTCAAGCCATCATTTGGATCAAGTTTTAACATAATACTCCTATTTGTTAAGTTCACAACATCCAAAACTCAAATAAACATGGTACCGTTAGAAAAAAACAACATGCATAGTGTGATAAATCTCACATGATCCATTCGCATCAACCTACTCTGGGAATCATGGATGGAATTAACTTGTGCAATCACTACCTGTTACATCACCCTTGTGTAATTAATCACATGCCTCGTTGGTTTCCTTCTAAGGCCATATCAGAAAAGGATATCTCACCTATACACAGACTAGCGTCTCCCCCCATTTACCTATGCGTTTTATGCTTAAGAAAGCGCACAGTGAAGCAAACATCTAGTATGTTCAAGCATCTACTTTTGCAACGTAAAAAAGAGAGTATGTACTGCCTCCTGAGTGATGTACAGTTTTTTTTTCTGTATTTTGCCTAAACGTCTCTCTCAGTTTATAACTGTTTTGACCTAATTGGAAGGTGAAAGCTGAGCTGAATCATACTCCTATATAGGAGTATATATTTCAGGATATATTTTTCCATGTGAAATGTTCAAACAGAATCAACAGAAGGTGACAGCAATCGCAAGGAAATTTGCGATATTTGCAGGTCCCGGAAATTTTCGTTTCAAGTGGCCCTGAATTGAATATTACTGCACGTACCTAGTTCCTTCGAGCGGCTTGTTTCTGAATGGCCTCCAACATCCTCCTTGGCTTTCTCAAGAATGCCTGAGCCCGTCTCCAGGATTGCTTCAATGCCGGCGTTCACATCCTCTTGAACCTTTGCTGCCCTCTCTTCAGCGTCTGTAGACCAGGCCCGAAGGTCAGGCAGGAGGAAATTATTAAGGTTACATATAGCCAACTGTCTGTGAAGACTTGGGGCAGCCAATTTGGGAGAAATGTGCAATGCATTAAAAATTCTGAGAGCTAATATGAAAATTCTTAAATTACATCATTTCAACTCTGAAACATTATAGTTTGATTAAGTATTGCTGTTATATCCACCATCCAGCTGTCAGGTTGATGTCAGTGTCGAAAATGTTCTTCTTCTGGCCTAAACGCAAGACTGTTTCCAGAATAAGTATTTCTGTTTTCTGAACCTATTTATTCATCAGAAAAATAAAATGATACATTAGCGGATCTATTTTCATTTATTTGACTGGCGTGATGTCTTTTACTGAACTGACCATGGGATTTGAGCAACCAAAAATACTCTAGTCCCTCTGTCGGTTAAAACTCTACTTCTATGAAAGGTTCAAGAGCTGAGATGAAGAAGAGGTTTGTTGGAAGCCTTAAAGGCATTCTTGAAACGAAATGACTAACCATTCTTGGCTGATTTGATGCTTCCTGCAAGGGCACCAAACCCACCCTTGGCGCGATCGAAGAAGTCGTTCTTCCCACGGCTATCTTTGTCCTTCTTGGGCGATGATGCATCGGTGTTTTTCACTTTCTTGGAATTCTTGCGCTGGAAAAACATTTCGTTCTGTGCGTCCTCTTATACTGCAAAAGTTGGTGTAGACAAGAACATGTATAAAACAACATACCGCCTGCAGCGTACTCAAGAATGCTACTGTAAATGCTAATTTGTGAGTACTGGTTTGCTAGTCCATTGTTGTTGCATCGGATCTAATTCTGAATAGCTCGTACCTTAAAAGGTAGTACAAGATGAAAACAGCGATCTCCTTGTAATAGCTGGCTCAGTTTTGAATTTTGAAAAAATCCATGGTTGGTTGTCGTGAAGCATTATCTGTATTGCCTCATGTACCAACCAGGTCCGTTCATGGTTACTGAAATTTCAGAGAGGGGCCCAAGCAAAATGCGCCGAGACTCGAGAAAAGATAACATCAAACAGAAAAGAAAATGATCCGTCCATCTAACCACCTATATAACCCATTAACACCAATCCAATCATTCCAAAAGGCGCTAGAAACAAAAAAGAAAAAGAAAGGAGGAAAGCAAGAGATATCTTACCTACTTTCCTGGGTACGATGAGAAAACGGAGAGGAGCTGCAGCAGAGGAGAGGAGAAGAGGGACAGGGTGAGGGGATGAATATGCAGAGGAATAAAATGCTCCTCCCTTTATGGCTTCCAGCATGGAGTCGTTGCTTCAATTCAATCGGATCCGGGCGCCCCAACCCGCAACCGTCGGCTTCGAATTTCTTGGTCTTTCCTGGCTAAAACTTATGAAACTGGTCATTGCATTTCTTTACTAAACCAGCAACACGAGATCAAAACGCGGTTATTAGTTTATATGGCTTCTGTGTTGACTTAACCAGCACAACCATGTTTATCGGCCAGTGGTGAACACGTGTAGTGTATAGGATTTTTTGCAGGTAACAGAAAAATGTAAGTTGAGGCTGAAGTGCTGCACAAGGAGTCTCGCTAGCCTATCTCGTGCACTCACTTTAGCGTGTACGTCGCAACACCACACAGACTTGAAGCAAATAGTTTTGTCCGAGTCTTCGCGGATGGATGGTTTGTATACCCGTCGCTATAACGGATCTGAGCTCCAATTTGCTAGGATGTTTCTTCTTCGGATAAAATCTTCTCACGATTTGTCTTGCTTGTTTTTTTTAATTCGGAAACATCCTAGCAAACCTGTTGTAACGACGAGTAGCTATGACAGAAATGGACATGCTTTTAATTGGAGCCAGATTGAAAGAAGATGAGATTAACCGCGGCAGATACGTGCTGATCGAACCAACACGTGTGTATCGGCCGTGTTCTCTCACGCATTGAAGCGTTCCCTGTGACTGAGGACATTGTGTTTATCAACAGCGTATTTGACGGTCACGCTCATCTGGTCGGTTCCTCGATTGCGTCATCGGATATTTTTCCCCGTTGTGAGACGCGCGTACTCCATTTGCATTCACAGGGGTTGTCAACCTCCAGGATGCATGAGTTGACCATGCTTTATTTCAATCTAAAGCATCAAGGATGCACTGAGAAGATATCAATTACACTCAATCTCTACACCAGCATGACTCAAAAGCATCAAGGATGCACGCAGTCAAATTATTACCAAATGAGGGGGGAAAGATCAACAAAACAACTGCATCAAACAACAGAAACAATCATTAATGATAGCAACCTAGGCAACATAATAGGTTTATTTTTTGAGAAATCTCGCCACTTTATTGATTCAAAACAATTTTCATAGGTACACGGTTTGGGTCATGAGGGGTTCCCAACCAAATTCGTCTCCCGGGACCTAAGTTACAAGCAAATTTGGCGAGATTATGAGTCTCAAAATTAAAGTTCCGACGCTCATGAATAAAAGTACAAGTAGAGAAACTAGTACTACGGTGCTTTATTTCATGTATGATCGCAACGTGAGGACCTCCTGTCCCTTTGTTTATGTTGTTCACCACACCCTTGCAGTGGGAGGCCACCACGATATGCTAGATGAAGAGATCCTCGGCAGGAGCTAGAGCTTCTGTGCACGCGTATGTCTCCAGGATCACGGGATCGTTGGTCCCCTCAAAGACCACCGCCGAAAAGCCCAGATAGTTCCCATTACCATCCCGGCATAGTGCAGCAACAACCCCTCCATGTCTGTTTTTGGCAACTGCTCTATCTGCATTTAGCTCCAGGGCACCATCTGTCGAGGGTAGCCAGCGCTGGGATTGTACCACTGAAGCCGGCTGCACGCTGGACTTGGCTACCTCCCCTGGTAATTGATCATGATGAGAGACAAATTTGTTCACAAACGAGATGGTCTGGTATGGCGACTGGAAGATTGCCTTATATACTGCTTTGCTTCTGGCATCCACACCACACATAGAGTTACCACCATCTGTGTGAAACTAGTGTGATCTAGTGTATCATAAAGCTCAAACAACCAGTTCTTTGCACTTGGCTCCATGTTTTCTGTCATCTTTGAAACAAGGGTCTCACTCGAAAGAGCCCGTATGCACCTGGACATGGTGCAAGATAAAAGAGCATGTCGCCATGAATCGACTACTCCGTAGAGGGGGCACGCCCGATGGTTTGCCATATTTTGTTTTTGGAGCACATCGGTTGTAGGCAAGGAGTGGCGAGCGAGACTCCACAGAAACACTGATTTTTGAAGGGACATTGAATTTCCATAGAGTTGTCCAAGATTTCTCCTCTCTGTCATTTGTTGAAGACCCGACTCTACCCTCTAGCCATTCTTCCCTCCGGACTTTGGTTTTGATAAAAAAAATTGTATGCGGAGCTAACTGTGAATCTCCCCTTGCCATCCGGATACTAGGCCCAAAAGTCCTCCGTATTTTGGGTGCATACAAGTATCTTTAAAATTGCATCAGCATCAAAATGGAGAAACATCGATCGGACCAGGCAAAAACCCCATGCAGCAGCCGTGGGTATTAGTAGCTCTGAGACTTTCCTTGGAGGATCCACCACAAGTGAAGTAATCGGTCTCGGCGTTGTCTCTTTCGGTATCCAGTTATCTGCCCAGATGTCTGTCGTCTGACCATTGCCAATACGATGGATTAAACCTTGATTAAGTACATCTCGCCCCTCAATGATTGACCACCAGATTTGTGATGGACGAGAGCCCAACTCCGCCTCAAGTATGGTTTTATCCGGGAAATATGAGGCTTTGAGAATTCAAGCAGAGTCGTCGGCTCCTGGAGGATACGACCGGCTTGCCTTGCCAACAATGCCAAATTTAAAAGCTCGATATCCCTGAATCCCAACCCATCTAAATTTTTTGGTCGGGTCATGACATCCCAGGATACCCAGGCTGGTTTCCGTTCACCCTGTTTGCACCCCACCAGAATTTTTGGATAATAGGTGCTCCAACAACGACGCCTTGGGAACAATGTATGAGTGCCTTTGTCACCAGACCCAACCACTGTGGTCAGATCATGGGTTTTCATCCCAAAGAGGAGTCTGAGTAAACAACCATGCAATGTCTTCAACAAAGGAATGTCGCATGAATAACGTCATTGTCAGGTTCAACCAATGAAAGTCATACCTAAGAATTTTCACCCTCTAACTCGAGTCCCTACACTAAAAAAGCACCACCTAGCTAGTGTCGCTCCTGTGCTGCCAGCCTACCACCACATGTCAATCCATGACTGCACAGTCGCTCAAACACATTGTCTTGGTGGACCTAACCGACGGCAATGTTTGGGTTTAGTTGTAGCCTTTTCAAAGTAAGAGTATCGATCCCACAGGGAGCACATGAATCATACTTTTGCCCCTAGTAGTGAATTATGTACCTTTATGCCTATAGATAGTTGTAGACTTAAAGAAAAGTGAGGGCAATAAATAATTGTGATTGGGTAATGAAGCGAACTTTGGAGTAAATAACATAAAAGTAAAAGTAAATAAAGAGCAATGACTAGAGTGACTGATGGAATGGCAGAGGAGGAAGGCGTTCTCAAGGAGTCTGGAATCCCCATTGGTATGTTTCTAACGCACCTATGCAAGGGCATAGTATGGAATGGATATTTGAACCACCGTTGGTGATTGTGCTGGGCGAAGCCGGGTACAGTACATGTTCTACTCGAAGTAGACTTCGTGCCATTCACGCCACTACCATAGTCTCCCCAGAGGGTTACAACTCATGATAATTAAGGGTTTCCCCATGGACGTGGCCGATCTAAGGGTTCTCCGTAATTCCCCTATCAATTGCAAAGGTTAGGAGCAATGGGCTTTTACTGTCACCTTGAATTACCTTCGCATTCCAACCCTCTACGACGATAGTGATATACTTCATGGTCATAAGGCACAAATGCTAATTGGGTCCCCTTCACAACATTCACAAAGTTATTAAACTAAGCATTCGACAAGGAATCTCATATCTAAAATAATGTTTCAGATCCTATAGATACCAAGGTTCATCGATATCCCCGAGAACTATGGTTCTACTCACATACGAAGATAACAAACATCATGACAAGGGTGATGGAATACATGGATGAATGATTCAGATAACACACAAGATGATCTAGTATGGTTCTTGATGTTACAATGATAAGGATGTGGGTGACGATGGTGATAAGGATGTGGATGACGATGACGATGACATTGGTGATGATGTTGTAGTCCCCTTGTGCGCGAGGAGGACAATCCCCATCTTCTCTTTGTATCCCTCCTCCGCATGAACTCCGGAGGCTAGGGTTATACCTTCTGGATGAGTTTCTGGTCGCTCTGTCCATCTCATCCACGAACCGATCCGGCGGCGGCGATGGAACTACATACGACCGCCCATACAAGCGGGCATGGTCGTATGGAACGCCGTCTTTTGCACTGGAGGCGCGGTGAGTTCTTCTTCTTCTTTGGCCTTCTTGCTTGATTATTTTATGGCAGGTGATTATCACTTTAAATACGTGATTCTACTACCATTTTGGGGATTTCCTCTATTCTATGATAAATGGTCCAAAAGGCGTTACCCGAGGGATTATCAATAAAAAGAGGTGCGCGTATGCGGTAAAATTCCACAAAACCTATCATGTAAGCACAAAATACTTAGTAAAATCATCACATAAATTGGACTCATCACAGAGCAACTAGTCTATCAACATAACCAGTCAACTTCACTATATGCTCACTCATTGTGGAACCTTATGCCATCTTTGCATTCAATCAAGGCCTTGGTTATCTCAAAACGTCCGGTCCTTGCCTGCTTCTTGTATAGAGCATCCAGTGACCCAATTATAAATTGAGTATTTGATCGTTCAAAATGTTTCTATAGTTAAGGGTCAAATACTAGATTGGTTTTTCTTGCAAGTCAACATGAGGCACTTGACTGACTCATAATCATCATTACGAGTTGTGAAAGCATCTAAAACTTCTTGTGGTGCATCTTTTGCAGGTGGATCACCCAGGGGCTGATCCAGCACATACTCCTTAGCACTTCTAAAACAAATCTCAGGTTCCGGATCCAATCCGCATAGTCTCCACCATTTGCAGCCAATTTTTCTTTCTCTAACATAGGGGCTAAGTTGAACATATTGCGAGCCATTGATCTACAACGGTAAACACAAGATTCACTTTAGACATTGTTCATAATTATGTTGCACTGGTGTTTAAACAAATTTTAATACAAAGTGAACTCTCACTTAAATCAATACCTCTCATAACTGGTAGTGTGTGATTCAAGACCCTAATCTTATTCTTAGTCATTGGTGTGAACATCACTGATGTCAAGAATTTCGACCGATAGGCAAACTTTTATTGATCATATCTTCATATGACTCTTGTTCATTTTTTGATGCTTTATGCTCCGAGCTTAGAACGATTCAGCCGAAACTTCAAGACAACCAAGTGCTATTTGCATATATGGTCTGACCATTGATACGTCTCCAACATATCTATAATTTTTTATTGTTCCATGCTATTATATTATCTGTTTTGGATGTTTTATATGCATTAATATGCTATTTTATATTATTTTTGGGACTAACTTATTAACCTAGAGCCCAGTGCCAGTTTTTGTTTTTCCTTGTTTTTGAGCTTCGCAGAAGAGGAATACCAAACGGAGTCCAAACAGAATAAAACTTCACGATGATTTTTCTTGGACCAGAAGACACCCAAGGGACTTGGAATCCAAGTCAGAAGATCCACGAGGCGACGACAAGGGTGGAGGGCACGCCCTAGGGGGGGCTACCTTGCCACCTCCTCGGGACTCCTTTGACCAAACCCTTGGCCCTATATATTGACATATATTCCAGAACCACTAGAAGCATCCACGAAAACACTTTTCCACCGCCGCAACCTTCTGTTCCCGTGAGATCTCATCTTGAGGCCTTTCCCGGCATCCTGTCGGAGGGGGATTCGATCACGGAGGACATCTACATCAACTCTATTGCCCTTCCGATGAAGCGTGAGTAGTTTACCACAGACCTATGGGTCCATAGCTAGTAGCTAGATGGCTTCTTCTCTCTCTCTTTGATTCTCAATACCATGTTCTCCTCGATGTTCTTGGAGATCTATCCGATGTAATCTTCTTTTGCAGTGTGTTTGTTGAGATCCGATGAATTGTGGATTTATGATCAACTTATCTACGAATATTATTTGAATCTTCTCTGAATTCTTATATGCATGATTTGGTATCTTTGTATTTCTCTTTGAATTATTTGTTTGGTTTGGCCAACTAGATTGGTTTTTCTTGCAATGGGAGAGGTGCTTAGCTTTGGGTTCAATCTTGCGTGATTTCACCTAGTGACAAAGTAGGGGTAGCGAGACACGTATTGAATTGTTGCCATTTAGGGCAAAAAGATGGGGTTTATATCATATTGCATGAGTTTATTCCTCTACATCATGTCATTTTACTTAAGGCGTTACTCCGTTCTTTATGAACTTAATAGTCTAGATGCATGCTGGATAGCGGTCGATGTGTGGAGTAGTAGTAGTAGTAGATGCAAGCAGGAGTCAGTCTATTTTACACGGATGTGATGCCTATATTGCATAATCATTGCCTTGGATATCGTCATAATTTTGCGCTTTTCTATCAATTGCGCGACAGTAATTTGTTCGCCCACCGTATTATTTGCCTTCATTAGAGAAGCCTCTAGTGAAACCTATGCCCCCCGGGTCTATTTTCCATCATATTAGTTTCCGATCTACTATTTTGCAATCTTTTATTTTCAGATCTATAAACCAAAAAACCCAAAAACATTTTATCTTTTGTTTAGTTTTATTTATCTCTTTCAGATCTCACCTTTGCAAGTGACCGTGAAGGGATTGACAACCCCTTTATCGCGTTGGGTGCAAGTGTTTGATTGTTTGTGCAGGTGCATCGATTGGGGACTTGCGCGTTTCTCCTACTGGATTGATACCTTGGTTCTTAACTGAGGGAAATACTTATCTCTACTATGCTTCATCACCCTTTCCTCTTCAAGGGAAAAACCAACGCAAGCTCAAGAAGTAGCAGGAAGAATTTCTGGCGCCGTTGCCGGGGAGATCTATGCCAAGCCTCCCAAGTACCCATCATAAACTCTCATCTCTTGCATTACATTATTCGCCATTCGCCTCTCGTTTTCCTCTCCCCCACTTCTAAAACGATTTTCAAAAAGATTTGCCTTTTTATTCGCCTTTCTTTCATTCATCTTTTCGTTTGCCCTTATGTCTTACTTGGTTTGTTTGCTTGTTTGCTTGGTATAATTGTGTATTTGCTGAAAATCAGAAGCAAAGAGTTTAGGGATCCTCATCCACTTGCTAATCTTTTTAAATGATCCAACTATGATGAACCAATTGCTAGTGAGTTGAGTGCACTAGATTATCTTTATGATATTTTGCTTGAAATCCGTGAATTTGGAAATTGTGATGAAGTACTTTATGAAGTGATTCACGATAGATCTCTCAATGAAAAGCATGATTGCGATGATGTTATTATAAATTCTATTAATGTCAATTATGTTAATGATATGCAAAACCCTAAGCTTGGGGATGCTAATTTTGCAATGTCTACTACTTGTTGCAATGATCATGATTGGGGTGATTCTTCTTGTGATCTTGAAAATTTATTTAAGACCCATGATAAATATGAGATTGATAAAATGTTTTCAATAATACTGAAAGTGGGTTTGGAAGAGTGTCAACTTTAGATCCCACATATTTGGATAATGTTCAATCTTACGAAGTTTTTGATAAAAGTGGGTTCGGAGAGGTCATGACTTTATTTTATGATAATCCCACTATTCGGGAAGAGTGTCAACTTTGCATGCATGTGGATCATGAAGAGAAAATTTTATGTGATATTTATATTGTTGAATTTGATTATGATCCTGCATGTAATTATTATGAGAGAGGAAAATATGGTTGTAGAAATTTTCATGTTACAAAATTACCTCTCGTTATGTTGAGATTGCTATTGTTTCTTTCTTCTTCCTTGCATATGGTGGTTTTTTGCTTTTCTTGATAATTTGTTTGCTTATAAAATCCCTATGCATAGGAAGCATGTTAGACTTAAACTTGTTTGTCACATGTTTTATGATGCTCTCTTTGTGTTTCAATTGCTATCTTTCATGTGAGCATCATTAAATTTAGCAATGCCTAGCTAAAAGGCTTTAAAGAAAAGCGCTTGTTGGGAGACAACCCAATATTTTTCTTTTCTATTTTTGAATAAATAATTCATATAGCATCTGGTTAGATGTGTTTTTGTGTTTTAATTAGTGTTTGTGCCAAGTAAGACCTTTGGGATGGCTTATGGTGAGAGTTGATTTGATCTTGCTGAAAAATAGAAACTTTTGCACCCAGAAAAATAATTCTCATTTTTTACAGAAGCGTGCTTTCGATCTGATTCTTTTTGCACAAGATTGGTAGACAAATTTCCCACATTGTCACAATGTTTCATAATTTTTGGAGTTACATAAGTATTCAAAGTTTACAGATTGCTACAGACTGTTCTGTTTTTGACAGATTCTGTTTTCTATGTGTTGTTTGCTTTTTTGATGAATCTATGGGTCGTATTGGGGGGTATGAACCATGGAAAAGTTGGAATACAGTAGATATTACACCAATATAAAATTATAAATAAAGAATGAGTTCACAACAGTACCAAAAGTGGTGATTTATTTTCTTATACTAACGGAGCTTATGATATTTTCTGTTGAGTTTTGTGTTGTGAAGTTTTCAAGTTTTGGGTAAAGATTTGATGGACTATGTAATAAGGAGTGGAAAGAGCCTAAGATTGGGTATGCCCAAGGCACCCCAATGTAATATTCAAGAACAACCAAGAGCCTAAGCTTGGGGATGCCCCGGATGGCATCCCCTCTTTCGTCTTCGTCCATTGGTAAAATTTACTTGAGGCTATATTTTTATTCACCACATGATATGTGTTTTGCTTGGAGCGTCTTGTATGATATGAGTCTTTACTTTTTAGTTTGCCACAATCATCCTTGCTGTACACACCTTTTGAGAGGGACACGCATGAATCGTGATTTATTAGAATACTCTATGTGCTTCACTTATATCTGTTGAGCTAGGCAATTTTGCTCTAGTGCTTCACTTATATCTTTTTAGAGCACGGCGGTGATTTTATTTTGTAGAAATTATTGAACTCTCATGCTTCGCTTATATTATTTTGAGAGTCTCTCTAAACAACGTGGTAATTTGCTTTGGCTGTGAATTTAGTCCTAATATGATAGGCATCCAAGAGGGATATAATAAAAACTTTCATATAAAGTGCATTGAATACTATGAGAAGTTTGATTCTTATGATTGTTTTGAGATATAAAGATGGTGATATTAGAGTCATGCTAGTGAGTAATTATGAATTGGAGAAATACTTGTGTTAAAGTTTGTGATTCCCGTAGCATGCACGTATGGTGAACCGATATGTAACGAAGTTGGAGCATGATTTATTTATTGATTGTCTTCCTTATGAGTGGCGGTCGAGGACGAACGATGGTATTTTCCTACCAATCTATCCCCCTAGGAGCATGCACGTAGTAATCTGTTTTGATGACTAATAGATTTTTGCAATAAGTATGTGACTTCTTTATGACTAATGTTGAGTCCATGGATTATACACACTCTCACCCTTCCACCATTCTAGCCTCTCTAGCACCGCACAACTTTCGCCGGTGCCATATACCCACCTATTACCTTCCTCAAAACAGCCACCATACCTACCTATAATGGCATTTCCATAGCCATTCCGAGATATATTGCCATGCAACTTCCACCGTTCCGTTCATTATGACACATACCATCATTGTCATATTGCTTTGCATGATCATGTAGTTGGCATCGTATTTGTGGCAAAGACACCTTTCATAATTTTTTATACATTTCACTCTTGAGTCATTGCACATCCCGATACACCGCCGGATGCATTCATATAGAGTCATATCTTGTTCTATGTATCGAGGTGTAATTCTTGAGTTGTAAGTAAATAAAAGTGTGATGATCTTCATTATTCGAGCATTGCCCCATGTGAGGAAAAAAATAAAAGAGGCCAAAGAAGCCAACAAAAGAAAAAGAGGCCAAAGAAGCCAAACAAAAAAAGACAAAAAAATGAAAAAAAATGAGAGAGAAGAGAGAAGGGGCAATGTTACTATCCTTTTTCCACACTTGTGCTTCAAAGTAGCACCATGATCTTCATGATAGAGAGTCTCCTATGTAGTCATTTTCATATACTAGTGGGAATTTTTCATTATAGTACTTGGCTTGTATATTCCAACGATGGGCTTCCTCAAATTACCATAGGTCTTCGTGAACAAGCAAGTTGGATGCACACCCACTTAGTTTTATTTTTGAGCTTTCATAAACTTATATAGCTCTAGTGCATTGATGTCGGTTGAAGCTACGTCGGTATTTCCCCAAAGAGGAAGGGATGATGCAACATAGTGGCGGTAGGTATTTCCCTCAGATATGAAACCAAGGTAATCAAACCAGTAGGAGAACCAAGCAACACAACGTAAACAACCCCTGCACACAAATAACAACCACTCGCAACCCGATGTGTTAAAGGGGTTGTCAATCCGTTTCGGTTAACGGCGCCAAAAATTTGTGCGTGGACGGGAGAAAGTCATAACAGATTGAATAAATAGCTCACAAATAAATAAAAGTGCAACAAAGTTTGTATTTTTGGTTTAGTAGATCTGAAAATAAGTGAAAAAGAAAATAGATCGCAAAGGCAAAGACCCGGGGGCCGTAGGTTTCACTAGTGGCTTCTCTCGAGAAAAATAGCAAATGGTGGGTGAACAAATTACTATTGGGCAATTGATATAACTTCAAATACTCATGACGATATCCAGGCAATGATCATTATATAGGCATCACGTCAATATTAGTAGATCGACTCTTGCCTGCATCTACTACTATTACTCCACACATCGATCGCTATCCAACATTCATCTAGTGTATTAAGTTCATGGAAAAACGGAGTAATGCAATAAGAACGATGACATGATGTAGACAAGATCTATCTATGTAGAGATATACCCCATCATTTTATCCTTAGTAGCAACGATACATACGCGTCGCTTCCCCTTCTGTCACTGGGATCAATCACCGTAAGATCGAACCCACTACAAAGCACCTCTTCCCATTGCAAGATAAATAGATCAAGTTGGCCAAACAAAACCCAAATATCGGAGAAGAAATACGAGGCTATAAGCAATCATGCATATGAGAGATCGAAGAAACTCAAATAACTTTCATGGATATAAAAAGATAGATCTGATCATAAACTCAAAGTTCATCGATCCCAACAAACACACCGCAAAAGAGTTACATCATATGGATATCCAAGAGACCATTGTATTGAGAATTCAGTGAGAGAGAGAGAAACATAGACCTGACAAAATAGATAAACATAGACCTGTTGTTGGCATGCCTGTTATTTCAGTTAAAATAGGAGATCACTGTTATCATGGTTTATGTGACATGGGTGCTAGTGTGAGTGCTATTCCTTACACTTTATATCAAGAAATTATGAAAGACATAACACCTGCTGAGATATAAGAAATAGATGTTACTATTAAACTTGCTAATTGAGACACCATATCTCCAGTTGAGATTATTAGAGATGTTGAAGTCTTGTGTGGGAAAATTAAATACCCTACTGATTTTCTTGTCCTTGGTTCCCCACAAGATGACTTTTGTCCCATTATTTTTGGTAGACCTTTCTTGAATACAGTTAATGCTAAGATAGATTGTAAGAAACAAACTTTGGTGATGAGTCTCATGAGTTTAATTTTTCCAAGTTTAGTAGAAATCATCATGAAAAAGAATTGCCTAGTAAGGATGCATTAATTGGTCTTGCTTCTATTGCTATTCCACCTACTGATCCTTTAGAACAATATTTGCTAGACCATGAAAATGATTTACATATGCATGAAAGAAATGAAATAGATAAGGTTTTCTTTGAACAACGTCCTCTGCTTAAACACAATTTGCCTATTGAAACTCTAGGAGGTCCTCCTCCACCTAAAGGTGATCCTGTGTTTGAATTAAAACAATTTCCAAACACTTTGAAATATGCTTATCTTGATGAAAAGAAAATATATCCTGTTATTATTAGTGCTAACCTTTCAGAACATGAAGAAGAAATATTATTGAAAGTTCTAAGGAAGCACCGGGCTGCTATTGGATATACTCTTGATGATTTAAATGGCATTAGTCCCACTCTATATTAGCACAAAATTAATATGGAACCTGGCGCTAAACCCGTTGTTGATCACCAACGTCGGTTGAATCCAAAAATGATGGAAGTGGTAAGAACGGAAATCTTAAAACTTCTGGAAGCAGGTATAATCTATCCTATAGCTGACAGTAGATGGGTAGGTCCTGTTCATTGTGTCCCTAAGAAAGGAGGTATTACCGTCGTTTCTAATGATAAGAATGAACTTATTCCACAAAGAATTGCTATAGGCTATAGAATGGTAATTGATTACAGAAAATTAAACAAAGCAACTAGAAAAGATCATTACCCTTTGCCTTTTATTGATCAAATGCTTGAAAGATTATCTAAGCACACACACTTTTGCTTCCTAGATGGATACTCTGGCTTTTCACAAATACCTGTTTCTCAACCTGATAAAGAAAAGACCACTTTTACTTGTCCCTTTGGAACTTAGGCTTATAGAAGTATGCCTTTTGGTTTATGTAATCCACCTGCTACCTTTCAAAGATGTATGACTGCTATCTTCTCTGACTTCTGTGAAAAGATTCTTGAGGTTTTCATGGATGACTTTTCTGTTGATGGGAAGTCTTTTGATGATTGTTTAAGCAATCTTGAGCGAGTTTTGCAGAGATGTGAACAAACAAATCTTGTCTTGAACTGGGAGAAGTTCCACTTTATGGTTAATGAAGGCATTGTCTTGGGCCATAAAATTTCTGAAAGAGGTATTGAAGTGGACCAAGCTAATGTTGATGCCATTGAGAAAATGCCATGTCCTAAGGACATCAAAGGTATTCGTAGTTTCCTAGGTCATGCTGGTTTCTATAGGAGATTTATCAAAGATTTTTCTAAAATTTCTAGGCCTCTACTAATCTTTTGCAAAAGGATATTCATTTTGTTTTTGATGATGATTGTCTTGAAGCCTTTGAAACAATCAAGAAAGCCTTAATATCTGCACCTATTGTTCAACCACCTGATTGGAACTTGCCTTTTGAAATTATGTGTGATGCTAGTGATTATGCTATTGGTGTTGTTCTAGGACAAAGAGTTAATAAGAAATTGAATGTTATTCATTATGCTAGTAAAACTCTAGACAGTGCTCAGAAAAATTATGCTACTACTGAAAAAGAATTCTTAGCAGTGGTGTTTGCTTGTGATAAATTTAGACCTTATATTGTTGATTCCAAAGTAACTGTTCACACAGACCATGCTGCTATTAAATATCTTATGGAAAAGAAAGATGCTAAACCTAGACTTATTCGTTGGGTTCTCTTGTTATAAGAATTTGATTTACATATCATTGATAGAAAAGGAGCTGAGAACCCAGTAGCTGATAACTTGTCTAGGCTTGAAAATGTGCTTGATGACCCACTACCTATTGATGATAGTTTTCCTGATGAGCAGTTAGCTGCAATAAATTTTGCTAATAGTACTCCTTAGTATGCTGACTATGCTAATTACATTGTTGCTAAATATTTACCACCTAGCTTTACATATCAGCAAAAGAAAAAATTCTTCTATGATTTAAGACATTACTTTTGGGATGACACACATCTTTATAAAGAAGGAGTAGATGGTACTATTAGACGTTGTGTACCTAAGCATGAATAGGGACTAATCCTACGGAAATTTCACTCTGAAGCTTATGGAGGGCATCATGCTGGAGATAGAACTACTCACAAGGTATTGCAATCTGGATTTTATTGGCCTACTCTCTTCAAGGATGCCCGTAAGTTTGTCTCTTCTTGTGATGAATGTCAAAGAATAGGTAATATCGGTAAGTGTCAAGAAATGCCTATGGATTATTCACTTGTTGTTGAACCTTTTTGATGTTTGGGGATTGTATTACATGGGACCTTTTCCTTCTTCTAATGGGTATACACATATTTTGGTTGTTGTTGATTATGTTACTAAATGGGTAGAAGCTATTCCAACCAGTAGTGCTGATCACAACACCTCTATTAAAATGCTTATGGAAGTTATTTTCCCAAGGTTTGGAGTCCCTAGATATTTAATGACTGATGGTGGTTCACACTTTATTCATGGTGCTTTCCGTAAAATGCTTGCCAAGTATGATGTTAACCATAGAATTGCATCACCCTATCATCCTCAGTCTAGTGGTTAAGTTGAACTTAGCAATAGAGAAATAAAATTAATTTTGCAAAAGACTATTAATAGGTCCAGGAAGAATTGGTCTAAGAAATTAGATGATGCACTTTGGGCTTATAGAACAGCTTATAAAAATCCTATGGTACTCCTTATAAAATGCTTTAGGGAAAAGCTTGTCATTTGCCTCTTGAGTTAGAACATAAAGCATATTGGGCAGTTAAAGAACTCAACTATGATTTCAAACTTGCTGGTGAAAAGAGGTTATTTGATATAAGCTCTTTAGATGAATGGAGAATCCAAGCTTATGAAAATGCAAAGTTATTTAAAGAGAAAGTTAAAAGATGGCATGACAAAAGAATCCAAAAGCGTGAGTTTAAAGTTGGATAATATGTTCTTTTGTACAACTCTCGTTTTAGATTTTTTGCAGGGAAGCTCCTCTCAAAATGGGAAGGCTCATACATCATTGAGGAGGTTTACCGGTCTGGAGCCATCAAAATAAATAACTCCGAAGGTACTAACCCGAAGGTTGTCAATGGGCAACGAATAAAGCATTATATCTCAGGTACGCCTATCAATGTTGAAAGTAATATTATCCAAACTTTGACACCGGAAGAGCACATAAAAGAGTCCTTCCGGAACACTCCAGAACCGTGAAAACAAAGAGGTATGTGATACGGTAAGTAAACGGACTCCGAAAAATCCGCAAAATATTTTTTATCAGTTTTGGAATATTTTAGAATTTTGGAAATAAAGAAACTTCGAGCGCGCCCTGGTGGGCACAAGACACCGTAGCGCGCCAGCTTACTGGCGCGCCAGTGGGTTGTGCCCACCTGGGACACCTTCCGTACTTCATTTTTCTTCTGTATGCTTGTCCTCCAAGATAAAAAAAAATCTATTTATACTTCCCGAACCTGACAACCACCATATTGCGGAGAAATCCTCTGTTCTCTTTTCTTGCTGTTTTCTGCGTAGATCTGACAATATGTCCTCCCAAAACTCCGAGGGTGAGAGCTATGTTGCTGACCTCATGGCAAACCCCAAGTCCTATGGGGATGAGGAGCACTATAGCTGGACCTCTGAAGAATAAGAAGATGAATCGGTTCCTTCCCGGTTCAAGGAGGAGAGCATGGAGGCGTTATGCAAGAGGATAATAAAACTCGAGATAGATAATTGTGAGTTGATGATGGAAAATTTTATTCTCCATCAGAAGCTGGAGGAAGCAAAAGGGAAACCCCGCACTTTCTCACCACCACCATTGCCACGGAAATCCGAGGACAAGATCTCTCCTTCATCACCATCACCTTCTTCACCACCAAAGGAGAATTGAGTATCGGGTATGGGCACTCCCCTTGGCTTCCGCCAAGCTTGGGGGAGGTGCCCCGGTATCGTATCATCCCACTATCTTTTTGCTTTTACTTATCTTAGTTCAATCATTTGCTTTAGATGAAATAAAGTTTAGTTCGATCATTTCTTCTTTGAGAGTTTGCTTAGTGATCTATCCTTGTAATCGTGTGCAAGTTATATAATAAAGTTAGTTTGAGTTTTTGCTTTCTTTAATTTCATGTTGCAAATAAAAGAAAAGAAATAAGAAAGAAACAAAAAGAGAAAGAAAATAAAAAGAAGAAAGGAAATAAATCAATAAGATTATACACTAATCCTATGGTAGGTGATGGCACCACATAAGGAAAAGTATAAGTAGAAAATTTTATTAGAGATTGACAAACATAGAATTAGTCAATGATGCAACTCATGAAATAATTAATAAGGGAAGAGAAGATTCACATATAGATATACTATCCTAGAAACTTTTGTGATTGTGAGCCCTCATCAAAATATTATATGCCAAAATTGTTGACATTGGACAAGGAAGACAACTTAATGGTTTATGTTTGTTTATATTCACATAGAAGTCATATTGTCATAGATCCTTTAACATGTGATGCTTGCCCCCTATCTTTGTTACCAAAAATTCCACACTAAGTAGAGATACTACTTGTGCATCCAAAAACCCTTAAACCCAAATCTTTTTCAAGTGTCCACCATACCAACCTAGGGATTGAGCAAGATCCCTCAAGTAAGTTGTCATCGGTGCAAAAAGGCAATAAAAATTGCTTCTAAAAGTGTGAGATCATTTAGTGTAAGAGAAAATTGAGCGTTGTACGAACTTGGATGACAAAGAATAAAAGCGACAAACTGCATAATAAAGGTTGTCATCTTAAGGGGCAATATAATGTGACGTTCTCTTGCACTAAGGGATTCAACATATAAACAAATAAGCGCATGGCAACCTCTGCTTCCCTCTGCGAAGGGCATTTCCTTTATTTTTATGCACTTACTTTTATGCAAAGAGTCAAAGTTTTCCTTCTATTCCTTTTATTTTTCTCCTTTTGGCAAGCATCATGTGGTGAGGGAAGATCTAGGCACATATGTCCAGTTGAATATAGATGGCATGAGTTATTCTTGTTGACATCACCCTCGAGGTGAGTATGTTGGGAGGCAAAACTATAAGCCCCTATCTTTCTATGTGTCTGGTTGAAACTTTTTGCTCATGGGTACGAGGTGAGTGTTAGCAATCATAGAAGACTATATGATGGTTGAGTATGTGGACTTGCCTAAAGGCTCAGACACGTGAACCTGATACGTCTCCAACGTATCTATAATTTTTGATTGTTCCATGCTATTATATTATCAACCTTGGATGTTTTATATGCATTTATATGCGATTTTATATGATTTTTGGGACTAACCTATTAACCTAGAGCCCAGTGCCAGTTTCTGTTTTTTCCTTGTTTTTGAGTATCGCAGAAAAGGAAAACCAAACGGAGTCCAATTGACCTGAAAATTGACGGGGCTTATTTTTGGACCAGAAGAAGGCTATGGAGTCAAAGAGTTGGGCCAGAAGAGTCTCGGGCTGCCCACAAGGGTGGAGGGCGCGCCCCCTTCCTCGTGGACAGCCCGGAGACCCCCCTGACTTGTTCTCGACGCCAAAACCTCTTATATATACAGAAACCCCCAGAACATAACCTAGATCAGAGTTAAAATACCGCCGCAAGCCTCTGTAGCCACCGAAAACCAATCTAGACCTGTTCGGCACCCTGCGGAGGGGGAACCTCACCGGTGGCCATCTTCATCATCTGGCGCTCTCCATGACGAGGAGGGAGTAGTTCACCCTCGGGGCTGAGGGTTTGTACCAGTAGCTATGTGTTTGATCTCTCTCTCTCTCTCTCTCTCTCTCTCTCTCTCTCGTGTTCTTGAGGTGGTATGATCTTGATGTATCGCGAGCTTTGCTATTATAGTTGGATCTTATGATGTTTCTCCCCCTCTACTCTCTTGTAATGGATTGAGTTTTCCCTTTGAAGTTATCTTATCGGATTGAGCCTTTAAGGATTTGAGAACACTTGATGTATGTATTGCATGTGCTTATCTGTGGTGACAATGGGATATCACGTGATCTACTTGATGTATGTTTTGGTGATCAACTTGCGGGTTCCGTGACCTCGTGAACTTATGCATGGGGGTTGGCACACGTTTTCGTCTTGACTCTCCGATAGAAACTTTGGGACACTCTTTGAAGTACTTTGTGTTGGTTTGAATAGATGAATCGGAGATTGTGTGATGTATATCGTATAATCATACCCACGGATACTTGAGGTGACATTGGAGTATCTAGGTGGCATTAGGGTTTTGGTTGATTTGTGTCTTAAGGTGTTATTCTAGTATGAACTCTATGATAGATTGAACGGAAAGAATAGCTTTGTGTTATTTTACTGCGGACTCTTGAATAGATTGATCCGAAAGAATAACTTTGAGGTGGTTTCGTACCCTACCATAATCTCTTTGTTTGTTCTTCGCTATTAGTGACTTTTGTGATGCCCCCGATTCAATCATACACTAATCATTCACGCAAGTGTGTATGATCAAGATCAGGGACTCACGGGAAGATATCACAACACAACTCTAAAAACATAAATAAGCCATACAAGCATCATAATACAAGCCAGGGGCCTCGAGGGCTCGAATACAAGTGCTCGATCATAGACGAGTCACCGGAAGCAACAATATCTGAGTACAGACATAAAGCAAACAAGGTGACATAAGATGGCTAGCACAAACTGGGATACAGATCGAAAGAGGCGCAGGCCTCCTGCCTGGGATCCTCCTAAACTACTCCTGGTCGTCGTCAGCGACCTGCACGTAGTATTAGGCACCTTCGGTGTAGTAGGAGTCATCATCGACGGTGGCGTCTGGCTCCTGGGCTCCGACATCTGGTTGCATCAACCGGAAAGAAGAAAGGGGGAAAAGGGGGAGCAAAGCAACCGTGAGTACTCATCCAAAGTACTCGCAAGCAAGGATCTACACTACATATGCATCGGTATCAATGAAATGGGCTATATCTGTGGACTGGACTGCAGAATGCTAGAAGAGAAGGGGAAAGCCTAGCCTATTGAAGACTAGCATCTTGAAGCGCCTTGCAACATCAGAAGAGATAAGAGTAGCGTAAAGTAAAGTAGTAGTAGTGTTATCAACCTCGGCCAGAGATCCTTTCTCGGCTCCCTGCGAGAAAGCAATCCCAGAGCCATACTATCCAATTCTCATCACAATCCAATTCTCATCACAAGTATCTAGTTCTAGTTGTATCGATCGGGATACAACTCCAAGTGTCCATTACCATAGGACAGGCTATCGATAGATGTTTTCTTCCCTGCAGGGGTGCACCAACTTACCCACCACGCTCGATTAACTCCGGCCGGACACACTTTCCTGGGTCATGCCCGGCCTCGGCCAAATGATACACCCAACACGACCTAGGCTTAATAGAGGTCAAGCACTCCGGACTAAACCTATGCCCCCAGGGGTCATGGGCCATCGCCCCGGGAACTCGTGCACGTTGCGAACGCGGCCGGTGAGCAGACCTAGCTACCTCCTTAAACAAGGCAGGTGCTTACGCAGTCCAACCCGGCGCGCGCCACTCTGTTGCTGACGTCTATTAAGCTTCAGCTGATGCATACGACATAGAACACCCATACTATGCCCACGTGATGGTTAGTGCTATCAGGCCAGAGGCCCCTCAGATCAAATATCCAAATCGTAGTGGATTAGGAACACGCGGTAACAAGCAGAGACTCACGAAAGATGTGACCCCGTTGCCCCATCTCGAGGTCTTGCGGCAAGGGCAAGGAATGCCCGGCCACGCCTCGTAATTATCTCGCGGGCACCCTCCAGGTCAATCCGACTCCTCATCACTCGCAAATATGCTTGCGCAGGTACCCCTCAGGGCCGACACGTCTTTAGTAACAGGGTTCAGTGTAAATTCATAGTAACCATAGTAACCATGTGTCTAACACCAACGGGAAAACCAGAGGAATCACCCTTGATGGTGTAGCGACCCGTCCAAAAATCGGTCAAGTCTCTGTGTAGCTGTACCATCCCAAGATCATGCTGGCACACACAGTACATTGATGAAAAGATTCAAAGTTCAATCACACCTGAATTTATTACACGATTCTCATATCGAGTCTTTATTACAATAGAATAAATTCGGCCGAAGACCAACTCATGAGAAATAAACTAAATAAAGCTGCGGAAGCGTAGACGAATAGCGAGTCCATCCGACTCCATAGGGCAATCGCCAAGCGTGGATCATAGCCTCACTCCTGATCGGAAAACTCCTCTGCAACATAAGACGTTGCAGCCGTGTAGGTCAGCATTTTGAATATGCCGGCAAGTCAAAGAGAGAACAACAATAACAATTACTAACACTATATGCAATTTGGCTGTGGGGCTCTAAGTTTCATTGTTTTGCGAAAAAGCCAGTTTTTTTCCTACAACAAGGACTTGTTTGCAAATACTACAAAATGTTGATAGTTATTGAGATGGTTCCGCCAACCAATGTCTCATTCCCAATTATTAAATAACCCCCTCAATTAATTTATTAAGTTCGGTGTTGAGATATCTGAAATACTCCAAGTTCCAGAGGCTCAAATTGTCCGTAACCGGGGACACGGCTAACCGATTAGATCTTCACTCTGCAGAGGTTTGCGCACTTTACCCGCAAGAATCGTTACCTCCTTTAAGTCTTCGCACTGCCTGGTGTTTGAAGACGGGACGAACGAAACAGGGTCTTCCGAAGAGTTCCTCTGGGCCACTGCCGGTGCCCATCCAATCCTACCTTTCTTCTACATCTCGTAGCACCGTCCGGCCAGAGTCACGCCTAGGGTCGACCAAGCCAGAGCCCATAATGGCTTGCGGCTGCACAGGTAAGCCTTCGGTCAATGGGGTATACATCCGTCTCTTCGTGGCTGGGTGAAGCTTTCCGCAAGATGTCATGGCGCTTCTCCATGCATCCCGGCCAGCCGCTGGTTTCTCCAGGGTGCCCGTCAACCGTCCTCCACCCAGTAGTAAATTTTAAAGTCCATCTTGAGCTTGAAGTCATGGGGTTGTCATCATCTTGACTCTCACATCTCCCTTATGAATCACTCAACCAACCCCGTCTACGAGCATAGCAAAATAAAATACTTCGTCCCGGGCCATGGTAACAAGGGGAATTGGTTTCATCCTACCTCATGATACTACTCAAGAACATAACTTAAAATTCTCCTACTGCATGCATGGTGGGGAGGTATAACTCTAATGCAATAAAATCATAGGTATTGTAAAAGAAAACATGATCAAATGACTTGCCTGACGGACGGTCTTCGAAAGCTAGGGACTCGAGATAGCAGGCTTCGCACTCCGGAAATTCTACCGAAGCAAACAACAATCATATAAGCATAAAAACATACAATCACTTAACATAACAGCATGCTAACATAAAACACCCAAAACAATCGAACCAAAAACCAAAGAAAACTCGAAGAAATCCAAGCCAACAACTAACAAGAAAATAAAATAAACTTTTTATTTTCTGTAAATAAAAGTTCATGTTCTAAAACTATAGAAACTAATCTAAAATAAACTATAACATAGGTAAAATAAAATTATTTACTAAATAGAACAATAGGAAAACAGTAGCTAGTTAAATAAACAAGAAACACATGATTTCGACTAAAACTATTTTTTATTAAATCTAAAATACCTGAACAAGTTCCTACTGCTAGGCATGAACTAAACTAAGTTGTAGAAAAAAGAATCACTAAAAAATATAATCCTAACTCAATTTATGGCAGAAATACTAATCTGTCTAAAACTAAAATAAAACAATTTCTAATAATTTAAACATGGCTAAACATATTTTCTACAGAAACTACAACAAATTTGCAAACTAACAAAAAAAGAATCAACTAAAAATATTAAGTAACCTAAGAGATATGGATTTTACAAAACTGGAACTTATTCTGTTAAAAACAGAAACGAAAAATATAACTAAAAAGAAAAACTAGTGCTAGCGGGCCTATCTAACGCTCAGGCGATATATAACTAATGGATGCCCGAGAAAATAAACCGATCGGACCGGTCTAACTAAACCGCTAACTAAACCAAAAAAACCGTAACTAAACCGGCCTTTTTAAAATAAAACGTACCCCTTCGCTTGTCTAATCTAAGCCCTAGGTTTCAGATCGGACGGTGGTGGGCGGCTCCGGTGACTTACCGCGGTGGCGACGACGGCGACGGACGACGGCGGCTCGGCGGCGGCGGCGCTGATGGCTTCGATGGTCGGGAAGGCAGCGGAGGCGTCGGTAGTCTTGGCGGCACTTGGGGAGGTCGGGGTGGAGTCGGTGAAGCTCGGGATGCGGAGGCGATCGGGACGAACTCGGGTGAGCTCCGGCTCCGGCGGGCGGCGGACGAGCTCGGGGCGACGGAGTCGAGGGCTCCTGGGAAAAGAGAGGATGTCAGGGAGGTGTGGGAGGAAGTGGCCGTTCGGGTGGGGTAGCTTGGAGGCCGAGGGGTGGCTCACCGGTGGCGGGAACGGCGGCGAACCGAGGCGGTGGCGGCGAGATGCGTTCGGCGAGGGTGCGAGCTGTGGTGAGTTTTGGGCGTAGGGTTTTAGGGGTTTCGGGGGAGGAGGGGCGTAGGGTTTTATAGGGCATCAACTTGGGGCAGGGGGCGACTCGGGATCGCGGTCCCGTGAAGATCATGACAGCGGGGCGGTCGCGCTCTGTGTGAGGCGTGGGCAAGGGAAAGAGAAGGGGTGGGGCAGTGGCGTCGGTGAGAGAGGGAGAGGAGAGCGAGCAGGCGACCGAGGGGAGGGGATTCAGGCTGGCTCGGGGCAGGCCAGCTCGAGGGGCTGGTGGGTTCGCTGGCCCGTTGGTTGGCTGCGCTTTGGCTGGCTGGCCGGGCAAGGCTGGCCGCCTGGTGGGCAGTTAGCTGGCTGGCGCTGGGGTTTTTTTTTTTTTTTTGAATTAGAGAGAAGAGAGAATATATAAAATATATATTATTTTTATATAGGACATATATATATATATATATCAAAATTCTCAGGGGAATTTATCCTACAATTCGGACAATTTTCCAGGGGCAAAACTCAAACTTAAAAAAAACATTTTCTAGAAATCCCAAATAAAGTCAAATTTGAATTCAATCTTTTTGGCAAAAATATTCTTCTGACATTTTTGGAGTGTCATGTTTACTCCTCTCATACTTTTTCTCAAGTATTTGTCAGGCATTGTTTTGAAGTAAATTGAACTGCCAATTTGAATTCAAATTCCAACAAACTCAAAAGCCTCTGAAATAATTCAAATGTCACTCGATTCAAACAAAAATGCATAGATGCTTAGCTATAATTGTAAAACATTCCAAATGGGAAATTTGGGATGTTACAAACCTACCACCTTAAGGTGAATCTAGCCCTCGAGATTCGGGTTGGCTAACAAATAGGTGCGGGTGGTCTCGGCGGAGGTCTTCTTCTCGCTCCCGGTGGCTTCCTCCTCGGAATGATGACTCCACAGCACCTTGCAAAACTTGATGATCTTCTGCGGGTGACTCTGTTGCAGTCTCGAGAATTCGGACGGGTTTCTCCTCATAAGTCAGATCTTTGTCGAGCTGTATGGCCTCTAGGGGCCTTTGTGTCTCTCAACGGAATATCGGCCATCTCGGCATGGCATTTCTTGGTGAGAAACATGGAAGACATCATGAACTCCGGACAATCCTTCCGCAATTCCAACTTGTAAGCAACTTCTCCACGACGTTCGAGGATTTTGTAGGGCCAATGAACCGGGTGCTAACTTTCCTTTAACACGAACCTCTTGATTCCACGAAGTGGGGACACACGAAGATATGCCCGGTCTCCCGCTTGTATGTTACTTCCTTGCGTTCTTGTCGGCATAACTCTTACGCCTCGGTGAGCTACCTTGAGTCTATCTCGAATCAGCTTGACTTTCTCTTGGAATCTCTGATAAGATCGGGACCGAAATTTTTCGATCTCAACACCATCCCACAAACAATGGTGTTCGCACCTCCTTCCGTATAGAGCTTGAAAGGGCCATCTTGATGGTCGATAACTGTTATTGTACGAGAATTCTGCGTATGGCAAATTATCATCCCAGCTAGACCCATAGTCTAGCGCACAAGCTCTCAACATGTCCTCCAGGATCTGGTTGACTCTCTCGGTCTGTCCATCTGCTGCGGATGAAAAGCTGTCTTGAACTCCAGCCTCGTACCCAAAGTTTCATGCAACTGATTCCAAAACTTTGAGGTAAATTGTGTTCCTCTATCTGACACGATACTCCTCAGAACTCCATGCAGACATACGATCCTGGTCATGTATATCTTGGCTAACTTAGCGCTGGTATAGGTAGTCTTCACGGGAATGAAATGAGCTACCTTGGTCAATCGATCAACCACTACCCAGATGGAATCATAACCTGAACGGGTCCTGGGTAATCCCGTGATAAAATCCATTCCAAGTTTTTCCCATTCCCACTCGGGAATCGGCAAAGGTTGAAGTAACCCAGCTGGCTTCTGATGTTCATATTGGTACGTACTCAGCAATATCCTTCTTCATACCTTTCCACCAGAAACTTTCCTTTAAATCCAGATACATCTTGGTGTTACCGGGGTGAATCGAGTACGGTGAATCATGAGCCTCCTGAAGAATTAGCTTCCTGAGTTCGGGATCATTGCGTACATAAATACGATCCTCATACCATATAGCTCTGTATTCATCCTTACGAAACCCTTTAGCTTTTCCTTCATTCATCCTTTTCTTTATCTCTTCAATTTCCTTGTCCGACTTCTGGGCTTCACGAATTCTTTCGGCCAAAATGGACTGAACTTCCAGAGCTGCAACATATCCTCTCGGAACTATCTCCAGTCGGAGATCTCTGAGGCCATCGGCTAACTCCTGGGGTAATCCTCCCGCTATGAGAGTATTCACATAACTCTTACGGCTCAAAGCATCTGCTACAACATTAGCCTTTCCTGGGTGGTAATGCAATCTCATGTCATAGTCCTTGATTAAATCTAGCCATCTCCTCTGCCTGAGGTTCAACTCTTTCTGCGTGAAAATATACTTCAAGCTCTTATGATCTGTGTAAACATCACAACTGTTTCCGATAAGGAAATGTCTCCAGGTCTTGAGTGCATGCACTACGGCTGCTAACTCCAAATCATGTGTGGCGTAATTCATCTCGTGAGGTCGTAGCTGTCTGGAGGTATAAGCTACAACTTTTCCTTCCTGCATGAGTACTCCTCCGAGTCCCTAGCGAGTAGCGTCACAATATACCTGGTAATCCTTGTGTATGTCCGGCAAAATCAGTACTGGGGCTGCAACCAAACGTTTCTTCAATTCCTGGAAACTGGCTTCACAATCCTCGATCCAGATGTACTTGGCGTCCTTCTTCAACAGCTCAGTCATGGGCTTGGCAATCTTCGTGAAATTATCAAAAAACCTCCGATAATATCCTGCGAGTCCGAGAAAACTGCGGATCTCCTTGGTCGAGGTGGGTGGCGCCAATCGGTGGTGATACAACCTTGGTTGGGTCAACTGCTATTCCTTCTCCTGAAATAACATGTCCAGGAATCCGACTTCCTTCAGCCAAAATTCACATTTGCTGAACTTGGCATACTGGCGATGTTCTCGGAGTTTCTCGAACTAGGCATAAATGTTCCTTATGCTCTTCCTCGCTCTGGGAGAAAATCAGTATATCATCGATGAACACCACGACAAACTTGTCCAGATATTCCATAAATACCTTGTTCATCAAATTCATGAAGTATGCAGGGGCATTAGTCAATCCGAATGACATGACGGTATACTCATATAGACCATACCTGGTGGTGAATGCTGTTTTAGGTATATCCTTTTCGCGGATCTTCAACTGATGATACCCTGATCGAAGATCGATCTTGGAGAATACCTTGGCTCCAACTAGCTGATCAAATAGATCATTAATCATCGGCAGAGGTACTTGTTCTTGATGGTCACGTCGTTCAACGACGATAATCCTAACCATTCTCAGGGTTCCATCCTTCTTCTCTACCAAAAGAACTGGGGCTTCCCAAGGTGACGAGCTTGGCCGAATATATCCCTTCTCCAATAGTTCATTAATTTGCTTTTTGATCTCTTCCAAATCGTTCGGGGGCATCCGATAGGGTCTCTTGGATATTGGGGCTGTGCGGGCAATAACTCAATCAGAAATTCAATGTCTCGTCGGTGGCATTCTGGTAATTCCTCAGGAAACACATCGGAAAATCTTGTACTCTGGCACTTCCTCTGAACAACTCCGTGAGGGAATTCACTGATTCTTCATCGGGATACGTGCGGATACATACTTGATCCTCTTACGCTCCGGAGTGGTGAGCAGAATCGTCTTCTTGAGCACGATCTATGTTTCCTTCAAACCGTCAACCAATCCATGCCTAGGATTACATCCAAGGTGCTGGGTTTCCAATACTATGAGGTCTGCGGAAATTTATGGTTTCCGATGTTGAGGGTTGCATGACAGCCTAAGCTCGCCATCATTTCTCCTCTGCGATCTTGGCGTGAAGAGGGCTTCTAAGGGTTCTAGTGGGCAACCCGTACTTTTCCACAACTACCCTTGATATAAATGAATCGTTGCACGAATCAAAGAGTACCAATCTTGGGCGTGAATTTAATAAAAATTACCAACCACGATTATCGGCTGATCATAGGCGTCCTCCACGTCAATGTGGTTCACCCGAGCACGAGGAAAAGGGTTGGGCTTCTTTGCTGAGCTTCCATTGCCGTTTCCATTCCTCTGCTTGGCCTCCGGGCGGTCGGTGGCATAGTGCCTGTTTTACGGCACTTGAAGCAGTGATGTGACTCAGATCCTTACGAGTCGGGCGGACGATGCTGGTTGCCATTGCCGTTTCCATTGCCTGACTTGTTGTCGTGGTTGCGGTTGTTCCCATTCCCTCCATGGTCATGTCCTCCATGGGTGTGATGGGTATGCCCTCCCGGGTATGGGGCATAACGGGGCCTCTGCTGAGCTCCAGAGTTGTACTTCCCCTGGCCATACTTCCGCTTGCGGCTATCAATCTGCTGCTGCTTGCCTTCAAGTATGGTGGCCTTGTCTACCAGCTCCTGGTAGTTGTTGAAGGTAGCCACCATTAGCTGCATTCCCAGCTCGTCATTGAGTCCCTCGAGAAACTTTTCCTGCTTTGCGGCATCTGTGGCCACATCATCCGGGGCATAGTGAGCTAACTTGCTGAACTCATCCACGTCGCCCCACGATGCGGTTCCCTGGCGTAAGTTGCGGAACTCACGCTTCTTGAGACTCATGGCTCCGGTGAGACATGAGCGGTGCGGAAAGCCTGTTGGAACTGATCCCACGTGATGGTGGCGATGGGATAAGTGGCGGTGTAGTTCTCCCACCAAGAGGCTGCAGGTCCATCAAGCTGATGTGCAGCAAAGCGCACCTTCTCTGCATCTGTGCATCCGGCAGTGGCTAACTCCCTTCCGACCTTGCGGAGCCAATCATCGGCCATAATCGGCTCAGTGCTGCTAGAGAACACTGGCGGATTCAGCCTTAGGAAGCGGGTCAAGTTGTCAATAGGGGGTGGTGGCGGTGGATTTTTGTTGTTGTTGTTCTGGTTCTGGATGAGCATCTGCATAAGGGCATTCTGCTGCTGGATCAGTGGGTGAGCTCCGCGGAAAGTTGAAACCGGGTCACGTCTGGAGGCATCTGGTGTTTTGGAGTGGATGAGAAAATTAGAATAGAACAAGGGTCTAATGAGAAAATATCACTACCCATATGAATGCACAATCATAATCACACCAATCATTTATTCAATCATCTCAAACATGGTTCAATCTCGGATTACAAATTCTCACGACTAATCGAAAATAACGGCCTAAGCGATCGACGGAAAAATAGAATAACATGGCGGTCGACTAAATGTCTTCATCAATTATCCTTGCGTCCTCAGTGCGGCGTCCTCCGGTGCGGCGTCCTCAGTGCTGGCGCCTCCTCTTCTTGACTTTCTTGGTGGAGCTCTCTTCATAATCCTGATCATTGCTCACGAGGGTCCGTCATCTCCACTCGGAAAAGGTCTTCTCCAGGTCCATCTTCTCCTCTAATGCGGCAACATCAATCTTCACTTGTCGACTCTCTCCATGAAATCCTTGATTTCTTCTTCATGGTCAAGGAAGTCCGCGTGCTTTCTCCTCCAGTTCGAGTTCACGGAACAACAGCCTCCTGTGTACCTTGAGTTTGGTGATGCGGATTTCCGTTTCTGAGGAGACTCTCCAAGTCTTGGACATATGAGAGAATGGAGTCGTCCTCACGGTACGGATGATATCTCCATTCCTAGCTCTGCGAGAAATCATGGCGAGGTCTGATGGGTCGAGCTCGACCCTGTACTCTTCTCGGAGATGTCCAAGTGCACGATAAATCGCCATGTCTCTTCCGAGGATCCAAGTGAAATCGGTAAACTCAAATTCAATGGGCTCTGAATGTCCTCCGAAGGTCCTCCCTGGAATGTGCACCTTAATCCTGTAATGGGTATCTGTCGGAAGTGCATTGGTAGGCTTCCCGGTGATTGAGGGCAGAGCAATCTTCAGCTTCTTCACGATCTGAACCAGCTTCTTGCCGAGAGGCATCGTCTCATCTCGCTGGCAAAACTTCGGTAGCAGAACTGGGGTGAACTCGGCGGCCATCTAGAATGTTGAAAATCGGAGAGAAGTCAGAAATGAATAGGGGAGAATTACAGAATGATAAGGACATAAAATAAATAGTCTCTTCCTATGGCTTTCCGATCCTAGGGGTTACGTCCTACGGTCAGCGTGTGCTCTGAATACCATCTCTGGTAGCGACCCGACCAAAAATCGGTCAAGTCTCTGTGTAGCTGTACCATCCCAAGATCATGCTGGCACACACAGTACATTGATGAAAAGATTCAAAGTTTAATCACACCTGAATTTGTTACACGATTCGTCTTTATTAGAATAGAATAAATTCGGCCGAAGACCAACTCATGAGAAATAAACTAAATAAAGCTGCGGAAGCGTAGACGAATAGCGAGTCCACTCTCTCACCGATGCGCCGGCCCCACCCCTTCTCTTTCCCCTCGCCCACGTCTCGCCGCGCCAGAGCGCGACCGCCGCCGCCCGTCGCCGCGATCTTCACGGGATCGCGATCCCGAGTCGCCCCCTGCCCCAAGTTGATGCCCTATAAAACCCTACGCCCCTCCTCCCCCGAAACCCCTAAAACCCTACGCCCAAAACTCACCACATCTCGCACCCTCTTGACGCATCTCGCCGCCGCCGCCTCGGTTCGCCGCCGTTCCGCCACGGTGAGCCACCCCTCGGCCTCAAGCTACCCCACCCGAGCAGCCACTTCCTCCGCACCTCCTTGACATCCTCTCTTTGCCCAGAGCCTCGACTCTGTTGCCCGAGCTCGTCCGCCGCCCGCCGGGCCGGAGCTCACCCGAGCTCGTCCGATCGTCTCCGTCATCCCGAGCTTCACCGACTCCACCCGACCTCCCCAAGTGCCGCCGCAGCACGCCAGCGTCTCCGTCGTCTTCCCCGACCACGAACCACCGCGCCGTCGCCGCCGAAACGCCGTCGTCCGTCGCCGTCGTCGCCACCATGATGAAATCGCTGAGCCGCCCACCACCGTCCGATCTGAAACCTAGGGCTTAGATTAGACTAGCGAAGAAGTGCGTTTTATTTTAAAAGGCGGTTTAGTGAGCGGTTTTTGGTTTAGTTAGCGGTTTAGTTAGACCGGCCCGATCGGTTTATTTTCTCGGGCATGCATTAGATATATATCGCCAGAGCGTTAGATAGGCCCGCTAGCGCTAGTTTTTCTTTTTAATTATATTTTTCGTTTCTGTTTTTAACAGAATAAGTTCCAGTTTTGTAAAATCCATATCTCTTAGGTTACTTAATATTTTTAGTTGATTCTTTTTTTGTTAGTTTGCAAATTTGTTGTAGTTTCTGTAGAAAATATGTTTAGCCATGTTTAAATTATTAGAAATTGTTTTATTTTAGTTTTAGACAGATTAGTATTTCTGCCATAAATTGAGTTAGGATTATATTTTTTAGTGACTCTTTTTTCTACAGCTTAGTTTAGTTCATGCCTAGTAGTAGGAACTTGTTAGGGTATTTTAGATTTAATAAAAAAATAGTTTTAGTCGAAATCATGTGTTTCTTGTTTATTTAACTAGCTACTGTTTTCCTATTGTTCTATTTAGTAAATAATTTTATTTTGCCTATGTTATAGTTTATTTTAGATTAGTTTCTGTAGTTTTAGAACATGAACTTTTATTTACAGAAAATAAAAGTTTATTTTATTTTCTTGTTAGTTGTTGGCTTGGATTTCTTGAGTTTTCTTTGGTTTTTGGTTCGATTGTTTTGTGTGTTTTATGTTAGCATGTTGTTATGTTAAGTGATTGTATGTTTTTATGCTTATATGATTGTTGTTTGCTTGGTAGAATTTCAGTCTGGCCTGCTATCACGAGTCCCTAGCTTTCGAAGACCGTCAGCCAGGCAAGTCATTTGATCATGTTTTCTTTTACAATACCTATGATTTTATTGCATTAGAGTTATACCTCCCCACCATGCATGCAGTAGGAGAATTTTAAGTTATGTTCTTGAGTAGTATCATGAGGTAGGATGAAACCAATTCCCCTTGTTACCATGGCCCGGGACGAAGTATTTTATTTTGCTATGCTCGTAGACGGGGTTGGTTGAGTGATTCATAAGGGAGATGTGAGAGTCAAGATGATGACAACCCCATGACTTCAAGCTCAAGATGGACTTTAAAATTTACTCTTTGGGTGGAGGGGCAGTTGTGGGCACCTGGAGAAACCAGCGGCTGGCAGGATGCATGGAGAAGCGCCATGACATCTTGCGAGCTTCACCCAGCCACGAAGAGGCGGATGGATACCCCATTGACGGAGGCTTACATGCAGCCGTAAGCCATTATCGGCTCTGGCTTGAGTCGACCCTAGGCGTGATTACGGGATGAGACGGTGCTACGAGATGTAGAAGAAAGGTAGGATAGGATGGGCACGGCAGTGTTCGGAGAATTCTTGGAAGACCCTGTTTCGTTCGTCCGTATTCAAACACCGAGGCGGTCACGAAGACTTAAAGGAGGAAGATTCTTGCGAGTAAAGTCGCATACCTCTGCAGTGAAGATCTAATCGGTTAGCCGTGTCCCGATTCACGGACAATTTGAGCCTCTGGAACTTGGAGTATTTCGGATATCTCAACACGAACTTAATAAATTAATTGAGGGGTTATTTAATAATTGGGAATGAGACATTGGTTGGCGGAACCATCTCAATAACTACCAACATTTTGTAGTATTTGCAAACAAGTCCTTGTTGTAGGAAAAAAACTGGCTTTTAGCAAAACAATGAAACTTAGAGCCCCTGACCAAATTGCATATAGTGTTAGTAATTGTTATTGTTTTTCTCTCTTTGACTTGCGGCATATTCAAAATGCTGACTACTACGGCTGCAAGCGTCTTATGTTGCGAGAGGAGTTTTCGATCGGGGAGTGAGGCTACGATCACGCTTAGCGATTGCCCTATGGAGTCGGATGGACTCGCTATTAAATCTCGCTTCCGCAACTTTATTTAGTTTATTTCTCATGAGTTGGTCTTCGGCCGAATTTATTCTATTGTAATAAAGACTCGATATGAGAATCGTGTAATAAATTCAAGTGTGATTGAACTTTGAATCTTTTCATCAATGTACTGTGTGTGCCAGCATGATCTTGGGATGGTACAGCTACACAGAGACTTGACCGATTTTTGGTCGGGTCGCTACAGATGGATTCCACTCGATGTAATCATCAAGGTGAACGTAAGAGGATCCACCCTCGAGCACTTGAGGGGTTGCACGACAGAGTCGTATCGAAAGTGGTTAAGGCGGAATCACCCTCGATGACCATGACCGATGTAGCGACCCGACCCGAAATCGGTCAAGTCTCTGTGTAGCGGTACCATCCCAAGATCATGCTGGCACACACAGTACATTGATGCAAAGATTCAAAGTTCAATCACACCTGAATTTATTACACGATTCTCATATCGAGTCTTTATTACAAGATAATAAATTCGCCAAGGCCAACTCATGAGAAATAAACTAAACAAAGCTGCGAAGCGTGAGACGAATAGCGAGTCCATCCGACTCCATAGGGCAATCGCCAAGCGTGGATCGTAGCCTCACTCCCGATCGAAAACTCCTCTCGCAACATAAGACGTTGCAGCCGTAGGTCAGCATTTTGAATATGCCGCAAGTCAAAGAGAGAACAACAATAAAATTACTAACACTATATGCAATTTGGTGGGGCTCTAAGTTTCATTGTTTTGCTAAAAGCCGCTTTTTCCCTACAACAAGGACTTGTTTGCAAATACTACAAAATGTTGGTAGTTATTGAGATGGTTCCGCCAACCAATGTCTCATTCCCAATTATTAAATAACCCCTCAATTAATTTATTAAGTTCGTGTTGAGATATCCAAATACTCCAAGTTCCAGAGGCTCAAATTGTCCGTGAATCGGGACACGGCTAATCGATTAGATCTTCACTCTGCAGAGGTTTGCGACTTTACCCGCAAGAATCGCTCCTCCTTTAAGTCTTCACACCGCTCGGTGTTTGAAGACGGACGAACGTAAACAGGTCATCCGAAGAGTTCCTCAGGCCACCGCCGTGCCCATCCAATCCTACCGCTTCTTCTACATCTCGTAGCACCGTCCGCCGAGTCACGCCTAGGGTCGCACTCAAGCCGAGCCCATAATGTCTTGCGGCTGCACAGTAAGCTTCCGGTCAATGGGGTATCCATCCGCCTCTTCGTGGCTGGTTGAAGCTCGCAAGATGTCATGGCGCTTCTCCATGCATCCCGCCATCCGCTGGTTTCTCCAGGTGCCCACAACCGCCCTCCACCCAAGAGTGAATTTTGAAGTCCATCTTGAGCTTGAAGTCATGGGGTTGTCATCATCTTGACTCTCGATCTCCCTCATGAATCACTCAACCAACCCCGCTTCACGAGCATAGCAAAATAAACTACATCGTCCCGGGCAATAGTAAGGGGAATTGGGTTCATCCTACCTCATGATACTACTCAAGAACATAACTTAAAATTCTCCTACTGCATGCATGGTGGGGAGGTATAATTCTAATGCAATAAAATCATAGGTATTGTAAAAGAAAACATGATCAAATGACTTGCCTGGCTGACGGTTTTCGAAAGCTAGGGACTCGTAATAGCAGGCTTCGCACTCCAGAAATTCTATCGAAGCAAACAATAAACATACAATCACTTAACATAACAGCATGCTAACATAAAACACACAAAACAATCGAACCAAAAACCAAAGAAAACTCGAAGAAATCCAAGCCAACAACTAACAAGAAAATAAAATAAACTTTTTCTTTTCTGTAAATAAAAGTTGACATTCTAGAACTACAGAAACTAATCTAAACTAAATTATAACAGAGGTAAAATAAAATTTTAAAAATACCTAGAACAACAGAAAACAGCAGCAAGCTAAATAAACTAAAAAACTTGTTTTCGTATAAAAACTATTTTTAATAAAGACTATAAATACCCAAATAAATTCCTACTGCTAGGCAAAGTCAAAACAAGGCAGTGACAAAAAGAATCACTAAAATAAAATAATCCTAACTCAATTTATAGCAGAAATACTAATCTGTCTAAAACTAAAATAAAACAACTTTTAAAAACCTAAACATGGCCTAAGCTATTTTCTACAGAAACTATAGGAAATTTGCAAACTAACAAAAAAAGAATCAACTAAAAATATTAAGTAACCTAAGAGATACGGATTTTACAAAACTGGAACTATTCTGTTAAAAATAGAAACGAAAATATAACTAAAAGAAAACTAGCGCTAATGGGCCTATCTAACGCTCAGGCGATATATAACTAATGCATGCCCGAGGCTAACAGAAAATAAACCGATCGGGCCGGTCTAACTAAACCAGGAACTGAACCGGACTAAAAACCAACTAAAACCGATCTAATCTAAATAAAACCTAACCCTTCGCTAGTCTAATCTAAGCCGTAGGTTTCAGATCGGACGGTGGTGGGTGGCTCCGGCGACAAACCGCGGTGGTGACAACGGCGACGGACGACGGCGGCTCGGGCGTGGACGGCGCGGTGGCTCCGGTGGTCGGGGAAGACGGCGGAGACGTCGAGGCGGCTCTTGGCGGAGCGAGGCGGAGACAGTGGTGGTCTCGGCGGTCGAGGGTGACGGTGGCGAGTGGTACGAGCTTGACAGAGCTCTGGTGAGCTCCAACTCCGGCGACGGGCGGTGATGCTCAAGGCGGCGGCTCCGGCGATCCCTTGGCGAAGAGAGGATGTCAGGGAGGTGCGGGATGAAGTGGCGGTTGGTGAAGTATCTTGGAGGTCGAGGGGTGGCTCACCGGTGGCAGAAACGGCGGCGAACCGAGGCGGCGGCGAGATGCGTTCGGCGAGGGTGCGAGCTGCGGTGGGTTTTGGGCTAGGGTTTTAGGGGTTCGAGGAGGAGGGCAGGGCTTTATAGGGCATCAACTTGGAGGAGGGGGAAGCGAGATCGTGATCCCGAGAAGATCGGCGACGCGGCGGCGGCGGTCGCTCTGGGCGCGAGGCGACGGGCGAGGGAAAGAGACGGGCGGGCCCAGGCGTCGTGAGAGAGGAGGAGAGGGTTGGTCAGGCGACCGAGAGGAGAGGAGTCGGGCTGGGCGCTGGGGCAGGCCGGCTCGGGCGCTGGTGGGCTGCGCTGGCCTGGTGATGGCTGCGCTCGGCTGGTGGGCAGTTAGCTTTGGCTGGCGCTGGGGTTTTTTTTTTTTTTGAATTAGAGAGAGAGAATATATAAAAATATATATTATTTTTATATAGGACATATATATATCAAAATTCTTAGGGAAATTTATCCTACAACTCGGACATTTTTCCAGGAGAAAAACTCAAACTTAAAAAAAACATTTTCTAGAAATCCCAAATAGAATCAAATTTGAATTCAAACTTTTTGGCAAAACTTTTCTTCTGACATTTTTGGAGTGTCATGTTTACCCCTCTCATACTTTTTCTCAAGTATTTGTCAGGCATTGTTTTGAAGTAAATTCAACTGCCAATTTGAATTCAAGTTCCAACAAACTCAAAAGCCTCTGAAATAATTCAAATGTCACTCAATTCAAACAGTAATGCATAGATGCTTAGCTATAATTGTAAAACATTCCAAATGGGAAATTTGGGATGTTACAAACCTACCACCTTAAGATGAATCTAGCCCTCGAGATTCGGGTTGGCTAACAAATAGGTGCGGGTGGTCTCGGCGGAGGTCTTCTTCTCGCTCCCGGTGGCTTCCTCCTCGAATGATGACTCCACAACACCTTGCAAAACTTGATGATCTTCTTTGCGGGTGAATCTGTTGCAGTCTCGAGAATTCGGACGGGTTTCTCCTCATAAGTCAGATCACCGTCGAGCTGTATGGCCTCTAGGGCACTGCGTCTCTCAACGGAATATCGGCCATCTCGGCAAGGCATTTCTTCAGCTGAGAAACATGGAAGACCTCATGAACTCCGGACAATCCTTCCGGCAATTCTAACTTGTAAGCAACTTCTCCACGACGTTGTAGGGGCCAATGAACCTGGGTGCCAACTTTCCTTTAACACCGAACCTCTTGATTCCACGAAGTGGGGACACACGAAGATATGCCCGGTCTCCGCTTCAGTATGTTACTTCCTTGCGTTCTTGTCGGCATAACTCTTACGCCTCGATCGAGCTACCTTGAGTCTATCTCGAATCAGCTTGATTTCTCTTCGAATCTCTCGATAAGATCGGGACGAAAAGTTTTGATCTCCAACACCATCCCACAACAATGGTGTTCGCACCTCCTTCCGTATAGAGCTTGAAGGGGCCATCTTGACCGGTGCGATAACTCTGTTATTGTACGAGAACTCGCAGATGGCAAATTATCATCCCAGCTAGACCCATATTCTAGCGCACAAGCTCTCAACATGTCCTCCAGGATCTGGTTGACTCTCTCGGTCTGTCCATCTATCTGCGGATGAAAAGCTGCACTGAACTCCAGCCTCGTGCCCAAAGTTTCATGCAACTGATTCCAAAACTTTGAGGTAAATTGTGTTCCTCTATCGACACGATACTCCTTGGAACTCCATGCGGACATCGATCCTGGTCATGTATATCTTGGCTAACTTAGCGCTGGTATAGGTAGTCTTCACGGGAATGAAATGAGCTACCTTGGTCAATCGATCAACCACTACCCAGATGGAATCATAACCTGAGCGGGTCTGGGTAATCTGTGATAAAATCCATTCCAAGTTTTTCCCATTTCCACTCGGGAATCGGTAAGGGTTGAAGTACCCTGCTGGCTTCGATGTTTCGCCTTTACTGTTGGCAAACATCGCATATTGCTACGTACTCAGCAATATCCTTCTTCATACCATCCACCGAAACTTTCCTTCAAATCCAGATACATCTTGGTGTTACCGGGTGAATCGAGTACGGTGAATCATGAGCCTCTGAAGAATTAGCTTCCGAGTTCGGGATCATTGGGTACATAAATACGATCCTCGAACCATATAGCTCCGTATTCATCCTTACGAAACCCTTTAGCTTTTCCTTCATTCATCCTTTTCTTTATCTCATCAATTTCCTTGTCCGACTTCGGGCTTCACAAATTCTTTCGCCAAAGTGGACTGAACTTCCAGAGCTGCAACATATCCTCTGGAACTATCTCCGATCGGAGATCTACGAGGTCATCGACTAACTCTGGGGTAATCCTCCGCTATGAGAGTATTCACATAACTCTTACGGCTCAAAGCATCTGCTACAACATTAGCCTTCACGGTGGTAATGCAATCTCATGTCATAGTCCTTGATTAACTCTAGCCATCTCCTCCGCTCGAGGTTCAACTCTTCTGCGTGAAAATATACTTCAAGCTCTTATGATCTGTGTAAACATCACAACTGTTTCCGATAAGGAAATGCCTCCAGTCTTGAGTGCATGCACTACGGCTGCTAACTCCAAATCATGTGTGGCGTAATTCATCTCGTGAGGTCGAGCTGTGCGGAGGTATAAGCTACAACTTTTCCTTCCTGCATGAGTACTCCTCCGAGTCCCTGGCGAGAAGCGTCACAATATACCGTAATCCTTGTGTATGTCCGCAAAATCAATCTTGGGGCTGTAATCAAACGTTTCTTCAATTCACGAAACGGCTTCACAATCCTCGGTCCAGATGTACTTGGCGTCCTTCTTCAACAGCTCAGTCATGGGCTTGGCAATCTTCGAGAAATTCTCAATAAACCTCCGATAATATCCTCGCGAGTCCGAGAAAACTGCGGATCTCCTTGGTCGAGGTGGGTGGCGCCAATCGGTGGTGATACAACCTTGGTGGGGTCAACTGCTATTCCTTCTCCTGAAATAACATGTCCGAGGAATCCGACTTCCTTCAGCCAAAATTCACATTTGTTGAACTTGGCATACAAGCGATGTTCTCGGAGTTTCTCGAACTAGACGCAAATGTTCCTTATGCTCTTCCTCGCTCTTGAGAAAATCAGTATATCATCGATGAACACCACGACAAACTTGTCCAGATATTCCATAAATACCTTGTTCATCAAATTCATGAAGTATGCAGGGCATTAGTCAATCCGAATGACATGACGGTATACTCATATAAACCATACCGTGGTGAATGCTATTTTAGGTATATCCTTTTCACGGATCTTCAATCGATGATACCACGATCAAGATCGATCTTGGAGAATACCTTGGCTCCAACTAGCTGATCAAATAGATCATTAATCATCGGCAGAGGGTACTTGTTCTTGATGGTCACGTCGTTCAACGAACGATAATCCACAACCATTCTCGTGGTTCCATCCTTCTTCTCTACCAAAAGAACTGGGGCTCCCCAAGGTGACGAGCTTGGCGAATATATCCCTTCTCCAATAGCTCATTAATTTGCTTTTGATCTCTTCCAAATCGCTCGGGGCATCCGATAGGGTCTCTTGGATATTGGGGCTGTGCGGGCAATAACTCAATCAGAAATTCAATGTCTCGTCCGGTGGCATTCTGGTAATTCCTCCGAAACACATCGGAAAATCTTGCACTCTCGGCACTTCCTCTGAACAACTCCGTGAGGGAATTCACTGATTCTTCATCGGGATACGTGCGGATACATACTTGATCCTCTTACGCCCGGAGTGGTGAGCGAGAATCGTCTTCCGGGCACAATCTATGTTTCCTTCAAACTTCGTCAACCAATCCATGCCTAGGATTACATCCAAGGTCTGGGTTTCCAATACTATGAGGTCTGCGGGAAATTTATGGTTTCCGATGTTGAGGGTTGCATGACAGCCTAAGCTTGCCATCATTTCTCCTCCTGTGGAACTGACGTGAAGAGGGCTTCTAAGGGTTCTAGTGGGCAACCCGTACTTTTCCACAACTACCCTTGATATGAATGAATGCGTTGCACCAGAATCAAAGAGTACCAATACTGGACGTGAATTTAATAAAAACTTACCAACCACGATTGTTCGGCGGATCATAGGCGTCCTCCACGCCAATGTGGTTCACGCGAGCACGAGTAAAAGGTTGGGCTTCTTTGCTGAGCTTCCATTGCCGTTTCCATTCCTCTGCTTGGCCTCCGGGCGTCGGTGGCATAGTGCCCTGTTTTCGGCACTTGAAGCAGTGATGTGACTCAGATCCTTACGAGCCGGGCAGGACGATCTTGGTTGCCATTGCCGTTTCCATTGCCTCGACTTGTTGTCGTGGTTGCGGTTGTTCCCATTCCTCCATGGTTATGTCCTCCATGATTATGTCCTCCATGGTGTGATGGGTATGCCCTCCCAGTGTGGGGCATAACGGGCTTCGCTGAGCTCGAGTTGTACTTCCCCGCCATACTTCCGCTATGCTATCAATCTGGTGCTGCTTGCCTTGAGTATGGTGGCCTTGTCTACCAGCTCACGGTAGTTGTTGAAGGTAGCCACCATCAGCTGCATTCCCAGCTCGTCATTGAGTCCTCGAGAAACTTTTCCTGCTTTGCGGCATCTATGGCCACATCATCCGGGGCATAGCGAGCTAACTTCTGAACTCATCCACGCATCGCCCCACAAGACGGTTCCCTGGCGTAAGTTGCGGAACTCACGCTTCTTCGGACTCATGGCTCCGGTGAGACATGAGCGGTGAGGAAAGCTCTTGGAACTGATCCCACGTGATGGTGGCGATGGGATAAGTGGCGGTGTAGTTCGCCACCAAGAGGCTGCAGGTCCATCAAGCGATGTGCGCAAAGCGCACCTTCTCTCGCATCTGTGGATCCAACGGTGGCTAACTCCTTCCGACCTTGCGGAGCCAATCATCGGCCACAATCGGCTCGGTCTGCTAGAGAACTTTGGCGGATTCAGCCTTAGGAAGCGGGTCAAGTTGTCAGCAGGGGTGGTGGCGGTGGATTGTTGTTGTTGTTGTTGTTGTTGTTTCGTTCGGATGAGCATCGCATAAGGGCATTCTGCTGCTGGATCAGTGGGTGAGCTCCGCGGAAAGTTGAAACCGGGTCACGTCTCGGAGGCATCTGGTGTTTTGGAGTGGATGAGAAAATTAGAATAGAACAAGGGTCTAATGAGAAAATATCACTACCCATATGAATGCACAATCATAATCACACCAATCATTTATTCAATCATCTCAAACATGGTTCAATCTCGGATTACAAATTCTCACGACTAATCGAAAATAACGACCTAACTGATCGACGAAAAAATAGAATAACATGGCGGTCGACTAAATGTCTTCATCAATTATCCTTGTGTCCTCTGGTGCGGCATCCTCCGGTGCGGCGTCCTCTGGTCTGGCGCCTCCTCTTGCGGCTTTCTTCGGTGGAGCTCTCTTCATAATCCTGGTCATTGCTCACGAGGGGTCCGTCATCTCCACTCGGAAAAGGTCTTCTCCCAGGTCCATCTTCTCCTCTAATGCGGCAACATCAATCTTCAGCTTGTCGACTCTCTCCATGAAATCCTTGATTTCTTCTTCATGGTCAAGGAAGTCGCGTGCTTTCTCCTCCAGTTCAGTTCACGGAACAACAGCCTCTGTGTACCTTCGAAGTTTGGTGAGTCTGGATTTCCGTTTCTGAGGAGACTCTCCAAGTCTTGGACATATGAGAGAATGGAGTCGTCCTCACGGCACGGATGATATCTCCATTCCTAGCTCTGAGAAATCATGGCGAGGTCGATGGGTCGAGCTCGGCCTGTACTCTTCTCGGAGATGTCCAAGTGCACGATAAATCGCCATGTCTCTTCCGAGGATCCAAGTGAAATCGGTAAACTCAAAGTCAATGGGCTCTGAATGTCCTCCGAAGGTCCTCCTGGAATGTGCACCTTAATCTCAGAAGCGGGTATCCGTCGGAAGTGCATTGGTAGGCTTCCGGTGATTGAGGCAGAGCAATCTTCAGCTTCTTCACGATCTGAACCAGCTTCTTGCCGAGAGGCATCGCCTCATCTGGTGGCAATACTCCGTAGCAGAACTGGGGTGAACTCGCGCCATCTAGAATGTTGAAAATCGGAGAGAAGTCAGAAATGAACAGGGGAGAATTACGGAATGATAAGGACATAAAATAAATAGTCTCTTCCTATGGCTTTCCGATCCTAGGGGTTATGTCCTACGGTCAGCGTGTGCTCTGAATACCATCTCTGTAGCGACCCGACCCGAAATCGGTCAAGTCTCTGTGTAGCTGTACCATCCCAAGATCATGCTGGCACACACAGTACATTGATGCAAAGATTCAAAGTTCAATCACACCTGAATTTATTACACGATTCTCATATCGAGTCTTTATTACAAGATAATAAATTCGGCCGAAGGCCAACTCATGAGAAATAAACTAAATAAAGCTGCGGAAGCGTGAGCGAATAGCGAGTCCATCCTACTCCATAGGGCAATCGCCAAGCGTGGATCGTAGCCTCACTCCCGATCGGAAAACTCCTCGCAACATAAGGCGTTGCAGCCGTGTAGGTCAGCATTTTGAATATGCCGCAAGTCAAAGAGAGAACAACAATAAAAATTACTAACACTATATGCAATTTGGCTGTGGGGCTCTAAGCTTCATTGTTTTGTGAAAAAGCCAGTTTTCCCTACAACAAGGACTTGTTTGCAAATACTACAAAATGTTGGTAGTTATTGAGATGGTTCCGCCAACCAATGTCTCATTCCCAATTATTAAATAACCCCTCAATTAATTTATTAAGTTCGGTGTTGAGATATCCGAAATACTCCAAGTTCCAGAGGCTCAAATTGTCCGTAACCGGGGACACGGCTAATGGATTAGATCTTCACTCTGCAGAGGTTTGCGACTTTACCCGCAAGAATCGTTCCCTCCTTTAAGTCTTTGCACCGCTGGTGTTTGAAGACGGACGAACGTAAACAGGTCTTAGAAGAGTTCCTCAGGGCCCTTGCGGTGCCCATCCAATCCTACCGTTCTTCTACATCTCGTAGCACCGTCCGGCCGAGTCACGCCTAGGTCGACCAAGCCAGAGCCCATAATGGCTTGCGGCTGCACAGGTCAGCTTCCGGTCAATGGGGTATCCATCCGTCTCTTCGTGGCTGGGTGAAGCTTTCCGCAAGATGTCATGGCGCTTCTCCATGCATCCCGGCCATCCGCTGGTTTCTCTAGGGTGCCCGTCAACCGTCCTCCACCCAGTAGTGAATTTTGAAGTCCATCTTGAGCTTGAAGTCATGGGGTTGTCATCATCTTGACTCTCGCATCTCCCTTATGAATCACTCAACCAACCCCGTCTACGAGCATAGCAAAATAAACTACATCGTCCCGGGCAATAGTAAGGGGAATTGGGTTCATCCTACCTCATGATACTACTCAAGAACATAACTTAAAATTCTCCTACTGCATGCATGGTGGGGAGGTATAATTCTAATGCAATAAAATCATAGGTATTGTAAAAGAAAACATGATCAAATGACTTGCTTGGTGACGGTCTTGAAAGCTAGGGACTCAGAATAGCAGGCTTCAGACTCGGAAATTCTATCAAGCAAACAATAAACATACAATCACTTAACATAACAGCATGCTAACATAAAACACACAAAACAATCGAACCAAAAACCAAAGAAAACTCGAAGAAATCCAAGCCAACAACTAACAAGAAAATAAAATAAACTTTTTCTTTTCTGTAAATAAAAGTTCACGTTCTAGAACTACAGAAACTAATCTAAACTAAATTATAACAGAGGTAAAATAAAATTTTAAAAATACCTAGAACAACAGAAAATAGCAGCAAGCTAAATAAACTAAAAAAACTTGTTTTCGTATAAAAACTATTTTTAATAAAGACTATAAATACCCAAATAAATTCCTACTGCTAGGCAAAGTCAAAACAAGGCAGTGACAAAAAGAATCACTAAAATAAAATAACCGTAACTCAATTTATAGCAGAAATACTAATCTGTCTAAAACTAAAATAAAACAACTTTTAAAAACCTAAACATGGCCTAAGCTATTTTCTACAGAATCTATAGGAAATTTGCAAACTAACAAAAAAAGAATCAACTAAAAATATTAAGTAACCTAAGAGATACAGATTTTACAAAACTGGAACTATTCTGTTAAAAACAGAAACGAAAATATAACTAAAAGAAAAACTAGCTCTAACGGGCCTATCTAACGCTCAGGCGATATATAACTAATGCATGCCCGAGGCTAACAGAAAATAAACCGATCGGGCCGGTCTAACTAAACCAGGAACTAAACCGGACTAAAAACCAACTAAAACCGATCTAATCTAAATAAAACCTAACCCTTCGCTAGTCTAATCTAAGCCGTAGGTTTCAGATCGAACGGTGGTGGGTGGCTCCGGCGACATACCGCGGTGGTGACGACGGCGACGGACGACGGCGGCTCGGGCGTGGACGGCGCGGTGGCTCGGTGGTCGGGAAGACGGCGGAGACGTCGAGGCGCTCTTGGCGGAGCGAGGCGGAGGCAGTGGTGGTCTCGGCGGCGGTCGAGGTGACGGTGGCGAGTGGTACGAGCTTGATAGAGCTCTGGTGAGCTCCAACTCCGGCGATGGCGGTGATGCTCAAGGCGGCGGCTCGGCGATCCCGGGCGAAGAGAGGATGTCAGGAGGTGCGGGATGAAGTGGCGGTTCGGTGAAGTATCTTGGAGGTCGAGGGTGGCTCACGGTGGCGTAAACGGGCGAACCGAGGCGGAGGCGGCGAGATGCGTTCGCGAGGGTGCGAGCTGCGGTGGGTTTTGGGCTAGGGTTTTAGGGGTTCGAGGAGGAGGGCAGGGCTTTATAGGGCATCAACTTGGAGGAGGGGAAGCGGGATCGTGATCCCGAGAAGATCGCGGCGACGGGCGGGCGGATCGCTCTGTGTGCGAGCGTGGGCGAGGGAAAGAGACGGGCGGGCTTGGGGCGTCGCGAGAGAGGAGGAGAGGGTTCGGTTGGGCGACCGAGAGGGAGAGGAGTCGGGCGTGGGCGCTGGGGCAGGCCGGCTCAAGGCTGGTGTGGCTGCGCCTGGCCAGCTGGTGGCTGCGCTCGGCCGGGCTGGGCGGTTAGCTGGTGGCGCTGGTTTTTTTTTTTTTTTTTTGAATTAGAGAGAAGAGAGAATATATAAAATATATATTATTTTATATAGGACATATATATATATATCAAAATTCTCAGGGAAATTTATCCTACAACTCGGACATTTTTCCAAGAGAAAAACTCAAACTAAAAAAAAACATTTTCTAGAAATCCCAAATAGAATCAAATTTGAATTCAAACTTTTTGGCAAAACTTTTCTTCTGACATTTTTGGAGTGTCATGTTTACTCCTCTCATACTTTTTCTCAAGTATTTCTCAGGCATTGTTTTGAAGTAAATTCAACTGCCAATTTGAATTCAAGTTCCAACAAACTCAAAAGCCTCTGAAATAATTTAAATGTCACTCAATTCAAACAATAATGCATAGATGCTTAGCTATAATTGTAAAACATTCCAATTGGGAAATTTGGGATGTTACAACCGAATAGCTGCACTACAAGGTTAACATCAGAAGTGCTGATGAGGTCTCACCCTCGGCACTCGATAGTAACTCTGCAGAGTCAAGCAACAAAAGGGGCGTGATGTGATGTGAGGTGTCGGGTTCTGGTCTTCGATCCTTTTGAACGGGTCTTTGATGATGAAGCAGGGGAAACAAGGACAAGGTGGGGGTCACTGATGGATCACTAACCAACCTATACTAAGCAGTTTAGGGTAAGCAGGTAAGGTACAATGAGCAGGTTACAAAAGCAGGCTATGCATCAAAATAGGAGCAATCAATTACAGTAGCAAAATCTAATGCAAGCATAAGAGAACAGAATGGGCGATATCAGGATGATCAAAGGGGGTTTGCCTGGAAGCTCTGCTGAAAAGGAAGAAGTGTCATCGTCGACGTAGTTGACCACAGCGGCATCGGCAGCGGTCTCGGGGTCTACCGAAGAGAAGAGGGGGAAGAAACAGTAAATACAGAGCAAACAGATGCATGACAGGCAATAAGCAGCGCTAGGGGTGTTCTAACGCGACACTACACGATACCAGCAAAGGGGGAGAACATCCAGGAATGTTTCCCCGAAGTTTGGCATTTTCGGACAGACGAATCGGAGGGGGGACGTTGCATGTTCGCTGTGCTAGAGGCATGTGGCAGGTGAATGGAGAGCGTATCCGGATTCGTCTCATTGTTCTGAGCAACTTTCATGTATAAAACTTTTTCATCCGAGCTACGGATTAATTTCTATGAATTATTAAAATTTTAGCAATGTCTAAAGTTATTATTAAATCTACAATGGGGTTATTGCATCAGCATGACATCATCATGATGTCAGTAATCAACTGGTTGACCAGAGTCAACCCTGACGTGCGGGGCCGTTTTGTCATAGACTAACAGCTAATTAACAGTTGTAATTAACTAATCAAGTGAATTAGGTATACTAAACAGAGTTGATTAAGCTAATTAATTGGTTAATTAATTAATTAATTAACTTTATTTATTAATTTTATTATTTCATTTTTTTTGGAAAAGGGGTGTGGAGCCCCATTGTCATAGGCCCAGGCGACAAACGGACGCAGGGCGCGGGCGTAACGGGCGGCAGATGGCGTGGGCGCCGCACTGTGTGTGGCGCTGCTAGGATGACGGGAGCGGCGGGGCCTCGGCCTTGAGGCCATGGACGCGGCGACGCGGAGCGAGGCGCGGGCGTGGCGAAGCGGTGGCGGTCGGGCGGGCGGCGCGTCGTGCGCTTGAAAGTGGTAGGGCGTTGTAAGGACGTGGCGCAGGGGGCGCGCAGAAGCAGCGAGCAGGGAGTGCGACAAGGGACGGCTGGGGGGGGGGGGTGCAGCAGCCAGCAGCAAAACGGCAGCAACGGCAGGATGGAATAGCAGTAGCATGGCGGAAGCAGCGGCGCAAGTAGCAGGCAGGGCCGGGAGCGCGAGGGGTGGGCGCGGTGACCACGGGCGGCGAGCTTACGGGTGGTGGTGGTGCTGGTGCTAAACACGAACAAAGGGAGAGGGGAAGGATGCATCTCGCATGGTGGCTCACATCAAGGTGCGTAGGGGGCTCAGGGGAGCCGGAGGGACCTTGCCGGCGAGGTCCCGCGACCGGACGGGCCGGCAGGCGCGTGGGCGAAGCAGAGGTGCGGATTGAGGGAGCTCGTCGGGCGGAGGAAGAGGAGCCGCAGGGGCGGAGCTGACGAGGAGGCCGGGGACAGTCATGGCGATGCGGCGGTGAGGCGTTGGTGGGGCGGCGTGTAACATCCCAAATTTTCCTATTTGGAATGTTTTACAATTATAGCTAAGCATCCTATGCATCCTGTTTGAATTTGATTGTCATTTGAAGTTTCAGAGCTATTTGAGTTTGAATTTGAATTCCAAACTTTGGCATGTGGGAAACAATTCAAAAACTAAGCCTGATAAATACTTGATCAAAGGTATGAGAGGAGCAAACATGACACTCCAAAAATATCAGAGGAAACAATGCCAAAAGTTTTGGGATTCAAATCTGAATTTTATTTGAATTTGAAAAAAATAGATTTTTATAAAGTTTGGATTTTGACTTTGGAAAAATGTTCAAATGAAAGGGAATATTCCCCTGATCATTTTGGTATATATATACCCTATATAAAATATTTATAGTTTAGGTTTTATTTTTGGTTTTGTTTTAAAAAAAAAAAAAGAAAAACCCCAGGCGCCAACCAGCCACCCAGCCCAGCCCGCCACCTCACCTCACCCAGCCACTGGCCCAAGCCAAGCCGGCCCACAAGGCCAACAGCCAGCCAGCCGACCGCCGCGCCCCCCTCACCCGAACCCCTAGGCTTCGCCACCCACCCTTCGCCGCTCCCCCTCTCACTGACTCGTGGGCCCGCCCGTCTTCTTCCTCGCCCACGCCACGCCGCGGAGATCCACGGATCGAAGGATCCGGATTCCCGACGCCCGATGCCCTTCGAATCATCCCGAGGCCCGGCTATAAAAGCCGAGCCCGCACCCCATTCCCCCCTAGCGACGCCGAACCCCTCTCCTTCTCCTCCCGAGCTCACGGAGCACCGAACCCTCCGCCGCCAAAGTCGCCGCCGACGCCACCCAGTCCACCCGACCTCCCAACACCACCAAACCCTCCCGTGCTCGGCGCGTCTCCCGACGACTTCATGAAGCTTCATGGCCTTGACGCTCCGACGCCTCTCGACGACTTCGCCGCTTGCATTGTCGCGAGTCCGTAAGCCCGGCATTCCTCCCGTCCGATCGTAAACCTACGGCCACGATTAGAACCCCGAAGGGTATGTTTTATTAGAAAACCGCCGCCCGATCGGTTTTATTTTAGTTTAGGTTTTATTATTAGGCCGGTTCGTTTTTAGTTAACCCTAGGCCCATTTAGCCTATCCAACGACAGAGCACGATTTAGGCCCATTAGGCCTTTTTCTTTTATTTGATTTTCTGTTTTAGCGAATAGTTTCAATTTTCAAAATGTATATCTTTTATTCTGTTTAATATTTTTGAGTGATTCTTTTTTGTTGGATTGCAAATTTTATGTAGTTTCTGAAAAATATATATTTAGCTATGTTAAAACATTTAAAAATGCTTTAATATTGTTTTAGTCAGAATAGCAAATCTGCTATAACTTTAGTTAGAAAAATTATTTTGCATGATTCTTTTGCCATCACTTTATTTTGACATTGCCAAACCCTAGAAATTAATTTGAGTATTTTAGGATTAATAAATAATTAATTTTAGACAGAATCCTATTAATCCTAATTAATTGATTAGTTCCTGTTTTCCTAATTAATTAATTAGTAAATTAATTTATTTTTAACTTGTGATTAGTTATTCTAGGTTAGTTTCTGTCATTCCATTAGATGAACTTTTATTTATAATTAATAAAAGTTTTAAATTATTTTCTTAATAGAAATTGGATTAGGCCTAAAATGAGTTTTATAATAGCTTTTTAATTAATTCTTTTTGCTCCTAATTGCTTAGTTAATCCTTTTCTGTTAAGTTAACCTAAAACCATGATTAGGTTATATTAGGGAATTTTTGTTATATAAAAACTATTTTTGCTATTGTTTGGTGTAGGGAAAAACTTTGAATTGGTTTCTTTGAGTTTTTCTTTTGGATTTGGTTCTGATTTGTTTTGTTGTGCTATGTTACCATTGTTATCTTGTGTGATCCTCTTGCTTTATGCTTATTGTGTTATTGTTTGTCTCGGTAGAGTTCCCGGAGTGCGAAGCTTGCTACTACGACTCTTTAGCTTACGAGGATCATCAGCAAGGCAAGTTTTGATCATGTTATTTCTATACCTATGTTTTTGTGCATTTGTAGTTGTCACCACCCCACCATTGCATGCAGTAGTGAAATCTTGAAGTCATTAAACTTGAGTAGTATCATGTGGTAGGATGAACCAACCCCCTTGTTACCATGACCCCGGGACGTAGTAGTTATTTTGCTATGCTCATAGACGGGATTTGGGATGAGTGAAATTCATAAGCAAGATGTGAGAGTCAATGATGATGACAACCCATGGACTACAATGATCAAGATGGACTTGGAAAATCACTACTTTGGGTGGAGGGCGGTTGACGGGCACCTGGAGCACCCAGTGGTGGCGGGATGCATGGAGAAGCGCCATGACATCCTGCGGAAAGCTTCACCCAGCCACGAAGAGAAGGATGGATGCCCAGGACCGAAGCTTACTGTGCAGCCGCAAGCCATTATGGGCTCTGGCTGGGTTGACCCTAGTAGTGACGCTGGCTGGGCGGTACTACGAGAAGTAGACGAACGGTAGGATTGGATGGGTAGTGCAAGTGGCGGAAGAACTCTTTGGAAGACCTGTTTCATTAGTCCGTCTTCAAACACCATGAAGTGCGAAGACTTTAAAGGAGGGAATGATTCTTGCGGGAAAGTCGCAAACCTCTGCAGAGAGTTATAACCTAATCGATTAGCCGTGTCCCGATTCACGGACATTTGAGCCTCTGGACCTTGGAAGTATTCGGATATCTCAACACTAAAATTAATGGATTAATTTGAGGGTTTATGACTTAATAATAATTTGGGAACGAGATATTGGTTGGCGGAACCATCTCAATAACTACCAACAATTTGTAGTAATTTGCAAATAAGTCCTTTGTAGTAGGATAAAATTGGCTTTTCGCAAAATGATGAAACTTAGAGCTCCACAGCCAAAATGCATATAGTGTTAGTAACTTTATTATTGCTATTCTTCTTGACTTGCCAGCTTATTCCAAAAGCTGACCTACATGGCTGCAACGTATTATGTTGCGTAGATATATTCGATCGGGAGTGAGGCTACGCTCGCGCTTGGCGATTGCCCTTTGAGTCGGATGGACTCGCTTACCTTCGACCTTCCGCAGCATTTTAGTTTATTTCTCATGAGTTGGCCTTGAGCCGAATTTATTCCCTTGTAATAAAGACTCTATATGAGAATCGATTAATGATATTCAGGTGTGATTGAACTTTGATTACTTTATCGATGTACTGTGAGTACCAGCATGATCTTGGGATGGTACAGACACAGAGATTTGACCGGTTTTGGGTCAGGTCGCTACACGGCGCTGGTGCGGAGGCGCCAGGGATGCGGCGGGGCAGGCATCGAGTGGCGGTGTTGGCGACGGGGACAGCGAGCGCGTCGGGGACGGGGGCGCCGGCTGCCCCGATCCAGATCGGGTCGGGGGAAGGAGCGTGAGGGAATCGTGGGGGAGTGGGGTTGGGCTCTAGGGTTTGGTGGAGTGGGGGTAGATGTAGGAGGGGAGGGCCGGCTTGGCGGTCCAGCTGGGCCGAGGCCAAGTGAGAGGGGAGGTCAGGGCTTTTCCTTTCTCTCTTTGCCTTTTTCTTTTTCTTAAACCCCCTTTTTTTGTCTTCTTATAAATTGTAAAACTAAAAGAGTTTTGATAGAAAAGAGACTTGTCAACTAATACAAGCACATTAATTCTAAGAGTCACAAAAAGTTTAAGGCCGAAAGTAGTTGTCCAACTATTTTTAGAAATTTAAGAGGCCAATTTTAAATGCTGCTGGATCACTAAATAATTTCCAGGGGCACTTTCGAAATCCAAAAGAGGTTGGTTCCAACATGACAAATATCACGGGATTATTTGCCACACTTTGAACATTTTAGTTTTCATGTTTGGCAAATTGGAATTTTGACTTTAAATTTCAAGTTTGAATTTGAATTGGTTTTGAATCAAAGTGAGATTAGCAACAGTAACAGTGATGACTTGGCATCATTAGTAGGGGATTATTGTAGCTTGATTAACCGGGCGTTACAACTTTGGAGTGACTATTTGTTGCATGTTAAGGGATAGTTATATGATCCCGTTATGTTATTATTGTTGAGAGAACTTGCACTAGTGAAAGTATGAACCCGAGGCCTTGTTTCCTAGCATTGCAATACCATTTATGCTCACTTTTACCACTTGTTACCTTGCTGTTTTTATATTTTCAGATTACAAAAAACCTATATCTACCATCTATATTGCACTTGTATCACCATCTCTTCGCCGAACTAGTGCACCTATACAATTTACCATTGTATTGGGTGTGTTGGAGACACAAGAGACTCTTTGTTATTTGGTTGCAGGGTTGTTTGAGAGAGACCATCTTCGCCCTACACCTTCCATGGATTGATAAACCTTAGGTCATCGACTTGAGGGAAATTTGCTACTGTCCTACAAACCTCTGCACTTGGAGGCCCAACAACGTCTACAAGAAGAAGGTTGTGTAGTAGACATCAAGCAGTTTAAAGGCGCCGCTGTCGGGAGGTGAGTGCTTGAAGGTATATCTTTAGATCTTGCAATTGAATCTTTTAGTTTCTTGTTTTATCACTAGTTTAGTTTATAAAAGAAAAATACACAAAAATGGAATTAAGGGTGCCTCATATGCTTCATCTTTTTAATGTCTTTCGTGAAAATGATGGAAAGGAAAATTGTGCTCAAGTACTAGAAGAAGAATTACATAGAATGCTTGGCATAAAATATGTGAATGATGAGCATGATTGCAATGTTGTTAGTATGAATTATTTGAATACCCATGATGCTAATGATATGCAAAGCCACAAGCTTGGGGATGCTATGTTTGATGAAGATGATATGTTTTGTCCCCCAAGTCTTGATGAGCAAATTTATTATGATGAAAGCATGCCTCCTATTTATGATGGTTATATTGATGAAAGTGGGTTTGGAAGAGTGTCAACTTTAGGATGTAATGATCCCACTATTTCGGAGGGTGTTGAATCTTATAATATTTATGAAAGTGGATTTGGAGAGGCCATGACTTTATTTAGTGATGAATCCACTATTTCGGAAGAGGTTTCAATTGATTATGATGAGAACAAAGTTGCTACTTATGATGATTATTGTGATGAAACTTATGATATAAAAAGTAGTGATGATTATATTTATAAAACATGTCATGATTATGATTACCCTTTTTCTGAACATTACTCTTTTAATATGGAAACAAGTTATAGTATTCGAGTTTCTTATGATACTCCCACTATTCCGAATGAGAAGAATTTTGCTTATGTGGAGAGTAATAAAATTTCTATGCTTGTGTATCATGAAAAGAATGCTTTATGTGATGGTTATATTGTTGAATTAATTCATGATGCTACTGAAAATTATTATGAGGGAGGAATATATGCTTGTAGGAATTGCAATAATATCAAGTTTCCTCTCTATGTGCTTAAAATCTTGAAGTTATGCTTGTTTTGCCTTCCTATGCTAGTTGATTATTGTTGCCATAAATTGTTTGCTCACAAAATACCTATGCATAGGAAGTGGGTTAGAATTAAATGTGCTAGTCATATTCTTCATGATGCTCCCACTATGTTTCAATTCTTATCTTTTATGCGAGCATCATTGAAATCATCATGCCTAGCTAGGGGCGTTAAACAATAGCGCTTGTTGGGAGACAACCCAATTTTATTATTTACTTTTTGCTCCTGTTTAGTAATAAATAATTCATCTAGACTCTGTTTATATGTTGTTTTATGTTTTAGTTAGTGTTTGTGCCAAGTACAACCTTTGGGAAGACTTAGGTGAAAGTCAATGCGATCTTGCTGTAAAAAACAGAAAGTTTAGCACTCACGAGATTAGCTGCCATTTTTTACTGGAGAGTGATTTTAGGTTTATTCTTTTTGAAGATGATTAATATACAAATTCCTTAGGTCCACAAATTTATTTCAGAATTTTTGGAGTTCCAGAAGTAAACGTTTGATACAGATTACTACAGACTGTTCTGTTTTTGACAGATTCTGTTTTCATTGTGTTGTTTGCTTATTTTGATGAATCTATGAGTAGTATCCGAGGGTATGAACCATACAGAAGTTGGAATATAGTAGATATTACAACAATATGAATTTATAATGAGTTCACAACAGTACCTAAGTGGTGATTTTTTTTCTTATACTAACGGAGCTTACGAGTTTTCTGTTGAGTTTTGTGTTGTGAACTTTTCAAGATTTGGGTAAAGATTCGTTGTACTATGGAATAAGGTGCGGCAAGAGCCTAAGATTGGGGATGCCCAAGGAACCCCAAGGTAATATTCAAGGACAACCAAGAGCCTAAGCTTGGGGATGCCCCGGATGGCATCCCCTCTTTCGTCTTCGTTCATCGGTAACTGTACTTGGAGCTATATTTTTATTCAACACATGATATGTGTTTTGCTTGGAGCGTCATTTTATTTTATTTTGTTTTGCTTGCTGTTTGAATAATATCCCAAGATCTGAAATTCTTAAATGTTAGAGAGTATTTACATAGTTACATAATTATTCAACTACTCATTGATCTTCACTTATATCTTTTGGAGTAGTTTGTCATTTGCTGTAGTGCTTCACTTATATCTTCTTAGAGCACGGTGGTGGTTTGATTTTATAGAAATAGATGAACTCTCATGCTTCACTTATATTATTTTGAGAGTCTTTAGAACAACATGGTAATTTGCTTTGGTTATGAAATTAGTCCTAATGTGATAGGCATCCAAGATGGATATAATAAAAACTTTCATATAAGTGCATTGAATACTAAGAGAAGTTTGATACTTGATGATTGTTTTGAGATATGGAGATAGTGATATTAAAGTTGTTCTAGTTGAGCAGTTGTGAATTTGAGAAATACTTGTGTTTAAGTTTGCAAGTCCCGTAGCATGCACGTATAGTAAACATTGTGTAACAAATTTGAAACATGAGGTGTTCTTTGATTGTCATCCTTATGAGTGGCGGTCGGGGACGAGCGATGGTCTTTTCCTACCAATCTATCCCCTAGGAGCATGCGCGTAGTGCTTGGTTTTTGATGACTTGTAGATTTTTGCAATAAGTATGTGAGTTCTTTATGACTAATGTTGACTCCATGGATTATACGCACTCTCAACCTTCCATCATTGCTAGCCTCTTCGGTACCGTGCATTGCCCTTTCTCACCTTGAGAGTTGGTGCAAACTTCTCCGGTGCATCCAAACCCCGTGATACGATACGCTCTATCATACATAAACCTCCTTATATCTTCCTCAAAACAGCACCGTACCTACCTATTATGGCATTTCCATAGCCATTCCGAGATATATTGCCATGCAACTTTCCACCGTTCCGTTTATTATGACACGCTTCATCATTGTCATATTGCCTTGCATGATCATGTAGTTGACATCGTATTTGTGGCAAGGCCACTATGCATATTATTTCATACATGTCACTCTTGATTCATTGCTCATCCCGGTACACCGCCGGAGGCATTCATATAGAGTCATATTTCGTTCTAGTATCGAGTTGTAATCATTGAGTTGTAAATAAATAGTAGTGTGATGATCATGATTAATAGAGCATTGTCCCAAATAAAAAAATGAGAAAGGCCAAAAAAAAGAAAGAAAAAAAGAAAAAAGAAATAAAAAGAAAAATAAAAAGGGACAATGCTACTATCCTTTTTCCACACTTGTGCTTCAAAGTAGCACCATGATCTTTATGATAGGGGGTCTCTTGTTTTGTCACTTTCATATACTAGTGGGAATGTTTCGTTATAGAACTTGGCTCGTATATTCCAACGATGGGCTTCCTCAAATGCCCGAGGTCTTCATGAGCAAGCAAGTTGGATGCACACCCACTTAGTTTCTTTTGTGGAGATTTCATACATTTATAGCTCTAGTGCATCCGTTGCATGGCAATCCCTACTCCTTGCATTGACATCAACTGATGGGCATCACCCTAGCCCGTTGATTAGCCGCGTCAATGTGAGACTTTAGCGTTTTTTGTCTTCTCCACACAACCCCCATCATCATATTCTATTCCACCCTTAGTGCTATGTCCATGGCTCATGCTCATGTATTGCATGAAAGTTGAAAAAGTTTGAGATTACTAAAGTATGAAACAATTGCTTGGCTTGTCATCGGGGTTGTGCATGATGAGGGCATTTTTGTGTGACGAAAATGAAGCATAGCCAAACTATATGATTTTGTAGGGATAAGCTTTCTTTGGCCATGTTATTTTGAGAAGACATAATTGCTTGGTTACTATGCTTGAAGTATTATTATTTTTATGTCAATATTGAACCTTTTTCTTGAATCTTATGGATCTGAATATTCTTGCCACAATAAAGAAGATTACATTGATAAATATGTTAGGTAGCATTCCACATAAAAAATTCTGTTTTTATCATTTACCTACTCGAGGACGAGCAAGAATTAAGCTTGGGGATGCTTGATACGTCTCCAACGTATCTATAATTTTTTATTGTTCCATGCTATTATATTATCAATCTTGGATGTTTTATATGCATTTATATGCTATTTTATATGATTTTTGGGACTAACCTATTAACCTAGAGCCCAGTGCCAGTTTCTATTTTTCCTTGTTTTTGAGTATCGCAGAAAAGGAAAACCAAACGGAGTCCAATTGACCTGAAAATTGACGGAGCTTATTTTTGGACCAGAAGAAGGCCACAGAGTCAAAGAGTTGGGCCAGAAGAGTCCTGGGCTGCCAACGAGGGTGGAGGGCGCGCCACCTGCCTCGTGGACAGCCCGGAGATCCCCCTGACTTTTTCTCGACACCAAAACCTCTTATATATACAGAAACCCCCAGAACATAACCTAGATCGGGAGTTCCGCTACCGCAAGCCTCTGTAGCCACCGAAAACCAATCTAGACCCGTTCCGGCACCCTTCCGGAGGGGGGAACCCTCACCGGTGGCCATCTTCATCATCCCGGCGCTCTCCATGACGAGGAGGGAGTAGTTTACCCTCGGGGCTGAGGGTATGTACCAGTAGCTATGTGTTTGATCTCTCTCTCTCTCTCGTGGTCTTGAGGTGGTACGATCTTGATGTATTGCGAGCTTTGCTATTATAGTTGGATCTTATGATGTTTCTCCCCCTCTACTCTCTTGTAATGGATTGAGTTTTCCCTTTGAAGTTATCTTATCGGATTGAGTCTTTAAGGATTTGAGAACACTTGATGTATGTCTTGCATGTGCTTATCTGTGGTGACAATGGGATATCACGTGATCTACTTGATGTATGTTTTGGTGATCAACTTGCGGGTTCCGTGACCTCGTAAACTTATGCATAGGGGTTGGCACACGTTTTTGTCTTGACTCTCCGGTAGAAACTTTGGGGCACTCTTTGAAGTACTTTGTGTTGGTTTGAATAGATGAATCTAAGATTGTGTGATGCATATCGTATAATCATACCTACGGATACTTGAGGGGACATTGGAGTATCTAGGTGACATTAGGGTTTTGGTTGATTTGTGTCTTAAGGTGTTATTCTAGTACGAACTCTATGATAGATTGAATGGAAAGAATAGCTTTGTGTTGTTTTACTACGAACTCTTGAATAGATCGATCATAAATAATAACTTTGAGGTGGTTTCGTACCCTACCATAATCTCTTCGTTTGTTCTCTGCTATTAGTGACTTTGGAGTGACTCTTTGTTGCATGTTGAGGGATAGTTATATGATCCAGTTATGTTATTATTGTTGAGAGAACTTGCACTAGTGAAAGTATGAACCCTAGGCCTTGTTTCCTAGCATTGCAATACTGTTTATGCTCACTTTTACCACTTGTTACCTTGCTGTTTTTATATTTTCAGATTACAAAAACCTATATCTACCATCCATATTACACTTGTATCACCATCTCTTCGCCGAACTAGTGCACCTATACAATTTACCATTGTATTGGGTGTGTTGGGGACACAAGAGAACTTTGTTATTTGGTTGCAGGGTTGTTTGAGAGAGACCATCTTCAACCTACGCCTCCAACGGATTGATAAACCTTAGGTCATCCACTTGAGGGAAATTTGCTATTGTCCTACAAACCTCTGCACTTGGAGGCCCAACAAAGTCTACAAGAATAAAGTTGTGTAGTAGACATCAGACCCTTCCTGAAAAGATGATGAATTGCAGTTGCAAAGTTGACTAAGAACATAGTTTGTTGGTTTCTAATAGATTTTTTGCTTTATACTTCGATTGTGTGATGAACTGTTACTTATTCATGAGAAGTATATGATAAAACTTCTATGATAAAAGTCCTATATTTAATTTTGTTGCGGTTATAATAATCAACATGATTCTTCTATGTCCGTATTTTGTTTTTATCGACACCTCTCTCTCAAAGCATGTGGACATGTTTTTGGATTTCGGTTTTCGCTTGAGGACAAGCGAGGTCTAAGCTTGGGGGTGTTGATACGTCCATTTTGCATCATGTTTCCTTACTGTTATTTATAATGTTTTTATCCATATTAATGCTTTTTGGAGTAATTCTAATGCCTTTTTCCTCATAATTTGCAAGGAACACACCAAGAGGGAGAGTTCCGGCAGTTGGAAATCTGGACCTGGAAAAGCTACGTCAGGCCACCTATTCTGCACAACTCCAAATGAGTTGAAACTTTACGGAGAATTTTTATGGATTATTTGAGGAATATTGGAGCCAATAAACACCAGAGGGGGCCACCAGGTGGGCACAACTCACCTAGGCGCAACAGGCCCCTCAGGCGCGCCCTGGTGGGTTGTGGCCTCCTCGGCCACCTCTGGTGCCCATCTTCTGGTATATAAGTCATTTTGACCTAGAAAAAATAAGGAGGAGACTTTCGGGATGGAGTGCCTCCACCTCGAGGCGGAACTTGGGTAGGAGCACTTTTGCCCTCCGGCGGAGCGATTCCGCTGGTGGAACTTCCCTCCCGGAGGGGGAAATATTCATCATCATCATCATCACCAAAAACTCTCCCTTCTTTGGGAGGGCAATATCCATCAACATCTTCAACAACACCATCTCCTCTCAAACCCTAGTTCATCTCTTGTTACCGGAACTATAGATTGGTGCTTGTGGGTGACTATTAGTGTTGATTACATCTTGTAGTTGATTACTATATGGTTTATTTGGTGGAAGATTATATGTTCAGATCCATTATGCCATTTAATACTCCTCTGATCATGAACATGTTTATCGTTTGTGAGTAGTTACTTTTGTTCTTGAGGTCACGGGAGAAATCATGTTGCAAGTAATCATGTGAACTTGATATGTGTTCGATATTTTGATAGTATGTATGTTGTTATTCCCTTAGTGGTGTCATGTGAACGTCGACTACATGACACTTCACCATGTTTGGGCCTAAGGGAATGCATTGTGAAGTAGCAATTAGATGGTGGGTTGCGAGAGTGACAGAAGCTTAAACCCCATTTTATGCGCTACTTCGTAAGGGAACGATTGGATCCAAAAGCTTAATGCTATGGTTAGAATTTATTCTTAATACTTTTCTCGTAGTCACGGATGCTTGCAGGAGGGTTAATCATAAGTAGGAGGTTTTTTCAAGTAAGAACAACACCTAAGCACCGGTCCACCCACATATCAAATTATCAAAGTAGCGAACAAAAATCAAACCAACATGATGAAAGTGACTAGATGAAATTCCCGTGTACCCTCAAGAACGCTTTGCTTATCATAAGAGAACGTTTTGGCCTGTCCTATGCCGCAAAGGGATTGGGCTACCTTGCTGCATTTTTGTTACTACTACCATTACTTGCTCGTTACAAATTATCTTGCTATCAAACTACTCCGCTACTTACAATTTTAGCACTTGCAGACATTACCTTACTGAAAACCACTTGTCATTTCCTTCTGCTCCTTGTTGGGTTCGACACTCTTACTTATCGAAAAGAGCTACAATTGATCCCCTATACTTGTGGGTCATCACATCCAAGGTGGGCACAGCCCACCAGGGCGCGCCTGGGCCTCCTGGCATGCCCTGGTGGGATGTGCTCTCCTCGGAGCACCCCCAGGCGCAGCCAGGGCCCATTATGTTCCTTCTGGTCCAAAAAAATATCTGTAAAGTTTCATTGCGTTTGGACTCCGTTTGGTATTGATTTCCTGCGATGTAAAAAACGTGCATAAAATAGCAGCTGGCACTTGGCACTATGTCAATAGGTTAGTACCAGAAATAATATAAAATGACTATAAAATGATTATAAAACATCCAAGATTGATAATATAACAGCATGGAACAATATAAATTATAGATACGTTGGAGACGTATCAGCATCCCCAAGCTTAACTCCTACTCGTCCTCGAGTAGGGAAGTGATAAAAACAGAATTTTTGATGTGGAATGCTGCCTATCATGTCATATCATATTCTTTCTTTATAGCATGGACATTTGGAGTATTATATTGTTCAAAGCAATAGTCTAGTTTTGACATGATAATTTAAATACTCAAGCATATCAACAAGCAACCATGTCTTTCAAAATATCAACGCTAAAATAAGTTGCCCATCATGCTTAATCATTGATCCATTCATGAAACACAATCGCATATTAGCTACACCCAATACTCAAGTATGATCATATTGCCTCCTAGTTGGTGCTTTCATAAGAGAAGATGGAGACTCACATTCAAAAATAAAAAATTGCATAAAGTAAAAGAAAGGCCCTTCGTAGATGGAAGTAGGGATTTGTAGAGGTGCCAGAGCTCAAAGCAAAAAACTTAGAGATTAAAACATTTTGGGAGGTGTATCCATCCCACCAACGAAAACGACTTAGAGTTCCCATCACTTTCCATGCTAGATATATCAAAGGCGGTTCCTAAACAGAAAATAAAGTTTATTCCTTTTTCAACCATACTTTCACTTTCCATGGCTAGCCGTATCCACGGTTGCCCTCCATACCAACACTTTCCAAGGAATTTATTATTTGATAACATAAAGTAAATTCATTTTTTCATTTAGGGACTTGGCATCCCTAATACATTTGCCTTACTCTCGTGCAATGACAAGTGAATAAACACATCTAGCATGGAAAATATTAGCCACCCCTCACCGCTCCGCGAGCGAAACGAACACACAAAAGAGAAGTTTATTTTGAAAATTAGAGATGGCACATACAAATTTTCTTAGAACAGCAAAAGAATACATCATATAGGTAGATATAGTGGACTCATGTGGCAAAAATAGTTTAAAGGGTTTTGGATGCACAAGTATAGATCATACTTAGTGCAAAATAAAGGCTAGCAAAAGATTGAGAAGCGACCAACCAAGAAACGGATAATCTCATAAGCGAGCATTAAGCATAATTAATACCGAATAATGCACCACAAGTAGGATATAATTTCATTGCATGACTATTAACTTTCGTGCTTGCATAGGGAATCACAAACCTTAACACCAATATTCTTACTGAAGCACAATTACTCATCAACATAACTCACATATCACATCATCCTATCTCAAAACTATTACTAAGAATCAAGTTTATTTTGTCCAATGATCTTTAGGAAAGTTTTTATTATATCCTTCTTGGATATCTATCACTTTGGGATTAATTTTCATGTGTTGCTTTTCATAAGCTCAAACAGATATAAGTGAAGATCATGAGCATAAATTTTTTCTTTCTCTCAAATTAATTTAAGTGAAGCAAGAGAGAATTTCTTGAAAATTTTACTAACTCTCAAATAAATCTAAGTGAAGCAAGAGTGCATATCTTCAAAAATACTAAAGCACACCATGCTCAAAAAGATATAAGTGAAGCACTAGAGCAAGCCCATAGCTCATAAAAATTTAAGTGAAGCATAGAGAGCAATTCTAACAAGTCATGACATAATTTTGGCTCTCTCAAATAGGTGTGTTCAGCAAGGGATCAAGACTTAAAACACAAAATAAAACAAGCAACGACTCATATCATACAAGACGCTCCAAGCAAAACACATAGTATGTGACGATGTAGCGACCCGACCCGAATGGGTCAAGTCTCTGTGCTTTCGTGTCATCCCTGGATCGGTATGCTGACACACACAGTACTCGAAGGATTTATAATAGAGGTAAATCACATGTATAAATAACGTAAATACTATTACCTCAATCCAAATATAGCGGAAGCAACAAGGTTGTGGATTCCCATCAACACCAACGGCAAAGTTGAGTATAGGAAATCGTAACCCTAACGTATCACTTACTCGTCGTCTGAAAAGTCTACAACATGAAACGTTGTAGCCCGAAAATGGGTCAGCACATGGAATATGCTGGCAATGTAACACATAGAGAGTAATGAAGGATGCGGCGGCGGCGAGAGGAGCGACGGGGCCCGGGGCCTCGGCTTATATAGGCGGGGAGGGGAGGCGTGGGGAAGGGGGCAGGAGGAGGCGGTGGTGAGGTGGCCGGGTCGGCACCGGACTCCGGGGAGGAGTCCCGGTCGGGGACGGGAGACGGCGGCTGGGCTGGGCCGCGGCCTAGCCGGGTGCTGGGCCGGCCCAGTCGGCGAGAGTCCCTTTTTTTAACATTTTTTTTAAGACAGAGACAAAAAAATTAATAAAACCAAAGAAATAAAATTTTTATATAGGCATATAATATATCAAAATTTTCAGAAAAAAATTTGCTACAATATGAACTTTATTCTAGAGTCAAATAAAATACATACAAATTCAAATAAAGCAAAAGTGCTTCGCTCTATTAAAATCAACAAAAATCATTTTAAAAATACCAAAATTAATTCAAATTTATTTTCTCCATTTTTTCGATGTAGGGAATCATGTTACCCTATTTACCATATATTTTATTTTTGGAGAAAATAATTTGAATAAAACTCAAATAACTCCAAATTGAAAATAAATTCTAAAGAACTTTGAATTTAATTCTTTGAAACTCCCAACTCATATTTCATATGTTTTGAAGAAGTCATTTTATCTTCGCTCGTGAAAATCATTGAGTTGCTTAAAGTTTCAGAATTGGAAATATTCTCGAATGAAGTTCAAATATTTTCAACACCCCTTGTCATTTAAATAAATGGAAGAAGTCATGTCATCTTCTCTCCAGGGTTTTGTGATGAAAAGAATTTGAATTCCCGAAGATCATAAAAGCAAAATGAAAGTTTGGGAAAGTCCTTTTATTCCTCTCATTTAACTTTCAAAAGTTTGAATTCACTCACTTTCAGTCAATCAATCAAACAATCAATCAAAACTATCTATTTGTTTATAACATTCCAAAATTTAGAATTTTGGGATGTTACAAACTACCACCCTTAAAATGAATCTCGTCCTCAAGATTCGGAGAGGCTAGAAAGAAATAGGTTAGGGTTTGGGGGTCTTCAAAAATCCATCGATCATCTCCGGGGTCTCGGGTGCTACCACCCTTAGAAGCATTGTTACGGTTCCATCAAAACTCATATACTCCATCCTTATTACTGACAGTGTCGGTCTTCTCAGATCGTAAGGACAATTCCTTCTCGGGGCTTTTCCGGTAGTGGCATAACCTTTTCCTCAATTCCTTTGTCCTTTCCTCTTGGTAAGGTTATTCCAAGACTGGGTCTTCCTAGCTGACGGGTCTGGCGCCAATACTAAACAACTATCGATATCTCATGGTGGTCATCAATTTATGGTTTGTCCTGTAGGAAATGGGTCTGGGTTGAACCTCACCGTATAACCTACGGTTGGCAACAACTGCCGTGTACAAGGAAAAAAATACCTATACCATTCTAAGGTTTAAACAAGGTTTAATGTCGTCGTCTCTCTGCTATAGGTAAGTCACTCAGATTTACCATCCCACATAGCAAAGCGAATAATAAGAGTAAGTCGGTATGGTGATCAATCCATCCCGCACCCAAATCATTACCTTGTACATGGTTTAGCGAATCTCGCATTCTAACACTCGGTCATCCTCATAAGCATTGCAGAATTTCTCTTGTCGACGAACCAAGTTCGGAAAATCCATTGATTCTGCAAGCCAAACAAACATCTATCGTTCCTTAACAACTCCCAGGTTTTGCGTAACCCCTATAAAATCGTCGGTTGATAAAATCGCAACTTCTGCCAGAGTTTTTCCTTCAGCAAGAGTGTGCTTGTTTCTTGGCAGGTCCTGGGCCTGTGGGTTATGGCCCATCTCATCACTTGTAATCCTTGAACACCTCATCAGGGCAACTGATCCTTATTCCAACTTCCAACTTCCTAGTATTCTTTAATCCATCCAATTGTACTGTCTTCCTTCCTTCTATTGGCACCAAACTAGGACATGATTACTCAGACTCATCATGGAATTTCCATTGATCCATATTTCCAACATCATACCTCCTTTATATCCAATAGTAATTCATCTCTTCATCCTCGTGGGATATCCCACATACCGAGATAAAAACTTATACTTATGAAGTCCATACTCCACTTCGTGTGACATCATTATCCTTTCAAGGGTCAAGCGTCCTTATAAGGGAATATTGGCCATCTCTGCATGGCACTTCTTCAACTGGGAAACGTGAAACACATCCTGAACTCCTAACAGTCCTTCGGGTGACTCCAATTTGTTGGCCACTTGTCCCATACGCTCCAAAACTCGGTATGGTCCTACAAATCTCGGGGCTAACTTTCCCTTAACTCCAAATCGTTTAACTCTTCGCAGAGGGGACACACGAAGACATGCTCATCTCCAATTTCATAGACTACCTCCTTGCGTTTTTGAGTCGCATAACTCTTACGCCAGTGAGCTACCTTGAGTTTATCTCGAATCAACTTAACATTCTCTTGACTCCTTGATCACATTTGGTCCAAACAACCGGCGGTCTCCAACTTCATCCCACAACAACGGTGTCTGGCTCCTTCTCCCATACAAAGCTTCAAAGGGCCATCTTCAAACTGGACAGGTAGCTGTTGTTGTATGAGAACTCCGCGTAAGGTAGATTATCACCACTACTAGATCCATAATCTAGCGCACACGCTCTCAACATGTCCTCCAGAATCTGTTCGACTCTCCCGGTCTATCCATCTGTCTGCGGATGAAAGGCTGTACTGAAATCTAGCCTAGTACCCAAGGTGTGGCGCAACTGATTCCAAAACTTTGAGGTAAACCGTGTTCCTCTATCTGATACGATGGTCCTCGGAACTCCATGCAGACATACGATCCTGGTCATATATATCTTGGCCAACTTCGCACTTGTATAGGTGGTTTTCACTGGGATAGAGTGAGCCACTTTGGTCAAGTGAGTCAACTACGACCCAGATAGAATCATATCCCGTTCGGGTTCTGGGAAATCCGGTAATGAAATCCATGCCAAGCTTATCCCACTTCCATTCGGGTATCGGCATAGGCTGTAGTAATCCGTCTGGCTTTTGATGCTCCACCTTTAATCTCTATGGCATACATCACCTACGACTACATACTCTGCAATATCCTTCTTCATACCAGTCTACCAGAAACGCTCCTTCAAATCCAAATGCATATTGGTGTTTCCAGGGCGAATCGAGTATGGTGAGTCATGAGCCTCTTGAAGTATTAACTTCCTGATCTTTGCATTATTGGGTATATGTACACTGTCCTCAAACCATAAGGTGTCGTGCTTATCCTTACGAAAACCTTTGGCCTTTCCTTGGCTCATTCTCTCTTTTACCTCAGCAATCTCTTTGTCATCCCTCTGTCCTTCACGGATCTTTCCCAACAATGTAGACTGAACTTCCATTGCTGCAACAAAACCTTTGGGAACAATCTCCAACTAAAGTTCCCTGAGATCCTCGGCTAACTCCTTTGGTAATCCTCTGCTTATGAGGGTATTCATCCTTGTTTTCTTTATGGTTGTGTCCTATTTCTCCACAAAGCTTGTATGCACAAGGTTTCTTCATATCCTTTCCATAAGGCCTCAATTTCTGGGACACTAGCCAAGACTTTAACAAAGTCCACTTAAATTCTTTCCAACTGGTTACTCCTTGCCATCCATTTATGGTTTGGTACATCCTCCATGAAATAGCAGCACCTCTTTCAAAGCACTCTAGAGCATGCTGGGTCATATCCTTTTCGACTATAGTGTTATTCTCCATATGATCCTCCATGTTCTGAATCCATCGGTATGTCTCCAATTGACTCATTGGTCCAGAAAATACAAGCTCATCTCCATTCATCTTCTATTGGGTCCATGGGTTTTGGGGTGAGATAAGATAGATAGAGAGGGATGCACACAATACAAACAAAAGTTTTGAAAAGACAGATTTTATTGTGGCTGTAGGAAAAACATCAAACAAATGACAACTCACAATCGTCGCATCTAACGTAGGTATAAACAGGGTTTTGGTCTTCTAAAGGTCAATAAATCTTCAAAGTCATCAAACTCTTCAAGTCTTGTTCCTGTCTCCGATGGCTCCTTCTGATCATGCTTGTCCTTCTCAAGTTCTTTTGCCAAATCATCTTTGTTGTCGCAAAGTCTCTCATGGCGTCCTTCAATATTTCTGGAGTTACGTTCCAACTTCTGGATTCAACTTCCTTGACATGAACCATGTCCTTCTATCCTTCAAATCCAGACGAATCTCCGGTATCTCGAGGTTTAGCTCCTCCTGCTTGGCTACTTTCAACTTCTGGGACATGAGTTCTTCACCAAATGCTTCCTTATCAAATACTGCTTCCTGCAGGTCCATCTTAAACTCCTTGATGTAATGCTCCAGATCCCGGTGTTACATCAGCTAAGGTTAAAACTTCACCTCTTGTTGATAGGTGCTCCATCAGCCTTCTACCATCCAATCCTTCCATGCATATGCATGCTTAACTCAGCACGGTGATAAATAGCATAAGCGGGAGATAACACCATGGATAGCGTGTTTCTGCTCTTGTCATTTCCATGAGCTATCATTCCATAGTTGATATCTCCTGCCTTAGGGTTTCCTTGACAAAACTTTGAGTTTTTAACTCTCCATGCTCCGGTCTTTCTCCGATACACCTTGATCTCGGGTATTGACAACTTCCATAGTCTGTCAAGTTCCATAAGTGTAGCCTTCTTTGGTCATACCAAATCTGAAATTCTTCATATTCTCCTAGTCCTTGAAGTCTTTATCCGTCGTAGTTTCCATCATTACAATGCTCGGTAAATCCTCTTCATTCCGAAGTGGTCTCAGTTGTCCGATATCTTATACTTCTTGGAGTGGTCTCATCAGTCGAATCTTCGAGTGGTCAAAAGGGAAAAGGGGTATGGTCTCACTAAAAGGGAATATTTGAATAAGCTCAGAAGAGAAGAGAGGTAAAAGATCCTTTTGAAAATGAAGTTGTAGAGAAAAATCTTTCATATGGGCTTGTCAGTTTCTAGGGTCACGTCCTACAGTCAACATGTGCTCTGATACCATCTTGTAGCGACCCGACCCGAATGGGTCAAGTCTCTGTGCTTTCGTGTCATCCCTGGATCGGTATGCTGACACACACAGTACTCGAAGGATTTATAACAGAGGTAAATCACATGTATAAATAACGTAAATACTATTACCTCAATCCAAATATAGCGGAAGCAACAAGGTTGTGGATTCCCATCAACACCAACGGCAAAGTTGAGTATAGGAAATTGTAACCCTAACGTATCACTTACTCGTAAATGCGAAAAGTCGCAACATGAAACGTTGTAGCCCGAAAACGGGTCAGCACATGGAATATGCTGGCAATGTAACACATAGAGAGCAATGAAGGAATAAGCCTATACTACATGCATATATGGCTGGTAGAAAGCTCTATGGTTATAGTTTTGCATAAAGCCAGTTTTTCCCTACTGCAAAGGAATAAATTTGTTTAACTATCATGGTGGTTGTTAAACATTGAGAATGGTTGACAGCATCCTCAATCCCAATTAAAAGTACTCATCAAAAACCCAACAATATTAATTAAAGTAACATGATGAGATCAACAGGATAATCCAAGAACTAGATACTCAAGATGTCCATAGCCGGGGACACGGCTAACCATGATTAGTTTATACACTCTGCAGAGGTTTGCGCACTTTTCCCCACAAGACTCGATCGCCTCCGCTTGGTTTCTCGCACTACATGGTGTTTAAGAAACGGATGACCGAGACATAGTCTTTCAGAAGCGCTAGCACCTTACGATGGGTGGACGGTACACCTACATCCCCTACATCGCTAGTCCACCACTATAAGAGTTCGCACGACTTAGTCAACTATGCCAGAGCCCATAATGGCTTGTGGCTGCACACGTAAGTTACTAGTATGAATTATCTTATGATCCCTTTGAGCCTGGGTGGCGGTTCGAAGAAATACACGCAAGTCCTGCTAGAAAATAGGTGCCTCAATCCACCCAGATGTGTATTTAAGTTGCCACCTTAGATAAACCATTAATTTAACAATCTCACATCTGTCATGGATATCACTCACCCAATCCACGTCTACTAGCATAGCATGGCATAATAAGCAAACGTAGAAGTAACTCCCAAAGGTTTCATAAGTAAAACAGGTAATAGGTACTACCTCAATCTACTTCCCATTCCACAATTTAATTAGATCCTAATCATGCAAGTGTTTGAGGATTGATCTAATGCATAAAAACTGGGTATGAGAAAGTATGATCAAAGTGTTACTTGCCTGCAATGTTGATGAAGATGATTCGCACTCAAACTCTTGATAGTTCTACTCGTCACACTCCGGTCAATCTATCGTAAGCAATCAACAGTAACCACACATAAGCAATCACTCAAAAGATCGGAAAGAACGAAGAAATCGATTCGGAAAACATCAAAACCAAGCAAATAACTCTTGCAACATAAAACAAATTTCTAACAGTAGCAAAATTATGTGAATTTGGCCTTATCAGAAAGTTTAGGTCAAGAGCTTCGATTTGCAAAAAGAATCAACTCAAACGGAGTTATAAAACTCAAGTTATGGTCAAACAAAGTTTGAATTCAAATCTGATCTAATTCAAATTTTAAAATTTCAAATACATGTTTGAGTTGGATTACTGGATAGAGGAGATCATAACGAAGATGTGGGCGTTGGTTTCGTTGGATTTGGACAAACGAGTAAAAAGTTATAACCGTTTGAAGTCCAGGGGCTAATCTGTAAGAAAGGAATTCACAGATAGGTCCCTGGCCGGAAAAAAAAAAAAAGAAAAAAACTTATCGAGCGAGCGTTCATCTGTAGAAGCATGCACAGCGAAAACCGTTAGCTAAAGAAGCTAACTAACGAGCGTTCTAAAAAAATAAACCTAAACAAAACGGTTTTATAACAAAACCGATCTAGGGTTTTTAAAGAAACCTAATTAAACGGGAAAAAAAGCGGCTCGACGGCGGTTACAGCGACGGCGAGACGAACAGCGGCGGCGGCCCGGCCGGGCGCGGCTGCTCCGGGGCTCGCCGGCGACGACGGAGTGAGGGAAGGCAGCGTCGACGTGGCGGTGGTGGAGAGGCGGCGCTCGGCGGCGTTCTTGGCGAAATCTTGGTGGCGGGATTCGCAATGGCGGCGACAGCGAGCTCGCGGCTTCCGGATCTCGGCGGGAGGTCTGCGGCGGCGAGAGGAGCGACGGGGCCCGGGGCCTCGGCTTATATAGGCGGGGAGGGGAGGCGTGGGGAAGGGGGAAGGAGGAGGCAGTGGTGAGGTGGCCGGGTCGGCGCCGGTCTCCGGGGAGGAGTCCCGGCCGGGACGGAGGCAGGCGGCTGGCTGGGCAGCAGCCTAGCCAGGTCTTTGGGCAGCCCGGTCGGCGAGAGTCCCTTTTTAACATTTTTAAGACAGAGACAAAAATTAATAAAACCAAAGAAATAAAATTTTTATGTAGGCATATAATATATCAAAATTTTCAGAAAAAATTTCCTACAATATGAACTTTATTCTAGAGTCAAATAAAATACATACAAATTCAAATAAAGCAAAGAGTGCTTCGCTCTATTAAAATCCAACAAAAATCATTTTAAAAATACCAAAATTAATTCAAATTTATTTTCTCCATTTTTTACGATGTAGGGAATCATGTTACCCTATTTTCCATATATTTTACTTTTGGAGAAAATAATTTGAATAAAACTCAAATAACTCCAAATTGAAAATAAATTCTAAAGAACTTTGAATTTAATTCTTTGAAACTCCCAACTCATATTTCATATGTTTTGAAGAAGTCATTTTATCTTCGCTCGTGAAAATCATTGAGTTGCTTAAAGTTTCAGAATTGGAAATATTCTCGAATGAAGTTCAAATATTTTCAACACCCCTTGTCATTTAAATAAATGGAAGAAGTCATGTCATCTTCTCTCCAGGGTTTTGTGATGAAAAGAATTTGAATTCCCGAAGATCATTGTGACGCCCGGATAATCAAGCTACAGTAAACCTTCGTTAATGATGCCATGTCATCATGATTAAAATTTTGCTAAACCTCACGTGTATCAAACTTAGTTCAAATTCAAATTCAAAATAAAGTCAAACAATAAAAGTTTTCAAATGTCAAAACTAAAATGTTCTAAATGTGACAAATAAATCATATGTAATATTGGTGAAGAAGCCAAGCCTTTATAAAATGTTTCAATGAAATAAACCAATCAAAGCAGTAGCTAAAACCATTATTTAATTGCTTTTCAGTATTTTGTAGAATATTAAACTTTATTATTTAGGGATGAAACATTTTGTGGTTGTGGCTTAATTTGTAAGAACAATTTAGGTGCCACTTTGGTATTTATTGAAACTAAAATTAAATTGAAAGTTAAAAGAAAACAGGAAATAAATAAAAGGAAAAGGAAAACAAGAAGAAGAAAAAAAGAAAGACCCCCATTGGGCCACGGCCCAAGAGCCATCGAGCCAGCCGCCCAGCGCACCCCACCCTCCTCCATATCCCCACCGGGAAACCTAATCCCCACCCCGATCCCCACTCCCCCACGACGCCCTCCCTTTCCCCGATCCAATCGGGATCGGGCTGGCTTGGCGCCCGTCCCCATCCTGATTCCGCTCGCGGCACGCGACCCTCCTCCCCCCCCTCACGGACCCGCCGCCTCTCCCTTCCCGTCCGGATCGGGCGGGGGCCCGACCCCAGCCGACGCCGCCCCGCATCCGCCCCGCTTCGACGCCGCTTGCCGCCGCCACGCCTCTCCATCGCCTCGGGCGACGACCTCCCCCTCGTCACCTCCCGAACCCGTCGATGCGTGTTGCCGCTTCAAGGCCTCACGTCGCCGGACCACCGCGTCGCCGCTTAGCCCTCTCTCCTCCCGACGGACGCCTTCCCGACCTCTCCTCGCCGGCGCCATCGCGCCTCCCGTCGAACTCCGTACAACGGGTGAGGACCCCATCCCCTGCTACCCTCTCCCCCGTTCATTTGTGACCCCCAGCCGCCTCGGCTCGGCCCGCGCCCATGTTGGCCGTCGTGGCCTCGCCGCCGCAGCACAGCCTGGCCGGCTCGCCTCGCCTCCCCTCGCGTGGCGCTTAGGCTAAACGCGCCGCACCCCTGCGCGAACCCGCTCGGTTCCCCTGTTCTTTGCGGCGAGCCAGCGCCATGGCGGAACCTCGCCATGCATGGGCCTTCGTCCGCCGCGCCCCCTCGCCTGATCCCGTTCGGCGGGCGCCGGCGACGCCCTTTGCTCACGCGCCGCACCGTCGCCCGCTTGGCCAATAGGGTCTATGACACCGGGGCCCCATGCCCCTGTTAAAATGAAAATGAAAATGAAAATGAAATTAGTAAAATAAATAAATAAATAAATAAATAATTAGTGAATTAATTAAGTTAATTAATTTGGTTTAACTAAATTAATTAGAATTAGTTAACCTAATCAAGTAATTAAGCTAATTAACCTGTTTAGTTAAACTCGGACAATGACAAATGGGACCCACCAGTCAGGTTGACCAGGTCAACGGTCAACGTTGACTGCTGACGTCATGCTGACGTCAGCAAACACTATTCTGGATAATGTTAATTTAATTAATAATTAATAAATTAGAAAATGATTTAAAACTTTAAAAATTAATATAAAATAATCCGTAGCTCGGATGAAAATACTTTCTACATGAAAGTTGCTCAGAACGACGAGACGAACCCGGATACGCAGTCCGTGCGTCCGCCACACACCCCTAACCTATCAAACCTGCAACTTTCCCCCTCCGGCTCCTTTGCCCGAAAACACGAAACACCGGGAATATTTTCCCGGATGTTTTCCCCCTTCACCGGTACCACCTATCCCTGCGTTAGATCACCTCTAGCACCGCATTTGTCATGTTATGCTTTGATTGCTATGTTATTTATTATGTTCCCCCTTCGTTACTTTTTCCGGTAGACCCCGAGGCCGCTGCCGGTACCCCCCCTGTGATCGACTACGGTGTTGACGACCCCTCTCTCTTGCCAGAGCAACCAGGCAAGCCCCCTTGATCACCAGATATCGCCTACTCTTATCTACACTGCTTGCATTAGAGTAGTGTAACATGTTACTGCTTTCAGATATTCCTATACTGCTGCATAGCCTGTCCTTGTTACCACTGTTGTTACCTTTACCTGCAATCCTATATGCTTAGTATAGGATGCTAGTACTTTCATCTGTGGCCCTACATTCTTGTCCGTCTGCCGTGCTATACTATCGGGCCGTGATCACTCGGGAGTTGATCACGGGTATATACTATATACTTATACATGATACATGTGGAGACTAAAGTCGGTCGGTGATGGAGCACCCATGAGTGGATCTTGAGGCGGAGCGACAGGCAGGTTGAGACCGCCTAGGAGAGAGGTGGGCCTGGCCTGTTCGGCGTTCATGTTACTTAACACGCTTAACGAGGTCTTGGTATTTGATCTGAGTTGGCTCTGAGCTTATACGCACTAACCATCTACGCGGGAGTAGTTATGGGTATCCCGACGTCGTGGTATCACCGAAGCACTTGGGACGTCGGCGACGGGCGGCGCGCCGGATTGGACTGGAACGCTGCTAGGCTAGGTGCGCTTCCGGCCGCGTCACATAGCGTCTTGAGTGTGCTCGAGGCGATGGGCCCTGCCCTGCTGGCGCTTAGGTTTAGACCGGCGTGTTGGCCTCTCTGTTGTGCCTAGGTGGGGCTGCGACGTGTTGATCTTCCGCGGCGGGCATGACCCAGAAAGTGTGTCCGACCAAATGGGATCAAGCGTCTTTGGGTAAGATGGTGCACCCTGCAGGAAGTTAATCTATTCGGATAGCCGTGATCTTGATAGCAGGGACGACTTGGAGTTGTACCTTGAGCTTATGACAACTAGAAAACACACCCTTCCAAGTGTCAGATACAACCGGTGTTCGCTCTCTCTCAGGGATATGAGGAGGGGATCGCCGGGTAGGATTATTGCTATGTGATGTTACTTGGAGGACTTCAGATCGTCCTCTTCTACCTGTTGCAAGACAGGTGACCAGAAGCGTAGTCTTCGTTAAGACCAGCTATCCCCCTCTTACTCTGGCATTCTGCAGTTCAGTCCACTGATATGGCCCTTTACACATATATCCATGCATATGTAGTGTAGCTCCTTGCTTGCAGTACTTTGGATGAGTACTCACGGTTGCCTTGTTCCCCTTTTCCCCTACCTCTACTCGATTGCTGCAACCAGACTATGGAGCCAGGGCGACGCCACCGCCGATGGCGACTACTACTGGAGGTGCCTACTACTACGTGCAGCCCACCGGCGGCGACCATTAGTAACTAGGAGGATCCCGTGCAGGAGGCCTGCTCCTCTTCGATCTGTATCCCGCTTAGTGCTAGCCTTCTTAAGGCAAACTTGTTTAACTTATGTCGTACTCAGATATTGTTGCTCCCTGACCCGTCTATGATCGAGCACTTGTATTCGAGCCCTCGAGGCCCCTGGCTTGTATTATGATGCTTGTATGACTTATTTTATTTGTAGAGTTGTGTTGTGATATCTTCCCGTGAGTCCCTGATCTTGATCGTACACATTTGCGTGCATGATTAGTGTACGATTGAATCGGGGGCGTCACAAGTTGGTATCAGAGCCGACTACCTGTAGGAATCCCCCTTCCACACTCCTTGGCCGAAGTCGAGTCTAGACATTGCAGAAACTTTTACTAACTTGGCTGTGTGCCTTACGGGCCCACGTCGCCATCGGGTGGTACTAGGATCTTTTACTCCTCGACCTTTACTCTGGGACTCTGAACTCTCTTCTATTCGGGTTAAATGAATTTGCTAAAAACAAAACTAACTTTAGGTTCTCGCAAGTACTTTCTCCGGAGAGCCCTCACTTCAGATGATCGTACGCTAATCGGAAGATTCGAAGATACTCTCGATGTTCTCTCGAGACTTTGTGCCCATCACTTTTGCTATTCGACCACCGATAAATCCGTATGGATAACTACTCACACTTGCCATTCATACGATCATCCCCATTGATCTTGTTATTACAAGGTACCCCAAGTTTTCTCTATTGTTCCGAGAATACTCTGTGCCTCTCGCCTAGCAGTTCTTTGCCACATGAATACCCTTCAAATAAATCCTCGCACTTGTCGAGTATCCGCTCAACCCAGCTTGTTCATGTGTTTGAAAAGTCTTCAAAAACTATTCGATCTTCGAAAATCCTCTGGAGCCTTTGGCTCTTGAAATTCTGCTTGCTTGCATTATGGTTAATCCCATAAGTCTCGTAGTCGTATTGACATTCCTTGTCATTATCATTTTGAGTCTATTGACTCAATATGTTTGCGAATACCCGCAAACATCATTGATCCTTATAAATTACCTTTCTGGCTGAGCTGCCATTCTTTTAACTGGAATTGGTTCTCGGCCAATCCAATTGTCGTTGATTGTACCCTAAGGCTATTCAACTTATCCATCCCTAATCAGAGCATTGCTTCTGATCCCTTGATTTGGGAATCATAATTCCTTTGCATTTGACAATTGAGTTAGTCAGTTGTTTCTATAATTTGATCTCCTTGCATTCTTCTACCTCTAGTTGAGTACTGATGCTCACGTCAGATCCCTTGTGGACCACCAGATCCTTTGTTGGATTTTATCTGACAACGCCCTTGATATTCAATAACCTTGTGAGCCTTTCCTCTGATACATAATGCCTTTGGTAAATTGTATCCTCTGCTTTCTCAACCATGCTCTGCCTTCGAGCTTGAGTTAATTATTTCTAAAAATTCTGGTATATGATTCCAAGAAGCCCCTATAGGTTGAACATATGCCTTCACTAAACCGTATGAACCCGAAAGTTTTCACGAGTCATACTCTTCTGGTGCTTCGCCAGATAAAATTTTCAACACTGCAACTTCATCGAACGTGAGAAGTGAATGAAAGGTTATGCATTGGAGAAGTGGGAGTCGACCTTGAACTTTGTGTTCATGCCCATGGACACGATGTAGATCTTATCATTAAAGCTTCTCTTAAATTAATTATTCCTTTGGTATAAGTTCATCTTATATCAGGATCCGCCTTTACAATCGTGGTTCCGACCATGTTCTCTTTTAAATACCATTTCTCGTGCAAGTTTTAGCACTTGTCTTACAGAGAGCAATACCCCGTCCAACCTCTACTTTGATATGTCATCGAGTATTACCCCCTGGTATCTCGAGATTATCATGGAACTGCATAACTTCTTATGAGTTCTTCATCAAGTGCTACCTTCCCACGGATTCCAATTTTTCACGGGCTCTGAGTTATTAAACACTCAAAGACACCGATAACTGAACCGAGTCCGCACTACGGTTCAACAACTCTTTAGTAAGCGTCTATAAGTACGAGTTTGTATCCGACCACGCCATTCCTAGCCTGTTTGGCTATATCATTGTCGAGATGATTTTAACTATGCCACCCGGTCCTTCTTCTCGGAGCACAATTTTCGACGATGAACTAACCTTACGTCGATCCTCATCGTCATATCATTTCGCCTTGAACAACAAGCTTGGTTTCGAGTTTGCGTCGTACCCTTGGTTCCAATAACCTTTCACTTGATCATTACTTTGACTTGATGTAAATGCCGATCGATTACATCTTCATGAACTCTCGCGACAAAGGTGTCGTGATTGTCAACATTCGAGCTCATCCGGGATATCAATTAAATTCATGATGAGAAATACCATCCTTGCCCTCGATGAATTGTATTATCATCGACCACTTTATTGCCTTCCCACCAACACCAGCTGGTTCATGTTTGGTGTTATACCTTGAGTTCCTAGCTACCCAGCAATTGTTCTTCTTTACCTTGGAGTATTACCATCCTTTATGTCAAGAATGTTTCGAGATTTGTTCCACCTCTTGAGAATTCTTGACATAGAAATACTTCTCACCATCACCATTTTTCTTGGTCCCGTGATAATTCCAACAAGTGGGCGGTGTTGTTTGGATTCTTTCCTTCTAGCAACCCTATTTTTTGAAGTTAATGGTCGAAAGTTCATTCTTAGGCTATTGATTATCGAATCACCATTACGACATTGGTCGTGCAACCCAACCCATATTTGGTAGCACCTTTCAACCAATGTTTAGTTGTGTACGTTTACCTCGAGCATACATCCTTATATCATTTGATCTGACAAATGTTATCTCCTTGTTCACTTAATTGTGGAAATCCATCTTTTGGGAATCTCGGTGAATTGCCGTTGAGTTCACCAGACACCTCCTTGTCCTCTCCTTGGGTTAATGATGGACTCTTGTTAACGGAAATCACTTCATAGTTCATTTCCCCGAGAATCTTACAATGTCATCTTGTCAATTTGCGTTGCACCTTTTCTTCTCAGGTATCCTAAGCCTGAGGTATCCTGACACCAATCATACCTGAATCTCCGTCAGATATGATGGTTGGGACAACTTTCAAGAGTTATGATGTTGATCCTTTGATGACCCGGTAACATGATGTCATGCCTAGCACCCCGGCTGGAGGATCTATCATTATAGATTCCTTTTCAGCAAGGTTATCCATTCATCCATGAGGAAATTGTAAGACTTATTCTACAAGTTATTCCTGATGGATCCTTCGTGTTTCAAAGTCTGATCTTCACCGAAGACCATGTCAATGCTATCTCAAGCATGTCAATGGTATCCGATTTTCAACAGGAACATTTGAAGCACGATGCTAAATTTTATTTATCACTTATCCTAACACCGTTGTATGGGTAATATCATGAGATTCCTTCCCCCTTACCTAAATGGTTTTCTACTTAATATCCTGTCATGGATATCATCATCCGCTTGTCCTTGGGAAGGATATACCTGGAATATGTGTTTAAACACATTTTCCTTTCCATTGATTCATTTAATCTGATGATCACATTTTCCTTTCCATTGTTTTGTTTAACCCTTCTTGTGATCTGTATGATCTAAGCAGTAATATTCTCCTGCTTATGTAAACATCTCGGTGTACCATCTTGTCTGGTGTAACCCTGTTACTATTGTTGGTGACATTCTGGTAGCCATCGATGGACGAGAACTTTGCCTATTGGTCCGCCTCGTTCAACGAGCAGGAAATGGTTCTCTTCGTCCCTCGCCCTTGGTACATATGTGGTTGCCGACATAACCCTCAGACTCTCCGCTGACATGCCTTGCTTACATGATCGTGCAAGATGTCACCGACGGTCCTACTTTTAACCACATGGTGGGCCCATAACCCACACTTCCACGGGATCGAAACCTGACTCTCCAGTACACCCTGTTATCAAAGTTATTCCTCGCGCTTGACTTCGTATGTAATTCTCGGGCCACCTGCCTAGTGATCTATTTTGGTATCAGACGCAATACTTATCCCCATTGCTCTGAACCCCTTTCACACTTCATTTTAGGCAACGAACGTTTGCCTATGCGTTTGAAACTTCTATTTTACACCTTCTTATTTTGCTCTCGATAATTGCTTGAGTTTCAATTCGAGAGTTACTATCCGCCACCCTCCCTGATGTTCTCTACCAGATACGTGACCTTGTAGAGGTCAGTTCTTCTGGAGATACCCCTTATCATTTTTCGTAAGTACGGTGGAGTTCCCGAAGAAAGGATGCGGAATTCATCATGATGCCCTGAAGAAGAGGAATGGAGACAACAACACAATGGATCGACCTCTTCGAGAAGAGCAAGCCAGCATGAGAAGACCCGCTAGATTCGTTACCAAACCTCCCCCCCCCCTTTCACTACCTCTTAAATCTCGGGACGAGATTTCTTGTAGTGGAGAAGAATTGTGAAGCCCGGATAATCAAGCTACAGTAAACCTTCGTTAATGATGCCAGGTCATCATGATTAAAATTTTGCTAAACCTCACGTGTATCAAACTTAGTTCAAATTCAAATTCAAAATAAAGTCAAACAATAAAAGGTTTCAAATGTCAAAACTAAAATGTTCTAAATGTGACAAATAAATCATATGTAATATTGGTGAAGAAGCCAAGCCTTTATAAAATGTTTAAATGAAATAAACCAATCAAAACAGTAGCTAAAACCATTATTTAATTGCTTTTCGTATTTTGTAGAATATTAAACTTTATTATTTAGGGATGAAACATTTTGTGGTTGTGGCTTAATTTGTAAGAACAATTTAGGTGCCACTTTGGTATTTATTGAAACTAAAATTAAATTGAAAGTTAAAAGAAAACACGAAATAAATAAAAGGAAAAGGAAAACAAGAAGAAGAAGAAAAAAGAGACCCCCTCTCATTTGGCCACGGCCCAAGAGCAATCAGGCGCGCCAGCCGCCCACCGCACCCACCCCTCCTCCATATCCCCACCAGGGGAAACCCTAATCCCCCACCCCGATCCCCACTCCCCCCCCACGACGCCACTCCCCTTTCCCCCCGATCCAATCGGGATCGGGCCGACGCCCGGCGCCCCATCCCCATCGCTGATTCCGCCGCCACGGCGACCCCCTCCTCCCCCCCTCACCGAGACCCGACGCCTCTCTCCCTTCCCGTCCGGATCGGGCGGAGGGCCCGACCCCTTCCAGCCGCGCCGCCCGCATCCGCCCCCGACGCCGCCTGCCGTCGCCGCCACGCCGTCTCCATCGCCTCGGAGGCGACGACCTCCCCGCCTCGTCACCTCCCCGAACCCCGTCGATGCCGTGATGCCGCCCGAAGGCCTCACCGTCGCCGGACCACCGCGTCGCCGCCTAGCCCTCTCTCCTCCCCGACGGACGCCTTCCCCGACCTCTTCCCCGCCGGCGCCATCGCACCTCCCCGTCGAACTCCCCTACAACGGGGTGAGGACCCCATCCCCCTGCTACCCTCTCTCCCCCCCGTTCATTGTGACCCTGGCCGCCTCCGGCCAGCCAGCGCCACGCTGGCCGTCGTGGCCTCGCCGCCGCCGGGCACAGCCTGGCGGCCTCGCCTCCCCTCGCGTGGTGGGCGCCTAGGCACGCCTCGCACCCCTGCGCCGAACCCCTCGGTTCCCTGTTGCTGCTTGGCGAGCCAGCGCCATGGCGAACCTCGCTTGGCATGGGCGCCTTCGTCCCGCGCGCCCCTCGCCGATCCCGTTCGGTAGGCGCGCCAGACGCCCCTTGCCCATTACGCCTGCACCGTCGCCGCTTGGCCAATAGGGTCTATGACACCGGGGCCCCATGCCCCTATTAAAATGAAAATGAAAATGAAAATGAAAATGAAATTAGTAAAATAAATAAATAAATAAATAAATAATTAGTGAATTAATTAAGTTAATTAATTTGGTTTAACTAAATTAATTAGAATTAGTTAACCTAATCAAGTAATTAAGCTAATTAACCTGTTTAGTTAAACTCGGACAATGACAAATGGGACCCACCAGTCAGGTTGACCAGGTCAATGGTCAACGTTGACTGCTGACGTCATGCTGACGTCAGCAAATACTATTCTGGATAATGTTAATTTAATTAATAATTATTAAATTAGAAAATGATTTAAAACTTTAAAAATTAATATAAAATAATCCGTAGCTCGGATGAAAATACTTTCTACATGAAAGTTGCTCAAAACGACGAGACGAACCCGGATACGCAGTCCCGTGCGTCCGCAACACACCCCTAACCAATCGAACGTGCAACTTTCCCCCTCCGGCTCCTTTGCCCGAAAACACGAAACAACGGGAATATTTTCCCGGATGTTTTCCCCCTTCACCGGTACCACCTATCCCTGCGTTAGATCACCTCTAGCACCGCATTTGTCATGTTATGCTTTGATTGCTCTATTATTTATTATGTTCCCCCCGTTACTTTTTTGGTAGACCCCGAGGGCAGCTGCGGTACCCCCCTATGATCGACTACGGTGTTGGCGACCCTCTCTCTTGCCCGAGCAACCAGCAAGCCCCCCCTTGATCACCGGATATCGCCTACTCTTATCTACACTACTTGCATTAGAGTAGTGTAACATGTTCTTGCTTTGAGATATTCCTATCTTGCTGCATAGCTTTGTCCTTGTTACCACTTGTTGTTACCTTTAGCTACAATCCTATATGCTTAGTATAGGATGCTAGTACTTTCATCTGTGGCCCTACATTCTTGTCCGTCTACCGTGCTATACTATCGGGCCGTGATCACTCGGGAGTTGATCACGGGTATATACTATATACTTATACATGATACATGTGGAGACTAAAGTCGGGTCGGTGATGGAGCACCATGAGTGGATCTTGAGGCGGAGCGGCAGGCAGGTTGAGACCGCCTAGGAGAGAGGTGGGCCTGGCCTGTTCGGCTCAGCGGTTACTTAACATGCTTAACGAGGTCTTGGTATTTGATCTGAGTTGGCTACGAGCTTATACACACTAACCATCTACGCGGGAGTAGTTATGGGTATCCCGACGTCGTGGTATCACCGAAGCACTTCAGACGTCGGACGACGAGCGGCGCGCCGGATTGGACTGAACGCTGCTAGGCTAGGTGCGCTTCCGGCCCACGACATAGCGTGCAGGTGTGCTTTCAGGCGATGGGCCTGACCCTGCGCGCTTAGGTTTAGACTGGCGTGTTGGCCTCTCTGTTGTGCCTAGGTGGGGCTGCGACGTGTTGATCTTCCGCGGCGGGCATGACCCAGAAAGTGTGTCGGCCAAATGGGATCAAGCGTCTTTGGGTAAGATGGTGCACCCTGCAGGAAGTTAATCTATTCGGATAGCCGTGATCTTGGTAACATGACGACTTGGAGTTGTACCTTGAGCTTATGACAACTAGAACCGGATACTTGATAAAACACACCCTTCCAAGTGCGGATACAACGGTGTTCGCTCTCTCGTGGATATGAGGAGGGATCGCGGGTAGGATTATTGCTATGTGATGTTACTTGGAGGACTTCAGATCGTCCTCTTCTACTGTTGCAAGACGGTGACCGAAGCGTAGTCTTCGTTAAGACCAGCTATCCCCTCTTACTACGGCATTCTGCAGTTCGGTCCACCGATATGGCCCTTTACACATATATCCATGCATATGTAGTGTAGCTCCTTGCTTGCAGTACTTTGGATGAGTACTCACGGTTGCCTTGTTCCCCTTTTCCCCTACCTCTACTCGATTGCTGCAACAGACTATGGAGCCCAGGAGCGACGCCACCGCCGATGGCGACTACTAACTGGAGGTGCCTACTACTACGTGCAGCCCGGCCGACGGCGACCATGAGTAACTAGGAGGATCCCGAGGCAGGAGGCCTGCTCCTCTTCGATCTGTATCCCGATTAGTGCTAGCCTTCTTAAGGCAAACTTGTTTAACTTATGTACGTACTCAGATATTGTTGCTCCCCCGACCCGTCTATGATCGAGCACTTGTATTCGAGCCCTCGAGGCCCCGGCTTGTATTATGATGCTTGTATGACTTATTTTATTTGTAGAGTTGTGTTGTGATATCTTCCGTGAGTCCTCGATCTTGATCGTACACATTTGCGTGCATGATTAGTGTACGATTGAATCGGGGCGTCACAAGTTGGTATCGAGCCATTGCTGTAGGAATCCCCTTCCACACTCCTTGGTCAAGTCGAGTCTAGACATTGCAAAACTTTTACTAACTTGGCTGTGTGCCTTACGGCCCACGTCGCCATCGGGTGGTACTAGAATCTTTTACTCCTCGACCTTTACTCGGGACTCGAACTCTCTTCTATTCGGGTTAAATGAATTTGCTAAAACAAAACTAACTTTAGGTTCTCGCAAGTACTTTCTCCGGAGAGCCCTCACTTCAGATGATCGTCGCTAATCAAGATTCCAAGATACTCTCTGATGTTCTCTCGAGACTTTGTGCCCATCACTTTTGCTATTCCTGACCACCGATAAATCTGTATGGATAACTACTCACACTTTCCATTCGTACGATCATCCCCCATTGATCTTGTTATTACAAGATACCCCGAAGTTTTCTCTATTGTTCCGAGAATACTCTGTGCCTACTGCCTAGCAGTTCTTTGCCACATGAATACCCCTTCAAATAAATCCTCGCACTTGTCGAGTATCCGCTCAACCCCAGTTGTTCATTTGTTTCACAAAAGTCTTCAAAAAACTATTCGATCTTCCGAAAATCCTCTGGAGCCTTTGGCTCTTGAAATTCTTGCTTGCTTGCATTATGGTTAATCCCATAAGTCTCGTAGTCGTATTGACATTCCTTGTCATTATCATTTTGAGTCTGTTGACTCAATATGTTTGCGAATACCCGCAAACATCATTGATCCTTATAAATTACCTTCCTGGCTGAGCTGCCATTCTTTTAACTGGAATTGGTTCTCGACCAATCCAATTGTCGTTGATTGTACCCTAAGGCTATTCAACTTATCCATCCCTAATCAGAGCATTGCTTCTGATCCCTTGATTTGGGAATCATAATTCCTTTGCATTTGACAATTGAGTTAGTCAGTTGTTTCTATAATTTGATCTCCTTGCATTCTTCTACCTCTAGTTGAGTACTGATGCTCACGTCAGATCCCTTGTGGACCACCAGATCCTTTGTTGGATTTTATCTGACAACGCCCTTGATATTCAATAACCTTGTGAGCCTTTCCTCTGATACATAATGCCTTTGGTAAATTGTATCCTCTGCTTTCTCAACCATGCTCGCCTTGAGCTTGAGTTAATTATTTCTAAAAATTCTGGTATATGATTCCAAGAAGCCCCTATGGGTTGAACATATGCCTTCACTAAACCGTATGATCCCGAAAGTTTTCACGAGTCATACTCTTCTGGTGCTTCGCCAGATAAAATTTTCAACACTGCAACTTCATCGAACGTGAGAAGTGAATGAAAGGTTATGCATTGGAGAAGTGGGAGTCGACCTTGAACTTTGTGTTCATGCCCATGGACACGATGTAGATCTTATCATTGAAGCTTCTCTTAAATTAATTATTCCTTTGGTATAAGTTCATCTTATATCGTGGATCGGCCTTTACAATCGTGGTTCGACCATGTTCTCTTTTAAATACCATTTCTCGTGCAAGTTTTAGCACTTGTCTTACGAGAGCAATACCCCCGTCCAACCTCTACTTTGATATGTCATCGAGTATTACCCCCTGGTATCTCGAGATTATCATGGAACTGCATAACTTCTTATGAGTTCTTCATCAAGTGCTACCTTCCCACGGATTCCAATTTTTCACGGGCTCTGAGTTATTAAACACTCAAAGACACCGATAACTGAACCGAGTCCGCACTACGGTTCAACAACTCTTTAGTAAGCGTCTATAAGTACGAGTTTGTATCCGACCACGCCATTCCTAGCCTGTTTGGCTATATCATTGTCGAGATGATTTTAACTATGCCACCCGGTCCTTCTTCTCGGAGCACAATTTTCGACGATGAACTAACCTTACGTCGATCCTCATCGTCATATCATTTCGCCTTGAACAACAAGCTTGGTTTCGAGTTTGCGTCGTACCCTTGGTTCCAATAACCTTTCACTTGATCATTACTTTGACTTGATGTCGTCGCCGATCGATTACATCTTCATGAACTCTCGCGACAAAGGTGTCGTGATTGTCAACATTCTGAGCTCATCCAGGATATCAATTAAATTCATGATGAGAAATACCATCCTTGCCCTCGATGAATTGTATTATCATCGACCACTTTATTGCCTTCCCACCAACACCAGCTGGTTCATGTTTGGTGTTATACCTTGAGTTCCTAGCTACCCAGCAATTGTTCTTCTTTACCTTGGAGTATTACCATCCTTTATGTCAAGAATGTTCTGAGATTTGTTCCACCTCTTGAGAATTCTTGACATAGAAATACTTCTCACCATCACCATTTTTCTTGGTCCCCGTGATAATTCCAACAAGTGGACGGTGTTGTTTGGATTCTTTCCTTCTAGCAACCCTATTTTTTCGAAGTTAATGGTCGAAAGTTCATTCTTAGGCTATTGATTATCGAATCACCATTCTGACATTGGTCGTGCAACCCAACCCATATTTCGGGCGCACCTTTCAACCAATGTTTAGTTGTGTACGTTTACCTCGAGCATACATCCTTATATCATTTGATCTGACAAATGTTATCTCCTTGTTCACTTAATTGTGGAAATCCATCTTTTGGGAATCTCGGTGAATTGCCGTTGAGTTCACCAGACACCTCCTTGTCCTCTCCTTGGGTTAATGATGGACTCTTGTTAACGGAAATCACTTCATAGTTCATTTCCCCGAGAATCTTACAATGTCATCTTGTCAATTTGCGTTGCACCTTTTCTTCTCAGGTATCCTAAGCCTGAGGTATCCTGACACCAATCATACCCGAATCTCCGTCAGATATGATGGTTGGGACAACTTTCCAAGAGTTATGATGTTGATCCTTTGATGACCCGGTAACAAGATGTCATGCCTAGCACCCCCCCCCCCGGCTGGAGGATCTATCATTATAGATTCCTTTTCAGCAAGGTTATCCATTCATCCATGAGGAAATTGTAAGACTTATTCTACAAGTTATTCCTGATGGATCCTTCGTGTTTCCAAAGTCTGATCTTCACCTGAAGACCATGTCAATGCTATCTCGAAGCATGTCAATGGTACTCCGATTTTCAACAGGAACATTTGAAGCACGATGCTAAATTTTATTTATCACTTATCCTAACACCGTTGTATGGGTAATATCATGAGATTCCTTCCCCCTTACCTAAATGGTTTTCTACTTATTATCCTGTCATGGATATCATCATCTGCTTGTCCTTGGGAAGGATATACCCCTGGAATATGTGTTTAAACACATTTTCCTTTCCATTGTTCTGTTTAATCTGATGATCACATTTTCCTTTCCATTGTTTTGTTTAACCCTTCTTGTGATCTGTATGATCTAAGCAGTAATATTCTCCTGCTTATGTAAACATCTCGGTGTACCATCTTGTCTGGTGTAACCCTGTTACTATTGTTGGTGACATTCCGGTAGCCATCGATGGACGAGAACTTTGCCTATTGGTCCGCCTCGTTCAACGAGCAGGAAATGGTTCTCTTCGTCCCTCGCCCTTGGTACCTATGTGGTTGCCGACATAACCCTCAGACTCTCCTCTGACATGCCTTGCTTACATGATCGTGCAAGATGTCACCGACCTTCCTACTTTTAACCACATGGTGGGCCCATAACCCACACTTCCACGGGATCGAAACCTGACTCTCCAGTACACCCTGTTATCAAATTTATTCCTCGCGCTTGACTTCGTATGTAATTCACGGGCCACCTGCCTAGTGATCTATTTTGGTATCAGACGCAATACTTATCCCCATTGCTCTGAACCCCTTTCACACTTCGTTTTAGGCAACAAACGTTTGCCTATGCGTTTGAAACTTCTATTTTACACCTTCTTATTTTGCTCTCGATAATTGCTTGAGTTTCAATTCGAGAGTTACTATCCGCCACCCTCCCTGATGTTCTCTACCAGATACGTGACCTTGTAGAGGTCAGTTCTTCTGGAGATACCCCTTATCATTTTTCGTAAGTACGGTGGAGTTCCCGAAGAAAGGATGCGGACTTGATCATGATGCCCTGAAGAAGAGGAATGGAGACAACAACACAATGGATCGACCTCTTCGAGAAGAGCAAGCCAGCATGAGAAGACCCGCTAGATTCGTTACTAAACCTCCCCCTTTCACTACCTCTTAAATCTCGGACGAGATTTCTTGTAGTGGAGGAGAATTGTGACGCCCGGATAATCAAGCTACAGTAAACCTTCGTTAATGATGCCAGGTCATCATGATTAAAATTTTGCTAAACCTCACGTGTATCAAACTTAGTTCAAATTCAAATTCAAAATAAAGTCAAACAATAAAAGTTTTCAAATGTCAAAACTAAAATGTTCTAAATGTGACAAATAAATCATATGTAATATTGGTGAAGAAGCCAAGCCTTTATAAAATGTTTAAATGAAATAAACCAATCAACACAAGAGCTAAAACCATTATTTAATTGCTTTTAGTATTTTGTAGAATATTAAACTTTATTATTTAGGATGAAACATTTTGTGGTTGTGGCTTAATTTGTAAGAACAATTTAGGTGCCACTTTGGTATTTATTGAAACTAAAATTAAATTGAAAGTTAAAAGAAAACAGGAAATAAATAAAAGGAAAAGGAAAACAAGAAAAAAAGAGACCCCCATTGGGCCACGGCCCAAGAGCCATCGGAGCAAAGGCGCCCACCCGCACCCCACCCCTCCTTCATATCCCCACAAGGGGAAACCCTAATCCCCCACCCCGATCCCCACTCCCCACGACGCCACTCCCTTTCCCCGATCCAATCGGGATCGGGCGACGCCTGGCGCCCGTCCCCATCGCCGATTCCGCCGCCCACGGGACCCCTCCCTCGCCCCCCCTCACAGACCCGACGCCTTTCTCCCTTCCCGTCCGGATCGGGCGAGGGCCCCGACCCCAGCGCCGCCCGCCGCAGAGCCCGCGGCCGGGTGCGCCCGCCAGATCCGCCCCGACACCGCCTGCCGTCGCCGCCACGTAATCTCCATCGCCTCGGAGGCGACGACCTCCCCGCCTCGTCACCTCCCCGAACCCCGTCGATGCCGTGATGCCGCCCGAAGGCCTCACCGTCGCCGGACCACCGCGTCGCCGCCTAGCCCTCTCTCCTCCCGGACGGACGCCTTCCGCGACCTCCTCCCCGCCGGCGCCATCGCGCCTCCCCGTCGAACTCCCCTACAACGGGTGAGGACCCCATCCCCTGCTACCTCCCCCCGTTCGCTGGACCCCTCGACCGCCTCGGCTGCGGCCCGGCATGGCTGGCCGTCAGGCCTCGCCGCGCCGGGCACAGCCTGGCCGGCCTCGCCTCCCCTCGCGTGGGGGCGCCTAGGCACGCCTCACACTGCCGTACCCGCTCGGTTCCCCGGTTCTCTCTTGCCGGGCGAGCGCGCCATGGCCGGAGCTCGCGTTGCCATGGCGGCGCCTTCCGCCGCGCCCCTCGCGATCCCGTTCGGCCGGGCGCCCGGTGCACGCCCCTTTGCCCGTTACGCCCGCACCCGTCGCCCGCTTGGCCAATAGGGTCTATGACACCGGGGCCCCATGCCCCTGTTAAAATGAAAATGAAAATGAAAATGAAAATGAAAATGAAAATGAAATTAGTAAAATAAATAAATAATTAATTAATTAATTAGTGAATTAATTAAGTTAATTAATTTGGTTTAACTAAATTAATTAGAATTAGTTAACCTAATCAAGTAATTAAGCTAATTAACCTGTTTAGTTAAACTGGGACAATGACAAATGGGACCCACCGGTCAAAGTTGACCAGGTCAGCGGTCGGCGTTGATCTTGACGTCATGCCGACGTCAAGAAACACTATTCTGGATAATGTTAATTTAATTAATAATTAATAAATTAGAAAATGATTTAAAACTTTAAAAATTAATATAAAATAATCCGTAGCTCGGATGAAAATACTTTCTACATGAAAGTTGCTCAGAACGACGAGACGAACCCGGATACGCAGTCCGTGCGTCCGCCACACACCCCTAACCTATCGAACCTGCAACTTTCCCCCTCCGGCTCCTTTGCCCGAAAACACGAAACACCGGGAATATTTTCCCGGATGTTTTCCCCCTTCACCGGTACCACCTATCCCTGCGTTAGATCACCTCTAGCACCGCATTTGTCATGTTATGCTTTGATTGCTCTGTTATTTATTATGTTCCCCCTCCGTTACTTTTTCCGGTAGACCCCGAGGCCGCTGCCGTACCACTTCTGTGATCGACTACGGTGTTGGCGACCCCTCTCTCTTGCCAGAGCAACCGTGCAAGCCCCCCTTGATCACCAGATATCGCCTACTCTTATCTACACTGCTTGCATTAGAGTAGTGTAACATGTTCTTGCTTTCAGATATTCCTATCTTGCTGCATAGCTTGTCCTTGTTACCATTGTTGTTACCTTTACCGCAATCCTATATGCTTAGTATAGGATGCTAGTACTTTCATCTGTGGCCCTACATTCTTGTCCGTCTGCGTGCTATACTATCGGGCCGTGATCACTCGGCAGTTGATCACGGTATATACTATATACTTATACATGATACATGTGGAGACTAAAGTCGGTCGGTGATGGAGCACCCGTGAGTGGATCTTGAGGCGGAGCGGCAGGGCAGGTTGAGACCGCCTAGAGAGAGGTGGGCTGGCCTGTTCGGCGTTCGCGGTTACTTAGCACGCTTAACGAGGTCTTGGTATTTGATCTGAGTTGGCTACGAGCTTATACGCACTAACCATCTACGCTGGAGTAGTTATGGGTATCCGGCGTCGTGGTATCACCAAGCACTTCAGACGTCGACGAGCAGGCGGCGCTAGCGCCGGATTGACTGGAACGCCTGCTAGGCTAGTGCGCTTCGGCAGCGTCACAGACGAACGTGTGTGTGCTCGAGGCGATGGGCCCTGACCCTGCGCGCTTAGGTTTAGACCGGCGTGTTGGCTCTCTGTTGTGCCTAGGTGGGGCTGTGACGTGTTGATCTTCGCGGCGGGCATGACCCAGAAAGTGTGTCCGCCAAATGGGATCAAGCGTCTTTGGGTAAGATGGTGCACCCCAGCAGGGAAGTTAATCTATTCGGATAGCCGTGATCTTCGGTAACAGGACGACTTGGAGTTGTACCTTGAGCTTATGACAACTAGAACCGGATACTTGATAAAAAACACACCCTTCCAAGTGCCAGATACAACTGGTGTTCGCTCTCTCTCAGGGATATGAGGAGGGGATCGCCGGGTAGGATTATTGCTATGTGATGTTACTTGGAGGACTTCAGATCGTCCTCTTCTACCTGTTGCAAGACAGGTGACCAGAAGCATAGTCTTCGTTAAGACTAGCTATCCCCCTCTTACTCTGGCATTCTGCAGTTCAGTCCACTGATATGGCCCTTTACACATATATCCATGCATATGTAGTGTAGCTCTTTGCTTGCGAGTACTTTGGATGAGTACTCACGGTTGCCTTGTTCCCCTTTTCCCCTACCTCTACTCGATTGCTGCAACCAGACTATGGAGCCCAGGAGCCAGACGCCACCGCCGATGACGACTACTACTCCTGGAGGTGCCTACTACTACATGCAGCCCGGACGACGACGACCATGAGTAACTAGGAGGATCCTGCGGGAGGCCTGCTCCTCTTCGATCTCAGATCCCGCTTAGTGCTAGCCTTCTTAAGGCAAACTTGTTTAACTTATGTACGTACTCAGATATTGTTGCTCCCCACTGACTTCGTCTATGATCGAGCACTTGTATTCGAGCCCTCGAGGCCCTGGCTTGTATTATGATGCTTGTATGACTTATTTTATTTGTAGAGTTGTGTTGTGATATCTTCCCGTGAGTCCCTGATCTTGATCGTACACATTTGCGTGCATGATTAGTGTACGATTGAATCGGGGGCGTCACAATCATAAAAGCAAAATGAAAGTTTGGGAAAGTCCTTTTATTCCCTCTCATTTAACTTTCAAAAAGTTTCGAATTCACTCACTTTCAGTCAATCAATCAAACAATCAATCAAAACTATCTATTTGTTTATAACATTCCAAAATTTAGAATTTTGGGATGTTACAGACGAATAAAAATATAGCTTTGAGTAAAATACCGATGGTCGTTAGAAGAAAGAGGGGATGCCACTCGGGGCATCCCCAAGCTTAGTTGGTTGCTCATTTTTGGATAATATCTTGGGATGCCGGGGCATCCCCAAACTTAGGCTCTTCTACTCCTTATTCCTTCATCCATCGTAAGATAAACCAAAACTTGAAAACTTCAATTACACAAAACTCAACAAAACCTTCGTGAGATCCGTTACTGTAAGAAAGCAAATCACTACTATAAGTACTGTACCAAACCAATTCATATTTTATTTTTGAATCATATCTACTGTATTCCAACTTTTATATGGCAAAAACTCATCAAATAAAACCATAGAGCCATCAAAATAAGCACACAACGCAAAGAAAACAGAATCTGTCAAAACAGAACAGTCTGTAGCAATCTGACAATTTCAAAAACTTCTGGAACCCCAAAATTTCTGAAAAATTAGGATGACCTGAGAAATTTGTATATTAATATTCTTCAAAAATATTTGGCATTTTATCGCGCTCTGGTAAAAATTGAGAATTGTTTTCATGAGCGCAAAAGTTTCTGTTTTTTTAGCAAGATCAAACAACTATCACCCAAGAAGATCCTAAAGGATTTACTTGGCACAAACACTAATTAAAACACAAAAAACACAATCATAACAGTAGCACAATTGTGCAAACACACAAGAACATAAAGCAAAAAAGCAAAAAAAAAGTTTTATTCATTGGGTTGTCTCCCAACAAGCGCTATAGTTTTACGCCCTTAGCTAAGCATAAAGCAAGGATCTAAGTTTTGTCATCTTTGGTTCGAGATCCATAAGATGCCCTCATGATTGATTCATATGGTGGCCTAATTCTTGTTCTAGGGAAGTGTTCCATACCCTTCCTCAAAGGAAATTGGAACTTAATATTGCCTTCTTTCATATCAATCACGGCATCGGTAGTGCATAGAAACGGTCTACCAAGAATAATAGGACAAGACGGATTGCAATCAATATCAAGAACAATGAAATATATGGGCACATAATTCCTATTTGCAAGAATAAGAACATCATTAATTCTTCTCATAGGCTTTTTAATAGTAGAATCCGCCAAGTGCAAATTTAAAGAACAATCTTCAAGATCGGTAAAACCAATCACATCATATAAAGATTTCGGAATTGTAGAAACACGAGCACCCAAGTCACACAAAGCAAAACATTCATAATTTTTAATCTTGACTTTGATAGTAGGTTCCCACTCATCATGCAATTTTCTAGGAATTGATACTTCTAATTCCAATTTTCTTCAAAAGCTTTCATCATAGCATCAACAATATGTTTAGTAAAAGCTTTATTTTGTTCATAAGCATGGGGTGAATTTATCATGGATTGAAACAAATAAATACAATCAATCAAAGAGCAACTATCATAATTAAAGTCTTTGTTATCCAAAAGAGTGGGCACATCACTAGTTAAAGTTTTGACCTCTTCAAACCCACTTTCATCAATTTTCTCAACAAGATTTCACCCTCTGAAATATTGGGACACCTTCTACCTAAAGTTGACTCTTCTCCAGTCCCTTTTTCATCAATCTTAATTTTACTAAACAAGGAATCAATAGAAGAAACACCAATCATTTTAAGATCTTCATCACTTTTGCGAAAGAAATCACTAGAAAACATTTTTTCTAAAAATTATCTTTTAGCTCTAAGCATAGCGGTTCTTTTCTTACTTTCATCCATAGAAACATAAAGAGATTTAATTGATTCATCTACTTTAGGCATAAAAAATTTCATCTTGAGATTTTCCACATCATGAGCAATTCTATCAACACTTCTAGACAAATCATCAATCTTACTCAACTTTTCTTCTATGGAAGTGTTGAAAACTTTTTGCGTGTTGATAAATTCTTTACTATTGTTCTTAAGATCAGAGGTGTTCCTATTATTATTATAAGATTGATTTCCATAGGAATTACCATAATTATTAGAGGAATTACTAGGAAAAGGCCTAGGATTAAATTGACCTCTATAAGCTTTGTTGTTGAAATTATTTCGAGAGATAAAATTCACATCTATGGAATCACTATTTTGCTCAATCAAAGTAGCAACCAATTTGATATATCATTAAAATCAATAGGAGCACTTTTACTAGCAACCAATTTCATAAGAGCATCAACTTTTTCACTCAAAGAAGAAATTTCTTCAATCGAATTAACTTTTTTACTAGTAGGAGATCTTTTGGTATGCCATTGTGAATAGTTTGCCATTGTATTATCAAGCAATTTGGTGGCTTCACCCAAAGTAATTTCCATAAAAGTACCACCCGCGGCGGAATCTAAAAGATTACGAGAAACAAAATTCAACCCCGCATAAATTTTTTGTATGACCATCCAAAGATTTAATCAATGATTTGGGCAATTCCTTAGCATCATTTTCATCCTTTCCCAAGATTGTGCAACATGCTCATGTTCAAGTTTCTTGAAATTCATGATCTGTGTTCTAAGGGAAATAATTTTTGCGGGCGGAAAATACTTAGTGATAAAAGCATCTTTGCACTTATTCCAAGAATCAATACTATTGCGAGGCAAAGAAGAGAACCAATTTTTTGCAGAATCACGCAAAGAAAACGGAAATAATTTTGTCTTCACCACATCATTGTCCACATCTTTTTTCTTTTGCATATCACGTAGTTCCACGAAGGTATTAAGATGGGACGCGGCATCCTCATTAGGAGTACCAGAAAATTGATCTTTCAAAACAAGATTCAGCAAAGCAGTATTAATATCACAAGACTCCGTACTAGTGGCAGGAGGAGCAATCGGAGTGCCAATAAAATCATTCTTGTCGGTATTTGAGAAATCACATAAATTGGTGTTCTCTTGAGTCATGATGACTACACAACAAGATTGCACTAAAAAACAGATCCGGCAAGAAAACGGCGAACGAAAAAGAGAGGCGAATAAAACGGCAATTTTTTGTGAAGTGGGGGAGAGGAAAACGAGAGGCAAATGGCAAATAATGTAAATCGCGAGGAGATGAGATTTGTGATTAGGAACCTGGTATATGTTCAAGATCCTTGATGACCCACAAGTATAGGGGATCTATCGTAGTCCTTTCGATAAGTAAGAGTGTCGAACCCAACGAGGAGCAGAAGGAAATGATAAGCGGTTTTCAGCAAGGTATTTTCTGCAAGCACTGAAATTATAGGTAACAGATAGTTTGTGATAAGATAATTTGTAACAAGCAACAAGTAACAAAATAAATAAAGTGCAGCAAGGTGGCCCAGTCCTTTTTGTAGCAAAGGACAAGCCTAGACAAACTCTTATATAGAGAAAAGCGCTCCCGAGGACACATGTGAATTATCGTCAAGCTAGTTTTCATCACGTTCATATGATTCGCGTTCGGTACTTTGATAATTTGATATGTGGGTGGACCGGTGCTTGGGTGCTGCCCTTACTTGGACAAGCATCCCACTTATGATTAACCCCTATTGCAAGCATCCGCAACTACAAAAGAAGTATTAAGGTAAACCTAACCATAGCATGAAACAAGTGGATCCAAATCAGCCCCTTACGAAGCAACGCATAAACTAGGGTTTAAGCTTCTGTCACTCTAGCAACCCATCATCTACTTATTACTTCCCAATGCCTTCCTCTAGGCCCAAATAATGGTGAAGTGTCATGTAGTCTACGTTCACATAACACCACGAGAGGATAGACAACATACATCTCATCAAAATATCGAACGAATACCAAATTCACATGACTACTAATAGCAAGACTTCTCCCATGTCCTCACGAACAAATGTAACTACTCACAAAGCATATTCATGTTCATAATCAGAGGAGTATTAATATGCATAAAGGATCTGAACATATGATCTTCCACCAAATAAACCAATTAGCATCAACTACAAGGAGTAATCAACACTACTAGCAACCTCGTGTACCAATCCTGCACTTGGAGACAAGAATTGGATACAAGAGATGAACTAGGGTTTGAGAGGAGATGGTGCTGGTGAAGATGTTGATGGAGATTGCCCTCTCCCGATGAGAGGAGCGTTGGTGATGACGATGGCGATGATTTCCCCTTCCCGGAGGGAAGTGTCCCCGGCAGAACAGCTCTGCCGGAGCCCTAGATTGGTTCCGCCAAGGTTCCGCCTCATGGCGGCGGAGTCTCGTCCCGAAAGCTTGCTTATGATTTTTCTTTGGACGAAAGACTTCATATAGCAGAAGATGGGCACCGGAGGGCCAACAGGGGGCCCACGAGGCAGGGGGCGCGCCCAGGGGGGTAGGGCGTGCCCCCACCCTTGTGGACAGGTGGAGGCCCCCCTGACGTAGATTATTCTTCAAGTATTTTTTATTATTTCCAAAAATAACTTTTGTGGAGTTTCAGGACTTTTGGAGTTGTGCAGAATAGGTCTCTAATATTTGCTCCTTTTCCAGCCCAGAATTCCAGCTGCCGGCATTCTCCCTCCTTATGTAAACCTTGTAAAATAATAGAGAATATGCATAAGTATTATGACACAATGTGTAATAACAGCCCATAATGCAATAAATATCGATATAAAAGCATGATGCAAAATGGACGTATCAACTCCCCCAAGCTTAGACCTCGCTTGTCCTCAAGCGAAAGCCGATAACGATAAATATGTCCGCATGTTTAGAGGTAGAGGTGTCGATAAAATAAAATGCGGATATGAGGCATCATGATTATTCTCATAACAGCAACATATATGGATATTGTCATATGATTTCTTATGCACAAGTAATAATCTATTCACAATGCAAAGTATGAATCAGAAACTTAATTGAGAACTAACAAACTATAATCTCAGTCATTGAAGCAATTGCAATTTATCATAACATTAGAAAGAGTCTATGTCAGAGCTTTCTAGCAAGTCCACATACTCAACTATCATTTAGTCTTTCACAATTGCTAACACTCACGCAATACTTGTGGTTACGGAGTTTTAATCGAACACAGAGAAAGATAGGGGCTTATAGTTTCGCCTCCCAACCTTTTACCTCAAGGGTAATGTCAACAATAATAATTCATGCTAACCCACATCCAATTAGGTATATATATCAGGATCTTTCCAACATCCTGTGCTTGCCAAAGGATAAAATGTAAAAAGGAAAGGTAAAGATCACCATGACTCTTGCATAAGGTAGAAGGTAATAATAAAAGATAGGCCCTCCGCAGAGGGAAGCAGAGGTTGCCATGCGCTTTCAGGATTGGATGCACAAAATCTTAATGCGAAAGAATGTTACTTTATATTGCCACTTGTGATATAGACCTTTATTATGCAGTTCGTCGCTTTTATTTGTTCCACATTACAAGATCGTATAAAGCTTATTTCCTCCACACCAATCAATCATACATATTTAGAGAGCAATTTTTATTGCTTGCACCGATGGCAACTTACTTGAAGGATCTTACTCAATCCATAGGTAGATATGGTGGACTCTCATGGCAAAACTGGTTTAAGGCTTTTTGGAAGCACAAGTAGTATCTCTACTTGGTGCAAATAATTTGGCTAGCATGAGGGGGAAAGGCAAGCTCAACATGTTGGATAATCCATGACAATATACTTCATCTCATATATAAGAAAACATAACCCATTACGTTGTCTTCCTTGTCCAACATCAACTCTTTAGCATGTCATATTTTAATGAGTTCTCCCAATCATAAAAGATGTCCAAGATAGTATATTTATATGTGAAACCTCTCTTTCTTTATTACTTCCTATTAATTGCAACGATGACCAAAGTTATGTTTGCCAACTCCCAACAATTTTTAATCATCATACTCTTTCTATGTGAAGTCATTACTCTCCATAAGATCAATATGATCTCTTCGTTTCTTTTTATTCTTTTTCTCTTTTCTTTTATTCCCTCAAGATCATAGCAAAATAATCAAACCCTTGACTCAACACTAATCTTTATTATATAACTCACGGACTCGATTACATAGAGAGATCATGAAGCTAAACTCAAAACTAGATCATACTAAAACTTTTATTCTACTAGATCAAGATACTACTAAAAGGACCGAACTAAGAAAAATGGTAAAGATAGGAGTGTGATGGTGATACGATACCGGGGCACCTCCCCCAAGCTTGGCAATTTCCAAGGGGAGTGCCCATACCCATGTGATTATGTCTCCTTTGCTGGTGAAGGGATTGTTGATTATGTAGGCTTGTCGTCCGTCTTCCAAGGCATAGGCTCACCATCATGGAAGGATGATCAGTCTCCGGGATCCTTAAATCTGCAGCTAAACTCATCCTCTTGAATCTATATTCATACTCACAGTTTTGGTTCTGCAGGTCATAGATTTGGGCTTGGAGGTGCTCGATTTTCTCGTGGAGCTTGAAGATGGCCTCCCCAATGTCCTTGGCATCTAGCTTGTGGTTGTTGGTGAACTCAGTGATCGTTATGTGATTGGAGTCAAGTCCACGCTCCACCATCTCCTGGCACTTGAAAACTTGTTGTTCCATTGCCTCGAGCCTCGCCTCCACGCTTTCGGTCCTCCGTGGTCCCTCAACACCGTGGATGTGCAGCACCCCCTCACGCATCTCAATGGTTTGAGGGTGTTGCAGCACCTCCGCAAGGTAGGGATTGATGACCTTCTTGAAAACTTGTCCTTGGGGGCACTTGGAGACGTCATGATGATCTAGATCTGTCAGAAAAACAGCTTGAAACAAGAACAGAGGATATTTTCGTGATACATGAGTCAAAACCTTCGGGAGATTATATAATGAATTTTTACCGACCAAAATACGTATCGTGCAAGAAAACAGAGTACAGAGAGCGCACGAGGTGCCCACGAGGCAGGGGGGCGCGCCCAGGGGGTAGGGCGCACCCTCCACCCTCATGGGGCCCTCGTGTCCTTCCTGGACTGCTTTCTATTTTTCTATTTTTATAAATATTCCAAAACGGAGAAATATTGTCATTAGAACTGTTTTGGAGTCGGTTTACTTACCGTACCACATACCTATTCCTTTTCGGAGTCTGAAATGTTCCGGAAAGTGTCCCTTATGTATTCCTCCGGGGTTACGGTTTCAATAACATTAGTTTCAACATTTATAGGATTACCTGAGATATAATGTTTAACTCTTTGGCCGTTCACCACCTTCGGATTTGTGCCCTCGAAGTTGTTGATTTTTATGGCACCGGAACGATAGACCTCCTCGATAACGTAAGGACCTTCCCATTTAGAGAGAAGTTGTCTTGCAAAAAATCTTAAACGAGAGTTGTATAGCAATACATAATCACCTACATTAAACTCACGCTTCTGTATCCTTTTGTCATGCCATCTTTTAACTTTTTCTTTAAACAATTTGGCATTCTCATAAGCTTGGGTTCTCCATTCATCAAGTGAGCTAATGTCAAATAACCTCTTCTCACCGGCAAGTTTGAAATCATAGTTGAGCTCTTTAATGGCCCAATATGCCTTATGTTTCTAGTTCTAGAGGTAATTGACATGCTTTTCCATAAACCATTTTATACGGAGACATACCCATAGGATTTTTATATGTCGTTCTATAGGCCCATAATGCATCATCAAGTTTCTTGGACCAATTCTTTCTAGATCTATTAACAGTCTTTTGCAAAATTAATTTGAGCTCTCTGTTACTCAATTCTACTTGACCACTAGACTGCGGGTGATAAGGAGATGCAATTCTATGATTAACATCATACTTAGCAAGTATTTTACGGAAAGCGCCATGAATAAAATGTGAACCACCATCAGTAATTAAGTATCTAGGGACTCCAAACCTCGGAAAAATAACTTCCTTAAGCATCTTAATAGAGGTGTTATGATCAACACTACTAGTTGGAATGGCTTCTACCCACTTAGTAACGTAATCAACAGCAACTAAAATATGTGTGTATCCATTAGAGGCAGGAAAAGGTCCCATATAATAAAAGCCCCAAACATCAAATGGTTCAATAACAAGTGAATAGTTCATAGGCATTTCTTAACGTCTACTAATATTACCAATTCTTTGACATTCATCACAAGATAAGACAAACTTACGAGCATCCTTGAAGAGAGTAGGCCAATAAAAACCGGATTGCAATACCTTATGCGCAGTTCTGTCTCCAGCATGGTGTCCTCCATAAGCTTCGGAGTGACACTTGCGTAGGATCTGTTCCTATTCATGCTCAGGTACACAACTTCTAATAACACCATCTACTCCTTCTTTGTAGAGATGTGGGTCATCCCAAAAGTAATGTCTCAAATCATAGAAAAACTTTTTCTTTTGCTGGTATGTGTAACTAGGTGGTATAAATTTAGCAACAATGTAATTAGCATAATCAGCATACCATGGAGTAGTACGAGAAGCATTTATGACATTTAATTGTTCATCAGGAAAGCTATCGTCAATAGGTAGTGGGTCATCAAGAACATTTTCTAACCTAGACAAGTTGTCTGCAACGGGAGATCCCTTTCTATCAATGATATGCAAATCAAATTCTTGTAGAAAGAGAACACATCTAATAAGTCTAGGTTTAGCATCTTTATTTTCCATAAGATATTTAATAGCAGCATGATCAATGTGAATAGTTACTTTAGAATCAACAATATAAGGTCTGAACTTATCACAAGCAAATACAACTGCTAAGAATTCCTTTTCAGCAGTAGCATAATTTCTCTGAGCATTGTCTAGAGTCTTACTAGCATATTGAATAACATTTAATTTCTTATCAACTCTTTGCCCTAGAATAGCACCTACAGCATAATCACTAGCATCACACATAATTTCAAAGGGTAAATTCCAATCAGGTGGCTGAACGATAGGCGCAGAGATCAATGTTTTCTTAAGTATTTCAAATGCTTCTACACAATCATCATCAAAGACAAATGGTATATCTTTTTGTAATAAATTAGTCAGAGGCCGAGAAATTTTTGAGAAGTCCTTAATGAACCTCCTATAAAATCCGGCGTGACCAAGGAAACTTCTTATACCTTTGATGTCCTTGGGACATGGCATCTTCTCAATAGCATCAACTTTAGCTTTATCAACTTCAATACCTCTTTCAGAAACTTTATGCCCCAAGACAATACCTTCATTAACCATAAAGTGGCACTTTTCCCAATTCAAGACAAGATCAGTTTCTTCACATCTCTGCAAAACTCGATAAAGGTTGCTTAAGCAATCATCAAAAGAGGATCCATAGACGGAGAAATCATCCATGAAAACCTCACGAATCTTTTCACAAAAGTCAGAGAATATAGCCATCATGCATCTTTGAAAGTTAGCAGGTGCATTACATAAACCAAAAGGCATACGTCTATAAGCAAAAGTACCGAAAGGGCAAGTAAAAGTGGTCTTTGATTGATCATCGGCTGACACAGGTATTTGAGAGAAACCAGAATAACCATCTAGAAAGCAAAAATGTGTATGTTTGGATAATCTTTCTAGCATTTGATCGATAAAAGGTAAGGGGTAATGATCCTTTTTAGTAGCTTTATTTAGTTTGCGGAAATCAATTACCATCCTATAACCTGTAATAATTATTTGCGGAATCAACTCATCTTTATCATTAGGAACAACAGTAATACCTCCCTTTTTAGGGACACAATGGACATAACTTACCCACTGACTATCAGCAACGGGATAAATTATACCTGCCTCAAGGAGCTTTAGTATTTCCTTTCTTACCACTTTTTTCATCTTAGGATTCAGCCGTCGTTGGTGATCATGAACTGGTTTGGCATCTTTCGCCAAATTTATTTTATGCTGACATAAAGTGGGACTAATGCCCTTAAGATCATCAAGAGTATATCCAATAGCAGCGCGGTGCTTCTTCAGAGTTTTAAATAATCTCTCTTCTTCATGCTCTGAAAGGTTAACACTAATAATAACATGATATATCTTTTTCTCATCAAGATAAGCATATTTAAGAGTATCAGGTAACGGTTTAAGCTCAAACACGGGATCACCCTTGGGTGGAGGAGGATCCCCTAGGATTTCAACAGGCAAATTGTGTTTCAAGATGGGTTCCTGTTTAAAGAATACTTCATCTATTTCCCTTCTTTCATTCATAAACATATCATTTTCATGGTCTAGCAAATATTGTTCTAAAGGATCACTAAGAGGTACGGCAATAAAAGCAAGACCAATAATTTCATCTTTACTAGGCAATTCCTCTTCACGGTGTTGTCTACGAAATTTAGAGAAATTAAACTCATGAGACATATCACCCAAACCAATAGTAACAATATCCTTTTCACAGTCTATCCTAGCATTAACAGTGTTCAAGAAGGGTTTACCAAAAATAATGGGACAAAAGCTATCTTGTGGGGAACCAAGAACAAGCAAATCAGCAGGATATTTAGTTTTCCCACACAAGACTTCAACATCTCTAACAATTCCCATTGGTGAAATAGTATCTCTATTGGCAAGTTTAATTGTGACATCAATATCTTCTAACTCAGTAGGTGCAACATCATGCATAATTACTTTGTATAAGTCAATAGGTATTGCACTAGCACTAGCACCCATATCACATAAGCCATGATAACAATGATCTCCGATTTTAACAGAAATAACATGCATGCCTACCACAGGTCTATGTTTATCTTTAGCACAAGGTTTGGCAATTCTAGCAGTTTCATCACGGAAATGAATAACATGCCCATCTATATTATTAGACAAGAGATCTTTAACAATAGCAATATTAGGTTCAACTTTAACTTTCTCAGGAGGTGTATAGGTTATAATATTGCATTTATGAACCATAGTTGAAGCTTTAGCATGATCCTTTATACTAACAAGAAAAGGTGGTTTCTCAACATAAGCAGTAGGAACAATAGGATCATTATAAGTGATAGTCTTTTCTTCAACTTTAATAGGTGCAGCTACTTTTACTTCTATGGGAGGATGATATTTAAACCACTTCTCCTTAGGGTGATCAACATAAGCAGCAAAAGATTCACAGAAAGAAGCTACTATCTCAGAGCCAAGTCCATATTTAGTGCTAAACTTACGGAAAACATCGGTATCCATAAAAGATTTAACACAGTCAAACTTAGGTGTCATACCTGACTCCTTACCTTCATCGAGATCCCAATCTTCAGAGTTGCGTTCAATTCTTTCCAATAAATCCCATTTGAATTCAATAGTCTTCATCATAAAAGAGCCAGCACAAGAAGTATCGAGCACGGTGCGATTGTTATCAGAAAGCCGAGCATAAAAGTTTTGAATAATTATTTCTCTTGGAAGCTCATGATTGGGGCATGAATATAACATTGATTTAAGCCTCCCCCAAGCTTGAGGGATGCTTTATCCTTCGCGAGGCCAAAAATTATATATATAATTGCGATCATGATGAACAAGATGCATAGGATAAAATTTCTGATGAAATTCCAATTTCAATAGTTTGTAGTTTCATGACCCCGTATCATCACATAGCCTATACCATGTCAATGCATCTCCCTACAAAGATAAAGGGAAGACCTTCTTCTTAATAAGATCATCAGGCACATCTGCAAGCTTAAATAATCCACAAACTTCATCCACATATATTAGGTGCTCATCAGGATGCTTTGTTCCGTCTCCTGCAAAAGGATTAGCTAGCAGTTTTTCTATCATACCCGAAGGAATCTCAAAGTAGACATTTTCATTTTCGGTAGGTTCAGTAGGTTGAGGAGCAACTCTTTGCTCTACTGGTCGGGGTGAAGATACCCCGAACAAGCCCCTCAGAGGATTACTTTCCATAGTAACAAGTGACAGTAAATTTCCGTACACTATATAAATTTTTCCTTACCAAATTCCACCTACCAAAGGCGCTTCACTCCCCAGCAACGGCGCCAGAAAAGAGTCTTGATGACCCACAAGTATAGGGGATCTATCGTAGTCCTTTTGATAAGTAAGAGTGTCAAACCCAACGAGGAGCAGAAGGAAATGATAAGCGGTTTTCAGCAAGGTATTTTCTGCAAGCACTGAAATTATAGGTAACAGATAGTTTGTGATAAGATAATTTGTAACAAGCAACAAGTAACAAAAGTAAATAAAGTGCAGCAAGGTGGCCCAATCCTTTTTTTAGCAAAGGACAAGCCTGGACAAACTCTTATATAGAGAAAAGCGCTCCCGAGGACACATGTGAATTATCGTCAAGCTAGTTTTTATCACGTTCATATGATTCGCGTTCGGTACTTTGATAATTTGATATGTGGGTGGACCGGTGCTTGGGCGTTGTCCTTACTTGGACAAGCATCCCACTTATGATAACCCCTATTGCAAGCATCCACAACTACAAAAGAAGTATTAAGGTAAACCTAACCATAGCATGAAACAAGTGGATCCAAATCAGCCCCTTACGAAGCAACGCATAAACTAGGGTTTAAGCTTCTGTCACTCTAGCAACCCATCATATACTTATTACTTCCCAATGCCTTCCTTTAGGCCCAAATAATGGTGAAGTTTCATGTAGTCGACGTTCACATAACACCACTAGAGGATAGACAACATACATCTCATCAAAATATCGAACGAATACCAAATTCACATGACTACTAATAGCAAGACTTCTCCCATGTCCTCAGGAACAAACGTAACTACTCACAAAGCATATTCATGTTCATAATCAGAGGAGTATTAATATGCATAAAGGATCTGAACATATGATCTTCCACCAAATAAACCAACTAGCATCAACTACAAGGACTACTAGCAACCTACAGGCACCAATCCCAGACTTGGAGACAAGAATTGGATACAAGAGATGAACTAGGGTTTGAGAGGAGATGGTGCTGGTGAAGATGTTGATGGATATTGCCCTCTCCCGATGAGAGGAGCGTTGGTGATGACGATGGCGATGATTTCCCCCTCCCAGAGGGAAGTGTCCCCGGCAGAACAGCTCTGCTGGAGCCCTAGATTGGTTCCGCCAAGGTTCCGCCTCGTGGCGGCGGAGTCTCGTCCCGAAAGCTTGCTTATGATTTTTCTTCGGACGAAAGACTTCATATAGCGAAGATGGGCACCGGAGGGCCAACAGGGGCCCACGAGGCAGGGCGCGCCAGGTAGGGCGTGCCCCACCCTCGTGGAGAGGTGGAGGCCCCCGACGAGATTCTTCTTCCAGTATTTTTATTATTTCCAAAATAACTTTCGTGGAGTTTCAGGACTTTTGGAGTTGTGCGAATAGATCTCAAATATTTGCTCCTTTTCTAGCCTGTAATTCCATTGCTGGCATTCTCCTCCTTATGTAAACCTTGTAAAATAAGAGAGAATAGGCATAAGTATTGTGACATAATGTGTAATAACAGCCCATAATGCAATAAATATCGATATAAAAGCATGATGAAAAATGGACGTATCAATCCTCCCCGTCAACGATGCCAGAAATTCCTTTTGATGCCGCTTGAAGCTACGTCGGTATTTCCCCAATGAGGAAGGGATGATGCAGCATAGCGCCGGTAGGTATTTCCCTCAGATATGAAACCAAGGTTTTCGAACCAGTAGGAGAACCAAGCAACACAACGTAAACATCCCCTGCACACAAATAACAACCACTCGCAACCCCACGTGTTAAAGGGGTTGTCAATCCCTTTCGGGTAACGGCGCCAGAAATTGGTGCGTGGACGGTAGAAAGTTGTAATAGATTGAATAAATAGCTCGCAAATAAATAAAAGTGCAGCAAAGTATTTTTGTATTTTTGGTTTAGTAGATCTGAAAATAAATGCAAAAGGGAATAGATCGCAAAGGCAAATAATATGAGAAAGAGACCCGGGGGCCGTAGGTTTCACTAGTGGCTTCTCTCGAGAAAATAGCAAACGGTGGGTGAACAAATTACTGTTGGGCAATTGATAGAACTTCAAATACTCATGACGATATCCAGGCAATGATCATTATATAGGCATCACGTCCAAGATTAGTAGACCGACTCCTGCCTGCATCTACTACTATTACTCCACACATCGATCGCTATCCAGCATGCATCTAGTGTATTAAGTTCATGAAAAAACGGAGTAATGCAATAAGAACGATGACATGATGTAGACAAGATCTATCTATGTAGAGATAAACCTCATCGTTTTATCCTTAGTAGCAACAATACGTACGTGTTGGTTCCCCTTCTGTCACTGGGATCAAGCACCGTAAGATCGAACCCACTACAAAGCACGTCTTCCCATTGCAAGATAAATGGATCAAGTTGGCCAAATAAAACCCAAATATCGGAGAAGAAATACGAGGCTATAAGCAATAATGCATATGAGAGATCAAAGAAACTCAAATAACTTTCATGGATATAAAAAGATAGATCTGGTAATAAACTCAAAGTTCATCGATCCCAACAAACACACCGCAAAAGAGTTACATCATATGGATCTCCAAGAGACCATTGTATTGAGAATTCGGCGAGAGAGAGAAAGCCATCTAGCTACTAACTACGGACCCAAAGGTCTACAAAGAACTACTCACGCATCATCGGAGAGGCACCAATGGAGGTGGTGAACCCCATCCGAGATGGTGTCTAGATTGGATCTGGTGGTTCTGGACTCTATGGAGGCTGGATGAATATTTCGTCGATGCCTTTAGGGTTTCTTGAATATTGGGGTATTAATAGAGCAAAGAGGCGGCCCGGGGGGCACCCGAGGTGGGCACAACCAACCAGGGCGCGCCTGGGCCTCCTGGCGTGCCCTGGTGGGTTTTGCTCTCCTCGGAGCACCCCCCAGGCGCAGACTGGGCCCATTATGTTCCTTCTGGTCCAAAAAAAATCTTCGCAAAGTTTCGTTGCATTTAGACTCCGTTTGATATTGATTTCCTGCGATGTAAAAAACATGCAGAAAACAGCAACTGGCACTTGGCACTATGTCAATAGGTTAGTACCAAAAAATGATATAAAATGACTATAAAATGATTATAGAACATCCAAGATTGATAATATAACAACATGGAACAATCAAAAATTATAGATACGTTGGAGACGTATCATGCATCCATTGCATGGCAATCCCTACTCACTCACATTGATATCTATTGATGGGCACCTCGGTAACCCGTTGATACGCCTAGTCGATGTGAGGCTATCTCCTTCTTTTTTGTCTTCTCCACAACCACCATATTCTATTCCACCTATAGTGCTATGTCCATGGCTCACGCTCATGTATTGCGTGAAAGTTGAAAAGGTTTGAGAACATCAAAAGTACGAAACAATTGCTTGGCTTGTCATCGAGGTTGATGCATGATTTGAATACTTTGTGTGATGAAGATGGAGCATAGCCAGACTATATGATTTTGTAGGGATATGTTTCTTTGGCCATGTTATTTTGAAAGACATAATTGCTTTGTTGTATGCTTGAAATATTATTGTCTTATGTCAATATTAAACTTTTGTTTTCAATCTTATGGATCTAAACATTCATCCTGTGACGCCCCCGACTCGACCGTACACTAATCATACACGCAAATGTGTACGATCAAGATCAAGGACTCACGGAAAGATATCACAACACAACTCTAGACACAAATAAAATAATACAAGCCAGGGGCCTCGAGGGCTCGAATACATAGCTCAATACACAAGAGTCAGCGGAAGCAACAATGTCTGAGTACAGACATAAGTTAAACAAGTTTTGCCTTAAGAAGGCTAGCACAAAAGCAACACGATCGAAGAGGTAAGGCCTCCTGCCTGGGACCTCCTAACTACTCCTGGTCGTCGGCGGTCTCCATGTAGTAGCATCCGTCGGCGGTGGCATCTGGCTCCAAGGATCCACCATCTGGTTGCAACAACCAGAAAGAAGAAAGAAGGGGGAAAAGGGGGAGCAAAGCAACCGTGAGTACTCATCCAAAGTACCCGCAAGCATCAGATCTAAACTAAGTATGCATTGGTATCAAATGGAAGGTTGTATCTGTGGACTGAACTGCAGAAAGCCAGAATAGAGGCGAAGGCCTAGCCTATCGAGGACTAGCATCTTCAAGCAACTCCAAGCATCTTGCAGCATGTAGAAGAGTAAAGAATAGCAGTTTATAATTAACAAGCATGTTGTAGTATTAATGCCCAGAGATCCTTCCTCGACTCCCTCCGAGGAAGCAATCCTGGGGCCACATATCCATCACATATCAAGTATCCATTTCTAGTTGTATAAGATCAGGATACAAGTCCGAACGTCCATTACCGAGGACAGGGTATTCGAATATATATCTTCCCTGCAGGGGTGCACCATGTTTTCCAACACGCTCGATCACTCTGGCCGGACACACCTTTCTGGGGTCATGCCCGGCCTTGGAAGATCAACACATCGTAGCCCTACCTAGGCTCAGCAGAGAGGTCCCTGCCGGTCTACATCCTAAGCACTCCGGGATCTGGGCCCATCGCCCGTTGCACTCTGGGTCGTTGCGTGCAGGCCGGGTCCAAGCTCCACCACTACAGGATGGTGTCGGCTGATACGTCTCCGACGTATCTACTTTTCCAAACACTTTTGCCCTTGTTTTGGACTCTAACTTGCATGATTTGAATGGAACTAACCCGGACTGGCGCTGTTTTCAGCAGAATTGCCATGATGTTGTTTTATGTGCAGAAAACAAAAGTTCTCGGAATGACCTGAAACTCCACAGAATATCTTATAAAAAATAGTAAAAAATCCTCGCCAAAGATGAAGACCAGGGGGCCCACACCCTGTCCACGAGGTGGGGCGCCCCGTGAGGGCGCGCCCCACCTCGTGGGCCCCCCGAGACCTTCCGACGCCAACTCCAACTCTATATATTTGCTTTCGGGGAGAAAAAAAATAGAGGAGAAGAAATCATTGCATTTTACGATACGGAGCCGCCGCCAAGCCCTAAAACCTCTCGGGAGGGCTGATCTGGAGTTCGTTCGGGGCTCTGGAGAGGGGGATTCGTCGCCGTCGTCATCATTGACCATCCTCCATCACCAATTTCATGATGCTCACCGCCATGCATGAGTAATTCCATCGTAGGCTTGCTGGACAATGATGGGTTGTATGATATTTACCATGTAATCGAGTTAGTTTTGTTAGGGTTTGATCCCTAGTATCCACTATGTTCTGAGATTGATGTTGCTATGACTTTGCTATGCTTAATGCTTGTCAGTAGGGCCCGAGTGCCATGATTTCAGATCTGAACCTATTATGTTTTCATGAATATATGTGAGTTCTTGATCCTATCTTGCAAGTCTATAGTCACCTACTATGTGTTATGATCCGCAACCCAAGTGACAATAATGGGACCACTCCCGTGATGACCATAGTTTGAGGAGTTCATGTATTCACTATGTGCTAATGCTTTGTTCCGGTTCTCTATTAAAAGGAGGCCTTAATATCCCTTAGTTTCCATTAGGACCCCGCTGCCACGGGAGGGTAGGACAAAAGATGTCATGCAAGTTCTTTTCCATAAGCACGCATGACTATATTCGGAATACATGCCTACATTACATTGATGAATTGGAGCTAGTTCTATGTCACCCTATGTTATGACTGTTACATGATGAACCGCATCCGGCATAATTCTCCATCATCGATCCAATGCCTCCGAGCTTTCCATATACTGGTTTACGCTTATTTACTTTCCCGTTATTATTGTTACAATCACTACAAAATACCAAAAATATTACTTTTGCTTCCTTTACTTTTGTTATCGTTACCATCACTATCATATTACTTTGCTACTAAACACTTTGCTGCAGATACTAAGTTTCCAGGTGTGGTTGAATTGACAACTCAGCTGCTAATACTTGAGAATATTCTTTGGCTCCCCTTGTGTCGAATCAATAAATTTGGGTTGAATACTCTACCCTCGAAAACTGTTGTGATCCCCTATACTTGTGGGTTATCACCAGCCCAGCCATGCCGCAATGCTGAACTGGACGTCTGACAAAACTTCGGATGATACCACGACGTCGAGGCCCATAACTATTCTCACATGGTGGTTAGTGTGTAAAGGCCAAAGGCCAATTCAGAACAAATACCCAAACCTGTTAGTGCATTATTAACAGAAGTGACGGTTGTCGGGACAAGTCCGGAGCTATCACCCCCTCCTGGGTGATACCGCTAAACAGCCCTGGTGGATTCCAGACATCAAGGGGAAAACCCAAGGAATCACCCCTGGTGGATTCCACTCGATGTAATCATCAAGGTGAACGTAAGAGGAAACCACCCTCGAGGTTCACACTTGAGTTGTTGCACGACAGAGCCGTATCAGGAATGGTGAAAGAGGAATCACCCTCGTTGACCATGACCGAATAGCTACACTACAGAGTTGTCATCGGGAGTGCATTTTGAGGTCTCACCCTCGGCAGTCGATAGTAGCTCTGCAGAGTCGAGCAACAAAAGGGGCGTGATGTGATGTGAGGTGTCAGGCTCTGGTCATCGATCATGTTGATCGAGTCGTCGATGATGAAGCAGGGGCAACAAGGATAAGGTGGGGGTCACTAATGGATCACTATCCAACCTATACTAAGCAGTTTAGGATAAGCAGGTAGCTAACAATAGCAGGTACGAAAGCAGGCTATGCATCAGAATAGGAGCAATCAATAACAGTAGAAAAATCTATTGCAAGCATGAGAGAATGTAATGAGCGATATCGGGATGATCAAAGGGGGGGCTTGCCTGGAAGCTATGCTGAAAGGAAAGAAGGGTCGTCGTTGATGTAGTCAATCACAGGGGCATCAGTAGCGGTCTCGGGGTCTACCGGAGAGAAGAGGGGGAAGAAACAATAAATATAATGCAAACAGATGCAACACAGATGCATGACGGCGGTAACACGCAGGGCTAGGGGTGTTCTAACACGGTGTTACCAGATACCGACGAAGGGGAATAACATCCGGAAAGTTTTTCCGCAGTTAGGCATTTTCGGACAGACGAACCGGAGGAGAAAAGTTCGATGTTCGCTATGCTAGGGGCACGTGATGGATGAATGGAGAGTGTATTCTGATTTGTCATATTTTTCTGAGCAACTTTCATGTATAAAACCTTTTCATCCGAGTTACGGATTATTTTCAATGATTTTCTAAAGTTTTAGCAATATTCTTAAATTATTAATAATTCGGAAATAAATGTTAAAATGCTAGATGCACCCAGCACAGGGTACACATAACTGTACCCAGTGGCTGACAGGTGGGCCAGGGGGTCCCAGTTAACTAGTCAACGTTTGACTGGTCAACAGGGGGTGGGGCCCCCTGTCATGCATTGATTAGCCTAGCCTAACAGTTTAGTTAACTAAACTAGTGATTAGGCTAATTAATCTCGAGTTAATTAAGCTAATTAGCTATTTAATTAATTAATTTTGTAATTAATTAATTTCTATTTTTTAAGGGGGCGTGGGGCCCCAACGTCAGTGGCCCACGAGGCCTAAATGGGCGACGGGTTACAGGCGTGTTGGTGCGGGGCGCACCCAGGTGCCCAACACGTGGGGGGAAGGCAAGGCCGGTCGATCAGACTGTTCTCGGCGGGCGGTGAGGCCACGGTCGGGCGGCGCCGGGCGCTGGCGTGAAGGCCGAGCGGATACGGCCGGCGCCGGTGGGCGGAGCGGCGGCGATGGGGATGAGCGAGCAGCAGAGCTCGGCGAGGGATGGCAAGCGCAGCGGCGCTGGGAGCGGCGCGGCGGCAGGGCGGCGAAGGGTGGTGGTCGCGCGCCGAGGCTTCAGCGGCGGAAATGGAGCAGAGCAGCAGCAAGCAGCGCGGAGAAGCCAGAGGAGGCGCGCGCGATGGCGACGTCGAGCGCGTCGATGATGACGACGTCCAGCCGCCACCGCAGCGCGTGGGTCGGCAGCAGCAGATGCGCGAAGCGGCGTGGCGAAGGCGACGCGCCACGACATAGAAGAAGCGCGCGGACTCGGCAAGCTGCGACCGTAGTAGAGAAAGGGGGAGGATGCAGCAGCGGTGGCAGCAAGCGGCAGCGCCGGCGAAAGCATCAGCAAGCACCATCAGGTGGTCGCGGGCATGCGGGCGTTGCGGTGCAGCACGCGCGGGCAGGGGAAAACGCGGGGCGCGGGGCACGGGGCACTGCAGGACGCGTCCAGGGCATGGATGGAGGCCGGCGCGACAGTGGCGGCGGTCAGAGGGCGGAGCTCGACGGATCGGCGACTACGGGGCACACGAGCTTCCCCTGGGTCCCCATGAGCTCGCCAGCAGGGTCAACTCGACATGGGGCTGGCTACAATAGTGGCAATAATCACGACGGCAGAAACAGAGGTTCGGCCGGAGCACGGTAGCGACGGTAGCGCGTGACGACAGTGGATCAAGCACGCAGAGCGGGGGGCGTGGACCCGGGCACACGCACACGAGCGAGGGGGCGAACTGGGCCGACCAGAGACGCGAGGGAAAAAGCACGGCCATGGCAAGCTCGTGGCCATGGCGGACGATGGCTTCAGCCTCGAATAGAGCGATGAATACGACCGATGATCCGCATGGGAAAGAGAGGGAAATGGTTGGGAGCCTCACCGCGGAGGCACACGATGGCCCGTTTGTGGCTTAGGAGCAGCAGTACGACGACAATCGTCGCGGACGCGCCGGTGACCGAAGGTTGAAGACGATGATGAATCCGGCGATTTAGGGGCTCCCACCAAGGACTCGAGGTTGTGCACGACGCAGCAGACGATGACGGAGCTGATGGTCCAGCTCCTAGGCGCCTGGGTTGACGGTGGCCGCATGGACGAGTCGAGGCATGGCGATGGTGGCGCGGTTGTGAGCGGAGGGAGAGGAGGGCGACGCGAGGGGAATGGGAAGGGGCCGGCTAGGGTTCCAGGCGCAAAGGGTAGATATAGGCAGGGGGAACGCCGGAGGGCCGTTGGATGGCCTCCACGGCGACGACCGGTGTAGTGGCAGGCATCGGCGCTGCCCACGATCCCCCCTGTGAACAGGGAGGGGGAGGCGTGTGCTTGGGCCGACCTGGTGGTTAGGTGGGACAAGTGGCCCAGGGGTAGGGGGTTGTCTCGTTTAGTTTTATATTTTTTCGTTTAATTACTTTTTATTATTTACCTTTCACTGTTTTAATTAATTTCCACAATATTTTAGTTTTGTTAAAATACAAAAGTAGTTTCTAAATTAGTATTAGTATTTATGCCACTGCCACAAAATAACTTGGCACAAAATAAATTAGTTTACAGTTTTTATAAATTAAAAGCATTTATATAATTGCCTTTAGCCACTGTTTTATTCACAAAGGGCATTTAAACACTTTACAAAAGTGTTGGGTCACCACCATAATTAGTTATGGAATATTTGCCACATGATAAACATTTCAGTTTGCATGTTGATGAAATTGAAATTTTGGTCTTGAATTGAATTTGAATTTGAATTAGGCCTTGGATCATATGAGGATTAGCAACAGTAATGTGGTGACATGGCACCATTAACTAGGGATTACTGTAGCTTAATTATCCGGGCGTTACAAATCTCCTCCACTACAAGAAATCTCGTCCCGAGATTTTAGGAGGTAAAATGAGACAAAACAGGGTATTCTTCTCGAAGACGATCCTCGAGTTCCCAAGTGGCTTCATCTTCAGAAGGATTTGACCACTGAACTTTTAGAAAATTGGTAGCCCTCTGACGGTTACGACGTTCAGCTTGAACGAGAACGCGAACCAGATGCTCTCTGAAAGCGAGATCATCTTGCAGGGGGTGAGCTTTATAAGCCATGTGGTTGCTGCGATAAGACTTGTGACTCAGGGCATCATCCATGACAATAGCCTTGCCAGGGGTATAAGAAATATCATAGTCATAGTCTGAAATTGTTTTCTATACATCGCTGTTGATGGAGATCTAGATCTAGCTGAGTAAACAAATACTTCAGACTTTGATGATTAGTGTAGATCTCGCAACGATTACCAAAAAGGAAATGCTGCCACAACTTTAGTGCAAATTTAACTGCAGCAAGTTCGAGGTCATGGTCTGGATAGTTCTTCTGAAAAGATACCTTGGAATCCACAAACGACTAGAACGTTTTCAATTCTCACAAGAGGAGAAGCGTCTAACGCGATCAAGGAATAAATCCATGCTTCGGCATTTCGAACAAGATGAGCATGGTAGTTTACTATCTCATTTGAAGGATGTAATAGATAGATGGTTTTAGTGGCGCAAATGATAGAAGCAGTATGTGTTTTCAACCATTTCATTCCCAGAATAAGGTCGATATTGGACGACTTCAAAACAATGGGGGGGACATGGAATTCCAATTCTTCAAATTCATTTGGGACGTTTGTGACTAACCATGGTGGTTCAACATTGGCCCGCGGGATGCAGCTTGGAATTTCGGCCAAGTGATGGCGATTCCAACAGGTAAGGAACACCTGTGGCTGTCCCAGCATTGAGCAGCGGGGCCTTTCAGCTAATAAGCCGCGAAGGTCGCATAGTTGGGGGGCTACATCAGTAGACTCCAACTCAAAAGTGATGTCACGGAGCCCATCATCAGCATCAAGGGGCTAAGTTTAGTTGCGGTAGATGACAGGGTTGAGGTGCGCAAAGTAATGCAATGTTACTGGGGCTGCTGATTCATATTGGTGTGAGGGAATTGAGACATGACTCCTACCATGAACTGGTGATTCAGCATCAAACTGATGTATCATTCCGGCCATGTATTCAGGCGGTCACGACCAGCGGGTCTAACCATTCTGCTTAATGCAACAGGGGGTAGTTTATCAAGGGATGGAGCAAGTGTGTGGAGTCATTCATGGCTTAACCAGAACAATGAGCAAAGGCACCGTATGTACAAAGCAGTAGTCATTGAAGACATACATATACATATATAGAGCCAATTACACGTTGTTCGTATGAGTTTGGATAAGAGAAACATCCTAGACATACTAGGCATCACGCATGCACACGATGGAGGGATAAAACAACGGGACTTAGTAAAGGCTACATCAACATATGGAAAAACCTCTAGAGCGAGGGATTAGCAAGTGATGACGGAGGGTGCCCTCGACAAGAGGATCCTGCGGTCAGTGAATATTGTGTAGCAGAACTTGGCCCTCAATTCAAGAAAGGCGTAATACAAATCTCCGGGTGGATGTGATCACGAGATCCTAAAGTTAGATTTAGTAAATCATTTAACCCGAATAGAGGAGAGATCAGAGTCTCAGAGTATAGACGAGGAATAAAAGATCCTAATACCACCCAATGGCAACGTGGGCCCGTAAGCCACACATCCATGTTAGTAAAACAGTTTTTCAAAGACTAGACTCAACTTCGGCCAAGGAGTTGGAAAGAGGGTTCCTACAAGGAGTCGGCTCTGATACCAACTTTTGACGCCCCCGACTCGACCGTACACTAATCATACACGCAAATGTGTACGATCAAGATCAGTGACTCACGGGAAGTTATAAAAACACAACTCTAGAGACAAATAAAATAATACAAGCTTTATAAGCCAGAGGCCTCGAGGGCTCGAATACATAGCTCGATACACAAGAGTCAGCGGAAGGAACAATGTCTGAGTACAGACATAAGTTAAACAAGTTTTGCCTTAAGAAGGCTAGCACAAAAGCAACACGATCGAAGAGGCAAGGCCTCCTGCCTGGAACCTCCTAACTACTCCTGGTCGTCGGCGGTCTCCATGTAGTAAATCCGTCGGCGGTGGCATCTGGCTCCAAGGATCCACCATCTGGTTGCAACAACCAGAAAGAAGAAAGAAGGGGGAAAAGGGGGAGCAAAGCAACCGTGAGTACTCATCCAAAGTACCCGCAAGCATCGGATCTAAACTAAGTATGCATTGGTATCAAATGGAAGGGCTGTATCTGTGGACTGAACTGCAGAAAGTCAGAATAGAGGGGAAAGCCTAGCCTATCAAAGACTAGCATCTTCAAGCAGCTCCAAGCATCTTGCAGCATGTAGAAGAGTAAAGAGTAGCAGTTTATAATTAACAAGCATGTTGTAGTATTAATGCCCAGAGATCCTTCCTCGACTCCCTGCGAGGAAGCAATCCTGGGGCCACATATCCATCACATATCAAGTATCCATTTCTAGTTGTATAAGATCAGGATACAAGTCTGAACGTCCATTACCGAGGAAACGGTATTCGAATATATATCTTCCCTGCAGGGGTGCACCATGTTTTTCCAACACGCTCGATCACTCTGGCCGGACACACCTTTCTGGGGTCATGCCCGGCCTCGGAAGATCAACACGTCGTAGCCCTACCTAGGCTCAGCATAGAGGTCCCCGCCGGTCTACATCCTAAGCACTCCGGGGTCTGGGCCCATCACCCATTGCACTCCGGGTTGTTGCGTGCATGTCAGGACCCCGATTCCAAGTCACATCGATCTAGCCGGTAACACCTCATATCACTTTGCGGCCACACACGGTATTCCACGGTGTCGCTTACCATGGCCCGGACCGCTTAGCGCCTTTTGGCTCACGATATGATTGTGTCGCTAGCATCCATATGACAAAGAACCGGGCCGACATTACTAGTCGTGGAACCCAAAGTGGCACTAACTTATGGGGACAGGCATACATGAATCAACATCGAGCATGTCGGTCAGCCAGCGTGCGAATTCGGGCTGTAGCACTGGCTATCAGGACTCGTGAACCGGCTGTAGCAGGCTAGGAAGGACTCGATGTCACCGCGTGACATTTCCCAAGGGACGGATACAGAACAAGTGAATCACATGCCGGCTAGTCAAGTGTTCCGGAGCAAGAGTGCCGGGCTAGCAGGACTCAGTGAACTGGCTGTAGTGGACTTCTATGGCTCATGGAAGCACAAGACTACATTTCCCCATAAGAGAGGCTACCAAGGATAAACAACTAGGTTGTCGGATCCCACACATACCAAGCATTTTGATCATACACACAATATGCTCGATATGTGTAAATACAACATGGCATCACAACAAAACTCTACGACTCAAAGTATTTATTCATTAGGCTCCGAGGAGTGAGATATTACAAACATGGGTCTCATGACCCAACATTCAGAGCATACAAGTCAAAGCACATGCGGAAGCCTAACATGTCTGAGTACAGACATCTACAAATGAAAAAGGCTGAGAAGCCTGCCGATCTACCAGATCCTGCCGAGGGCACAAGATCATAGCTGAGGTATCAAACTAAACGTCTAAGTCCACACGGAACTACTAGCGAGACCGACGTCTCTCTGCAAAACATGAAATAGGCAAACGTGAGTACAAATGTACCCAGCAAGACTTACATCACAACTATCTACATATGCATCGGTATCAATAAAGGGGATGGTGGAGTTTAACTGCAGCAAGCCAGCTTTGACTCAGTGGCTAACCTGAACTACGACTGAAAGTAACTCTTTTGAGGTGGCGCACACGAGTCCACATATTCACCATATCAATACACCACTATGGATCCGCTCCCGTCTCCCTACGGGAAGGCCATCCATAGCACTCACGCTTATCTTGCGAGTTTTAGAGTATCCACTTTGACTTGTCTATGAACTATACATGCAACCCAGAAGTCCTTTACCGCGGACACAGCTATTCGAATAGATGATGTTAACCCTGCAGGGGTGTACTTCTTCACACACGCTCTCGCCACTTACCACCATGTACACGTCGGATATATCGGCAACCTTCAAGCGGAAGCCTGGCGAGGGAGTCGACCACGACCTGACTAACCACACAAGTCTCTAGTCCAGGTTTATCGCCTATTCGGGTTCCATCCACAAGGAGATCCGGCCGGGGTGTCGCTCACGGCCCCAAACGATGTGAGCAGAGCTCGCAAGCCCACCATCCGGGTTCCACTTGGTACACCGTGCCACTGTGCCTAGTCTGTCCCAAGCCCACCTATACCAGGTGCCACTTGGGAGACTACTAGCACTACCTACAAACACCAGAAACTAGTTGCAACTCCTGGACAGAGATCAGGTTGATTAATAAGTCGAGAGAGCTTGGAGCGCCCGGAGCCCAATGTGTGGTAGTAACTGTTCATGGATCACAAACACAAAACTCAGTTCCTGAGTACGGCTGCAATAAGACAACCCACCATGTACTCCTACATGGCCTCTCACCGCTACCTTTACCAAATCGTGTTCTCACACTTAGCTCTCAGCAGTAGGACATGTTCACCACATTCCAATTCATCCCTGATGAATCAGACCTGACTCAACTCTAAGCAATAGCAGGCATGACAAACAAGCAAGAATGAGTAGGCACATCAGGGCTCAAACAACTCCTACTCATGCTAGTGGGTTTCATCTATTTACTGTGGCAATGACAGGTCATGCAGAGGAAAGGGGTTCAACTACCACAACATGTAACAGTTGAATCGTTGTTGTCCTAATGCGTAAAGAGAGCAGGAGCGAGAGAGTGGGATTGTATCAGAATGAATAAGGGGGTTTTGCTTGCCTGGCACTTCTGAAGATAGCATTGTGTCTTCATCAGTGTCAACGATCACAGCGTCGGAACAACGTCTACCGAGGGGGAACGACACCGGCAAACAGAGAATAAACACAATCAATGCAATGCACAATATGATGCATGAACATGGCATGTATATGCAAACAACAACAAGTTCAATGGAGCTCATTTGAATCACGGATTCAAATGCAACTCCAAACTTAAGCATTTTAAATGCCCTTTATGTGTTTTCATCTATACAACAGGTTTAGGTTGGTTTGTCATGCATGAAACTAGTACAGATGGATAGATTGAATTTTTCTGATCATTTTTCATATATAACTTACCTCATTTGGAGTTACAGATTAATTTCTATGAATTTTAGAAGCTTTAGCTATTTTCTGGAATTTCCTGAATAAGAATAAATTCAGAAAAAGAACTGCGTCAGCATGACGTCGGGGTGATGTCAGCAGGTCAAAGGCGCCAGCCCAGGTCAAACCTGACGGCTGGGACCCACATGTCAGTGTAACAACTAACAAACAGAGTCAGTTAGTGTTAGGTTAGCACTAACCTAGGTTAATTAGGGCCTGGGCCCACTTGTCGGTGAGTCAACAATCTAACTAGGTTAATTAGCGCTAACTTATCTAACACCTAAACTAAAAAGGGGCATGGCCCACATGTTAGTCAACCAGGGCGGTCAAACTGGGGTCAAACCCCGGTCAGTGGGGTCAAACCCGCCGGCGACTCGACGCCGGCGAGGCCCGAGATGGCGGCGCGGCTCGGGAATCGCCCACGGGCGTCCAAAAGGGCGGCGGAGAGGCTCTACAGGGAGCTAGCAGTCGCGCGCATCTAACGGGGCAAGCGCGAGCAGCTGGGGTGGACCGAGCTCGTCGGAAGCGAGCTCGCGGCGGCGGCCGGAGCTCGGGCACCGACGGGTTAGGCGCTACAGCGTGTTTCGAGGCGAACTAGTGGGGTCTGCAGCTTCCTGAGGAAGCGCTGAGCACGTCTACGTGCTCTAGTGCGACGTGCGGGTGTTGCAACCGCGGCGGCGACATGGCCGGCGGCGGGGAGCGCTCGGCTCCGGTGGTTGATGCGGCTAGGGGGCGAATCAGGCAACGGGGCATGAGGGAAACGGTGCAACGGCTCACCGTGGTTCTTCTGGTGCACAGGGTCCGGCGAAACGACGGTGGGGATCACCGGCACCCGAGGTCGAAAACGGCGGCGTTGGAGATGCAGCAGAGCTTCTGGCGCCGCGTGACTCGCTGGAGAGGACGACGACGTCGTGGCGGAGCTCGTGGTTACGTCGGAGAGGCGTGGGGAAGGTTGTGGTCGCGGCAACGGCGAACGACGGTGATAGGCGTGCTTGGGTGCGCTGCGGGGAGAGAGAAGAGGAGGGGAGAGGATAAGTGGATAGGCCAGAGTGGTCGAAGGGGTTGCATGGCGTCTACTGCCGGCCTCCGGCATCGGCGGAAGCAGGAGGTGGCTCGGGCGCGTGCCGGCACGTGGCGACCACGCGCGCGGCGTCCTTCTGGCGCAAGGTTAGTGGTGACTGGCACTATGGGCCAGCGGGCCGCACAGTGTTGGGCCGTCCAGGTTAGTCCCTCTCTCTGTGCCTTTCCTAATTCTTTCTGTTTTTCTATTTTGCAGGTTTGTTTTGATTTAGTTTAAAATACCAAATCAGTTTCATAAATCCTAAAAAAATTCTTGAGCACTTTCTGAAATATTTCAGTGGGCCACAAATAGTTCCAACATTATTTGAGCATTTAAATTATTTATAGTGTTTAAATGCTCAAAGTCAAATACAATATGATTTGATTAAAAAATCCAGGAATGACCTAGAAATATGTTCATCATTTTTGGCAGAGGTTTTCACCTTTATCAGAAATCATGAACATTTTCAAAGGGCATTTTGGGTTCATTGAAAATGATTTAAGTTTGAACCTAGTATTTTCAGAGAGGTGCTAGGGTTTGATCGATGCCCATTTCAAATTCAAAAGAATTTAAACATGATGCAACACATGGAAGCTAGCCTAGGTCAGACCAGAACTAGGGATGTGACAACTCACCCCCACTAAACAAGAATCTCGTCCCGAGATTCAAGCGTAGGGTAAGATGACAGAGGGGACACAAAACTAACACGATCTTCATGATCCAACTTGCACCTCATAGGAGCATCGATTCCTTGCATCATCTTGGTCTTGACAACTCTGCTTTCGAGTTCTTCGTCAAACACGAGGATAGAGACAACTCCATAGTGATGGATCATCTTAACAATCACAAGATCAACTCACAGGAGGAGACGTAGAGACATCTCTTGAGCTGAGAGGCAAAACACACCTTAGAAAGGACGGAAGAACAAGTTGACGAGGATTTCAAAGTAGCAAGGGAAAATTGTCATGATTCCATAACGGAGTACCTCAGGGAAGGTGACTCATGAAATTACTCCCTTAAGTGGCAAAAAGAATTACTTTTGATACAGAGATCATTGAAACTCCCTATACTAGCCAGAGGGAAAATCACAGATGACCGTTTGTAGGAGTTCGGAAGAACGGCACACTCGGGCTAGAATGGAGGATGTGGACTACCTTGTTGAAGACAACGCAATGGATGATTTTTGCTTATCATCGGAAATGGATGGGACCCATGGTAAGTCCACTTTTGAAGATGATCTTGGATAGCAACTGCTGAGAAGGGCAGCCCATGGGAATTGGCACAATGGCGGTGCAAGCTGCGCACAAAATGCAACTGTTGGGAATGTTCCAGCCATCATATCTGCCTGAGATTCAGATCCGATCGGTGATAGGATACTTCAGACTCAGCATGTCTGAAAAGAAAGTTTGCAACACAAATCAACAAGATGACGTTGCGAGATTCTCGGAAAATGAACTACGATGGCAAGCTCCAAAACATGAGCTGGTTCTGCTACATACATGTGAGCATGTTGTCCACGACAAGAATGGCCACATAGCAGTCTTATAATAAAACACAATCGAGTTCAGGTGGGGAACCATCATCGAGGATATCAAAGTCCTTGCATAAGGCATGCTTCTTAAGAAGGAACTTCTTCTCCTCGAACAAGTCATTCAGTGGCTTGGTGTGCTAGGAACACATATGGAATGGAGGCGGCCAACCTATCAACCCATAGAGTACTTCACACATATGCGTGACTAACTTGGGATGATTCCAGAGGAAGCAAAAACAATCTTTCTCGAATTCATGGCGGCAACTTACATCAAATGCACGTGAATTAGAGGAAGTCACTCCTTTCATCCAAACATATACCTCATGAGCGGAACATGAAGGCAATGCTTACAAAGTTTCCAATGCTAGCTTTAATGTTCAACACGAGTCATGGAGAAGATAAGAATGGTGTCGATGGGCTCAATAACATTTCGTATGGGTTTCCATAAAAATGGAATTCCACAATTATGTGAACAAGGTGATAGCATTGGTCAGACCCAAAAGATATAATGATTTATGCTCGAGGAAATAACCACGAGTAAGACAACATTACGAATATCATTGGTTCTGAGTTGATTTGACGATAGCCTATACTCAAATCAAGGATTGGATAAGACAATAGGTCGAACAACTGATAACAAGTGTCAGTCGGTGAAGATATCATCTTTCTTCAATACACACACAAACAAACAAAATATCCCTTTAGAATGAACTAAGTAAGGCAAAGCTTTTATCTTTCAACTCTCCAAGTTGTTGTTTAGCTTAGCCAACTAGCTCAGGGGTATCCAACACAAGTTCTTGGAGATGGGGTGGTTTATAACAAAAACCAACTTGATCATGAACTCAACATAGCGGTCAGGTGACAACCTGGTAACACTTCCAAGAAGATATTCGGAAAATCATGAACCACTGATATGTTACTAGGCTCGAGAACAATCTTGCTTTTCAGGGCAAGATGATGTGATCAATTAGGCAAGGATTGACACAATCCTAACTCTTGATCGAAGGGTGCACCATGGAAAACGGACTAGGTAGCACGATCCATCTTAGAATGATGGTTCAGTAACCAACACACTAAGAATGAAATTATTGTCCTTTAACTACCAAGCAACGGGTTTGCTAGTAGTACTGATTTCACACATCACAATTTGCTTGTCAGTATTCCGGATACAATAACACGGAAAACCGAGGAATGAATGATGATGGCGAGAGGTATCACTACATCAAGAATTCATAAGGGTTGGTGCAATTCTCATGACATTCCTGACATCAAGAGGGCAATACTTTAGGGTAGAACAGAACAAAAGCTGGATTGGCATTTTGATCTGCAGGATACAACTACTTTGACCCAATCCTGGATATGGATGAGGTACTGGAGTTTGTTTCTCCTAGTCATTCCGGAATAGAACGACTTGACGGACCTCAAGAATAAAAGGCAACAATGGACATGAATGCACATCTACTCCTGACCAACAATTGACAGACGAAGGTCAAAAAACAACTAAAGAGTGACAACTCAAAGGAACATATGATTTTCTGAGTTGTGGATGCATAGATTAGCATGTCGAACAAAGTTCAACATATTTCTTCTGGATAAACCATGCAGAAGGTAGATTTGGCAAAGTCACAATAAGAATGGAGAACTCATCAAGAGCACTTTTGTTGTGATCTTTGGTTCAGAGAACTTCTGCCATAAACAATTCATGATATTTGGAAGAAGGAAATACCACGGACCTCGAGGGCTATCGCAAAGGTTACTAATATCTTAAGGGAACTAGCAAATACTAACAACATGAAGTAGGGTGAATCTCGGGTTCAAAACCCAGGAGTAGAATACCTACTACTAAATGGCATCACGGGGTGCTTTCAAGAATGGTGGCAAGAATCATCACACCGGGAACACAAAGCATTGCTAGATTACTAGGTGACTCCCTAAGACACCTAGGGTCATAATAATAGCTCCAACATATATGTCGAGGCAATAGAGTACCTCAACTCACCGATTGGTGTGGTTGAACTGGCCCAAAGGGATATCGGGAACGGAAAGAAAGGATTTGCAAATGCATCAGACTATTTAGAAACCTGGGATGACTTGGAAAGCATAACGACTGTAAATGCTCAAAATGATTTGAGACATCCTGCGAAATGGTGGCATAACCACCCGATCATCACAATATCAAGGTTCCGAGACCAACTATCAACACACGGAAGTAGTAGAAACTGAGCTGAGACTTGAATCCATCAATCCTATGAGTCTACGGATTAGTAACACGTGATACTGATAGAAAGATGAGAAGCCTAGTTCTTAATCCCCGTAGAAAAGAAGAAGTTGACTCAGATCAGAAGGACATAAGGTAAAGGAGTAAAAAGAGCCTTACTTCCCTTCCACAATCAGTTCCCTTATATAACTAAAGCATTTCTAGACTCAACTTCGACCAGTTTGGCTTGGTAATCCTACAGGCAGTCAGGCTCTGATGCCAAAGCTATCAGGACCCCGATTCCAAGTCACATCGATCTAGCCGGTAACACCTCATTTCACTTTGCGGCCTCACGCACGGTATTCCCACAGGTGTCGCCTTACCATGGTCCGGGACCGTTTGTGCCTTTTAGCTCACGTATATGATAGTGTCGCTAGCATCCATATGACAGAGAACCCGGGCCGACATGACTAGTCGTGAACCCAAAGTGGCACTAACTTACGGGGACAGGCATACATGAATCAACATCGAGCATGTCGGTCAGCAGCGTGCGAATCCGGGCGGTAGCACTGGGCTAACAGGACTCTGGTGAACTGGGTTGTAGCAGGAGGCAGGACTCCGGATATCAACGCGTGACATTTCCCAAGGGACGTATACAGAACGGCGAATCACATGCCGCCACCAAGTGTTCCGAGCAAGAGTGCTGGGCTAGCAGGACTCCGTGAACCTGGCCAGAAGCGGACTACTATGGCTCATGGAAGCACAAGACTACATTTCCCCATAAGAGAGGCTACCAAGGATAAATAACTAGGTTGTCGGATCCCACACATACCAAGCATTTCAACCATACACACAATATGCTCGATATGTGTAAATACAACATGGCATCACAACAAAACTCTACAACTCAAAGTATTTATTCATTAGGCTCCGAGGAGCGAGATATTACAAACATGGGTCTCATGACCGAACATTCAGAGCATACAAGTCAAAGCACATGCGGAAGCCTAACATGTCTGAGTACAAACATCTACAAATGAAAAAGGCTGAGAAGCCTGACTATCTACCAGATCCTGCAGAGGGCACAAGATCATAGCTGAGGTATCAAGCTAAACGCCAAAGTCCACACGGAACTACTAGCGAGACTGACATCTCTCTGCAAAACATGAAATAGGCAAACGTGAGTACAAATGTACCCAGCAAGACTTACATCAGAACTATCTACATATGCATCAGTATCAATAAAGGGTGTGGTGGAGTTGAACTGCAGCAAACCAGCTTTGACTCAGTGGCTAACCTGAACTATGACTGTAAGTAACTCTTTTGAGGTGGCGCACACGAGTCCACATATTCACCATATCAATACACCACTATGGATCCGCTATCGTCTCCCTACGGGAGGGCCATCCATAGCACTCACGCTTATTTTGTGAGTTTTAGAGTATCCACTTTCACTTGTCTATGAACTGTACAGGCAACATAGTAGTCCTTTACTGCGGACACGGCTATTCAAATAGATGATGTTAACCCTGCAGGGGTGTACTTCTTCACACACGCTCTCGCCATTTACCACCATGTACACGCCTGTATCCGGCAACCTTCAAGCGGAAGCTTTGGCGAGGAGTCGGCCATGACCGACTAACCACACAAGTCTCTAGTCCAGTTTATCGCCTATTCGGGTTCCGCCCACAAGGAGATCCGGCCGGGTGTCGCCACGGCCCCAAACGATGTGAGCAGGGTTCCCAAACCCACCATCCGGTGCCACTTGGTACACCGTACATCAGGTTTAGTCTGTCCCAAGCCCACCTGCACCGGGTGCCACTTGGTAGAATACTACCACTACCTACAAACACCAGAAACTAGTTGCAACTCCTGGACAGAGATCAGGTTGATTAATAAGTCGAGAGAGCTTGGAGCGCCCGGAGCCCATTGTGTGGTAGTAACTGTTCATGAATCACAAACACAGAACTCAGTTCTCGAGGATGGCTGCAATGAGACAACCCACCTTGTACTCCTACATGGCCTCTCACTGCTACCTTTACCAAATCGTGTTCACACACTTAGCTCTCAGCAGTAGGACATGTTCACCACATTCCAATTTATCCCCGATGAATCAGAGCTGACTCAACTCTAAGAAATAGAAGACATGACAAACAAGCATGAATGAGTAGGCACATCAGGGCTCAAACAACTCCTACTCATGCTACTGGGTTTCATCTATTTACTATGGCAATGACAGGTCATGCAGAGGAAAAGGGGTTCAACTACCGCAGCATGTAACAGTTGAATCGATGTTGTCCTAATGCCGTAAAGAGAGCAGGAGCGAGAGAGTGGGATTGTATCAAAATGAACAAGGGGGGTTTGCTTGCCTGGCACTTCTGAAGATAGCATTGGGTCTTCATCAGTGTCAACGATCATAGCGTCGGAACAACGTCTACCGAGGGGGAACAACACCGGCAAACAGAGAATAAACACAGTCAATGCAATGCACAATATGATGCATGAACATGGCATGTATATGTGATGTTGTTTGTGCTAATGCAAACAGCAACAAGTTCAATGGAGCTCATTTGAATCAAGGATTCAAATGCAACTCCAAACTTAAGCATTTTAAATGCTCTTTATGTGTTTTCATCTATACATCTGGTTTAGGTTGGTTTGTCATGCATGAAACTAGTAAGATGGATAGATTGAATTTTTCCGATAATTTTTCATATATAACTTATCTCATTTGGAGTTACAGATTAATTTCTATGAATTTTAGAAGTTTTAGCTATTTTTTGGAATTTCCCGAATAAGAATAAATTCAGAAAAAGGTTAATCATACAAGATGACGCCGGGTGACGCCAAGAAGGTCAAAGGCACCAGCCCAGGTCAAACCTGATGGCTGGGACCCACATGTCAGCGTAACAACTAACTAACAGAGTTAGTTACTGTTAGGTTAGCACTAACCTAGGTTAATTAGGGCCTGGGCCCACTTGTCTGTGAGTCAACGATCTAACTAGGTTAAATAGCGCTAACTTATCTAACACCTAAACTAAACAGGGGCATGGCCCACACGTTTGTCAACCAGGGCGGTCAAACTGGGGTCAAACCCCGGTCAGCGGGTCAAACCCACCAGCGACTCGACGCCGGCAAGGCCCGAGACGGCGGCGCGGCTCGGAAATCGCCCACGGACGTCAAAATGGGCGGCGGAGAGGCTCTACGGGGAGCTGGCGGTCTCGCGCATCTAACGGGGCAAGCGGGAGCAGCTCGGGTGGACCGAGCTCGTCGAAAGCGAGCTCGTGGCGGCGGCCGGAGCTCGGGCACCGACGGGTTAGGCGCTACAGCGTGTTTCGAGGCGAACTGGTGGAGTCTGCGGCTTCCTGAGGAAGCGCTGAGCACGCCTACATGCTCTGGTGCGACGTGCGGGTGTTGCAACCGCGACGGCGACATGGCCGGCGGCGGGGAGCGCTTGGCTCCGGTGGTTGATGCGGCTAGGGGCGAATCAGGCAATGGGGCATGGGGGAAACGGTGCAACGGCTCACCGCGGTTCTTCTAGTCCTGCTGGCGAGGCAGGGGAGGCACGGGGTCCGGCGAAACGACGGTGGGGATCACCGGCACCCGAGGTCGAAAACGGCAGCGTTGGAGATGCAGCAGAGCTTCTGGCGCCACGTGACTCGATGGAGAGGACGACGACGTCATGGCGGAGCTCGTGGTTACATCGGAGAGGCGTGGGGAAGGTCGTGGTCGCCGCAAGGGCGAACGGCGGCGACAGGCACGCTCGGGTGCGCTGCGGGAAGAGAGCAGAGGAGGGGAGAGGATAAGTGGATAGGCCAGAGGGGTCGAAGGGGTTGTGTGGCGTCTGCTGCCGGCCTCCAGCGTCGACGGAAGCAGGAGGTGGCTCGGGCGCGTGCCGACACGCGGCGACCATGTGCGCGGCGTCCTTCTGGCGCAAGGTTAGTGGTGGACTGGCACTGTGGGCCAGCGGCCGCACAGTGCTGGGCCATCCAGGTTAGTCCCTCTCTCTCTCTGCCTTTCCTAATTCTTTCTGTTTTTCTATTTTGCAGGTTTGTTTTGATTTAGTTTAAGATACCAAATCAATTTCATAAATCCTGAAAATATTCCTGAGCACTTTCTGAAATATTTCAGTGGCCCACAAATAGTTCCAACATTATTTGAGCATTTAAATTATTTATAGTGTTTAAATGCTCAAAGTCAAATACAATATGATTTAATTAAAAAATCCAGGAATGACATACAAATATGTTCATCATTTTTGGCAGAGGTTTTCACCTTTATCAGAAATCATGAACATTTTCAAAGGGCATTTTGGGTTCATTGAAAATGATTTAAGTTTGAACCTAGTATTTTTAGAGAGGTGCTAGGGTTTGATCGGTCCCCATTACAAATTCAAAAGAATTTAAACATGATGCAACACATGGAAGCTAGCCTAGGTCAGACCAGAACTAGGGATGTGACAGTGCAGGGCGGGTCCAGGCTCTACCACTACAGGATGGTGTCGGCCCAGCCGTGCCGCAATGCTGAACTGGACGTCTGACAAAGCTTCGGCTGATACCACAACGTCGAGGCCGATAACTATTCTCACGTGGTGGTTAGTGCGTAAAGGCCAAAGGCCAATTCAGAACAAATACCCAAACCTGTTAGTGCATTATTAACAGAAGTGGCGGCTGCCGGGACAAGTCCGAAGCTATCACCCCCTCCTGGGTGATACCGCTAAAGAGCCAGCCGCCACCGTAACAACTCCTCGGGTGCTCTCCGGGCCCGCCCGACTTTCACAACGGTCTCAAGTAAAGTCAAGGTAACTGTGTGTCTAGACATCAAGGGGAAAACCCGAGGAATCACCCCCGGTGGATTCCACTTGATGTAATCATCAAGAGGAAACCACCCTCGAGGTTCACATTTGAGGTGTTGCACGACAGAGCCGTATCAGGAATGGTGAAAGAGGAAATCACCCTTGTTGACCACGACCGAATAGCTACACTACAGAGTTGTCATCGGGAGTGCGTTGTGAGGTCTGCTACCTCTTGGGCACTGCGTTGGTTTTCCCTTGAAGAGGAAAGGGTGATGCAGCAAAGTAGCGTAAGTATTTCCCTCAGTTTTTGAGAACCAAGGTATCAATCCAGAGGAGGCTACGCACTAGTCCCTCGCACCTACAATAAAACAAATAAATCCTCGCAACCAACGCGATAAGGGGTTGTCAATCCCTACATGGTCACTTACGAGAATGAGATCTAATAGATATGATAGGATAATATTTTTGGTATTTTTATGATAAAGATGCAAAGTAAAATAAAATCAAAGTAAAAAGCAACGGAAATAACTAAGTGTTGGAAGATTAATATGATGAAGATAGACCCGGGGGCCATAGGTTTCACTAGTGGCTTCTCTCGAGAGCATAAGTATTTTACGGTGGGTGAACAAATTACTGTTGAGCAATTGACAGAATTGAGCATAGTTATGAGAATATCTAGGTATGATCATGTATATAGGCATCACGTCCGAGACAAGTAGACCGACTCGCCTGATCTACTACTATTACTCCACACATCGACCGCTATCCAAAGATGCATCTAGAGTATTAAGTTCATAAGAACAGAGTAACGCCTTAAGCAAGATGACATGATGTAGAGGGATAAATTCATGCAATATGATAAAAACCCCATCTTGTTATCCTCGATGGCAACAATACAATACGTGCCTTGCTGCCCCCCATCACATCGGGAAAGGACACCGCAAGATTGAATCCAAAGCTAAGCACTTCTCCCATTGCAAGAGAGATCAATCTAGTAGGCCAAACCAAACTGCTAATTCGAAGAGACTTGCAAAGATAACCAATCATACATAAAAGAATTCAGAAGATTCAAATATTGTTCATAGATAAACTTGATCATAAACCCACAATTCATCGGTCTCAACAAACACATCGCAAAAGAAGATTACATCGAATAGATCTCCACGAGAGAGGGGGAGAACATTGTATTGAGATCCAAAAAGAGAGAGGAAGCCATCTAGCTAATAACTATGGACCCGAAGGTCTGAGGTAAACTACTCACACTTCATCGGAGATGCTATGGTGTTGAAGTAGAAGCCCTCCGTGATCGATGCCCCCTCCGGAGGAGCTCCAGAACAAGCCCCAAGATGGGATCTCATGGGTACAGAAGGTTGCGGCGGTGGAATTAGGTTTTTGGCTCCGTGTTTGATCGTTTGGGGGTACGTATGTATATATAGGAGGAAGGAGTACGTCGGTGGAGCAACATGGGGCCCATGAGGGTGGAGGGCGCGCCTGGGGGGTGGGGGGGGGCTAGGCGCGCCCCCTACCTCGTGGCTTCCTGGAAGATTCCTTGACTTAGGGTCCAAGTCTCCTGGATCATGTTCGTTCCAAAAATCATGTTCCCAAAGGTTTCATTCCGTTTGATATTCTTTTTTTGCGAAACTCTGAAATAGGCAAAAAACAGCAATTCTGGGTTGGGCCTTCGGTTAATAGGTTAGTCCCAAAAATAATATAAAAGTGAATAATAAAGCCCAATAATGTCCAAAACAGAAGATAATATAGCATGGAGCAATCAAAAATTATAGATACGTTGGAGACGTATCAAGCATCCCCAAGCTTAATTCCTGCTCGTCCTCGAGTAGGTAAATGATAAAAACAGAATTTTTGATGTGGAATGCTACTTGGTATAATTTCAATGTAATTCTTCTTAATTGTGGTATGAATATTCAGATCCGAAAGATTCAAGATAAAAGTTCAATATTGACATAAAAATAATAATACTTCAAGCATACTAACTAAGCAATTATGTCCTCTCAAAATAACATGGCCAAAGAAAGTTCATCCCTACAAAATCATATAGTTTACTCATGCTCCATTTTCGTCACTCAAGAATGCTCTCATCATGCACAACCCCGATGACAAGCCAAGCAATTGTTTCATACTTTAGTAATCTCAAACTTTTTCAACCTTCACGCAATACATGAGCGTGAGCCATGGATATAGCACTATGGGTGGAATAGAATATGATGATGAGGGATATGTGGAGAAGACAAAAAGGAGAAAGTCTCACATCAACGAGGCTAATCAATGAGCTATGGAGATGCCCATCGATTGATGTTAATGCAAGGAGTAGGGATTTCCATGCAACGGATGCACTAGAGCTATGAATATATGAAAGCTCAACAAAAGAAACTAAGTGGGTGTGCATCCCCTTGCTTGCTCACGGGGACCTAGGGCACTTGAGGAGGCCCATTGTTGGAATATACAAGCCAAGTTCTATAATGAAAAATTCCCACTAGTATATGAAAGTGACAAAACAAGAGACTCTCTATCATCTAGATTATGGTGCTACTTTGAAGCACAAGTGTGGTAAAGGATAGTAACATTGTCCCTTCTCTCTTTTTATCTCATTTTTTTGGGCCTTCTCTTTTTGTTTATGGCCTTTCTCTCTCTCTCTTTTCCTCACTTGGGACAATGCTCTAGAAAATGATGATCATCACACTTCTATTTATTTACAACTCAATGATTACAACTCGATACTAGAATAAAGTATGACCCTATATGAATGCCTCCGGCGGTGTACTGGGATATGCAATGAACCAAGAGTGACATGTATGAATGTGACGCCCAGATAGTTACGCTACAGTAACCCTCCGCTAATGATGCCACGTCACCACGATTACTGTTGTTAATCTTGCGATGATTCAAATCCCGTTCGAATTTCAAATTTAAAATCAAGTCAAACAATTAAAGTTTGCAAAAGTCAAAAACTAAAATGTTCTTAATGTGACAAATAAATCATGGATATTATTGGTGGAGAAACAACATCTTTATAAAATAATTAAATACCCTAAAGTGGTTAAAACAACAGCAAAACAATTAGTTATACTCCTAATATATTTTTACAAAATACTAAACTATTTTAGCTAGGTGCCAAAGTTATTGTGGCAGTGGTATAATTAATGTTACTATGTTAGGTGCTAATTGAATATTATACCAAACTATAACAATTTGGGAAATAAAATTAAAACAGTAAAGAAAAGAAATAAAAGGGTATAAGATAAAATAAAAGTGAAAAAGGACCCTCCGCCCCTCACTGGCCTTTGGCCCAGCAGGCCAGCAGGCCGCCCAACCGGCCCACCTGGCCCGGGCCGCCCCCCTCCACTCCTCCATAACCCCCCTGGAGGCCGAACCCTAACCCGTAACCCCCCACCGACACCTCCCACTCCCCCCCAATGATCCCCATGCTCCTCTCCTCCCCCCGATCCAGATCGGGATCGGGGCATTCGCCCCGGCCGCCGCCCCGACCCCGTCGACGCCACCGCCCCGGATCGCCGTCGCCTACCGTCACCGTTGCCCCCTCGCCCTCCTCTCCCTCGCGCGACACCATGTGAAGTCGTGGCCACGCCTCATCGCCGCCCCGACGCTGCCGCCCGAGGACCTCGCCGGAGCTCCCTCGCCGGTCTGCTTCCTCCTCCTCGCTGCCTGCCTCCACTTTCGTCTGCTGCCCCGACGACCTCGCCTCGCCGTCCCTGTCCCGTCCCTACAAATCCCGGTGAGGCCACGGCCTCCGCCCTCCTCCTTCCCCGTCCCCCGCCGCCGCAAGCTTCTCCTTTGTGCGCCATCACAAGACACACGCCGCGCGTGCTGAGCTCACGCCTGGGCAGACGCGCCACCTCACGCCCGCTCCGCGCCGCTTGGCGCTCCCTCCCGGCCCATCCGCTGGCCCGTGCTTCTCCGGCCACCTTGGCGCCGGCGCCCATCCGCAAGACCGCCTCATCGCCTCCGCTGCCCCGCGCGCAAGGCGTGGCTCCTGCCACGCTCGCCGACCCTCTCCCGCCTCGCCGCCGATGGCCCCGGCCTCGCATCACTAACAGGCGGGCTGTGGCTAAGCCCGCATGCCCATCCCCAACGCCCGCTAGCGACCAAACCCGCCAAGGCCCCTAGGGCCTATGACAGATGGGGCCCACGCCCTTAGAACGATTTAAAAAAAGATAGAATTAATAATAATGAATATAAATTTAATTAATTAATTAACTAAATTAATCATGTTTAATTAACGTAATTAATTAACTAACATAATTAATCTATTAATTAAACTAATTAATTTGGTTAATTAGTTAACAAAGTATGACATGCGGGACCCACACGTCGGTTCGACTAAGTCAACACCTATGTTGACTGCTGACGTCATGATGACGTCAGCAGGCACTATTCTGGATAATGTTGAATTAAATTAATTGAATAAAATCAGAAAATGATTAAAACTTTAGAAAATCATATAAAATAATCCGTAACTCGGATGAAAATACTTTCTACATGAAAGTTGCTCAGAACGACGAGGTGAATCAGGATATGCAGCCCGTTCGTCCGCCACACATCCCTAACATATCGAACATGCAACTTTCCCCCTCCGGATCACCTGTCCGAAAACGCGAAACACCGGGGATACTTTCCCGGATGTTTCCCCCTTTCGTCGGTATCACCTACTACCGCGTTAGGGCACACCTAGCGCCGCTCATTGTCATGTCATGCATCATCATGCTTATGTTTGCATTGTATTTACTGTTTCTTCCCCCTCTTCTCTCCGATAGACTACGAGACCGACGCTGCTGCTGCCCAGTTCGACTACAGTGTTGACGACCCCTCCTTCTTGCCAGAGCAACCAGGCAAGCCCCCCCCCCCTTGATCACCAGATATCGCCTATTCTTCTCTATACTGCTTGAATTAGAGTAGTGTAGCATGTTCTTGTTCGGTTACTCCTATTCTGCTGTATAGCTTCGTCATTGTTGCTACAAATATTGATACCTTACCGCAATCCTAAATGCTTAGTATAGGATGCTAGTTTATCATCATTGGCCCTACATTCTTGTCCGTCTGCTGTGCTATACTATCGGGCTGTGATCACTTGGGAGCTGATCACGGGTATATACTATATACTTTATACATGATACATGTGGTGACTAAAGTCGGGTCGGCTTGTGGAGCACCCGCGAGTGATTCACGGATTGGGGGCTGAAAGGACCATTGTCCCGATGGCCCTCTGTGTGGATCTTTGTGGTGAAGCGACAGGGCAGGTTGAGACTGCCTAGGTGAGAGCTGGGCCTGGCCCTGGTCGGTGTCCGCGGTTACATCCATTAACACGCTTAACAAGATCTTGGTATTTGATCTGAGTCTCGCCATTTGGTCTATACGCACTAACCAACTACGTGGGAAAGATATGGGCACTCGGCGTCGTGGTATCAGCCGAAGCCTTCGTGACGTCGGCGATCGAGCGGCCTACGGATTGGAACGTGATGAGGACATCAATACCATTGTTACACCCACAGCCCCTCTTGCTACATATATGGACCAATTACTAGAGCTCGCAAGACGCCAATTAAATTATCGTACTTCCGTTTCTTGGTAATGATTCTAATGTTCATGAGAATATGATGTTGCCTAAATTGGATACATTTGTTTTGCTTACAAATGAAGGACCTAGCTTGGAGAAGGATGGACATTGGAGCAAGAACAAGCATGGAGATAATGCCATGCAAGGGGAACAAGAACGGAGTTACAAGTGATGATTTCAGGACTTTAAAGCCACCATAATGGGTGCATGAAGCCTTGGACGAAATATACAAGATGCTACTTCATAAATGTCGCCCCGAGGCTATTCTAGGTGCTGCGTCACCTTATTAGTGGGCAGTGCCCTTGTAATTTCGAAATACACAAGTATAGGCTATTTTTAGAGTCCAGATGTGTGGGAAAAAAGAGATAGGGTTGATTTGGACCCCTCCACCAAGGGCCACGAAATCCCCCCCTCTTCCTCCATATATACAGCCCTTAGGGCACCGTTTAGACCTTGGGTTTTGTTTAGATTAAAAGTTCGCCATAGCTGCAACTTCGCTGCATTTCGCTTGTGTTCAACGACTGCACAAAGCGCCACAGAACCCCACCTTGATCAATAAAGATTTCATCTTATATTCGCAATATCCAGATTGCAATCTCAGTTTCTTGCTTGTTCTTCGCTTGCTCGCAGGAAAGCAGACCCTCGTGGTCGTTGATCGTGCTCGGCGTGGTCAATAACCTCTCGGAGTTGGTTTAGCGATTGCTAAGGCGCGACGTCCTCGACGTTCGTAGTCCGATCGTCAAAGTTGACTTCCTCCAAAGCAAAACCAACATCTCATCGAAGACGGACACCTTTGCCTCTATCAAGTGGTATCAGATTTTCAGGTTGCTCGGTGAGATTTTACAGTTTTTCGTAGTTTAGATCGAGTCTGTTCTTCATACCTATAGTCCACGAAAAAGCCACAAAAAATTAGGGTTAGTTCATCATATCCGAACCAATCGAGCCTTTGCATAATCTTTTTAGGGTTTTGCTTTGTTGAATTTTGGGTGCATCGTCGTGTCTAGTTGCTGGTCTTAGAGTCTAGTCTTTTAGAGTTTCGAGTTCGGTCATAAGTTGTCACGCCGCCGATGCACCATCATCATCGCCCTGCCACCTACCACCACCGCTCCGAATCCGTATCCATAGACCACCACCAATCCGTGTCCATATACCACCACCGATCCATATCCATATACTACCACCGCTACCACCACGCTGCCATATACCACCACCATATATCCACCACCAATCCGAAGTTCCTTGCATATTAGGTTTGTTTTGAGATCCATCTAGTTTCCGATTCGTGTTTCCTTGCGGAGTAGGTTTCGAAAAAAGAGTCTGAAACCACCCTCCGTTTAGGCCCAAAATTTTCCGAAAACGCACTTGTCGAAAAATTTTCTGGCTATCCTATTTTTAGGTGTTTCTAAGTGTATTGAGACAGTCGCCGTTATAGAAAGTTCTTTTGACCCGTTTCCAGTTTTTGGGTCCGGCAATCGAAAAAAAAATTTGGTCGAAAAATTTCGTGCCCATCCGGTCGATTTGACCTGGAAGAGTTTTGAGACACTCGCCATTATAGTGATTTTTCGCAAAAAAAAAAGAGCAGCGCAAAAAAAAAGCAGCGCAAAAAAAAAGAGCGAAAAGAAAAAAAATCCAGAGTGAGCTTTTCCCTTGTTTACGTGCAGCGCCGTGATTTTGTTAGTGTTCTAGGCTCGCGTCTCTAGCACGGTCTAGCCTAGGACCAAAGACAAGATCTGCGTCGTTGAGCGCTTATTCAACTTTGCATCTCTGAATTGATTATTGCTGACCCTTTTGCTACCATATTATAAGCCTTCCCAGCTCCACATACATCTACATCGTATGCGTTTGACTCTCCCCGTAATCGCTCTATCCAAGCTTTGAGAGTTTTGACTACATCGGTTGCCGATCACCGCTTCTGGGTAAGAACTGGTAAGAATTTGAGATTTGCTTGACGGATTTGTGATCGTCCACCACACCACCACCACCACTTCCTAGTAGTCTGTCAATCATATTCTTGTGTGTTTCTATTGCTGCTAACCATGGCAGGATCACATGTCGACGGTCGATCGGGAGAACATGACAAACAAAGCGCTACATGATAAGTTTCAACAAATGATGAGTGGGCAGGTGGAAGATGTGCTAAATAGATTTGAAGAGGCCATGGAGAAGATAGATGGCATTGAGAAGGCATTCAAACAAAGCTCGATAACAAGTTTAATGAATTGCTCGCTGCGTCTACCACCACCACCACCGCGGCACCTAACGCACCTCTACTACAACAACAAGGACTACCTCCACATCGTGAAACAGCCCTCCGCCGAGCTTCCCGTGTCCCTCTTATTTGGCCAAGCTGCTGGTGCTGCTGTTGATACTTCGTGGCTCCTGCTGCTGATGTGGGGAGGATGATTATGTGAGAGATTACGAGGATGAGGTTGATCAACATCGAACTACGTGCAACCACCAGCACCACAACCACCAGGTCGCCCACATGCAAATAATGGCAATGTTGGGCTCCTCTTCAGTACGAGATCATGACCATCTCCCTAAACTGAAATTGAATATTCCACCATTTGAGGGTAGATATGTTCTGATATATATCTTACTTGGGAGTTAGAAACTGAACAACGATTTACATGTTTACAATATCCCGAGGAGAGACGTGTTTCTGCTGCTGTTTGTGCTTTCACTAGCTTTGCATGTGTTTGGTGGTCGAACATTGTAGATTATATCCTGTTCCAGCTACTTGGGATGCTTTGAAAACTGCTATGCGTACTCGTTGGGTTCCACCATATTATCAGCGTGAATTACTTCAAAAATTGCAGCGCTTAAGACAAGGAAAAATTCGTAGAAGAATATTATCGGGAATTACAAACTGGCTTGATTAGATGTGGTATTGTTGAGGAGAATGAAGCTATGCTTGCACGTTTTCGGGTGGATTAAATAGAGAGATTCAGACCATTCTAGACTACAAGGATTATAATAATATCACTCGATTATTCCATCTTGCTTGTAAAGCTGAACGTGAAGTGCAGGATCGACAGCGCTGGCACGGACTAACTTTTCTGCAGGTCGACCTTCATCATGGACACCACGTGCATCATCTACTTCCACATGTTCTACTACACGGCACCTCCGCCGGCTGCCACCTCCAACCGTGATAGAAGAAAGCAGGCACAACCACCACTATCCGCCAAGAGCACACCGCTGGCCTACACAGAGCTCTTCTTCTTCCATGGCGCCAACAGGCACACAAGTGATATTATTTGTCATCGTTGTAAGGGAAGAGGACATTTTATGAGAGAATGCCAATCTCAGCGTGTGATGATTGCTACCGAGGATGGTGGGTATGAGTCCGCTAGTGACTATGATGAAGAGACTTTGGCTCTTATTACACATGAAGAACACAGTGGAGATGATTCGATGATGAGACGCAATACATGGCTCTTGAAGATGCCGACAGTATGAATGTTTAGTTGCTCAACGTGTTTTGAGTGTGCAGGTTACACAAGCTGAGCAAAATCAGAGGCATAACTTGTTCCATACAAAGGAGTTGTGAAGGAACGTTCTATTAGCGTCATCATAGATGGAGGGAGCTGCAACAACTTGGCTAGCATGGATATGGTGGAGAAGCTTTCTCACCACAAGACCACATCCACATCCTTACTACATCCAATGGTTCAACAACAGCGGCAAGGTTAAGGTAACACGCACTGCTCGTGTGTATTTTAGTATCTCTACATATGCTGATTATGTTGATTGTGATGTGGTACCTATGCAAGCATGTTCCTTATTACTTGGTAGACCATGGCAATTTGATAAAAATTCTGTACACCATGGTAGAAACAATCAGTATACTCTTGTTCACACGGATAAAAATATTACTTTGCTTCCTATGACTCCTGATTCCATTTTGAAAGATAATATTAATAGAGCTAATAAAGCAAAACAGGAGAAAAATAAGAGTGAAAATCAGATTGTGGCAAAAGAATTTGAGCAACAAATGAAGCCTAATAATAAACCATCTAATGTTGCTTCTGAAATTAAACTGAAAAGTGCATGTTTATTTGCCACCAAATCTGATATTGATGAGCTAGATTCTAGCAAATCTGTTTGCTATGCTTTTGTGTGCAAAGAGGCATTATTTTCATTCGAGGACGTGCCTTCCTCTTTGCCCCTCGCTGTCACTAACATTTTGCAGAGTTCACCGACGCCTTCCCACAAGACGTGCCACGGATTACCACCTATTCGAGGGATTGAGCATCAAATTGACTTAATTCCGGTGCATCCTACCCAACCGCGCACCATACCGCACCAATCCAGAGGAGACGAAGGAGATTATCGTCAAGTACAGGAGCTGCTCGACAAAGGTTATATACGTGAATCTCTTAGTCCTTGTGTTGTTCCTATTATACTAGTGCCTAAAAGGATGGTATGCTGCGTGATGTGTGTTGATTGTAGAGGCATTAATAATATTACTATTCGTTATCGCCATCCTATTCCTAGGCTAGATGATATGCTTGATGAATTGAGTGGCTCTACAATATTCTCCAAAGTTGATTTATGTAGTGGATACCATCAAATTCGTATGAAATTGGGAGATGAATGGAAAACAGCATTTAAAACTAAGTTTGGATTATATGAGTGGTTAGTCATGCCTTTTGGGTTAACTAATGCACCTAGTACTTTCATGAGATTAATGAACGAAGTTTTACGTGCTTTCATTGGACGATTTGTGGTAGTTTACTTTGATGATATACTGATTTATAGAAAATCTTTGGAAGAACATTTGGAACATTTACGTGCTGTTTTTAATGCTCTACGTGATGCACGTTTGTTTGGTAACCTTGGGAAGTGCACCTTTTGCACCGATCGAGTATCTTTTCTTGGCTATGTTGTTACTCCACAGGAATTGAAGTTGATAAAGCCAAGATTGAAGCTATTGAGAGTTGGCCGCAGCCCAAAACGGTCACACAAGTGAGGAGTTTTCTTGGACTCGCTGGTTTCTATAGGCGTTTTGTGAGAGACTTTAGCACCATTGCTGCACCTCTCAATGAGCTTACAAAGAAGGATGTGCCTTTTGTTTGGGGTACCGCATGGGAAGAAGCCTTCACGGTATTGAAAGATAAGTTGACACATGCTCCTTTACTCCAACTTCGACTTTAATAAGACTTTTGAGCTTGAATGTGATGCTAGTGGAATTGGATTAGGAGGTGTGTTATTACAAGATGGCAAACCTGTTGCATACTTTTCGAAAAATTGAGTGGGCCTAGTCTGAATTATTCTACTTATGACAAAGAATTATATGCTCTTGTTAGGACTTTAGAGACATGGCAACATTATTTATGGCCCAAAGAATTTGTTATACATTCGATCATGAATCTTTGAAACATATTAAAAGTCAAGCTAAACTGAATCGTAGACATGCTAAATGGGTTGAATTCATTGAGACTTTCCCTTATGTCATTAAACACAAGAAGGGTAAAGAAAATGTTATTCTCGATGCTTTGTCTCGTTGCTATACTATGCTTTCACAACTTGACTTCAAAATATTTGGTTTGGAGACCATCAAAGATCAATATGTGCATGATGCTGATTTTAAAGATGTAATGCAGAATTGTAAAGAAGGAAGAACATGGAACAAGTTCGTTATTAATGATGGTTTTGTGTTCCGTGCTAACAAGCTATGCATTCCTCGCTAGCTCTGTTCGTCTTTTGTTGTTGCAGGAGGCGCATGGAGGAGGATTAATGGGACACTTTGGCCAAGAAGACGGAGGATATACTTGCTACACATTTCTTTTGGCCAAAGATGAGACGGATGTTGAGCGTTTTGTTGCTCGCTGCACTACATGTCAAAAAGCTAAGTCACGACTCAATCCTCATGGTTTATATATGCCTTTGCTCGTGTGCCTAGTGTTCCTTGGGAGGATATATCTATGGACTTTGTTTTAGGTTTACCTCGAACAAAGAAGGGGAGGGATAGCATATTTGTTGTCGTGGATAGATTCTCGAAAATGGCACACTTTATACCATGTCATAAAAGCGATGATGTTGTTAATGTTGCTGATTTGTTCTTTCATGAAATTATTCGCTTGCATGGTGTGCCAAATACTATTGTTTCAGATCGTGATACTAAATTTCTTAGCCACTTTTGGAGATGTTTATGGGCTAAGTTGGGGACTAAACTGCTTTTTAGTACTACTTGTCACCCCCAAACTAATGGACAAACTGAAGTAGTCAATAGAACATTGTCTACTATGATTAGGGCTGTTTTGAAGAATAATAAGAAAATGTGGGAAGAATGCTTGCCTCATATTGAATTTGCTTATAATCGTTCATTGCATTCTACTACTAAGATGTGCCCTTTTGAAATTGTGTATGGCTTCCTACCTCGTGCACCTATTGATTTGTTGCCTCTTCCATCTTCGGAGAAGGTTAATTTTGATGCTAAAGAACGTGCTGAATTGATTTTAAAAATGCATGAGATGACTAAGGAAAACATGGAGCGTATGAATGCTAAATATAAACTTCTTTGGAGATAAGGGTAGAAAACATGTTGTCTTTGCACCGGAGATCTTGTTTGGTTACATTTGCGTAAGGATAGGTTTCCTAATTTATGCAAATCAAAGCTAATGCCACGTCTTGATGGTCCATTTAAGGTGTTAGAGAAAATAAATGATAATGCATATAAACTTGAGCTGCCTGCAGATTTTGGGGTTAGTCCCACTTTTAACATTGCAGATTTGAAGCCTTATTTGGGTGAGGAAGATGAGCTTCGTCGAGGACGACTTCATTTCAAGAAGGGAGGATGATGAGGACATCAATAACATTGTTACACCCACAGCCCCTACTGCTACATATCTTGGACCAATTACTAGAGCTCAAGACGCCAATTAAATTATCGGTACTTTCGTTTCTTGGTAATGATTCTAATGTTCATGAGAATATGATGCTGCCTAAATTGGATACATTTGTTTTGCTTACAAATGAAGGACCTAGCTTGGAGAAGGATGGACATTGGAGCAAGAACAAGCATGGAGATAATGCCATGCGCAAGGGGAACAAGAACGGAGTTACAAGTGATGATTTCAGGACTTTAAAGCCACCATAATGGGTGCATGAAGCCTTGGACGAAATATACAAGATGCTACTTCATAAATGTCGTCCGAGGCTATTCTAGGTCTTCGTCACCTTATTAGTGGGCCAGGCCCTTGTAATTTCGAAATACACAAGTATAGGCTATTTTTAGAGTCCGTATGTGTGGGGAAAAAAGAGATAGGGTTGATTTCGGACCCCTCCACCAAGGGCCACGAAATCCCCCCCCCCCTCTTCCTCCATATATACAGCCCTTAGGGCACCGTTTAGACCTTGGGTTTTGTTTAGATTAAAAGTTCGCCATAGCTGCAACTTCGCGCATGCCGTTTGTGTTCAACGACTGCACAAAGGCGCCACGTAACCCCACCTTGATCAATAAAGCTTTCATCTTATATTCGCAATATCCAGATTGCAATCTCAGTTTCTTGCTTGTTCTTTGTTTGCACGCAGGAAAGACCCTCGTGGTCAGAGTTGATCGTGCTCGGCGTGGTCAATAACCTCTCGGAGTTGGTTTAGCGATTGCTAAAGCGCCAAGTCCTCAGACGTTCGTAGTCGGATCGTCAAAGTCGACTTCCTCCAAAGCGAAAACCAACATCTCATCGAAGGCGGGACACCTTTGCCTCTATCGTAACGTAAGCCTGCTCTTGTATTAAGGGGCTAGTTACGCTTCCGCCAAGATACATAGCGTGCGGTGTGCTAAGGCGATGGGCCCAGACCCAATGCACTTAGGTTTAGACCGACGTGTTGACCTCTCTGTTGGCCTAGGTGGGGCTGCGGCGTGTTGATCTTCCGCGACGGGCATGACCCATAAAAGTGTGTCCGCCAAATGGGATCAAGCGTGTTGGGTTATGTGGTGCACCCTGCAGGAAGTTTATCTATTGAATAGCCGTGATCTTCTTAATGTGAGGACGACTTGGAGTTGTACCTTGACCTTATGACAACTAGAACTGGATACTTAATAAAACACACCCTTTCAAGTACCAGATACAACCCGGTGATCGCTCTCTAAGAGGGCAACGAGGAGGGGATCGCCGGGTAGGATTATGCTATGCGATGCTACTTGGAGGACTTCATCTACTCTCTTCTACATGTTGCAAGACGGAGGCTGCGAGCGTACTCTTCGACATGATTAGTTATCCCCCTCTTATTCTGGCATTCTGCAGTTCAGTCCACTAATATGGCCCTTTACACATATACCCATGCATATGTAGTGTAGCTCCTTGCTTGCGAGTACTTTGGATGAGTACTCACGGTTGCTTTCTCCCCCCTTTTCCCCCTTCCCTTCTACCTGGTTGTCGCAACCAGATGTCGGAGCCCAGGAGCCAGACGCCATCGTCGACAATGACTCCTACTACACCGGACGTGCCTACTACTATGTGCATCCCGCTGACGACGACCAGGAGTAGTTTAGGAGGATCCCAGGCAGGAGGCCTGTGCCTCTTTCCATCTGTATCCCAGTTTGTGCTAGCCTTCTTAAGGCAAACTTTTTTAACTTATGTATGTACTCAGATATTGTTGCTTCCACTGACTCGTCTATGATCGAGCACTTGTATTCGAGCCCTCGAGTCCCCTGGCTTGTATTATGGTGCTTGTATGACTTATTTATGTTTTAAGAGTTTTGTTGTGATATCTTCCCGTGAGTCCCTGATCTTGATCGTACACGTTTGCGTGCATGATTAGTGTACGATTGAATCGGGGGCGTCACAAGTTGCTATCAGAGTCGACTGCCTGTAGGAATCCCCCTTTCCAACTCCTTGGCCGAAGTTGAATCTAGTCATTGCAAAACTTTTACTAACATGGCTGTGCGGCTTACGGGCCCATGTCGCCATTGGGTGGTATTAGGATCTTTTATTCATCGCCTATACTCTGGGACTCTTATCTCCCTTCTATTCGGGTTAAATGATTTTGCTAACTCTAAAACTAGGATCTCTAACTACTTCCTCCCGGAGAGCCCCTTCATTCCAGATGATGGCCTGATTCATTAGAAGACCCCGAGGATACTCTCCGATGTTATCCCGAGAACTTGTGTTCATCGTGTTTGCAATTCCCCTTCCCCCGTTAACCCTTATAGATAGCTACATGCACTTGCCATTCTTACATTCATCCCCAGTTGGTCTTGTTATTACAAGATACCCTGTAATACTCGTCGTTGTTCCAGGAATCCCTTGTGCCACTGCCTTGCGGTTCCTTGCCGCAAAAATATCCCTACGAATTGTTTTTTCACACTTATCGAGTATCCGGTCATCCCTAGTTGTTCATGTGTTTCACAAAATCCTTCAAAATACTACCGATCTTTCGAGAATCCTCATTAGCCTATGGCTCTTGAAATGCTTGTCTGCATGCATTTTGGTTAATTCCAAATGACCAGCAATATTCATGGATGTCCTTTGCCTTTATCATCTTGGGTCCCTTGATTCAATATGTTGTGAATGTTGCAATCCTTAATCAGATCCTAGAATTCATCCTTTCAGCTCAGACGTCATTTTAAACATGAGCTGGATCTCGACCAATCAAATTGCCATCGATTGTACCCCTAAGCCTACTCAACTTATCCATCCTTGGTCAGAGCATTGCTTCTGATCCCCTGATTTGGAAATCATAATTCTTTTGCATTTGAACTTTGAATTAGTCAGATGTTTCTACCATCTGATCTCCTTGCATTCCTTCTTCTTCTGATTGAGTACCGATGCTCACATCAGATCCCTTGAGGACCACCGGATCCTTTATTGGATTTTATCCGACATCGTCCTTCATATTCAATAACCTTGTGAGCCTTTCCTAGGGTAAATAATGCCTTTGGTAAACTGTATCCTTTGCTTTGTCAACCACGTCGCACTTTCGAGCTTGTATTATCTACTCCTGAAGTTGTGGTATATGTTTCTACGATGCCCCGATGGGTTGAACCTATGCCTTCCTTAATCTGTGTGAACCCGAAAGATTTCACGGGTCATACTTATCTGGTATTGCACCAGATAAAAATTTTCAACAACTAATGTCATTTTTGAAAAGCGAGAGGTGAATGGAAGGTTATACATTGAAGAAGTGGGAGTCGACCTTGAACTTGTGTTCATGCCCATGGACACGATGTAGATCCTACCATAGAAGCTTCTTGTAATAATAACTATTTTGTTGATATAAGATCATCTGGTATCTGTGAATTGATCCTATGCAATCGTGGTTCCGACCATGATTATTCTCCTTTGATTCTATTTCTTGGACAAGTTAAAGTACTTGCCTTCTGCAGATCAGTACGCCTGCCCAACCTTTATTTTGTTCTACCTTCGAGTATTACCCCCTGGTATCTCGAGGATAGCAACCCATTGCACTTCATCTTATGAATTTCTGATGAAGTAGTTCCTTCCCCTGTCATAGTCACTCCACGGGTTCTGGGTTGTCGTCAACCAAGAACACCGATTTGTGAATCGAATCAACACTGAGATTCAGTACTCCCAGTACTTTGTTGTTGAGTATTTTAATACTCCATCATGTCATTCCTAGCCTGATCGGCTATATCATTCGTGCTGATTTTAACTATGCTACCTGGTCCGACAATGAGCTAAGATTACGTCGATTTTCCTTGTCATATCATTTCACCTTGAACAGCAAGCTTGATTTCGAGTTTGTGTCGTACTCGTGGTTCCAATAACCTTTCGCTTCATCATTCCTTTGACTTGATGTCATCGCCGATTGATTACATCTTCATGAATTCTCTTGACAAATGTGTCATGATCATCATCAACGTTTTGATGCTCTTCCAAGATATCTATTGAATTCTTCATGGGAAATACCATCCTTGTCCCTTGGTAAATTGTGTTGTCATCGACTACTTACTTACCGTCTTTCCAACACAAAGTTTGTGTTGTGGCTGTACCTTGAGATCCTAGCTATACAACTTGTCTTATGTCCTACCCTGAAGTATTACCATCTTTTATGACAAGAATGTCGTGAGAATTTCACCACCTCTTGAGAATTCTTGATACAGGTGATACCTTCTGCCATATCCGTTCATTCCTTGGTTCCTGTGTTATTTCTAAACCGGAAAACCGAGAATCGAACTATGATGTGCGACTTCAAAACTTCTAGCAACCCTATTGCATCGAAGTTAATGGTCAATTTTTCATTCTTAGACCATTGGTTATTGAACCACCATTCTAACATTGATCATGCTACTTAAGCCCATATTTCGGGTGCACCTTTCAACCAATGTTTAACTATGTATGTTTTCCTCGAACATACATCATTATATCATTTGACCTGACTAGTGTTATCTCCTTGTTCACATAATTGTGCAAACCCATCTTTTGGAAGTCTCGATGAATTGTCGCTGAGTTCATCAGCTACCACCTTATCCCTTCATTGGTTTAATGATGAGCTCTTGCTTCGGAACTCGCTTCCATAGTTCATTGCCCGAGAATCTTTTAATGTCATCCCATCAATTTGTGTTGCACCTTTTCTTCTCGAACATCCTGAGTCTGAGGTATCATGACACCAATCGGATCTGAATCTCGGTCAGATATGATGGTTGGGACAACTTTCCAGTAGTTATGACGTTGGTCCTCTGATGACCCGATAATATGATGTCATGCCTAGCACCCCCTGGCTGGAGGACCTATCATTATAATTTCTTTTGCAAGGATAACCATTCTTCCTGGAGGAGACTGTAAGACTTATTTTATAAGTTGCTCCTGATGGATCCATTGTGTTTCCAAAGTCCGATCTTCACCTGATGACCATGTCAATGCTATCTCGAAGCATGTCTATGGTACTCCGATTTTCAACAAGAACACTTATCCCAATGCTAATTGCTTCTTGCTCAATTATCCAAACACCGTTGTATGGGTAATGTCATGAAAATTTCTCTCCCCTACCTAAAGAGTTTTCTACATTATATCCTGACATGGATGCCATGCTCTGCTTGTCCTTGGGAAGGATATACCCTTGAAATATGTGTTTAAACACATTTTCCTTTCCATTGTTCTGTTTAATCTGATAATCATATTTTCCTTTCCATTGGTCGGTTTAACGTTTCTTGTGATCTATATAATCTAAGCAGTAATATTCTCCGCTTATGTAAACACCTCGCGTACAATTCATCAAGAAGACCCTATTACTATTATTGATGACATTCGGTAGCCACCGATGTACGAGAACTTTGCCTAATGGTCCACCTCGTTCAACGAGCAGGAAAATGGTTCTCTTCGTCCCTCGCCCTTGGTACCGACATTGTTGCCAACATAACTGATAGCCTACCCTCTGACATGTCTTGCTATCATGACCGTGCAAGATGTCCACGCCCTCCTTACTTTAACCCACATGGTGGGCCCATAACCCACAGTTCCATAGGATCAAAACCTGACTCTCCGGTAAACCCCCTGTTGCCAAGGTTGTTCCTCGCGCGTGGCCTCGTAAGTAATTTACGAGCCACCTTCCGAGAGATCATCAGTTCTGCTATCAGACGCAATACTTATTCCCCTTGCTCTGAACCCCTTTCACACTTTGTTTCAGGCAACGAACGATTGCCTATGCGCTTGAAACTTCTATTTTGAACCTTCTTACTTTGCTCACGATATTTTCTTAAGTTTCAATTCGAGAGTTGCTATCTGCCACCCTCCCCGATGTTATCGGCCAGATAGTCGACCTTGCAGAGGTCTGTTCTCCCGGAATGCCCACTCTTTATTCTTTCGTAAGTACGATGGAGATCCCGAAGAAAGGATGACAAATTGATCATGGTGATTTGAAGCACAGAAATGAAGACATCAACGAAAGGGGTCAACCTCTTTGAAAGTGCAGCCTAGACTGAGAAGACTCGTTAGGTTTTTCGCTACCAGCACCTTCCCCCCTTACTCCCCCTCTTAAAATCTCGGGATGAGATTTCTTGTAGTGGAGGAGAATTGTGACGCCCGGATAGTTACGCTGCAGTAACCCTCCGCTAATGATGCCATGTCACCACGATTACTGTTGTTAATCTTGCGATGATTCAAATCCCGTTCGAGTTTCAAATTTAAAATCAAGTCAAACAATTAAAGTTTTCAAAAGTCAAAAACTAAAATGTTGTTAATGTGACAAATAAATCATGGATATTATTGGTGGAGAAACAACATATTTATAAAATAATTAAATACCCTAAAGTGGTTAAAACAACAGCAAAACAATTAGTTATACTCCTAATATATTTTTACAAAATACTAAACTATTTTAGCTAGGTGCCAAAGTTATTGTGGCAGTGGTATAATTAATGTTACCATGTTAGGTGCTAATTGAATATTCTACCAAACTATAACAATTTGGGAAATAAAATTAAAACAATAAAAAAAGGGTATAAAATAAAACAAAAGTGAAAAAGACCCCCCCCCCACTGGCCTTTGGCCCAACAGGCCACCAGGCCGCCCAACCGGCCCACCTAGCCCGGGCCGCCCACCTCCGCTCCTCCATAACCCCCCTGGAGGCCGAACCCTAACCCGTAAACCCCCACCGACACCTCCCACTCCTCCCCCACGATCCCCATGCTCCTCTCCTCCCCCCGATCCAGATCGGGATCGGGCATTCGCTTCGCCACAAGACCGACCCGCCGACGCCACCGCGTTGGATCGTCGTCGCCTACCGTCGCCGTTGCCTCCTCGCCCTCCTCTCCCTCGCGCGACACCACGTGAAGCCGTGGCCACGCCTCATCGCCGCCCCGACGCTGGCGCCCGAGGACCTCGCCGGTCTGCTTCCTCCTCCTTGCCGGCCTGCCTCCACTTCGTCCGCGTCGTCCCCGACGACCTCCTCGCCCCCCGCTGCCCCATCCCTACAAATCCCGGTGAGGCCACGGCCTCTGCCCTCCTCCTTCCCCTGTCCCCGCGTCGCCCGCGCCTCCCTTGATGCGCCACCGCGCGCACACACGCCCGCGTGCCGGAGCTCACGCTCTGGGTAGCACGCGCTCACCTCACGCCCGCTCCGGCGCCGCTTGGCGCTCCTCCCGTCCATCCTGGCGGCCCGTGCTTCTCGCCACCTTGGCGCGGCGCCATCCGCACCGCTCCGGCGCCCGCTCCCGCTGCCCGCTTCGCGCCTCGCGCGGCTCTATCGCCACGCCGCGCCTCGCCGACCTCTCCCGCCCGCTGGCCGATGGCCCCGGCCTTGCATCGCTAACGGGCGGGCTATGGCCAAGCCCGCATGCCCATCCCCAACGCCCGCTAGCGACCAAACCCGCCAAGGCCCCTGGGGCCTATGACAGATGGGGCCCACGCCCTTAGAATGATTTAAAAAAAAGATAGAATTAATAATAATGAATATAAATTTAATTAATTAATTAACTAAATTAATCCTGTTTAATTAATGTAATTAATTAACTAACATAACTAATCTGTTAATTAAACTAATTAATTTGGTTAATTAGTTAACAGAGTATGACATGCGGGACCCACACGTCGGTTTGACTAAGTCAACACCTTTGTTGGCTGCTGACGTCATGATGACGTCAGCAGGCACTATTCTGGATAATGTTGAATTAAATTAATTGAATAAAATCAGAAAATGATTAAAACTTTAGAAAATCATATAAAATAATCCGTAACTCGCATGAAAATACTTTCTACATGAAAGTTTCTCAGAACGACGAGACGAATCCGGATACGCAGCCCGTTCGTCCGCCGCACATCCCTAACATATCGAACACGCAACTTTCCCCTCGGTTCACTCGTCCAAAACGCTAAACACCGGGATACTTTCTCGGATGTTTCCCCCTTTCGCGGTATCACCTACTACGCGTTAGGGCACACCTAACCCCGCTCATTGTCATGTCATGCGTCGTCATGCTTATGTTTGCATTGGATTTACTGTTTCTCCCCCCTCTTCTCTCCGACAGACTACGAGACCGACGCTGCTGCTGCCCAGTTCGACTACAATGTTGACGACCCCTCCTTCTTGCCAGAGCAACCACGCAAGCCCCCCCCCCCTTTGATCACCAGATATCGCCTATTCTTCTCTATACCGCTTGCATTAGAGTAGTGTAGCATGTTCTTGTTAGGTTACTCGATTCTGCTGTATAGCCTTTGTCATTGTTGCTACGATCGTTGATACCTTACCCGCAATCCTAAATGCTTAGTATAGGATGCTAGTTTATCATCATTGGCCCTACATTCTTGTCCGTCTGCTGTGCTATACTATCGAGCTGTGATCACTTGGGAGGTGATCATGGGTATATACTATATACTTTATACATGATACATGTGGTGACTAAAGTCGGCTCGGCTTGTGGAGCACCCGCGAGTGATTCACGGATTGGGGGCTGAAAGGACCTTTGTCCCAACGGCCCTCTGTGTGGATCTTTGTGGTGGAGCAACAGGGCAGGTTGAGACTGCCTAGGTGAGAGGTGGGTCTGGCCCTGGTCGGTGTCCGCGGTTACATCCATTAACACGCTTAACGAGATCTTGGTATTTGATCTGAGTCTCGCCATTTGGTCTATACGCACTAACCAACTACGTGGGAAAGATATGGGTAGTCGTGGTATCAGCCGAAGCCCTCGTGACGTCAGGGACTGAGCGGCGCGCGCCGGATTGGAACGCAAGCCTGCTCTGGTATTAAGGGGCTAGTTCGCTTCCGCCACAGACGCAACGTCTTGTGTGTGCTAAGGCGATGGGCCTGCACTGTGTGCTTAGGTTTAGACCGACGTCCTGACCTCTTTGTTGGCCTAGGTGGGGCTGCGACGTGTTGATCTTCCGCGGCCGGGCGTGACCCAGAAAAGTGTGTCCGGCCAAATGGGATCAAGCGTGTTGGGTTATGTGGTGCACCCCTGCAGGGAAGTTTATCTACTCGAATAGCCGTGATCTTCAGTAACATGACGACTTGGAGTTGTACCTTGACCTTATGTCTACTAGAACTGGATACTTAATAAAACACACCCTTTCAAGTGCCAGATACAACCCGGTGATCACTCTCTAACAGGGCAACGAGGAGGGGATCGCCGGGTAGGATTATGCTATGCGATGCTACTTGGAGGACTTGATCTACTCTCTTCTACATCTTTGCAAGACGGAGGCTGCGAAGCGTACTCTTCGACATGATTAGTTATCCCCCTATTATTCTGACATTCTGCAGTTCAGTCCACTGATATGGCCCTTTACACATATACCCATGCATATGTAGTGTAGCTCCTTGCTTGCGAGTAATTTGGATGAGTACTCACGGTTGCTTTCTCCCCCCTTTTCCCCCTTCCCTTCTACCTGGTTGTTGCAACCAGATGTCGGAGCCCAGGAGCCAGACTCCATCGTCGACGACGACTCCTACTACACCGGAGGTGCCTACTACTATGTGCAGCCCGCTGACGACGACCAGGAGTAGTTTAGGAGGATCCCAGGCAGGAGGCCTGCGCCTCTTTCGATCTGTATCCCAGTTTGTGCAAGCCTTCTTAAGGCAAACTTGTTTAACTTATGTATGTACTCAGATATTGTTGCTTCCGCCGACTCGTCTATGATCGAGCACTTCTATTCGAGCCCTCTAGGGCCCTGGCTTGTATTATGGTGCTTGTATGACTTATTTATGTTTTAAGAGTTGTGTTGTGATATCTTCCCGTGAGTCCCTGATCTTGATCGTACACGTTTGCATGCATGATTAGTGTACGATTGAATCAGGGGCGTCACAATGAAAGAATTATGAACGGTGGCTTTGCCACAAATACTATGTCAACTACATGATCATGCAAAGCAATATGACAATGATGAACGTGTCATGATAAACGGAATGGTGGAAAGTTGCATGGAAATATAAATCGGTATGGCTATGGAAATGCCATAATAGGTAGGTATGGTGGCTGTTTTGAGGAAGATATAAGGAGGTTTATGTGTGAAAGAGAGTATCATATCACGGGGTTTGGATGCACCGCGAAGTTTGCACCAACTCTCAATGTGAGAAAGGGCAATGCAGTGCATCAAGAGGCTAGCAATGATGGAAAGGTGAGAGTGCGTATAATCCATGGACTCAACATTAGTCATAAAGAACTCACATACTTATTGCAAAAATCTACAAGTCATCAAAAACCAAGCACTACGCGCATGCTCCTAGGGGGATAGATTGGTAGGAAAAGACCATCGCTCATCCCCGACCGCCACTCATAAGGAGGACAATCAAAGAACACCTCATGTTTCAAATATGTTACATAACGTTTACCATACGTGCATGATACGGGACTTGCAAACTTCAACACAAGTATTTATCAAATTCACAACTACTCAACTAGCACGACTTTGATATCACTACCTCCATGTCTCAAAACAATCATCAAGCATCAAACTTCTCTTAGTATTCAACACACTCATAAGAAAGTTTTTACTATTCTTGAATACCTAGCATATTAGGATTATTTAAGCAAATTACCATGCTATTTAAGACTCTCAAAATAATCAAAGTGAAGCATGAGAGATCAATAGTTTCTATAAAACAAATCCACCACCGTGCTCTAAAAGATATAAGTGAAGTACTAGAGCAAAACTATATAACTCAAAAGATATAAGTGAAGCACATAGAGTATTCTAATAATTTTCGAATCATGCGTGTCTCTCTCAAAAGGTGTGTACAGCAAGGATGATTGTGGTAAACTAAAAAGCAAAGACTCAAATCATACAAGACGCTCTAAGCAAAACACATATCATGTGGTGAATAAAAATATAGCTCCAAGTAAAGTTACCGATGAAAGTAGATTTAAAGAGGGATGCCTTCCGGCATCCCCAAGCTTTGGCTTTTGGTGTCCTTAGATTATCTTGGGGTGCCATGGGCATCCCCAAGATTAGGCTCTTGCCACTCCTTGTTCCATAATCCATCAAATCTTTCACCCAAAACTTGAAAACTTCACAACACAAAACTCAGCAGAAAATCTCGTGAGCTCCGTTAGCGAAAAAAAACAAAAGACCACTTCAAGGTACTGTAATGAACTCATTCTTTATTTATATTGGTGTTAAACCTACTGTATTCCAACTTCTCCATGGTTTATAAACTCTTTTACTAGCCATAGATTCATCAAAATAAGCAAACAAGACACGAAAAACAGAATCTATCAAAAACAAAACAGTCTGTAGTAATCTGTAACTAACGCAACCTTATGGAACTCCACAAAATCAGAAAAAATAGGAAGACCCAAACAATTTTTTTATTGATCAGCAGCAATTGTAATCAATATTTTATCACGTTCTGGTGATTTTTAACAATTATTTTCGTGAACAGAAAGTTTCTGGAAATTACAGCAAGATCAAATAACTATCATCCAAGAAGATCCTATAGGTTTAACTTGGCACAAACACTAATTAAAACATAAAAACACATCTAACCAGAGGCTAGATAAAATATTTATTCCTAAACATAAGCAAAAGCAAAAAAACAAAAAATAAAATTGGGTTGCCTCCCAACAAGCGCTATCGTTTAACGCCCCTAGCTAGGCATAAAATCAAGGATAGATCTAGGTATTGCCATCTTTGGTAGGCAATCCATAAGTGGCTCTCATGATAGATTCATATGGTAATTTTATTTTATTCATAGGGAAGTGTTCCATGACTTTCTTTAATGGAAATTGGAATCTAATATTCCCTTCCTTCATATTAATTATTGCACCAATCGTTCTAAGGAAAGGTCTACTGAGAATAATAGGACATGAAGGATTGCAATCTATATCAAGAACGATAAAATCTACGGGCACATAGTTCCTATTTGCAACAATAATAACATCATTAATTCTTCCCATAGGTTTCTTAATAGTGGAATCCGCAAGGTGCAAGTTCAAAGAGCAATCATCAAAATCACGGAAACCTAGCAAATCGCACAAAGTTTTTGGAATCGTGGAAACACTAGCACCCAAATCACACAAAGCATAGCATTCATGATCTTTAATATTAATTTTAATAGTAGGTTCCCACTCATCATAAAGTTTTCTAGGGATAGAAACTTCCAACTCAAGCTTTTCTTCATAAGATTGCATCAAAGCATCAACGATATGTTTGGTAAAAGCTTTATTTTGACTATAAGCATGAGGAGAATTTAGCACGGGTTGCAACAAGGAAATACAATCAATCAAAGAGCAATTATCATAATTAAATTCCTTGAAATCCAAAATAGTGGGTTTATTAATATCTAGGGTTTTTTTCTCTTCAATCCCACTTTTGTCAAATTTAGCACCAAGATCTAAAACTCTGAATTTCTGGAACGCCTTCTAGGTAAAGGTGGATCATATTCAGTCCCATCATTATCAAGTCAAGATTCATATTGCAAAACAAATATTTAATAGGGGAAACATCAATAACTTTTAGATCTTCATCTTTATTTTCATAGAAATTTGAAGAACACGCTTTCATAAAGCAATCTTTCTTAGCACGCATCCTAGCGGTTCTTTCTTTGCACTCATCAATGGAAATTCTCATGGCTTTGAGAGACTCATTGATATCATGCTTAGGAGGAATAGATCTAAGTTTTAAATAATCAACATCAAGAGAAATTCTATCAACGTTCCTAGTCAATTCATCAACTTTAAGCAAGTTCTCTTCAAGCAAAGCATTGAAATTCTTTTGCGAATTCATAAACTCTTTAACACTAGTCTCGAATTCAGAGGGCATCTTATTAAAATTTCCATAAGAGTTGTTGTAGGAATTACCATTATTATTAGAGGAATTGCTAGGATAAGGCCTAGGATTAAAGTTTCCTCTATACGCGTTGTTACCAAAATTATTCCATCCAACGAAATTCACATCAAAAGATTCATTATTATTCTCAATCAAAGTAGACAAGGGCATATCATTAGGATCAGAAGAAACACTCTTACTAGCAAATAATTTCATAAGTTCATCCATCTTTCCACCCAAAACATTAATTTCTTCTATCGCATGCACTTTTTTATTAGTAGATCTTTCAGTGTGTCATTGAGAATAATTAACCATAATATTATCTAGGAGTTTAGTAGCTTCTCCTAAAGTGATTTCCATAAAAGTGCCTCCCGCGGCCGAATCTAAAAGATTTCTAGAAGCAAAATTCAATCCGGCATAATTTTTTTGTATAATCATCCACAAATTCAAACCATGAGTAGGGCAATTACGTATCATTAATTTCATCCTCTCCCAAACTTGTGCAACATGTTCATGATCAAGTTGCTTAAAATTCATGATATCGTTTCTAAGAGAGATGATCTTAGCGGGAGGAAAATACTTAGAGATAAAAGCATCTTTGCACTTATTCCAAGAATCAATACTGTTTTTAGGCAAAGACGAAAACCAAGCTTTAGCACGATCTCTAAGCGAAAAATGAAATAGCTTCAATTTAACGATGTCATTATCAACATATTTCTTCTTTTGCATATCACACAAATCAACGAAGCTATTTAGATGAGTAACGGCATCTTCACTAGGAAGGCCGGCAAATTGATTTTTCATGACAAGATTCAACAAAGCAGCATTGATTTCACAAGATTCAGTATCAGTAAGAGGAGCAATCGGAGTGCTAAGGAAATCATTATTGTTGATATTGGTAAAGTCACACAATTTGGTATTATCTTGAGCCATCGTGACAAACAAGCAATCCAACACACGAGCAAACGAGAAACAAGCGAAAAAGAGGCGAACGAAAAAGAGAGGGCGAATAAAACGGCAAGGGTGAAGTGGGGGAGAGGAAAACGAGAGGCAAATGGCAAATAATGTAATGCGGGAGATAAGGGTTTGTGATGGGTACTTGTTATGTTGACTTTTGCGTAGACCTCCCAGGCAATGGCGCAAGCAATCCTTCTTGCTACTCTTGAGCAATGCGTTGGTTTTCCCTTGAAGAGGAAAGGGTGATGCAGCAAAGTAGCGTAAGTATTTCCCTCAGTTTTTGAGAACCAAGGTATCAATCCAGTAGGAGGCTACGCGCTAGTCCCTCGCACCTACACAAAACAAATAAATCCTCGCAACCAACGTGATAAGGGGTTGTCAATCCCTACACGATCACTTACGAGAGTGAGATCTGATAGATATGATAGGATAATATTTTTGGTATTTTTATGATAAAGATGCAAAGTAAAAAAAAGCAAAGTAAAAAGAAATGGAAATAACTAAGTGTTGGAAGTTTAATATGATGAAGATAGACCCGGGGGCCATAGGTTTCACTAGTGGCTTCTCTCGAGAGCATAAGCATTTTACGGTGGGTGAACAAATTACTGTTGAGAAATTGACAGAATTGAGGATAGTTATGAGAATATCTAGGTATGATCATGTATATAGGCATCACGTCTGAGACAAGTAGACCGACTCCTGCCTGCATCTACTACTATTACTCCACACATCGACCGCTATCCAGCATGCATCTAGAGTATTTAGTTCATAAGAACAGAGTAACGCCTTAAGCAAGATGACATGATGTAGAGGATAAATTCATGCAATATGATAAAACCCATCTTGTTATCCTCGATGGCAACAATACAATACGTGCCTTGCTGCCCCTCATCACTTTGGGAAAGGACACCGCAAGATTGAACCCAAAGCTAAGCACTTCTCCCATTGCAAGAAAGATCAATCTAGTAGGCCAAACCAAACTGATAATTTGCAAAGATAACCAATCATACATAAAAGAATTCAGAAGATTCAAATATTGTTCATAAATAAACTTGATCATAAACCCACAATTCATCGGTCTCAACAAGCACACCGCAAAAGAAGATTACATCGAATAGATCTCCACGAGAGAGGGGGAGAACATTGTATTGATATCCAAAAAGAGAGAGGAAGCCATCTAGCTAATAACTATGGACCCGAAGGTCTGAGGTAAACTACTCACACTTCATCGGAGAGGCTATGGTGTTGATGTAGAAGCCCATCGTGATCGATGCCCCTCCGGCGGAGCTCCGGAACAGGCCTTAAGATGGGATCTCGTGGGTACAGAAGGTTGCGGTGGTGGAATTAGGTTTTTGGCTCCGTATCTGATCGTTTGTGGGTACGTAGGTATATATAGGAGGAAGGAGTACGTCGGTGGAGCAACATGGGGCCCACGAGGGTGGGGGCGCACCTGGGGGGGGGGGGGTAGGCGCGCCCCCTACCTCATGGCTTCCTGGAAGCTTCCTTGACTTAGGGTCCAAGTCTCCTGGATCATGTTCGTTCCAAAAATCACGTTCCCGAAGGTTTCATTCCGTTTGGACTCCGTTTGATATTCTTTTTCTGCGAAACTCTGAAATAGGCAAAAACAGCAATTCTGGGCTGGGCCTCCAGTTAATAGGTTAGTCCCAAAAAAATATAAAAGTGAATAATAAAGCCCAATAATGTCCAAAATAGAAGATAATATAGCATGGAGCAATCAAAAATTATAGATACGTTCGAGACGTATCAAGGTCTCACCCTCGACACTCGATAGTAGCTCTGCAGAGTCGATCAACAAAAGGGGCGTGATGTGATGTGAGGTGTCGGGCTCTGGTCGTCGATCACGTTGATCAAGTCGTCGATGATGAAGCAGGGGCAACAAGGACAAGGTGGGGGTCACTGATGGATCACTATCCAACCTATACGAAGCAGTTTACGATAAGTAGGTAGGTAACAATAGCAGGTACAAAAGCAGCCTATGCATCAGAATAGGTGCAATCAATAACAGTAGAAAAATCTAATGACAGCATGAGAGAATGGAATGGGCGATATCGGGATGATCAAAGGGGGGGCTTGCCTGGAAGCTCCGCTGAAAGGGAATAAGGGTCGTCGTCGACGTAGTCGATCACAGGGGCATCAGTAGCGGTCTCGGGGTCTACCGGAGAGAAGAGGGGGAAGAAATAGTAAATATAATGCAAATAGATGCAACACAGATGCATGACAACGGTAACACGCAGGGATAGGGGTGTTCTAACGCGGTGTTACACGATACCGGAGAAGGGGAATAACATCCGGAAAGGTTTTCCGGAGTTAGGCATTTTCGGACAGACGAACCGGAGGGGAAAATTTCGATGTTCGCTATGCTAGGGGCATGTGACGGATTAATGGAGAGTGTATTCCGATTCGTCATATTTTTCTGAGCAACTTTCATGTATAAAACTTTTTAATCCGAGTTACGGATTATTTTCTATGATTTTCTAAAGTTTTAGCAATATTCTGAAATTATTAATAATTTGAAAATAAATGCTAAAATGCTAGATGCACCCAGCAGAGTGTACACAGAACTGTACCCAGTGGCTGACAGGTGGGCCAGGGGGGTCCCAGTTGACCAGTCAACGTTTGACAGGTCAACAGGGGGTGGGGCCCCCGTGTCATGCATTGATTAGCCTAGCCTAACAGTTTAGTTAACTAAACTAGTGATTAGGCTAATTAATCCCGAGTTAATTAAGCTAATTAGGTATTTAATTAATTAATTTCTATTTTTTTAAGGGGGCGTGGGGCCCCAACGTCAGTGGCCCACGGGGCCTAAACGGGCGACGGGTCACAGGCGTATGGGTGCGGGGCGCACCCAGGTGCCCATCACGCGGGGGGTGGTAAGGCGAGGCCGGCCGGTCGAGACTATTCCCGACGGGCGGCGAGGCTACGGCCGGGCGGGCGCCGGGCGCTACGCGGGCGAAGGCCGGGAGCGAGCGCGGCGCCAATGGGGCGGAGCGGCGGTCGATGGGGACGCAGCAGCAGCAGAGCTCGCGGGGATAGTAAGCGCGGCCGTGCGCGTGGAGCGGCGTTGGGCGGCAGGGCCGCGGGCATGGGTGGTCGCGGCGGACGTAGGCTGTAGCGGCGGCAATGGAGCAGAGCAGCAGCAAGCAGCGCGGAGTAGCCAGAGGAGGCGCACGCGGTGGCGACATCCAGCGCGTCGACGATGACGACGTCCAGCTCCAGCTGCAGGCTTTAGGGGCCGGCAGCAGCAGATGCAGAAGCAGTAGCGGGCGAAGACAACGCGGCCACGGCACTGTCAGCAGCGCGGTGCGGGGCTCGGGTGAGCTGCGAGCATAGCAGAGAAAGGGGGAGGATGCAGCAGCGGTGGCAGCAAGCGGCAGCGCCGGCGAAAGCAGCAGCAAGCACCATCAGGTGGTCGCTGGCATGCAGGCGTTGCGGTGCAGCACGCGCGGGCAGGGCAAAGCGGGCGCGAGGCGCCGCAGACGCGCCTCGTGGCACGGCCGAGGCCGCGCGACAAGAGGGGCTATGAGAGGGCGGAGCTCGACGGATCCGCGACTACGGGGCACACGAGTTTCCCTGGGTCCCCATGAGCTCGCCAGTAGGGTCAACTCAACACGGGGCTGGCTACAACAGTGGCAACAATCATGACGGCGGAAATAGAGGTTCGGCCGGAGCACGGTAGCGACGGTAGCGCGTGACGGCAGTGGATCAAGCACGCAGAGCGGGAGGCGCGGCCCTGGGCACACGCACACGAGCGAGGGGGCGAACTGGGCCAGCCAGAGACGCGAGGGAAAAAGCACGGCCACGGCGAGCTCGTGGCCATGGCAGACGATGGCTTCGGCCTCGAACAGAGCGATGAATACGACCGCAGATCCGCATGGGAAGGAGAGGGGAATGGTTGGGAGCCTCACCGCGGAGGCACACGGTGGCCCGTTGGTGGCTTAGGAGCAGCAGAACGGCGACAATCGTCACGGACGCGCCGGTGACCAAAGGTTGAAGACGATGATGGATCCGGCGATGTAGGGGCTCCCACCAAGGACTCGAGGGTGTGCACGACGCAGCAGACGACGACGGAGCTGATGGTCCAGCTCCTAGGCGCCTGGGTCGACGGTGGCCGCGTGGACAAGTCGAGGCATGGCGATGGCGGCGCGGTTGCGAGCGGAGGGAGAGGAGGGCAACGCGAGGGGAATGGAGAGGGGCCGGCTAGGGTTCCAGGCGCAGGGGGTAGATATAGGCAGGGGGAACGCCGGAGGGCCGTCGGATGGCCGCCATAGCGACAGCCGGTGCAGTGGCAGGCATCGGCGCTGCCCACGATCCCCCCCCCCCTCGTGAACAAGGAGGGGGAGGCAGTGTGGCTTGGGCCACCTAGTGGTTAGGTGGGCCAAGTGGCCCAGGGGGAGGGGGTTGTCTCGTTTAGTTTTATATTTTTTGTTTAATTACTTTTTATTATTTACCTTTACCGTTTTAATTAATTTCCACAATATTTTAGTTTAGTTAAAATACAAAAGTAGTTTCTAAATTAGTATTAGTATTTATGCCACTGCCACAAAATAACTTGGCACAAAATAAATTAGTTTAGAGTTTTTATAAATTAAAAATCATTTATATAATTGCCTTTAGCCACTGTTTTATTCACAAAGGGCATTTAAACACTTTACAAAAGTGTTGGGTCACCACCATAATTAGTTATGGAATATTTGCCACATGATAAACATTTCAGTTTGCATGTTGATGAAATAGAAATTTTGGTCTTGAATTGAATTTGAATTTGAATTAGGTCTTGGATCATATGAGGATTAACAACAGTAATGTGGTGACATGGCACCATTAACTAGGGATTACTGTAGCTTAATTATCCGGGCATTACACATCCCACAATAAAGAAAATTGCATTGATAAATATGTTTGGTAGCATTCCACATCAAAAATTCTACTTTTATCATTTACCTACTCAAGGACGAGCAGGAATTAAGCTTAGGGATGCTTGATACGTCTCAAACGTATCTATAATTTTTGATTGTTCCATGCTATTATATAATCTGTTTTGGATGTTTTATATGCATTAATATGCTATTTTATAGTATTTTGGGGACTAACTTATTAACCTAGAGCCCAGTGTCAGTTTCTGTTTTTTCCTTGTTTTTGAGCTTTGGAGAAAAGGAATACCAAACAGAGTCCAAACGGAATAAAACTTCATGATGATTTTTCTTGGACCAGAGGACACCCAGGGGAGTTCGAGCCCAAGTCAGAAGAGTCGCAAGGCGACGGCAAGTGTGGAGGGCGCGCTGGGGGGGTTGGGGCGCCTGTTGGGGAACACAGTAATTTCAAAAAAAAATCCTACGCACACACAAGATCCATCTAGGTGATGCCTAGCAAGGAGAGGGGAGACTGTTGTCCACGTACCCTCGTAGACCGAAAGCGGAAGTGTTATGACAACGCGGTTGATGTAGTCGTACGTCTTCACGATCTGACCGATCCTAGCACCGAAGGTACGGCACCTCCGTGATCTGCACACGTTCAGCTCGGTGACGTCCCACGAACTCTAGAACCAGCTGAGGTCGAGGGAGAGTTTCGTAAGCATGATGGCATGGTGACGGTGATGATGAAGCTACACGCGCAGAGCTTCTCCTAAGCACTGCAACGATATGACCGAGGTGGAACTCTGTGGAGGGGGGCACCGCACACTGCTAAACAATCAACTTGTGTCTCTATGGGGTGCCCCCTCCCTCGTATATAAAGGAGTGGAGGAGGGGGAGGGTCGGCCCTCTCATGGCGCGCCCAAGGGGGGAGTCCTACTCCCGGTGGGAGTAGGATTCCCTCTTTCCCTAGTAGGAGTAGGAGAAGAGGGAAGGAGGAGAGAGGGAGAAGGAAAGGGGGGCGCCGCCCCCCTTCCCTAGTACAATTCGGACCCAAGAGGGAGGGGGGCACGGCCTGCCCTGGCCGCCCCTCTCTCTCTCCACTATGGCCCATTAAGGCCCAATAACTCCCCGGGGGGGTTCCGTAACCCCTAGATCTCGATAAATGCTCGAACTCACCCGGAACCATTCCGATGTCCAAACATAGCCTTCCAATATATCGATCTTTATGTCTCGACCATTTCGAGACTCCTCGTCATGTCCGTGATCACATACGGGACTCCGAACAACCTTCGGTACATCAAAACACATAAACTCATAATACCGATCATCATCGAACGTTAAGCGTGCGGACCCTACGGGTTCGAGAACTATGTAGACATGACCGAGACTCATCTCCGGTCAATAACCAATAGCGGAACCTGGATGCTCATATTGGTTCCTACATATTCTAGGAAGATCTTTATCGGTCAAACCGCATAACAACATACGTTGTCCCCTTTGTCATCGGTATGTCACTTGCCCGAGATTCGATCGTCGGTATCTCAATACCTAGTTCAATCTCGTTACCGGCAAGTCTCTTTACTCGTTCCGTAATACATCATCCCATAACTAACTCATTAGTCACATTTCTTGCAAGGCTTATAGTGATGTGCATTACCGAGAGGGCCCAGAGATACCTCTCCGACAATCGGAGTGACAAATCCTAATCTCGATCTATGCCAACTCAACAAGTACCATCGGAGACACCTGAGAGCACATTTATAATCCACCCAGTTACGTTGTGACGTTTGGTAGCACACAAAGTGTTCCTCCGGTATTCGGGAGTTGCATAATCTCATAGTCATAGGAACATGTATAAGTTATGAAGAAAGCAAAAGCAACAAACTAAACGATCATCGTGCTAAGCTAACGGATGGGTCAAGTCAATCACATCATTCTCTAATGATGTTATCCCGTTAATCAAATGAAAACTCATGTCCATGGCTAGGAAACTTAACCATCTTTGATTAACAAGCTAGTAAACTAGAGGCATACTAGTGACACTCATTTTGTCTATGTATTCACACATGTACTAAGTTTCTGGTTAATACATTTATAGCATGAATAATAAACATTTATCATGATATAAGGAAATATAAATAAAAACTTTATTATTGCCTCTAGGGCATATTTCCTTCAGCGCCCCCCTACCTTGCCACCTCCTCGGGACTCTTCTGACCTAACCCTTTGCCCTATATATTGACATATATTCCAGAACCACCAGAAGCATCCACGAAAACACTTTTCCACCGCCAAAACCTTCTGTTCCCATGAGATCCCATCTTTGGGCCTTTTCCGGCATCCTGCCGGAGGGGGATTCGATCACGGAGGGCATCTACATCAACTCTATTGCCCTTTCGATGAAGCGTGAGAAGTTTACCACAGACGTACGGGTCCATAGCTAGTAGCTAGATGGCTTCTTATCTCTCTTTGAGTCTCAATACCATGTTCTCCTCGATGTTCTTGGAGATCTATCTGATGTAATCTTCTATTGCGGTGTGTTTGTCAAGATCCGATGAATTGTGGATTTATGATCAGCTTATCTATGAATATTATTTGAATCCTCTCTGAATTGTTATATGCATGATTTGGTATCTTTGTATTTCTTTTCGAATTATCGGTTTGGTTTGGCCAACTAGATTGGTTTTTCTTGCAATGGGAGATGTGCTTAGCTTTGGGTTCAATCTTGCGTGATTTCACCCAGTGAAAAAGTAGGGGTAGCGAGACACATATTGAATTGTTGCCATCGAGGATAAAAAGATGGGGTTTATATCATATTGCATGAGTTTATTCCTCTACATCATGTCATTTGACTTAAGGTGTTACTCCGTTCTTTATGAACTTAATACTCTAGATGCATGCTGGATAGCGGTCGATGTGTGGAGTAATAGTAGTAGATGCAGGTGATGACCCACAAGTATAGGGGATAAATTGTAGCTCTTTTCGGTAAGTAAGAGTGTCAAACCCAACGAGGAGCAGAAGGAAATGACAAGTAGTTTTCTGTAAGGTAATGTCAGCAAGTGCTGAAATTGTGGAGTAGTTTGATAGAAAGATAATTTGTAACGAGCAAGTAATGGTAGTAGTAACAAAAGTGCAGTAAGGTAGCCCAATCCCTTTGAGGCAAAGGACATGCCAAAGCGGTCTCTTATGATAAGCAAAGCGTTCTTGAGGGTACACGGAAATTTCATCTAGTCACTTTCATCATGTTGGTTTGATTTGTGTTTGCTACTTTGATAATTTGATATGTGGGTGGACCGGTGCTTAGGTGCTGTTATTACTTGAGCAAACCTCCTACTTATGATTAACCCTCCCGCAAGCATCCACAACTACGAGAAAAGTATTAAGAATAAATTCTAACCATAGCATTAAACTTTTGGATCCAATCGGTCCCTTACGAAATAATGCATAAACTGAGGTTTAAGCTTCTGTCACTCTCGCAACCCACCATCTAATTGCTACTCCACAATGCATTCCCTTAGGACCAAACATGGTGAAGTGTCATGTAGTCGACGTTCACATGACACCACTAAGGGAATAACAACATACATACTATCAAAATATCGATCCCATATCAAGTTCACATGATTACTTGCAACATGATTTCTCCCGTGACCTCAAGAACAAAAGTAACTACTCACAAATGATAAATATGTTCATGATCATAGGAGTATTAAATAGCATAATGGATATGAACATATAATCTTCCACCAAATAAACCATATAGTAATCATCTACAAGATGTAATCAACACTAAATGTCGGGGATATACCCCGCGGTATGACCCGGCCGGAAGTATGACCCGACCTGACTTGGCGCTTCAGCGATGACCCCTCGGAGGACTGGCGACTCACGAGCCCGACGACTCACGGATGACCCCGACGGCGGGTCAGATAGAAGACTAGGCCCAAGGCCCAGTAGGCCGGCTCATGTTATTGTGCGCCGGCTTAAGACGGAAGGCAAGAGGAATATTTCCTTTACAAGGAAGCAAGACCCGGACTTGTAAATCGACTTGTAAGAGAAGATAGACTAGTCCTAGTCCTACTAGGACTCCACATGTAACCCGCCCCTCTAACTTATATAAGGAGGGGCAGGGCTCCCCAAGAGGGGGGACAAGAAAATAATCTCTAGGGCTAGACAAAAAGAGCCGGCTTACCGGCGACTCTCTCATGAGCATAATGAGATCTAGCCACAAACAACATGTAGGGTTATTACCGGATGATGTTTCCCGGGGCCCGAAGCTGTCTAAATCTTCGTCTTGCGTGTTGTGTCTCTCGATTCCGATCAACCCCTTCAAGCTACCGCATAGATGCGTTGGCCTCGCGACTAAGTCCTGACACTAAGGACATCTGCCGTGACAATTCCACGGCAGTTGGCGCCCACCGTGGGGCCTACGCACGATGGTGTTGAGATCTTGGAGGGATCTTTTCCATGGATCGAGAAGCTTGCGATATGTCAGATTAACAAGAGCCGGCACAGAGCAATCTCGCAGGGTAACCCGGCATGAAGAGCCGGCAAATTCATTGCTTTGTGATTAATCCTGGAGCTGGTATATATTCAAAGTTTGAGATGAGAATCAGGGATGTGTGTCGTTCACCGCTGCAAAGTCGCCGTAATTGATTTGACGGTTTCATCATCCGGATACAAGTTTCTGAGGAAGACTGCCAAAATTGCCGAAGCCGTGTCAAAGATGAATCTGCTAAAAGGATCTTAACCAAAGGCGTTTCAACGGCAAGTATCCAGCCAGCCATTGGTTTTATCTGGCGTGAAGACCAAAGTCAAACGGATCCATTGAGCACTTGAGTAATATCCACGTGAGAGCTCAACTTCTGAGTTGGAAAAAATAGAGGGAAAAGGAAGCAGCCCACGATCCGCAAGTGGACGGGGAGAGGAAAGAAGAAACTCGGTCTCCACCTTCGAGTCGGTCTCGCCTGGCCGATCCCGTCGGGCCAGCCGTGAGCCGTCGCGTCCGCACGGTATCACCTTGCTGCCTTCGCTCTTCTCCGTCCGCGCAGGCGTGCATCTGCGCCTGGCGCGCCCCTGCCTCGTCGTGTTCTGCGCGCCGCAGCGGGTCCTCCGCTTCCGCGCTGTCGTGGTCCTCCTCCACCTGCGCCGCCGCGTCTCAAGCCGGCCTCTGCCGAGCTGTCGTGCTCACCTCGGATGAACCCCGTTGAGCCACTACGGCCGCCTCAAGCCGCCGCGACCGCACCCTGCGCTTCAACCGCAGCAGTGCCGCCACCACGGCCCTCCGCGGCGTCAAATCGCCGAACCGCCGTTTCTGTCTCGAGTGCCCGCCGTGGTTTACCTGGGCCTCCCACGCGATTTGCCGGGCCTCCGCCTTGTCAAGTTTCAGCTGCGCCACGCTGGAGAGCTGCCGTTCGACTCTAAGCCATTACTGCGGAATGCCACCACCGGTGAGCCGCCTTGACCGGGTCACCTCCGCCGCGCGCTGCAGTAGTAAGCCTTGAAACACCAGCCTCCGATTCCGAGTAGCCTCGACGCCGTGACTCGCTCCGCTTTCGGCTCCAATCCATTGACCGTCTTCGCTCCAGGCTGGCCTACCCCCGGCTGAGAATCGCCCGCACCGGTCTCCGTCTCGCTATCGGAGAAGGCGCCGAGTCACTTCCAAGTCAATCCTGTGCAAAATCCGCCTTCGAGCCTCTCTCCGTCAAGCCGTTGTGCTGCCGCATTGCCAAGCCGGCTGCCGTCGCTGCTTCCCTGAGCCGCCACTACCTCATCGCTTCGCCTCCGCCGGCCTCGTCCAAGTCGCTGGTGTGGCCTCACTGCCACCAGCCGCCCTGCTGCTCCGCGGTTAAAGAGCTACCCTGCTCCCATCAAGCCGCCACAAACGCCGCCTTTGCCATACTGCACCGTGCGAGTCGCATCGCCGCTATCGCGCCTTGCCTCGCTGCATCGTCTCTTTCCTCCTCACCACAAGCCGCCTCTGCCTAGGTCTGGAACATATAGTGAATACAGGAGAAGGTCACTTCAGCAATGGTTATGAGAAAAGCTGGATGTTGCTCACAGAGTTTGTACGAATACATACCGGAGAAAACATCAAGTATTCACATGGAAGATCAAGTTGAAAAGTCAACCATATTATCAGGACATGTGCGTTGGTAGTACTTGATGATATGGTCGCGTGTATGGCTATTATCAGGGAAGGGTAGCTGCTGGAGATGTTCAGATGAGCTGCTTTCAAACATCCGAAAAATACCAGGTGTTGTTTACCCTATTTATTTTAAGCACATATTAATTCATCCGAGCAAAACTACTTTGCCCTGCTGTATTTTATATGCAGGAGAATTATTCATTACAAAGTGGCATTATACCGCGGAGATAGGAGGCTTGCCAACATCATTCGGCACAGGTGGTCGTCCTTACTCAACGGACTCCAGCACCGGCTTACAACGCTGTGGCTGTCTCTCGTGACCACGCCGGCTTACAACAAGGAGGACAACTTGCCCGTCCGCACCGGCTTACAACGCCATGGCCGGTTCATCTGTCTGTGCCATCTCAGATGTTGCGGTTGTCTTTACCGTCCGTCTCTCGCGGCCTGGTCTACATCAACACATCGGGCCGCACCTATCTGCATGAGCTGTTTATTGAGTATGAGCAAGTCACTGCTTGGGAAGCCCGGTTTTCTTCCAACAAATTGGAGGCAAATTATCATGTGTTATCAGCCGCCGTCTGTACTAGATGGCTCAATGGGCAGGCGCACAAGTCGCAACCATTGCGGTTTGGTTAACTTCAAACAACCAGTTGGAAGGAACCATTGGCCGAGTTGCTGACACGGTTCATACGGGATCATTTATAACCCGCCGCAGTCACCTCAACCTTCTGTGGATTCACATCGCGTTATCAACGCTAATGATATACACCTTCTGCTATTGTCAAATATGGAGAATCTCAAGCCAACTCTTCGAGTCATCTTGAGACTCGGGGGCTACAATGGTATGGCTCGGCAAAATTAGCCGGTTTCAATGAATTCAAGAACTCCAGGTCATTGAAGGGAAGATAACCCGGAGGCTACTGCTTTATTGGCGAATATTTAAAAGCCGTCAGAAAAATTGCCGGTTCAAAATGAAGATTCCGGTTTAAAATACATCTCAAGAGACATCTCTCTCCCGCAAAGCTTTGAAGCTCTCAAAACCGGTTCAACATCCGGATCAAGGTAAATTTGTCCCTTACAAAGTTTTGAGGATCTCAATATTCGGTTTAAACTTCCGGTTCAAAAGAATTAATCTCTCGCAAGTTCGAGTTCTCAGAAAAATTAAAGGTTGCCAAAAAGAACTTGCTGCCATGATGCGCGGTTCAAACTTGGGTATCCTGCATTTCGGCTTATCTTATTATGATCACTTGGGGCTTCTCGCTCATCGAGCATAGCTATCAAGACCTTCTTGATCGGCGCAATGCCAAAACTTATATGGTCACTTGGGGCTTCTGTTCAAACATAGGTCGATTCGAACCAAAGAGAACATAGCTGTCGATACCCTTTTGATTAGCAAACTGCTGAACCTACTTGGGGGCTTCTTGATCGTATCCGAATCATAGCTCAACCCCTTTGGGAATCGACGTGGATCGTATTCGAATCAGCGTCGCTAAACAGCTCTTAAGGTCATTTGGGGGCTTCCTGTTCAAACATAGGTCGTATTCGAACCAAAGAGAACATAGTTGTCGATACCCACTTTGATCGGCAACGCCAACGCCACTGGGGGCTATATGATCGTATTCGAGTCTTAGCTTAACCCCTTTGGGACGGTTTACTGATCGTATTTGAATCAGAAGCCTCAAATTTTTTATCTGTTTCTTATACAGTTCTTGTAATCACAAGTATTTGAGTTGTCACAAATATCATATGTGCCGGCTTTTACAGAGTTGAGTTATCAACTTCACCCTCCGGATCACATAAACCGGCGGTATCATTTATTTATAACCCGGCTTGACTTTTGACTCTAAGTCGCCAGCTTATAACAATCATCATCTATGTGGAAGCATTGGCTTCTAAGGATTGGGTTATCACCCTTATCGCATGAGTCATGTAAACCGGCGTTACAAATTCAATATCACAGTGGTTATATGTGAGGTATTATGACCATACGCGGCAAACCGCCAAGAGTTCTTGTGATCTACTTGTGTGCGTGGTAAGACTACATTTGGTGGTTACCCATACGGCTCTTGACGTTAAGTCTTGTGGCATATGTTGTTTAAACTCTATGCAGGATTTGCGTAACTATGACTTATATAAATGCTTCAGTCCAAGCTCATCACTGAAATTGGTGTCTCAAAAGGGTTATCAATTATTGATTTTCTCAAGGGCTATAGGCCACCGGGTTACAAAAATTCCGGCTTACAATGAATGCACATTAAGTCGTCATCGGCCAAGAGCCGCCAGGTATTTAAACTCCGGATTTACTTGTCAACCGACGAGGTATTCAAATCTTTAATAGACAAAACTGGCTGGATTTCTATTGTGATTATCAATAACCAGTGTTATGATTGAGGTTTTCAAAGTCGCTTTAGCACAACGGCTATTATTTTTATCAATGGGCATGATTTATTTTACAATGGAGGAAATAGTCCCGAGTCGCTGCAGGCTTATGACCCGGCACTTGGGGGCTACATTGTTCAAATCGAGATTACATTGAATATACAAGTCCCATGTCACTGCCAGCATGCACCATGGCACTTGGGGGCTAATGCAAAGTCATTTTTTGCTCAACTTATTGAAGACCCGACTCATCACATTTTAAACGAGCCGGCCCTTGGGGGCTACACGTTGTTGCTCAATTTATTATGATCATATTTACAAAGTCCCTGCTCATTATTGCATAATGACCCGGCCCTTGGGGGCTACACTGGTTGAAATCTTTATGAGCATAAGGCAATTACAAGTCCCAGGTTGCTGCAAGCATGACAACCCGGCACTTGGGGGCTACAGGTGATATGCATATAAGGGATGAATAACTTAAAATTACCAGTTTTGAGCAAATTAGGTATTATATTATTATCAGAGAAATCTGCAAAGTTTATAACCCGGCGTCATCATAAGATTAACCCGACATCAGCAACAGTTATGACCCGGTGTTATAAATATTTACAAGTCGGCAATTTTGCTCGCCAGCCTCTACATCTTTAAACCGGCGGATCACCAGATGAATCTTGAGTCCAATATGTTTATTAAGCCGGCGCCTTGGAAGCCGACTCAAGTGGATTATTCTTCACAATATTTTTCTGTGAGAAACCAACATCAGCAAATTGAGTATGAAGCTAGCTTATTGGCCCGGATTTTTCTAGATGAAGGAAATGACAATTGGATTTAAGGATAATCAGGTGCCGGCTTACAAGAATTTTTAACCTGGAACACAATCTATCAAAATTGTTCTTGTGTTTGTTTTACAGGATCAGTTTAACATGGATAAGTCAAATTAAACTGGGGGCTAATGTCGGGGATATACCCCGCGGTATGACCCGGCCGGAAGTATGACCCGGCCCGACTTGGCGCTTCAGCGATGACCCGTCGGAGGACTGGCGACTCACGAGTCTGGCGACTCACGAGCCCGACGACTCACGGATGACCCCGACGGCGGGTCAGATAGAAGGCTAGGCCCAAGGCCCAGTAGGCCGGCTCATGTTATTGTGGGCCGGCTTAAGACGGAAGGCAAGAGGAATATTTCCTTTACAAGGAAGCAAGACCCAGACTTGTAAATCGACTTGTAAGAGAAGATAGACTAGTCCTAGTCCTACTAGGACTCCACATGTAACCTGCCCCTCTAACTTATATAAGGAGGGGCAGGGCTCCCCAAGAGGGGGGACAAGAAAATAATCTCTAGGGCTAGACAAAAAGAGCCGGCTTACCGGCGACTCTCTCATGAGCATAATGAGATCTAGCCACAAACATCATGTAGGGTTATTACCGGATGATGTTTCCCGGGGCCCGAAGCTGTCTAAATCTTCATCTTGCGTGTTGTGTCTCCCGATTCTGATCAACCCCTTCAAGCTACCGCATAGATGCGTTGGCCTCGCGACTAAGTCCTGACAGTAAGGACATCTGCCGTGACAATTCCACGACACTACTAGTCACCCACAAGCACCAATCTATAGTTCCGGTAACAAGAGTGAACACAAGAGATGAACTAGGGTTTGAGAGGAGATGGGGATGTTGAAGATGTTGATGGAGATTGCCCTCCCCAAGATGGGAGAGTTGTTGGTGATGATGATGATGATGATTTCCCCCTCCGGGAGGGAAGTTCCCCCGGCGGAATCGCTTCGCCGGAGGGCAAAAGTGCTCCTGCCCAAGTTCCGCCTCGAGGCGGCGGCACTCCATGCCGAAAGTCTCCTCCTTATTTTTTCTAGGTCAAAATGACTTATATACCAGAAGATGGGCACCTGAGGTGGGCCGAGGAGGCCACAACCCACCAGGGTGCGCCCAGGTGGGTTGTGCCCACCTGGTGGCCCCCCTCTGGTGTTTATTGGATTCAATATTCCTCAAATAATCCATAAAAATTCTCCGTAAAGTTTCAGCTCATTTGGAGTTGCGCAGAATAGGTGGCCTGACATAGCTTTTCTAGGTCCAGATTTCCAGCTGCCGGAATTCTCCCTCTTGGTGTGTTCCTTGCAAATTATGAGAGAAAAGGTATTAGAATTACTCAAAAAAAATTATTATGGATAAAAACATTATAAATAATAGTAAGAAAACATGATGCAAAATGGCCGTATCAGCAGGTAGGAGTCGGTCTACTTGACACAGACGTGATGCCTATATTACATAATCATTGCCTTGGATATCATCATAACTTTGCGCTTTTCTATCAATTGCTCGACAGTAATTTGTTCACCCACCGTATTATTTGCCTTCATGAGAGAAGCCTCTAGTGAAACCTATGGCCCCTGGGTCTATTTCCATCATATTAGTTTCCGATCTACTATTTTGCAATCTTTTATTTTCATATCTATAAACCAAAAAACCCAAAAATATTTTATCTTTTGTTTAGTTTTATCTCTTTCAGATCTCACCTTTGCAAGTGACCGTTAAGGGATTGACAACCTCTTTATCGCGTTGGGTGCAAGTGTTTGATTGTTTGTGCAGGTGCATCGATTGGGGACTTGCGCGTTTCTCCTACTGGATTGATACCTTGGTTCTTAACTGATGGAAATACTTATCACTACTATGCTGCATCACCCTTTCCTTTTCAAGGGAAAAACCAACGCAAGTTCAAGAAGTAGCAACCATCCCCGCCTTACACCTCACAACCCGTTTTTACTCATGCAGACATGATGCACTCCGGAATGTTACGTGTTATGGACGGTTGCAACACTGGGAAGATCACCTTATAACTTGTTATTTACCATGAGAGATCACCCTAATAATTGATTACTGCGCAATCGAAGGGTGAAAACAGCAAAGGGATAAACATCTCAGGAAATTCATAATAGCATGATATGGTATAGCCCCGGGCGCTGAGAAGTCTTAACGGTCTTCTTGAATCTTCACTTGAAACATTGTCGTGGCGGTGGAAAAATCGTTGCCGTGGCAGCCATTTCAAAAACGTTGCCGTGGCGGCAATTTCAAAAAATGTTGTCGTGGCAACCATTTCAAAAACGTTGTCGTGGCACCAATATCATAAAACGCTGTCGTGGCACAAAAATTTCAGCACCTCCTCTTGCGCTTAGTACACCTTCTCCATGATGGGGTCCTCCGTGTACACTACCATCACCTGTAACCTGTAGGCTATCTCAACAACTTTTACATTAAAGTGGCAATCTCGTGGCTCCATCCATCATGTTGTGACGCGCAGGTCACTTAACGTTACAACATATAACCATCTCATACATAAACTCATTATCACGACGAAGGCTATACCACATCATATGCAAACCTGCAAAACCAAGTTAGACGTCCTCTAATCATTTTGGCAAATTTAAATTACGTGGCTGCTAGGGTTTCCGGATAACACTAACTACCTATCTGCAGAGTCAATGCGACAATTCTTGTTGCTAGATTAACTTTAGGGGTGTGTGAGGGCAGAGACTTAATTAAAAATCTCTAGCCCCACACTAAACTTCATCAAATACTCATTACCCCCTAGAAGATCATTCATCTTCATCGCCCTCTTGTGTACGGAATGGTTCACTATTCTTGACTATCATGAAGCCCAAAGAATTATTAGCAGATTGTCGACAACCAGAGTCGATCGATTCTCAGAACTTTGTACAAAGCTACATCATGTCGCCAAAGAACAGAACTGAAGCAAAACTTGAGGGAAGCATAGTAAGAACATCAAACCCTTACATCCACATGTGATCTAGATCGAAACCTACTTCTACTCATAGAACTGCTCATGATGCCACTGTTGAGAAACGTAGTAGAAAACAAAAAAATCGCCCTACGAACACCCAGAAACAATATGAATATGCATAAACGGTTTGGATCACAATCGTTAACGACTCCGGAGTGCAGCGAAAGTAGACGATTAGGTGTAGATAATACTTGGATTCCCCCGACCTATTGGTGACGATCCCGTGAACCGTCCTCAAACGATCCCTCTAAGGGAAGACCAAAAGTTCGACCTCTCTACTTGGTTGCAAGCATACAGTCTTCACGATCCGGCAATGCTTCACCGTCTAGAGCTAATCGTCACCGGAGAATTAGATGCAGGAGATTATAACCACACTGGGCTTCTAATTATGAGGATTAGACAAACTAGGTCTAGCTCTAATTAGATCAACTGGAAGTATAACTAGATGAACTAGAGGAGGCTCTAAAACTTGTGTCAACAAAAAGGGCCAATACCTCAAGTATATATACGTTAGAGGGAGAGGGAAGGAATGCCACCAAGGAGGGAAAGTCCCTCCTTGGGGCGCTGGCCAAGAGGGGGGAAGGCTTCCTCCCCTATATCTAATTCGGCCTCCCCTTATAGGAAAGGGGGCGCCACTAATACAGGTTCACTCGGTGGTTGTTGATGGATCAACCATCCCTAAGTAGCCTAAACACCTTAGGAGACTCAAATCACAACACAAACAGCCACAAATGCAATGGGAACCAAAATGGGTTAAGGTGCGGAAGTTTTCGGTGGTGGTGCGGAAGTTATGATGGAGGGCCTGGTCAAAGATGCCAAAATTTGAAAATTTTGATGGAGTCAAATGATGGTGTAAGTATTTTTACAGTATGGGGGATGTCAATAGTTACAAAATGAGCTAAAGAATGTGAAAAAATGGACTCCGGATGAATTAGTTATGGCCGAAACAAGAAATCAGTCTCGGTCAGCCTGGGGACAGGCGGATATTTGGGAGGAGGTCCGGATGATCTAGGTGGGTCAACGCGAAATCTTTTTCATGAGAACCGGATGTCCGGGAGGGCGTCTACATGATCCGGGTGAGGCTCGAATGATCCGGGCAGGTCAAACTGCTTGGGATTTCCTCTCAAGGAAGTGATTGTTGGCGGAAATTTTGAATTTGGGGGATGAATTTGCTGGGGGGAAAGAAAAGTTGGGGCTAGGTGCTACCTCTTGAGCTTGCGTTGGTTTTTACCTTGTAGAGGAAAGGGTGATGCAGCAAAGTAGAGTAAGTATTTCCCTCAGTTTTGAGAACTAAGGTATCAATCCAGTAGGAGACAACGCACAAGCCACCGAATACCTGCACAAACAAACACCAACTTGCACCCAACGCGATAAAGGGGTTGTCAATCCCTTCACGGTTATTTGGTGAGATCTGATATAGATGGATAAATGGTGAAGTAATATTTTTGGTTTATGGAACATAAAGTAAAAGATTGCAAAGAAAGTAAATAGGAAACTAAAATTGTAGATCGGAAACTTATATGATGGAAAGTAGACCCGAGGGGCATAGGTTTCACTAGAGGCTTCTCTCAAGATAGAAAATATTACGGTGGGTGAACAAATTACTGCCGAGCAATTGATAGAAAAGCGCAAAGTTATGACGATATCTAAGGCAATGATCATGAATATAGGCATCACGTTCGTATCAAGTAGACCGACTCTTGCCTCCATCTACTACTATTACTCCACACATCGACCGACTCCTGCCTGCATCTAGAGTATTAAGTTCATAAGAACAGAGTAACGCATTAATTCAAATGACATGATGTAGCGGGATAAACTCAAGAAATATGATGAAAACCCCATCTTGTTATCCTCGATGGCAACAATACAATACATGTCCGTTCCCCTTCTGTCACTAGGATCGAGCACCGCAAGGTTGAACCCAAAGCTAAGCACTTCTCCCATTGCAAGAAAAACCAATCTAGTTGGCCAAACCAAATCGATAGTTCGAAGAGACTTGCAAAGATATCAAATCATTCATATAAGAATTCAAAGAAGATTCAAATAATATTCATAGATAAGTTGATCATAAATCCACAATTCATCAGATCTCGGCAAACACACCGCATAGGAGTATTACATCAAATAGATCTCCAAGAACATCGAGGAGAACATGGTATTGAGAATCAAAGAGAGAGAAGAAGCCATCTAGCTACTAGCTATGGACCCGTAGGTCTGGGGTAAACTACTCACACTTCATCGAAGAGGCAATGGTGTTGATGTAGAAGCCTCCGTGATCGAATCCCCTCCGGCGGGATGCTTGGAAAAGGCCCCTAGATGGGATCTCGGGTATGCGAGAAGGTTGCGGCGGTGGAAAAGTGGTTTCATGGCTCTCCTGGAAGGTTTTGGGATATTTGAGAATATATAGGCGGAAGAAATAGGTCGGTGGAGTCACGAGAGGCCCACAAGGGTGGGGGTGCTCCCTACCCCCCTGGGCGTGCCTCCCGACCTTGTGGCCGCCTCATGGCTTTCCTGACGTGCACTCCAAGCCCTCTGGATGTCTTTTGGTCCAAGAAAAATCATCGCGAAAGTTTCATTCCGTTTGGACTTCGTTTGGTATTCCTTTTCTGCGAAACTCTAAAACAAGTAAAAAACAGGAACTAGCACCGGGCTCTAGGTTAATAGGTTAGTCCCAAAATTCATATAAAATAGCATATTAATGCATATAAAACATCCAAAATAGATAATAAAATAGCATGGAACAATCAAAAATTATAGATACGTTGGAGACGTATGACTAGGGAACGCCAAGGGAGGTAGATCTACTTGCCAAACACTAGATCCATGGAAAGAAATCAACAAAAACTCACAAGAAACATCAGAATGCAAAACAAATTGGGGTTCTTTTGGGGGAAAATTTGCGAAAAGGCAAGAAAAGTTGGGGCTCTATTTGGGAGAAATTTTCGAAATAGGTAGGGTTCCAAATTCATGAGAACCTTGCTCTATCCAAGATGGTGTAGGAAGAAACCCTAGTCCGTGAATTTGTCCTGATGTTCACGAATTGGAGGTGGATTCGAGGAGGAACACAAAGAAGACGAGGGGAAAACAAGGGAAATGACAAGGGGAAACACTCTATTGGACAAGATTCACAGCAAGCACTTCCCAAATCACAAGCAATACAAGAGATGCATCAAGATCCAAGAACAACAAGGGAAATATGATACATGGCAATTCTTGAGGTAGTTCACCCTAATCTTATGGAGAGATGGGTCTTGAATCCATTGATGGATCTTCCCAGGAAGGGGCCTTGAATCACTAAGAATCTTATTCAATGTAGGCCTTGTGCTCCAATGGAGTCTCTCCCCCCCCTCTCTCTCTCTCGGTCCCACAAGGGGAGATACATGAGCTAAAGTCTATGATATGAGATATATTCTTAGCTATCCAACAAATGAGGTGGAGGAGGTCTATATATAGTGCTAGGGGTGAAGGGGTAAGTTAGGTGGGCATACCAGGCCACTTGGGCCGCATTGCGCGCAAGCAAGGCCGGATGATCCAGACGGGGACCCGGATGATCCGGCTTTAGGGCAACCCTTCGGGTGCCTTCGATCGCCTCGAATTATTCGGAAGGGGTCCGGACGTCCGGCTGATGCCCGGATGTCGCGTTGTCTTCTTCTTTCTTTCATCTTCGCTTCCACGCTTCCCTCGAGGATGGTGTAGTCGTACGCTTGCGCTCACACTTCTCGTCATCCATCAAGCTCCGATAATACATATCATGCACACGGGAAGGGTGTCAAGTAGTATACCATCCTCGAAGGGGTCAACAAAACACGTGTAAAGCAGATGATTCACCTTTATGTATGTGAAGTAGATGTTGCATGTGTCACTTGTCAAATGGACTCTTGACATGGTGATGTCTGTAGGATGCTCCGCATCACACCTAGAACCGGAACCAGGAAAATTCACTGTCGTCGCGGATCATGGAACAGAGAGCCTGTGCCGCAAATCACCGCTGCATTGTTGACGCCAAGACTAACCGCCTTGCTGCCCTCTAATAAGCCACAAGTGTAGGGGTCGCAACAATCTTCGATGGAATGTATCACAACACAAATTTATTGGGAGCCAAATAATATTGATAAGATTTAGGGATTGAGTTGACAATTCGACCATACTTGAAAACAATATTTGTTTGAGATAATTTATTAGTAGCAAATGTGTTGAAGTGATTGGCATTAGATTGCAGTATAGTGTTCTACATTTGCTAAGTACCGAGATAAACAATAGTCGAAAGATTAGACATGAGGATGGATAATGGGACGCTACATGGCTAGTATCAAATATTCCCACTATAAACTTTTATAAGACGCTACATGTCGATGTTGTGTGTTTCTTTAAGTTTCTTATTGTGGTTCGTTTAACTTGCACGAGCCAGCCGTGGGCGGGGGCGCCAGCGAGCCCCGGTAGCACCAACCGACGCCTGCAGCGCTGATTAGGAGCACCCCCCATGCAGGGAGCTCCTATCTGACGCTAATTGCGGCGAAATGTCGACGTTTCGCACAGGCGTGACAAACCTGGGCTGCCCATTTGGCAATCGCGATATTAAAAAATGTGAAACAAGGAATACGCTGGTGCTGGGATTCAAACCGGCGACCTCGCGGTCCAGCGCGTGCTATGCTAGCCACTGCAGCCAACTACCTCAAGTGCTAAATTAGCAGCGGCACAGTAAAAGAAACAACAACGACATCGATAAAACTTAATGTTTGCTAAAAAAAATCCAAAAATTGCAAACGAGAACATTTTTCAAAATTACAAACAAATTTGTAACAAAATTTTTGGAAAAAACGAGAACAGTAAATTGAAATTCAGAACAAAAATTGAAATTTTGAACAAATTTCGAAAAACACAAAATTTGAACCTCCAAACTTTTTGAAAAAGCGAAAAAAAATTCAATTCAGAACATTTTTTAGAAAAATGAACAAAATCTAAATTTGTAAACTTTTTCCAGAACACAAACAAAATTTAAAACTGAGAACATTATTTGAAAATGTGATTTTTTTTTTGAAAATGCGAACAAAATTTAGAAACTCCAAGCATTTTTCAACATGTTTTTCCTTGGAAATTCCGAACATTTTGTAACAATGCGAATAATTTTTGAAAATGTGAATAAAATTATAAACTTCGAACATTTTTCAGAACATGAACAGAACTCCAAAAACACTTCTTGAAGCGATGATTTTTTTTTAAAATTCCAAACATTTTTGTAAATTGAGAACAAGAAATTTTGAAAATGTGAACAAAATTTGGAATTTTGAACATTTTTTGAATTGTAACCAATAATGTGAAAACAGATATATTATTTAAAATTGTGAACAAAATTTTGGTGATGTGAATATTATATCAAATATATGAAAAAAAAATGAGAACAAGATATTTTTTGAAAAATCCGAAAAATATTTTAACTTAAAAGGAAAAGAAAATTAATAAACAAAACGAAAGAACAGAAAAAGACAGTGAAGGAAACCCAAAAAAACCAGTAGAAGGAACAAAAGTTTTTTGGAAATTCCGTGAACTGGTTTTAAGTTTTGTCGCTGCTATGTGTTTCTTTAAGTTTCGCACTATGGTTCGTTTAACTTGCACGAGCCAGCCGTGGGCGAGGGCGCCAGGGAGCGCCGGTAGCACCAACCGGCGCCTGCAGCGCTGATTAGGAGCACCCCCCATGCAGAGAGCTCTTATCTGACGCCAATTGCGTCGAAATGTCGACGTTTCGCACAGGCGTGGCAAACCTGGGCTGGCCCATTTGGCAATCGCGATATTAAAAAATGTGAAACAAGGAATACCCTGGTGCTGGGATTTAAATCGGCGACCTGGCGGTCTAGCGCGTGCTTTGCTAGCCACTGCAGCCAACTAGCCCCAGTGCTAAATTAGCAGCGGAACAGTAAAAGAAACAACAACGACATCGATAAAACCAGTAGAAGGAACAAAAGTATTTTGAAAATTCCGTGAACTAGTTTTTAAGTTTTGTCGCTGCTGTGTGTTTTTTTAAGTTTTGCATTGTGGTTCATTTAACTTGCACGAGCCAGCTATGGTGGCTAGCGCGTCGTGGGGCCCAGCCGCGGCCGCCTGGCCCTGCCTGCCGCCCGCCCCTGCCTCCGCCCCCTCCACCCTCCCTGCAAAGCCGACGCCCGTTGGTGCCGCTCACCAGCGAGTTTCCGGCCATCCGGCGGCAACATCGCAGCAAGCTAGTGTGCAAATCAATTGAAGGTACCGAAACCCTCTATTTTTTGACTTAGGGTTTGCTTTTTTGCACTATACTATCATGAATTGATGGACACATATATAATTTTGTCATCATTTCTGCCTCAATTAGCTAGTCTTTTCGAGTTATGGTCCATATAGTATGTACTATGTATGCTGCTTTATACAAAAGTTAGACTTAATTGAGAACTTTAGTGTATTTGTAAGACCATATTGATCTATTTTTATGTGATATTGGTAACTAATTAGAATGTCCACATGTCATATTTCTTGTAAAAAAAATTTAGGGGGGGCGTCGGACCACCCTAATGTCAAATGCTAGCTCCGCCACTGTCCTCTGATCTGGGTTCGATCCCTAGCGCAAACTGTTTTTGCTGTTTTTAATCTCACGACAAGCGAAACGGTCGCGAGAAGGGAAACGGCCGCAAATGGGCCGGCCTAGTGTGAGTTGCGCCCTGTGCAATGGCGCGATAACTTGTCGCAATAACCGGCGAATAGGAAATTCCCCCCATACACACCTTGCCCATTATGACGTTGTCGTGAAGAAACACATGGTTACTGGGCCAACCCACCATGCAGTCTTGTGTTTCGCAGAAAGCGCCTATGTCTCGCTTCAAGCGAGATACTACGATGTCTAGCTGAAGACAGCCCCCGATTGGGCCAGCATGGCCACAAGCCTTCAGCGCCTTTTATGTTTCATGTTTTTTGAATTCATTTTTGTTTTGATTTTTTTACTTTCGCTTATATTTTGAAATATTGTATGTCTATTATAAAAAACAATTTATATACAAAATTTGAAAAACGTTAATCTTCCATTAAAAATGTAAATGCATATAGAAATATGTTTCTGATGAATACAAAAACTGTAAAACGCGTATGAGAAAATATAAATTAAGAAAATAAGTTCTCAATTGTGTTTTAGTTTTTTCAATCATTCATGAAAAAATTGTTAAATTTTTATAGATTTTTTCCAATGTATACGAAGAATGTATACAAAATGTACCATTTGTATGGAAAAAGGTAGACATAATAAGTTTCGAAAATGTTAATCATGTATTTGGACAATGTTAAATGTGTGTATAAAAATGTTTCTGATGTATATAAAAATGTGGAGTGTGTAAAATACACATAAAAATGTGTTTAAATTTTTTAATCAGGAATAGAAAAATGTTAAATTTGTATACATAAATGTGCCCGATGTATACAAAAGATTTACAATGTTGATGGAAAAGTGAACATAAAATATATGTTTAAAATATTCATTATATATTTTATGCATGTTAAACGTATATAGAAAAAATGTTCCTGGTATACACATAAAATGTACAGTGTGCACTAGAAAATAGACATAAAAAATATAAGTTGTCAAAACTCTTAATCATGTATTTGAAAAATATTAAATGCATACATAAAAATTGTTGCTGGTGTATATGAAAAATGCACAATAGAAACAAAGAGAAGCTATACAAAAAGAAAAGGAACCACAAAAAACAAAGGAAACAAAAAAGAAAAAGGAAAAACCAGTAACGCCAAAAAAGATGAAGAAAAAACTAATATAAACTGTGAAGTAAACGAGAAAATTGATGAAGAACTGAAAACCAAAGAAAACCGATGAAGAAAAAAAAAGAAAACCGATAAGGAAAAAAAGGAAAAAGAACCAGATAAAACCATACGTAAAAATGAGCGAGCAACTGAACTAGCGAGCGAGCGACAATGCTAAAAGACCAGCCTATATGCGCGAGCCCTTCATACGAGATGAATGCTAGTCTCGCTATAAGCGAGATATAGAATTCGCGGCAAGCCTAACTTGGATCATCCAGAATAGAGTGAACGTATATATCGAATTGTCGATTCGAGGCGACGTTGATGTCAGTGGACCGTCCCATTCGAGCAGCACAGTGCTTTGATTGTGCTAGCTACATAGTGTTGTGCAGTCACTGACCTAACCTGTAATAAATACAGAAAGAAAATAATATACTCCCTCCGTTCCTAAATAATTGTCTTTCTAGAGATTTCAACAAATGACTACATACGGAGCAAAATGAGTGAATCTACACTCTAAAACATGTCTACATACATCCGTATGTTGTAGTCCATTTAAGATGGCTAGAAAGACAAATATTTGAGAACGGAGGGAGTAGGTACTAGTCCCACCTTATTTTGGGTACTGGTCCACATATTTGATACTCCTATTTTGCCACCACCTGATTATCTCTGATAAACGGTTTTTATTTCCTTTTACTTTTTTTGTGAGGTATATTCCCTTTTACTTTGTATACAAGATTTGTCTGAGATCAAAGTTCATAAAGTTGATCAATTTTATAGAAGCAAAATCAAGATTCATAATATGAAATTAATATCATTAGATGTGTCATGAATTTGGTTTTTATATTGTATAACTTTAGTATTGTAGATGTTGATATTTTTATATAAATATATGGTTATTTACGACTTTTATATGCCAAATAAAAATGACCGAGTGAGTATACTAATTAAATGATTGGCCGTTACTAGTCGGGCCACAAAACTTTGCCCAAGATATCGAAGGAGGTCCGGCCTGCATTATTGGAGTCCGGCACTCCACACAGAGGTCAAATCGCGGTAACTGCTGAAAGCAACCATTCGCAAAGAAGGAAACTACTGAAAGCAACGATCCTCATCAAAAAGAAAAAAAAACTACTGAAAGGAATGGGCGGTGCTACCGAAAGGAACGGGCGGTGCCAGATTCAAACGAAACGGTATTGACGTCCTATCCTATCCTGCCAAACAGCATGTCACACCCACGGTACTTTTCTCGTGATCAGTCAAACGTGTCACTCAAGATTATATCCCGTAGCGGCTGCGTGGCTAGCAGCAGGTGCAGAGTGACGTTTTTCTTCCTCTTGTCGTATAGGCGGAAGCTTTTGATGAAGTAGTGGTCGATGGAAAATAATTGGAGGGAGCGAGCCGGCACATTGCAGCCAGACGACGTGTCCCGTTGTGTTCGTGATAACAACGAGATTTGCTACAATCCTGTCAGTGTACACTAAGGGCAACTCCAACACACGACTTCATCTTCTCTACGTTTGTTCGTTTGGGCCAAAACAAATGGATGGCTCGGCCCAACACGAGGCCGCATCCATATTTTATGTCAGTTTGGCGTTTGATACGTCCTATTTTCGGCGCAAATATGCGTCTAGTTTGCGTCCAAACGGCCAGGCACACGCTTGCTTGTCGCCCGCTTTGAGAATGCGTAGCGGCCGTCCACCTACCTCAACCGCCCAAAATTAATGCGACGCGCGGTGGGGCCTGACTATCATTCACATGGGCGAAGGGTCGTCGTCCTTTTTAATGTGGAAGTCGTGGACCGTCCAGTCCACAGCTTCCACTTCCTGGCCAGCCTGCCTCCTCGAGCCCCGACACGAGCAAACCCTAGCCACCGCCGTCGCACCCCCACTCGTCTACCTCCTCGCCGGTGTCATGGAGTGGCATTGGATCGGCAAGGGGAAGCACGCCCACGAGGCCGGCTCCTCCTCTCACCGACGCCGCTCCCACAGGTCCGCGCTGCCCGCACCACCTTCTCCGCCCACACCACCTGCTCCGCCAGCTTTCGAGATCGCGTCGGTGGCGGCTGGGCATCGCGACAGGCCGTACATCCACGTCGATGTCTGCCGGTGTTACTGGGAGACGGCGACGCCATTACTGTGGGGAGATGTCCACCTGGCAAACAACTGGCATCTCTCCGCCGACCTCATGCCGATCCCTCCAGTGCCCGTGAGCGGCCGCCCGCCGCGTGGAGATCGACCGATGTCGCGCCCTCCTGCCACTGGATCTGCTGGAAGACCCCAGGTACATCATAGATTCACCGCTGTGGGATACGTGGTTCCGCGACGAGCACGACCTGCGGCGGCATTCTTTTTTTGCCGGTCGTCCTCCTAGCTCGTGCCGCCCGCGTCCTCCTCGTGCTGACAGCCCTCCCCAAATGCGGGGCCGTAGACGTGTGCGCGACATCACGCCGACGCCTTCTCCGCCCCCGTCCCCGTCCTCGCCCACCGCCGTCGCCCATGACCGAGAAGGAGGAGGCCCGCCTCATTAGGTGGGTCATGGAGGACTCCATGGCCACCCATGACGAGTGGCAATGGGATGGCCTGCAAACCGTGCTGGCCCTCTTTGCGGCCGGCGACGTGGCCATCCCGAAGCTAGATCTCAACGTCAAGGAGGAGGTGCAAGAGGAGGAGGTCATGGAGGAGCCGCCCGTCACCGTGTGGAACCCTCGTCAGGTGGACCAGCGATCGAGCTGGTCGTGCACGACGCCGGGGATGTCCGACACGGTGGGCGTCGGCCCATGGTCAGCCACGCCGCCGCGGTCACCAGAGCAGAAGCAGGAGCCAAAGGAGGAGGTGGTGAAGGCGTCACCGACGCCTCCAGTCTGGCAGGGGCCTGATACGTCTCCAACATATCTATAATTTTTATTGTTCCATGCTATTATATTATCAATCTTGGTTGTTTTATATGCATTATTATGGTATTGTATATCATTTTTTGGGACTAACCTATTAACCTAGTGTCTAGTGCCAATTGTTGTTTTTCCTTATTTTTGTCATTACAGAAAATCAATAGCAAAGAGTCCAAATGGAACGAAACTTTTTGACAATTTTCTTGGACCACAAGACACCCTGAAACCTTCGGGGGGAGGCTAGAAGGGCCACGAGGCAGCGACAAGCTCAGGGGGCGCGCCCCAGGAGGGGGGCTCCCCCCAAGCTTATGGGCCACTATGGCACTTCTAACCCTAATCCTTCTTCTATAAATACCCAAATATTCCCCAAAGACCAGAGGGCACACAAAAAGTACTATTCCGTCGCTGCAAGTTTCTGTCTTCATGAGATCCCATCTGGAGCCCTTTTTCGGTACTCTATCGGAGGGGGATTCGATCATGGAGGGCTTCAACATCAACCTTGTTTCCCTTCCGATCATGTGTGAGTAGTTTACCACAAACATACGGGTCCATAGCTAGTAGCTAGATGACTTCTTCTCTCTATTTGACCTTCAATACAATGTTCTCCTCGATGTTCTTGGAGATCTGTTCGATATAACCTTCTTTTGCGGTGTGTTTGTTGAGATTCGATGAATTGTAGGTTTATGATCAGATTATCTATGAATATTATTTGAGTCTTCTCCGAACTCTTTTATGCATGATTTATATAGATTTGTATTTCTCTCTAATCTATTGATTTGGTTTGGCCAACTAGGTTGATTTTTCTTGCAATGGGAGAGGTGCTTTGTAATGGGTTCAATCTTGTGGTGCTCAATCCCAGTGACAGAAAGGGACATGACACGTATTTTCATTGTTGCCATTAAGGACAAAAAGATGGGGTTTGTTCATATTAATTGGATCTATCCCTCTACACCATGTCATCTTGCTTAAGACGTTACTCCGTTCTTGCTAACTTAATACACTAGATGCATGCTGGATAGCGGTCAATGTGTGGAGTAATACTAGTAGATGCAGGCAGTAGTCGGTCTACTTGTCTCGGACGTGATGCCTATATACATGATCATTGCCTTGGACATCGTCATAACTATGCATTTTTCTATCAATTGCTCAACACTAATTTGTTTACCCACCATATGCTTTCTTTCAAGAGAAGCCTCTAGTGAAAACTATGCCCCCCGGGTCTATCTTTTATTTTATTATTTTCTAGTTTATTATGTTTTTTATGTTTTAGTTTAATTAAGACATGTATTGAATTTGGGTACTATGGATGTGCGGACGTTCATGTTTATATTTATGTTTTTCATATTATTTCCTAGTTTATTATGTTTTTGGAAAAAATTGAAGTCCACAAACCCGGACGGTTTGGGACGAGGTGTGCCGGTTGGGCGCACCGATGGCCGCACAACCGCAAGCGGACAGGCGTGTCCATTTTCCTGCCACAAATGGACAAAAAGCGGACGAACCGGGCGTCCGTCTGGGGTCATGCGTAGGAGTTGCCCTATTCACTAATTCTTTGTTTCCGACAATGTGAGCTTTCGTTAATCTCGTGTATCAAGCTGTTGCGAACCTATCCAACCCATGTCTTGCATCAGGTGAGCGACCTGGGAAAATTCCCCGGGTTGATGCTTTGATAGCAGTAGTGGTTGTTCGGTGATCTCAAAATTTTGATGCATTTTTTATTATGTTTGAGATGCTTTGAATTTGTTATGAGTTTTGATAATATATTTGGATCTTTTTTTGAAAAAAGTGTCAGATGTTCAACTTCGGAGATAATTGCCATTATTAATGAACCAACATTGACACGATAACAATGTTACTTTTTGAAGTCCTTCTCTTTGAGTTGTGCGCCATTCCTTAACTCACTTTTCTCTCGACCGTTGAATTATGATAACCAACATGACTTTGAAGTTGTTCTCTTCGAGTTGTGCACCATTCCTTAACTCACATGTCACTCAACCATTGAACATGGTCAAAGCTCAAAGGGGTTGTGGACTATGAAGCTTTTACCACAACCTAGGTTCAATGTGGATGACCTCATATTTCTCTTTCTTTTTAGCGAGCCATTGGTTAATCTATTCGACATCAATGATTAATATTTTTTAACTAATAATATGTGGGTAATGCATCAACCAATGCAGAGCCCGAGTGTTTACTCTATTTTTGGGAAAGAATGTATCGAGATGATAACATTATACAAGATTTTTGATATGGGCTTTGCATACAAAATAAGGCCAAGCTAAAAAAAATAACATCAACAACTTCAAAAAGGCCACTTCAGGATAGAGGTTTGGCTTTCGTGTCGCTCCCTAGACGGCCTCGGGGCAACCAAGCTTAACAGACATAAGTTTGCTGCTCTTACACTTCTGATGTCATCGTTAGTTTTGACTCTGTCCATGCTAGAAGAAAGGATGAAAGATGGCAGCCTGGTGCCATGGTAGGTTGTGAGTGCGACCATGGTAGATTGGCATCGTGCAATGGCTTGATGTAGGTCTAGTCATTGTCAGGCCATGGTTTGCTTAGATGATCACTAGCTAGTGACAAGTCCGTCTGGTGAGCGGTTCTGTAGTGTTGGCTTGGCTGATGTGGCCATTGCTCGTGGTTTGGCTGAGGCTTGAGCAGGAAGTGGGCGACTGGTTTGTCTATATCTAGCAATAGTGTGGTTGGTTCTACTAGAAATGTGCTCTAGTGGCGATCATAGTGATGATCATTGTACTCATGAATTATTGAATAACATCATTTTTATTGGTTGACAAGTATGTCACTTATTTTTGAAACTTTATGCTTGAATGATTATTCTAAACTAGGCCCTAATCAGAGTTCATATGAGGACACATACAAATATTAGATCAGCACATGAATGAAGTAATAACCATGTTTCACAGGCCATGGACATGGAGATATCAAACTCATAATGTGAACACATGTTAGGAACATGGGGTTGGACCTACCGAACTTGAAACATAGCATGCATGATTTTAGTTGTCTCTTACAATATGTATGCAATGTCCTTAGAGATGAGACTATTGTATGTACTCGAGATGTATAGTGACTTACACTGGTTGCGAAATGCTACTTCCTAACTAAGTACTTATAAATTTAATTGTCTCGTTTGTCATGAAGCATGCTTTGAGGCATTGTCAGTCAGGATGAGCTTTTTCCGTCTCTTCAATGAGAGACAGTCTCTAGGCCCCTCACATGATCGGAACTAGAAATGCATAACCATGCTACTTAAGGTTAAAGAGTTAACCTATAATTATTATGAGTCACATGATTGAGAAAGAGTAGTTGAGCTTGAGCTTGACCAATATTGTGAGGCAAAATGATTAACATGTAAGGAACATTGTTAAGTGACGGTGCAGAATGCCATCAGATCCCTCGGTACGGTAGCTGATACGTCTCCAACGTATCTATCATTTTTTATTGTTCCATGCTGTTACATTATCATTCTTGGATGTTTTACAATCATTTTATAGAAACTTCATATCATTCTTTGGGACTAACCTATTGACATAGTGCCCAGTGCCAGTTGCTGTTTTTTGCTTTTTTTACTTCACAAAAAATCAATACCAAACAGAGTCCAAACGCAGCGAAACTTTTTGGAGAATTTTTCTGGACCAGAAGACACAAGATGGGCTGAAGAAATACTAGAGAGGTGCCCCCAGGGGGGCACAACCCACCCGGGCGCGCCCTGGTGGGTTATGCCCACCTCGGTGGCCTCCCGCACCGCCTATTTGCTCTATAAATACCCCACTATTCCAGAAACCCTAGGGGAGTCGACGAAAATCAATTCCAACCGCCGCAAGTTCCAGAAACCACATATCCAATCTAGACACCACCACGGAGGGGTTCATCATCCTCATTGGTGCCTCTCCGATGATGCGTGAGTAATTCATTGTAGACCTTCGTGAAGGAAATATAGAGGCAATAATAAAGTTATTATTTATTTCCTTATACCATGATAAATGTTTATTATTCATGCTAGAATTGTATTAACCGGAAACTTAGTACATGTGTGAATACATAGACAAACAAAGTGTCCCTAGTATGCCTCTACTTGACTAGCTCGTTAATCAAATATGGTTACCATATCAGGATGTTTTGGATCTTCAAAGCCAGGTGGTTGTGCAACATACACTTCTTCTTCAATATTGCCATTGAGAAAGGCACTCTTAACATCCATTTTGGTACATGAGGATATTGTGATGGTTGGCATAGGCTAGCAGTATGCGAATGGATTCAAGCCTAGCCACTGGAGCAAATGTTTCATCGAAGTCAATCCCTTCAACTTGAGTGTATCCTTGAGCAACGAGACGAGCCTTGTTTCTGACAACATGACCATGCTCATCTTGTTTGTTGCGATAGATCCATTTGGTACAAATGATATTGTGCTTGCGAGGGTTAGGACGCTTGACTAATTCCCACATATTGTTCAACTCGAACTGTTGAAGCTCTTCTTGCATAGCTTGAATCCATTCAGGTTCCATGAAGGCTTCAGCAACTTTCTTGGGTTCAGATATAGAGACAAATGCAAAGTGCCCACAGAAATTTGCTAGCTGTGTTGCTCTTGAACGAGTGAGTGGACCAGGTGCATTGATGCTATCTATTATCTTCTCAATCTGTACTTCATTTGCAACACGAGGATGAACTGGACGAAGATTTTGCCCTTGCTGACCAATGTCTTCTTCTTCAGCATTGGCTTCAGGCTGAGTAGTGTCTTCAGGTTAATTAGACATAGAAATGATAAGTTCCTCTTCAGCCTGTGCCTAGGAAGGTATGATTTCTCCAGTACCCATAAGCTTAATCGATTCACTAGGAGGTACTTCATCTAGCACATTTGGCAGGTGCTCTCTTTGCGAGCCGTTAGTCTCATCGAACCGCACATCCATAGTTTCAACCACTTTATAGTGAAAGAGGTTGAAGACTCTATAGGAGTGTGAATCCTTTCCGTAACCAAGCATAAAACCTTCATGTGCTTTCGGTGCAAATTTTGAAGTGTGATGTGGATCCTTGATCCAGCACTTAGCACCAAATACTCTGAAGTAACTGACGTTTGGCTTCTTACCAGTTAGAAGCTCATAGGATGTCTTCTTTAGAAGCTTGTGAAGATAAACACGGTTGATGAAGTGGCATGCAATATCAATGGCTTCAGGCCAGAACTTCCTTGGAGTCTTGTACTCATCAAGCATCGTCCAAGCCATCTCAATGAGTGTTTTGTTCTTGCGTTCCACGATGCCATTCTGCTGAGGTGTGTATGGTGCAGAGAACTCATGAGTGATGCCCAATGTATCAAGATAAGTGTTGAGGCATGTGTTCTTGAACTCTGTGCCGTTGTCACTTCTGATGTGCTTGATCTTGATGCCATAGTTTGTCATGGCATGGTTGGCAAATCGTCTGAAGACATCCTGCACTTCATTCTTGTAGAGAATTATATTCACCCATGTATATCTTGAATAATAATCAACAATGACGAAGCCATAGAGACAAGCACTGGTAGTAAGAGTAGAGTAGTGAGTAGGGCCAAATAGGTCCATGTGAAGCAGCTCAAAGGGTTGAGATGTTGTCATGATTGTCTTCGAGGGATGCTTGGCCCTTGTCATCTTTCCAGCTTCGCAGACACCACACAGATGATCCTTCTTGAACTTGACGCCCTTGATGCCTACGACGTGTTTCTTCTTCGCGAGGGTGTACAAGTTCCTCATGTCAGCATGCCCTAGCCTCCTATGCCAGAGCCAGCACTCTGAAGCTTTTGCTAGAAGACATATGGCCAACTGTGGTCCTGCTGATAAATCTACCATGTACAAATCGTCCTTTCGATATCCTTCAAAGACTAGAGATTTGTCAGACTCCATAAGCACAAGGCAACGATATTTTCCAAATATCACCATCATGTTCAAGTCACAAAGTATTGAGACAGACATTAAGTTGAAACCAAGGGATTCAACAAGCATCACTTTATCCATGTGCTGATCCTTTGATATTGCAACTCTACCTAGACCTAATACCTTGCTTTTACCAGTGTCAGCAAATGTGATGTGACTCTTGTCAGATGGATGTAAGGTTGATTCCATGAGAAGACTTCGATCACCAGTCATGTGGTTAGTGCATCCACTGTCCATAATCCACTCAGAAGCCTTTGGTATCGTACCCTACAGTGCAGTTAGGGGGATAGGCTTCACCAAGGGAAATGTGAAGCATAAACATTTGATGGACAAGCATATTATCAAAGTTCAGATCCTGGTTAGGGTAGATAGGATGACTGTCAAGGAAACCAGGAACAAAATATATAGTAAGACCATTTGGGCATTTTATCTTGCGCCCCACAAGATGTTTTAGGTCCCCAGCATAAGCATCATACGCCTTTGATTTCCGGCTGGAGACCCTTCCCTGCAAAAGAGAGTTAATTTTTCTTAACCACCCCAATCTTCAAGGGTGGCTTAGAAGCAATGAGTCTAAGTCCAGCATCTGAGAACTTCGGCTTTGAAGCCCTAGCAAATAGCCTTGCAGGTGGTGAATAATACTCATAAGAGTAAGCATAATAGTTCTTGGTCTTGTGAACATAGCGGTTTGAAGAAACACGCTCATATTTACAAGTCTGAGTACGGTTTCCCTGCAAAACATTGGTGTTAGGGTGACTCTGGTGAGTCCTCTGTCTGTATGAAGCCTTTGGACCATATGAAGCCTTTGGTCTGGGGTTTGCCTTCTTCCCAGGTGGTGTCATGATGACATTCACAGGAAGATTCTCAAGACAACTCTTGGGTACCCAGATCTTCTTCATAGGTGGTCCATTCCTGCAGTTAGTACCAATATACCTGGCAAACACTTCACCATTCTGATTCTTAAACAATTTATAGTTTGTATCAAAGGATTCATCAATGATAATCGTGTTAGCACAAGTGAAGCCAGATAAGGTGGATGGATCCACTGAAGGTCCCTTTGCAGCAACCCCTGTTGTTTTGGGGTACTGCTCAGGCTTCCAGTAAGAACCATCAACATTCATTTTTGTTTCGAACCCAACACCCTCTTTCCTAGGGTTTCGGTTCAGAATCTGCTTTTTGAGGACATCACACAGTGTCGATGCCCTTTGAGACTTTTGTACATTCCTGTCTCAAGCTATGTATTCAACCTGGCGTTCTCATCAACAATAGTAGTGGTATCCTCAGTAGAGGGGTTAGTTACCACATCAGCAGTTGAAGATATTGCAACAGTAGCAGCAGTACAACATTCAGCAATAGAGACAGCGTTATCACGCTCAAGGCATTTTAGACATGGTGGTTCAAATCCTTCCTGAGCGGAGCTGATCTGTTGAGCGCGGAGTGACTCGTTCTCCTTTTGAAGATCCTCATGAGCCGATCTCAAGTTCTCAAGTTCTTGCTTCCTTTGAAGATAATCGTAGGGAAGCTTTTCATGAGTTGTTGAGAGCGTTTCATGATGACTTTCAAGTTCCTCGTACTTAACATGAAGATTTTTTATGTCTTCAATTAAGGACTAAGATCGGGTCATTTCCGCGTCCAACAGGTCATCGCTTTTGTCTAGCAATTTTTTTAATATGTTCCATGGCATTCTGTTGTTCAGTTGCAATTTTAGCAAGTGTTTTGTAGCTAGGTTTAGATTCACATTCAGAGTCATCTTCACTTGATGTTTGAAAGTAAGCATCGCGTGAGTTTACCTTGGCATCACGTGCCATGAAGCAGTAGGTGGGAGCAGAGTCGTCCTTGTCATTAGCATCAGCATTGGTGACAGAGCCATTGTCTTCAGTGTTAAAGATGGACTTGGCAACGTAGGCTGTAGCTAGAGCCAAACTTGCAACACCAGAGTCGGACTCCTCCTCAGACTCCACCTCTGCCTCCTTAGAAGCAGACTCCTCCTCTAAATCCATCTCCTTGCCAACAAAAGCACGAGCCTTGCCAGATGAGCTCTTCTTGTGTGATGAATACTTTGATGAATACTTTGAAGAAGACTTTGAGGATTTCTTCTTTTTCTTGTCATCAGAATCATATTCCTTGCTCTTCTTCTTCTTCTTGGTATCATTGTCCCACTGTGGACACTCAGAGATGTAGTGACCAGGTTTCTTGCACTTGTGGCATGTTCTCTTCTTGTGATCACGTGTGGAAGCCTCATCATTTCTAGAGCTAGATTTTGAAGACCTTCCAAAGCTTTTCTTCTTGGTGAACTTCTGGAACTTCTTCACAAGCATAGCAAGCTCCTTTCCAATGTCTTCAGGATCCTTGGAACATCAGTCAGATTCTTCTTCAGATGAGGACACAACCTTTGCCTTCAAAGCGCGAGTACGACCATAGTTGGGACCATAGATATCTCTTTTCTCAGATAACTGGAACTCATGTGTGTTGAGCCTCTCAAGTATGTCAGATGGATCGAGAGTCTTGAAGTCAGGGCATTCTTGAATCATCAGGGCCAGGGTGTCAAACGACCTGTCAAGTGATCTCAGGAGTGTCTTGACGATTTCATGCTTGGTGATCTTAGTGGCGCCGAGAGCGTGAAGCTCATTTGTGATATCAGTGAGGCGATCAAATGTGAGCTGGACATTCTCATTGTCATTTCTCTTGAAGCGGTTGAAGAGATTGCGAAGAACACTGATCCTTGAGTCTCTCTGGGTTGAGACGCCTTCGTTGACCTTGGAGAGCCAGTCCCAAACTAGCTTCGCAGTTTCCAGAGCACTCACACGACCATACTGTCCTTTGGTTAGATGACCACAGATGATGTTCTTGGCAGTAGAATCCAGTTGAACGAACCTCTTGACATCAACAGGGGTGACACCTTCACTGGCCTTGGGAAAGCCGTTCTTGACGACATACCAGAGGTGGACATCAATGGCTTCAAGATACATGCGCATCTTATTCTTCCAGTAGGGGCAATCAGTGCCATCGAAGACAGGGCACGCAGCGGAGACTTTGATTATCCCTGCAGTCGACATAGCTAAAACTCCAGGTGGTTAAACCGAATCACACAGAATAAGGGAGCACCTTGCTCTGATACCAATTAAAAGTGCTAGTTATCGACTAGAGGGGGGGGGGGGTGAATAGGCGATTTTTATGAACGTCTTCAATACATGGGGGTTTCGAAGACAAATAGTAGAAATGAACCTATAGATATGCAGCAGAAGGTAGACTACACTAGACAAACCATAGTCAAGTAAACAATGAAGTGAAAGCACGAAGACTATTGGCAGCTAGGTAGTAAGGATCAGTATGGAAGATAGTATGAAGCCAAACAACAACAGTCTTCACACAGTGAAGCCAATTAGGTCAAGCAAGCAAGCAATGACTTCATGAAGGCATACTGTAAGTAAAGAGAGGTAAGGGATAGAACCAGTTGCTTGGTGAGGACAAGTATTTGTTGGACCAGTTCCAGTTGCTGTGACAACTGTACGTCTGGTTAGGGAGGTTGAGATTTAACTCAGCAGACTGCGTCTTCACCTTATTCCCCTTGAGCTAAGGACACTTAGTCCTCACCCAATCACTCTGGTAAGTCTGCAAGGTAGACTTCCAAACCTTCACAGACTTTGTTCACCGGCAATCCACAATGACTCCTGGATGCTCAGAACGTGACACCTAACCGGCTGGAGGATTCATAGTCCTCAAGTGTAACAAGTCTTCAGATCACGCGGACAGAAAGACTTCAGTGATGCCTAACACTCTTTGGCTCTGGGTGTTTTGGGCTTTGTCCTCGCAAGGATCTCTCTCAAATGCTTCGGAGGTGGGTTGCTCTCAAACGACAAAAGCCGTGCACTAACTCTGAGCAGCCACCAATTTATGGTGTAGGGGGTGGGCTATTTATAGCCAGGAGGCAACCCGACCTGATTTGTCCGAATGACCTTGGGTCACTAAGGAACTGACACGTGTCCAACGGTCAGATTTCAAACACACGCGGCAGCTTGACTTGGGCTACAAGTAAAGCTGACTCATCCAAGTATGGATAAGATTTGCTCTCGCTGTCTTGCTCGAAGACATAGGATTTGGTTGAGCATCACTTCAGTCACTCTGACTTTGTTCACTTGGACCCCACTTAATAGTGCGGTGGTTCCCGTCTTCACACTCCCACTACCACAGGAACCCCCCTTTAGCAACGCAACGTTGCGTTGCCTAATGTTCATATATGCGTTGCTACGGTCTACACCAACGGGTTATTATCCGTTGCCGTTGGTGGCGTTGGAAGGGTCTAAAGCAACACATATACTTGCGTTGGTAATCGGCATGTAGAAGCGTTGCAGGATTGCAACATATATCTACACCATAACAACACTTTGTATACGTTGCTGATTACCCTACACAAACTAATTTTCACATTAAAAATTAGTGCAGCGCTTCCATGCATCTGTACATAGCATGATAATTATTGGTATTTTAGATATTACGAACAATAGTGCAAGGAGCAGCAATCCACTAAGCAGAAATATTACATATATTTAATCAACTCGGTTGCAATACATGGAACACAATCTGAGTAAGACATTACACGATGTCCTATATAACCTTGAAAATGACATTCAATAATGTAAATGTAAAACTATCTTGTAGTAGCCCCATCCTTCAGTTTTCTATCAACAACTTAGACATACATCATCTTTGTCTTCATCGCCCTTTATGGTGGAGCTTCTCTAAGAACTTCCCGCAGACCCTTCTATGACATTGTTATAGGACGAATCACCACCACGCTACCCATTGTTTAGTACAGGAACGGACTGGCAAAGCGCCACTGCAACAGATTAATAAACAGAAAGAAAATTCGACGTGAGGAGATGGAAGCCACATGTAACACTTAAATATTCTGGGATTGATCATTTATCGAAGGAAGGCTCACAGCAGTTTAGTGTATTGTAAATTATCAAGACAAATCCTTGTTGTTCCTTATTGCTAGCAGAAGCTCAATTTAATTGTAACAAGAATGTATAACTGTGGACTAGGCATGCCACTCTGTTAGGCACTCTTAAAAAATTTCACCTCAATCCTTTTGTTTTATTTTGCCATATGTCGCAAGCCAAACATACATTAGGACCATTTGTCCAGCCAACTAAATAAAGACGAGTAACATGAACTAAACTCACAAAAGGAAACCTTGAACTAAGATAATGTAAACTGATTGTGTCATATAACTTACATTCAGGTGTGCATTTTGTTTCACAAAGCTGGTGCAGACCAACAGAAATCCCTTTGGCAACATCCTATATCGGTAGATGGGAATATAGTTTGTGGAGATAATTTTAACAAACTTGGTTTCAGTGTATTTTGTCGCCAGTTCCTCAAGGCAAGTCTAAAGCAACCCACATTCTGGTATCCTGCGATAAGTTCAACCTAAGTCTCAGACAATGAACAACTCAAGGTAGAATTTCCATCTAATGTGTTTCGTGTATTATAAGCATCTTTCAGAAAAGAGTTAAACAAGATATGCAAAATGGAGCTCGAATTCCAGGTAGCTCTTTATTTAAAATATCCATGTACAAAAAGATTGGTGAAATCACCAGATTTGAGCATTTTATAGTACTAGTTGTTCACCCGTGCATTTTTTGTACGGGCTAGTGCTTATCTTGTGTGGCTTTGTAGGTTTTCATCTCTTAATGTTCTGCCTAGAAATCTTTACCAATAATCTATATTTTGTGTGATAATTTTTTTACCTTCGAATGAACTTTTTCTTCTAAATTTGCAGTTCAACATCGAACTCGCTACCTATAGTACAATACTCGAGCGATGAAAATAAATAGTTCAAAACTTTTGACATGACAACTTCATTTTCAGAACTATATATCAGGAAATAACTAAAAAAATGCGGGAGAGGAAATAACTAATCTGGCGTTCTTGTAAATCTTTAATTATGGCTTGATATATTAGTAATACTAACATTGTAATTGTTCTCACTGTTCACATTACATTCAAGTTCTAGATGGTTTAGATACAAATAAGCTAACCATCCCCCACAAAAAAATGTAACCATATTTTCATATATAATAAAGGGAATTATAAAGTTTCGTCTAGCACTTGAGCAGGCAGTTCTTTCTTTGTTAGAAAAAAAAACTGACCTAGAGATGCCCTACAGTATAAGAAATAAGGTTGAGGTTTGTAACATATTGGGTTCTATACAGATCAGTCCAAACAGAGTGACTTAACTCATTCTCATATCCCAACAAACTGTTCTCGAACGGAGTATATTGAAGCATGTACATTAGTATATTGAAGTATGGTTTGAAAGAGCATGGAAAAGTCCATGCAAAAAGAAGAGAGCACGGAAAAGCATTAACACTAGTATGTAGTGAATGCTCCACAAAATTTTTGAAGCACAGCATACCTTGCATTGCATTGATGCATTGGCGAGAATTAAAGCAGTACTCTGGTTCTCTGCAAGACCACGTCTTTGACAGCAAGCTAGAGGCCGACACCTATAATCGTACTCAACCCTTCCTTTAACCTAGCTGCAAGTGTTTCCTCCCCACCCACGTGTTCCTTGCCCTCGATCGTACTCACCTACAGTACAACGGCCACACTTTCCCCTATAGGCGAATTGCTTCCAACAGACAACACGCCACTAGTGATATGATGTTCGGATACTACCATTTAAGTCTTCCGCCTCTCTGCTTGATAACACCCTGCGCAGATCATTACCTGGAAGATATAGCCATCTCGTCAGTTATGTTTTCTAGGGGTCTAGTGAAAGACGCCAAGCTGCATGAAAAATAATCATAAATTGAAATTAAATAATAAGGGAAAACATGTGTGAGTTGTACATATAATGAACAATGCTGTACATCATGAGATACATAGACATGAACGAGATGCAGACGCACCATGTTTTGCATTGTCAGAGTTTTCAATCAGAGTCATACATGGTGGCAGTACTGCAAGAGAGGGAAGAGGTACACAAGTAAGTGCTCACTGTTATATACTGATAGTCTCAGAGGCAGGAAGGAAAAGGAGGACAAACCGTCATGCTAGGCATCCTCTGATTTCAGAAGTGCAGTGACATTGATGCCGGTTCAAGCCAGCGCCGACGGCGGTGGATCAGGACGAGCGATCAAGGTAGCGTCGCTCATCGTCATGATGGCTGGCAAAGAATCCGCTCTGGCCTGCCACACAAAGAACCAAACAATGTAAGAGAATAGCGGGTCAGGAGGAGTGGCTTGCTGAACCGTCACCGGCGTCGGAGTTGAGATTGCTGAGGCGGAGCAGCACCACAAAGACCGGGCCTGGAGCGGCGCATGCGCAGACGTGGCGCGTGGCAGTAGGGCGACAAACCGGAGGAGGCGCGGGCGCTGGCGACCTGTGCCAACTAGGATTGCTGGGGTCAGCATGTAGGGGCATGGCTGCACAGAGGACATCGCCATGGCGGGGGACCCGGGAGGGCAGTGAGGGTTAGCCGTTCCGGTGAGCGGCGGCGCAACAAGCGGCGGATCTAGCCAGAATCAGAGGTGGTGGCGGCAGTGTGGTCATGGACAGAAGAGATTTGGATTGGCACCGTGCTACTTGGACGGAGCTAGAGATATTGTGGAGATTTTTTTTGTGGATAATATGAAGGTGGGTACGAGGAGGTTAGCAAATCATGGGAGGTGGGAGGTGGGATGTTTAACCAACAACACATACCTATGATTCGTTGGTAGCCTTGCGTTGTTAAAAGGGGGATTTTGTTTTAGTGTCCATAGTCTTCACGTGAATGTCTTCTCGAGTCATAATCTTCGTTGTGAATACCTTCACAGACCACCATTGTCTTCAATGTCTTCACACATTTTTAAGGGTCATCTCTGGTAGGTAAACCGAATCAATGAGGGACTACTACCTGTGTTATCCTGCAATTCTCACAAACGCATTAGTCCCTCAACCAAGTTTGTCGTCAATACTCCAAAACCAACTAGGGGTGGCACTAGATGCACTTACATGAACTAAATGCACATGCTCCAGTGCATAAAACGGGTTGAAAAATCAAATGTATGTCCTTGGTTGCAAGCTTAGGTCACATGCAAGAAAATGAGAATGAATGTCAAACACCTTGACACTGTCGCTCGGCCACTAACATTGAGATACATGGTTTTAAAATTCAAGTAAATCAAAAACTCGTCTGAAATTCATGAAACTTGACATGATATCATGGAACGGCATCGACATATCGTGGTAAAAATATTGTCCCATTTGGGGCATGTTTGGGTATAAGCTTCTCGCAAACTAGAACTTCTCACAACAAGCCTGATGGTTTCAGTAGGGAACGTGCCACCTTGGGGGACGAAACAATATCCGTTGCCTCTTCTTACTTTCAAATTTTTTCTCGTGTCAACATAGAAAACAGGAGTGTTGTGTCAATTTTTGGGATTTTTCTGGGTTCACTTGGACATTTTTATACATTAACTGAGTTTTCTATGCATTTATGTGCATAATTCAAATTTGAACTACATGCACATGCTCCAGTGCATACAAATGGGTTCAAAATTGAAATGTGTGTCCTTGGTTGCATGCTTAAGTCCCATAAAAGAAATGAGAATGAATGTCCAACACCTTGACACCATCACTCGGCTGTTAACATTGAGATACATGGTTTTTAATTCTAGTAAATCAAAAACGCGTCTAAAAGTTATCAAACTTGACATCCTTGCATGGAACGGCATCAACATGCCGTGGTAAAAATATTGTCCCATTTGGGGCAGGTTGGGGTATAAGATTCTCACAAACCAGAGCTTCTCACAACAAGCCTCATGATTACGGTAGGGAATGTTTCACCTTTCTGGATGAAACAATATCCGTTGCCTCTTCTTGATTTCAATTTTTTTCTAGTCTCAACATAGAACAATAGGAGTGTTGTGTTAAATTTAGGAATGTTTCAGGGTTCGTTTGGACATTTTTATACATTAACTGAGTTTTCTATGCATTTATGTGCATAATTAAAATTTGAACTACATGCACAAGCTCTAGTGCATGTAAATTGGCTGAAAATCAAATCTGTGTCCTTGGTTGCATGCTTAGGTCCCATGCCAGAAATGAGAATGAATGTCAAAAACCTTGCCACCGTCGCTCGGTCGCGAACATTGAGATGCATGGTTTTTAAATTCTAGTAAATCCAAAACTCGTCTATAGTTCATGAAACTTGACATGCTATCATGGAGCGGCATCAACATGCTGTGATAATTTTTTTGTCCCATTTGGGGCAGGTTTGGGTATAAGCTTCTCGCAAACTAGAGCTTCTCACAACAAGCCTGATGGTTTCGGTAGGGAACGAGCCAACTTTGGGGACGAAACGCTATCCGTTGCCTCTTCTCGCTTTCAAATTTGTTCTAGTGTCAACATAGAACAACATGAATGTTGTGTCAATTTTTGGGATTTTACGGGGTTTGCTTGGAAAGTTTTATACATTAACTGGTTTTTCTAGGCATTTTATGTGCATAATCCAAATTTGAACTACATGCACAAGCTCCAGTGCAGAAAAATGGGTTGACATATCAAATGTGTGTCATTGGGTGCATGCTTAGGTCTCATGCAAGAAATGAGAATGAATTTCAAACACCAGGGCACTGTTGATTGCTGGCAAAACATTGAGATACTTTGTTTTTAAATTCTAGTAAATCCAAAACTCGTCTCGAATTCATGAAACTTGGCATGGTATCATGGAATGGCACCCGACATGTTGTGGTATTTTCCATTTCCATTTTGAGAGAAGGCGCAATCGAATAACATCACACAACACAAAGAAAACAGAATCTGTCAAAAACAGAACATTCTGTAGCAATCTGGATATTTCAAATACTTCTGAAACTCCAAAAATCTTGAGAAAATAGGACGACGTGAGAAATTTGTATATCAATCTACTGTAAAAAATAAGAGTTTTTCATCGCTTCTGTTATTTTATAAAATTCAAACTCTGGATGCAAAGTTTCTGGTTTTTCCAGCAAGATTAAACAACTATTACCCAAGAAGATCCTATAGGTCTTACTTGGCACAAACACTAATTAAAACACAAAAAAACACAATCGTAACAGTAGCATAATTGTGCAAACACTCAAAAACAGTAAGCAAAAAGAAAAAATAAATTTTATTTATTGGGTTGCCTCCCAATAAGCGCTATAGTTTTACGCCCTTAGCTAGGCATAAAGCAAGGATCTAAGTTTTGTCATCCTTCTTCTTAATTCCCTTAGAGGTGTTTTCGTCATGAGGTTTTGTAAAAACAACATAAAACATATTGTCCATAGAAACCTTAGCATTATTTAGTTGCCCATTATCATAACCACGTTGATTTCCGGTAACAATCCAAGAATAGTGTTGATTAACATTATTGAAAACTTGTTGAATTAAATCTAGTATGGGGACTTCCTTTTTAAGATTCTCATCAAATATTTTATTATCCCCAAGAAAATGTCTTAAGGCATAATCGCTATTGTAAAGAATTTCATCTATCACGGGTTTTTCACGATTCATCCATAAACATCAAAAATTTCTCTAGCTTCCCATATTATGTAGTCAAATTCATTCATAAGAACGAGAGTGGCCAACTTTTTAGCCTTAGGATTCTTTGTAACGGGAAGCTCAAAAAACAATCTTTGCAAAGTGGGCTGAGTACGGATAAATTTACTTTCAAGTTTCAGAACTAGTGCTGAAATAGCATCCGCATAAGATCTAGTAGTCCTAAGTATAGGAGCATCATCAAGACTTAAATTTCCCACACAATTGAAAAATTCTTGGATGCGTTCCTTTCCCATAACATTCCCTTGCCCCAAGATAAAAGTTTTAGCATCCAGATTGCTCGTATGTCCAATCTTAGGAGTTAGGCCATCATTTGTTGGTGCCATACCGAAATCACTCATGATTGCAAGCAAAGGATAGATCCGACGAGAAAACGGCGAACGAAGAAGTGGGGCGAATAAAACGGCAAATTTTTGTGAAGTGGGGGAGAGGAAAACGAGAGGCAAATGACAAATAATGTAAATTGCGAGGAGATGAGATTTCTGATTAGGAACCTGGTACATGTTGAAGATCCTCCCCGGCAACGGCGCCAGAAATTCCTTTTGATGCGGCTTGAAGCTACGTCGGTATTTTCCCAAAGAGGAAGGGATGATGCATCACAACGACGGTAGGTATTTCCTTCAGTGGTGAGACCAAGGTTATCGAACCAGTAGGAGAACCAAGCAACAACACGTAAACGGCAACCGCACACAAATAACAAATACTCGCAACCCAACGTATTAAAGGGGTTGTCAATCCCTTTCGGGTAACGGCGCCAGAAATTGGCAAACAGACGTGAATAAATTGTAGTAGATTGATAGATAACACCAAATAAAATAAATAAGAATAAATTGCAGAAAGGTATTTTTGTATTTTTGTTTTAATAGATCTGAAAATAAAAATGGATCGCAAAGGCAAATATATGAGAAAGAGACCCGGGGCCCGTAGATTTCACTAGTGGTTTCTCTCGAGAAAATAGCAAACGGTGGGTAAACAAATTACTGTTGGGCAATTGATAGAACTTCAAATAATCATGACGATATCCAGGCAATGATCATTATATAGGCATCACATCCAAGATTAGTAGACCGACTCCTGCTTGCATCTACTACTATTACTTCACGCATCGACCGCTATCTAGCATGCATCTAGTGTATTAAAGTTCATGGAGAAATGGAGTAATGCAATAAGAACGATGACATGATGTAGACAAGATCTATTTATGTAGAAATAGACCCCATCATTTTATCCTTAGTAGCAACGATACATACATGTCGGTTCTTCTTCTAACACTGGGATCAAGCACCGTAAGATCGAACCCACTAGAAAGCACCTCTTCCCATTGCAAGATAAATAGATCAAGTTGGCCAAACAAAACCCAAATATCGGAGAAGAAATACGAGGCTATAAGCAATCATGCATATAAGAGATCAAAGAAGACTCAAATAACTTTCATGGATAAAAAGATAGATCTGATCATAAACTCAAAGTTCATCCGATCCCAACAAACACACTGCAAAAAGAGTTACATCATATGGATCTCCAAGAGACCATTGTATTGAGAATCAAACGAGAGAGAGGAAGCCATCTAGCTACTAACTACGGACCCGAAGGTCTACAAAGAATTACTCACGCATCATCGAAGAGGCACCAATGGAAGTGGTGAACCCCTCCGTGATGGTGTCTAGATTGGATCTGGTGGTTCTGGACTCTGCGGCGGCTGGAATTGATTTTCGTCAACTCCTCTAGGGTTTCTGGAATATTGGGGTATTTATAGAGTAAAGAGGCGGCCCAGGGGGCAACCGAGGTGGGCACAACCCACCAGGGTGCGCATGGGCCTCCTGGCGCGCCCTGGTGAGTTGTGCTCCCCTCGGAGCACCCCCAGGTGCTTCTTTGGCCCATTGGTTGTCTTCTGGTCCAAAAAAAAGTCTCCAAAAATTTTCGCTGCGTTTGGAGTCCGTTTGGTATTGATTTCCTGTGATGTAAAAAACATGCAAAAACAACAACTGGCACTTGGCACTATGTCAATAGGTTAGTACCAAAAATTGATATAAAATGACTATAAAATGATTATAAAACATCCAAGATTGATAATATAACAACATGGAACAATAAAAATTTATTAATACGTTGGAGACGTATCAGCCTCCGCTATGGAATGGACAACTGTTGTGCCGCTCTCGCTAGTTGCTATCCCCGAGGCACATGTTGCTGCCATCACCTGAGAAGCAACAGCGACCATTTGCGCTACCTTGGCCGCCCAGTCGCAAATTGCGGCCGCGCTCTCGCCGGAGTGGGCCGCCGAAGTTGCCCTCATGACACGGGTCCACGTACCCATCTTTCACCGGCGACGATTGAACAGTGAAATGATATTTGGGGAGTGAGCTCGTGTGCTTGACATGCCGGCTGTGGACTGTAGTCGACGCACCTTCTTGCATAAGCCATAGGCGTACTATACTCCGATGGGGCTCCAAGATATTTTGTACTGCATCTCACACGGTTGGTGATAATAAATTGTGTGCCATCTACTTTATTTTTTATCTTGATTTGAATTACATGATGGGGTCACAGCGGCAAAGGAGGGTGTTTGAATTGCTAGAACTTTTATGTGCAGTGAACATGCAGCTATAGGTGTGTCGTCAAAAAATTGGAATTATTAAGGGTTCGTTTGGACATTTTTATACATTAACTTGGTTTTCTAGCCATTTCAGGTGCACAATTCAAAATTAAACTACATGCACATGCTCCGGTGCAACAAAATGGGTTGTAAAATCATATATGTGTCCATGGGTTTATGCTTATGTCCCACGCAAGAAATGGGGATGAATTTCGAACACCATGGCATCGTGGCTCTCCGGCAAACGTTGAGGTACTTTCTTTTGTAATTCTAGTAAATCCAAAATCCGTCTGAAATTCCTGAACCTTGGCATGCTATCATGGAATGGCATCAACATGCTGGGGTAAAAAATATTGTCCCATTTGGGGCAGGTTATGGTATAAGCTTCTCACAAGAAGCCTCATGGTTCCGTTAGGGAAACATGTCACCTTTGTGGACAAAACGATATTTGTCGCCTCTTCTTGCTTTCAATTTTTTTCCTGGTGTCAACATAGAACAACACGAGTGTCGTGTTAAATTTTGGAATATTTTGGGGATCGTTTGGACACTTTTATACGTTAATTGGGTTTTCTAGGCATTTAGGTGCATAATTCAAAATTGAATTACATGCACATGCTCCAGTCCATAAAAACTGGTTGAAAAAATCAAATGTGTGTCCTTGGTTGCAAGCTTAGGTCACATGCAAGAAAAGTAGAATGAATGTCAAACACCTTGACACTGTCGCTCGACCACTAACATTGAGATACATGGTTTTAAAATTCTAGTAAATCGAAAACTCGTCTGAAATTCATGAAACTTGACATGATATCATCGAACGGCATCGACATGTCGTGGTAAAAATATTGTCCCATTTGGGGCAAGTTTCTGTATAAGCTTCTCGCAAACCAGAACTTCTCACAACAAGCCTGATGGTTTCAGTAGGGAACATGCCACTTGGGGGGATGAAACGATATCCGTTGCCTCTTCTTACTTTCAAAAAATTTCTCATGTCAACATAGAAAAATATTGTGTTGTGTCAATTTTTGGGATTTTTCGGGTTGGACATTTTTATACATTAACTGAGTTTTCTATGCATTTATGTATTCAAATTTGAACTACATGCACATGCTGCAATGCATACAAATGGGTTCAAAATTGTATTGTGTATCCTTGGTTGCATGCTTAAGTCCCATAAAGGAAATGAGAATGAATGTCCAACACCTTGACACCGTCACTCGGCCGTTAACATTGAGATACATGGTTTTTAATTCTAGTAAATTGAAAACGCGTCTAAAATTTATGAAACTTGACATCCTTGCATGGAACGGCATCAACATGCCGTGGTAAAAATATTGTCCCATTTGGGGTAGGTTGGGGTATAAGATTCTCACAAACCAGAGCTTCTCACAACAAGCCTCATGATTACAGTAGGGAACGTTTCACCTTTCTGGACGAAACAATATCCGTTGCCTCTTCTTGATTTCAATTTTTTTCTAGTGTCAACATAGAACAACGGGAGTGTTGTGTTAAATTTAGGAATTTTTAGGGGTTCGTTTGGGCATTTTTATACATTGACTGAGTTTTCTATGCATTTATGTGCATAATTCAAATTTTAACTACATGAACATGCTCTAGTGCATGTAAATTGGTTGAAAAATCAAATATGTGTCCTTGGTTCATGCTTAGGTCCCATGCAAGAAATGGGAGTGGATGTTAAAAACCTTGTCACCGTCGCTCGGCCGTGAACATTGAGATACATGGTTTTTAAATTCTAGTAAATCCAAAACTTATCTATAGTTCATGAAACTTGACATGCTATCATGGAGCGGCATCAACATGCTGTGGTAAATTTTTTATCCCATTTGGGGCAGGTTTGGGTATAAGCTTCTCGCAAACTAGAGCTTCTCACAACAAGCCTGATGGTTTCGGTAGGGAACGAGCCACCTTTGGAAACAAAACGATATCCGTTGCCTCTTCTTGCTTTCAAATTTTTCTAGTGTCAACATAGAACAACATGAGTGTTGTGTCAATTTTTGTGATTTTTCGGGGTTCGCTTGGAAAGTTTTATACATTAACTGGGTTTTCTAGGCATTTTATGTGTATAATTCAAATTTGAACTACATGCACAAGCTCCAGTGCAGAAAAATGGGTTGGCATATCAAATGTGTGTTGTTGGGTGCATGCTTAGGTCCCATGCAAGAAATGAGAATGAATTTCAAACACCGGGGTACTGTTGATTGCCGGCAAAACGTTGAGATACTTTGTTTTTAAATTCTAGTAAATCCAAAATCGTCTGGAATTCATGAAACTTGGCATACTGTCATGGAATGGCACCCGACATGTTGTGGTATTTTCCGTGTCCATTTTGAGAGAAGGCGCACTCGAATAACAGCCAACAAAGGCATTTTGAAACAAATAGCTGTCACTTTAACATCTGAAACATTTGTATAATTTAAATCGTGTGCGTTCTGTTAACCGTTCACGTGACACCATGTGTCTCTCTTTTAATGGCTATAGGAGGTGACGTGCGGGCAGCTGCTTGACTGAACGGGAGGCGTGCGAGTGCAGTCTGGTGTGCAGGCTGACCGAGAGGCGTGCAAGCTGTCCTGCAATGTGTAGGCTCACCGGGAAGCATGCAAGTTGTACGTTGCGCATGCTCACAGGGAAGCGAGCCCTTTGAATTCCATGGCCGTCTGCCTTGCTCACGTCCTCTCGATTAATGGTGCCCGAGCTGCTGTTTAATACGGGTGGCCTTACTGTTCGCCTCCCAGTCCCCTCCCTCCCGCAGACCTCCACCAATGCCATGGCGCAGAAGGATCATCTGCCACTAGTCTTCCAGTTTGGTGAACTCGACTCCGAGCCGGAGGAGATAGAAAATAAGGAGGAATGGGGCCTCATGGACATGGCCCGGAACGAGCTGGCCACGTGGTTGATGCCCCCGCCCGCGTCCCAGCTCCTATGCCAATGACCATCCCCGCATTGACGGGCTTGTCGCTGAGCACTATCACAGAGCTGGAAGCCGCTGGCGTCAGCAAGTTCTTCGTGGACCCACGCGAGCTCGTGTATATGCCAGCGCTCATGCCCGTGCACGCCCATGCACCCACCACGGTGTCGGTCCCCATGCGTTTGCCTGCAACCGCCGCGCCCGTGCCCGTGCGCATGCCCCCCTCAGCGGCATGGGACGCCACCGTCGACCGCTACCTCGCAGCGCCGTGAGTTGGTGTCCTCCCACGCCCCGCACGATGATCGCGCGACGACATGATGTTTGATTTCCAAGTGAAGAACTTTCTATGCTACCTTGCATACTTGAACAACGGCGTCCCAGAGGACCACAACAACAACACAAGCGCGACACGCCGCCTCCGCCGCCGCCGGAATTAGTTTTTATTTGGGGGGAGGTGGTTTAATCCTGTATCAGTGTATCTCGATCATATGAATATAAATTCGTAGTGTGACTGAATGAAATATATGGTTTGAAAGAACTTGCGTTTTTTCTCTGAATGCACGAACTTATCAAATGATTTTCTTTAAAAACAATTTAAATGGTTTTTAAATATAAAACACTCATCGCAAACGTTTTAGATAGAACACCCGTATGCAAACCGACAGCTTCCCCAAGAAGGCAAGGGAAAATGTGCCGAGCAGGATTTGTGTAGCTCTTGATCACAAACGTTTTAGATAGAACACTCGTATGCAAAGTGATAGCTATGGTCTTCCCTAGTAAGCCAAGGGAAATTTTGCACCGCAGGATTTGTGCATCTCTTCAACACAAACGGTTCAGATTGAATACGGTATGCAAAGCCATACTTCAACGTTAAGCCAAGAGAAAATGTGCCGAGCAAGATTTATACATCCCTTCAACACAAATGGTTGTTTTGGATGACCCGTGTACAAGCACGTACAGATAATTTGGTAAGATTTGCATCTGTCATATTGGATATATTGCCATTTGTCAAACTGGAAAGATTGACATTTGTTGATCTATTAACATTGCCATTTGTCAAGCTTGTAACACTGCCATTTGTCAAAATATGCAGCCAAAAATCACTATCACTATCTAATTTTTGAAACTAAAATTCAGTAATTAAGCATAGATTTCATTCATAGATTAAGCAGTCGTTCTTTATACAAACAGTTCAACTTGACAGCTGAATCGACCAAACTTTTCCCCAATTGTGGCCAAGCACGTACTGAAATAGCTAGTTCAACTATATATACTAGCTAATTTTAAGTACGTTGTACAGTTCCACCACATCTATAGTCAGATGAACTGGACAAAATATCCCCTAAATACTACTACTACGGAGGGGCTTTGTACATTTCCGGTAGCCTCTCATCTGCTGAGCGTGCTCAGTAAGAGGCAGAGGAGGAGGAGCCTACCGACAAGCTGGACAACTGCAATACGGTGCCTACCGCTGCTGCACCTTCAGCGACGCTCACCTCGAATGCCCTCTGCAGCTCCAGACGACCCCTCTCAAAGTGGTGGTTTTCAGCGTAGATCTCCTGATTCCTCGCCTCTGTGGCGGTGTGTGTTGCGGCCATGGCGGCGGTAAGGCTCTTTGCATGCTCGATGAGGTGCTCCTCCTCCTCCCACGGGAACTCGATGTAGCGCGCAAGGTCGCTACGTGCGGGCCTCCACCTCCTCCTCCCGCCTTCGAGCGGCGGTGGCGGAGCGGGTGATGACCCTGGTGGTCGACGGTGGGGTGGCGGCCACGGCGGCATATGGTGGGGTGGCGGCAATGGCAGCCGGCAACAGCTGCCGACGGGCAGTAGCGGCAGAGCGTGTGGCGGGTGTTCTGCGAATACCCAACAGGGATGCCACGCGCACTACACTACGCTGGGGACTGCACCGCCGCCACTGTGTAGCCTCCCAGATGAGTTGTCCTCTGATGATGGCGGAGTTGCTGAACGACGACGACGGACCGATGCCATTAGCGATTGTGGAAGAAGCAGACGAGATAAGCTACAAGGAGGGAGGGGAAAATGCGACACAGGACTCGTCGGCGATGAGGGTTTATATAGTAGGCCGGTAAGCATCGGAATTTTGGGGGATTTCACTGAGTCGGGCGGGGAGCTTGCGTGGGAACCTGTGAGGTTGTGCGGGAACGGGCTCATCGACGATTCATTGGCGCCACTTCGAGCCACCGTTTGGCCAAAAGAACGCCCCCGCGCGTTGCGCAAGCTTGCGTTGTAAGGCGTCTGCGGCAGCGGGGTGACAAAACGTGTGAGAGGAGGACGAAAGGACACATAGACGTACGGTTAAGAAAAAAACTTTGCAATTTAATTACCTACTACCCCCGTCCTGGTTTATAAGTCATCTATGTATTTTTGTGCCAAATTTTGACTAGAGATTTAACTAATAAAATACGAATGAATGCCGCCAAAGATTATATTGTTGGATTAGTATTTGAACATAGTTTCCAATTATATAATTTTTATAACATTCATCAACATTTTGTTGGTTAAATGTAAGGTCAAAATATGGCACAAAATATAAAGGGGACTAATAGGCCAAGACGGAGGTAGTAGCACACGGCTGCTCTCTACGCAGCGTCGCAATTGCCACCCGACTTGTAGACGACCATTCCCTGCGTGTTCAACTGCTCTATGCGTGTGGTTGCTCGCGGTTGACATGGCCGCGGCGCGCTCTGCTCGCATGCTGCCGTGCATGCTGTGCTCTTGCATCCCTCTGGGCGCTCTGCCCTCCTCCCTCCAGGTGTGCTGCCAGTGTTAGGGGCCGGCGCACGATCATGTACGTTCGTGCTGCAATTATGCATGCGGTTGTGCCGGGCGCGGCACCACGATGCAGTTACCCACCGCAAAAGCTTCCATGTGGATGCGCCGAGAATCCAGGCCGCCCAGCCCCCATTTATTCCTACGGCCATTTACCTTCATCTCTCGCGCCACATGACACAATAAGCACACCCACGACGACACATACAGAGAGGACATCCAGCGGTTCCAATGGCACTCCCCGTGGCTCCAATGGCGCTCCCAGCGGCCGACGACGACAATGGGGGGCAGTTTACCACACATCACGTAGTGGACACCAACATGAGGGGGAAGGCCCTCTCGGTGGTGTAAACGAACGAGCCGGTCTCGGTGGAGAGCTCCATCCAAACTATGGAGCAGTTGCTTCCTGAGGACATGTACCAAGTGGTCGGCTTTAACCTCGAGTACACCATAAGTCGTGTCGGGCATGGTCAGGAGGTTGTTGTCGCCCAGTTGTGTGTGCGACATGACGTCCTCGTCTACCACTACCACCTGGCCAGAAGGCCTTGCGAGCGTTTCTCCAGGTTTATCAACAGCTCTAACTATAGTATTGCTACGGTGGACACCACCAACGATCAAAAAGCGTTCAAGGTTTCGGGCTTGAAATGCCAGAATCTTGTCAACATCTAGGACCACTACAAGGTCCGGGGCAGTGACAATAACAAACAGAACTCCCTGGTTGACCTTGCCTCGGCCATCATCGACCCCTACTACATGAAGATGAAGGATGAGAGCAAGAAGGACAAGAACGCCTGGTACAGTGTCTGGCATCAGAGACTGGATGAACAACACGTCAAGTACGTGGCCAAGGACGCATACACAAGCTACGAGATGTACAGGCGGATCATTGACATGAGGAAGTGTCTTCTTCCTTCCCCGGACGAGGGATCGAGCCACAGAGTAGTGGCGGGAGCGTCACAAGAAGTAGATGACTAGGCGATCGTTTCTCCTAGTTTACAATGCATGCAGTTGTTTATTGAGGTGTGTGCGAATGATCTGTATAGTCACTTATGTAATTGGATGTTTATTTTAGTATATATATATATATATATATATATATATATATATATATATATATATATATATATATATATATATATATGTGTGTGTGTGTGTGTGTGTGTGTGTGTGTGTGTGTGTGTGTGTTATTCTTACGTCGACATGAGCAAATCCTCATTAGTAGCAATCGTCTGTGTTATTATTGGTCTTCACACACATTTCTGATCATGGACCTGTTTGCCGCATATCACACACATCTTGTTCAATCGAACTATTTCTGCTATCTTGGCTGATCCCAAACAGTTCATCCGAGTGAAGTATATGCCCTCCATCGCACACACCATGATCTGGCTGGCCGTTTCTATTGTGTTGCCTAATCACACATAGTTCACCCTAGTGAACTTTATGCCGTATATCGCACACACCCTCATCCGGTTGCCTATTTCTGTTGTTCTGCCTCATCACAAACAATTCTGCTGGATTAACCATATACCGCGCATCGCACACGCAACTCTAATATGAACCATGTTTGATGTCACCACCATCGCAAACGTTTTGTATCTTTTTTGATGGTTTTATTACATCACTGTTTGTGATTAATGCATCTCACACAGTTTCGTCGAAGGGTCTCTGGTTGGACTATCGTGTTTGGACCAACCTGCAGTAGTGAGATGGTAAATGTCTTGTAGCAACCCGACCTCAGACGGTCAAGTCTCTGTGCTTAACTGTCATCCCTGGATCGGTATGCTGACACACACAGTACTCGAGGATTTATAATAGAGGTAAATTACATGTATAAAGTAACGTAAATACTATTACCTCAATCCAATTAGCGGAAGTATGATGGAAAGATGGAATTGAGTTTGTCTCATACGCTTAATCTTTTTAATATCTTTCGTGAGTATGATGGAAAGGAAAATTGTGCCAAAGTGTTAGAAGAACAATGCATTAAAATGTTTGGCACTAAATCTTTGAATGATGAGCATGATTGCAATGTTGTTAGTATGAACTCCTTGAATATCCATGGTACTAATGATGATTGCACTAGTTATGATGAAAATGTCTCCTATAAACATGTCAATTTTTGTGGAGTGCATTGGGTTTGTAAGTACACACCAAATAGGGAAGATAGATATTGCAAGAGGCATAAGTACTTAGAAACTAAATTGTTGCAAGAAAGGCTAGATGATTGTGCTGAAAATTCAAATTTTCTTGGCCGTACTTGTGGACTTTGCAATGAACAGGGTCATTTAGCTATCCAATGCAAATTGTTTCATGATCTAATCGTGTTCAAAAATTGTGATGACTTGATTTCCCTTGCACATTATAATGAACTCAGTTTGCTTATGGGTTACGAAGAAATGAAACGTATAACTAAGCATCTTCCAGAATTTGCCCGTTATAAACTTCTTGGTTTTGATCTAGAGGAAATTTATATGTATTGTGCGGTGAATTGCATTGAAAATCCTTATATTGCCAATTACATAAAGAAAATAAAGCAAATAGAAGAAGAAGAGAATACTAATGAAAGGGAAGAGACTACCCAATATCCCCCTATTATTTCTTATGATGAATCAGGTAACGAGGAGGAGCCTTCTATTCAACCAATCTCATCAATAAGGAGCTCCAAAAAGAGGATTGAACCCACACATGATGTGGTGAATAAGAAGAAAAGAAAAAGTAAGAGAGGTAAAAAGATATCTCTCCCAAATAATGTTGCTCCTATTATTGTTGTGCCTCATGAAAATGAATCAAAAATAATTGTGGAAGATGATGCACTTGATGATGATCTCGTTATGCCTATTGCTTGTTGTGATGATTATGATTGGGAAGATAATGATACTTCTTATGATCTTGAAAATCTTTTTGGCACTTGCTTGGAAGAATATGATAATTTCTATACTATTGGTGCTATCCATACTATTAATGATGAGAGTGATTATGCTTATGATATGAAAAGGCCCAAGCTTGGGGATGCTATGTTTGATGAAGATGATGTTTTTGAGAATATATTTGCTGCAATTAATGTTCGTCCCAAGCTTGGGGATGCTATGTTTAATGAAGATGATATTTTTAGTCTCCCAAGTTTTGATATGCAAATTTGTTATGATGATAGCATGCCTCCTACGTATGATGATTATATTTATGAAAGTGGGTTTGGAAGAGTGTCAACTTTAGGAAGTAATGATCCCACTATTTTGGAGGATGTTGAATCTTATAATATTTATGAAAGTGGATTTGGAGATGTCATGACTTTATTTAGTGATGTACCCACTATCTTGGAAGAGGTTTCAATTGATTATGATCAGAACAAAGTTGCTACTTATGATGATTATTGTGATGAAACTTATGCTATAAAAAGTAGCGATGATTATATTTATAAAACTTTTCATGATTATGATTACCCTTTTTCTGAACATTACTCTTTTAATGTGGAAACAATATATAGTATTCAAGTCTCTTATGAAACTCACACTATTCCGAATGAGAAGAATTTTGCTTATGTGGAGAATAGTAAAATTTCTATGCTTGTAGATCATGAAAAGAATACTTTAGGTGCTGGTTAGAGCATCTCCAACAGCCGCGCTAAACTAGCGTCGCGCCGCAAAATAGTCCGTTTTAGCCTGCAAGCAACGCGGGCGAGTCGCTCAGTGCAGGCGTGTAAAAAGCAGCTTGGCTTATAACGAGTTAGGGCGCGGTGTATTCGGCGCCAGCTACCGCATGGCACACTCGGCGCTTCGCTCTCCGCACTCTCTCCTCTCCTCCTCCTCGCCCTGCACAAGCGCTGGCGCCACCACCATGGGCGCGACACGGCGCCCGCTCACCCGTTGTACAGCGCGACCCCCCCCGCCGCCGCCCGGCGAAACCTTAGCTGGGAGCATTGGCGTCGCCATCACGGACTCGCCGAGCATCGGCTCACAAGCAAGCCTCTTCTTGCCGCCGCGGATGACCACGGCGACGGGTGGCATCGCGCCAGCGCCGTCCCGTGCCGCCGTCGCACCGTCTAAGGTCCCCAATGCGGCGTGGCCGAAGAAGGGCAAAACATCCGCGAAGAAGAACAAGGCGGTGGACGGCTCCGACAGCACGAAGGCGAGGGGAAAGAAGCTTGCAGGGCGTTCGACGGCCGCGGCGGCTACCGAAGCGCCGGCGAGCTCACTCGCTGAGCTGGCCTCCGACGCGCTACACGTGTTCGACGAAATGCCCCCAAGGTGAAAAAAATTCCAACTTTTCTTTTCTTGTTATTTTTTCAATGCATCATCACATATAGATAGCTTATTTGCATTGTTTAAAAAACTTTGTAGTCTCAACGATGATGCATACATGTCAACTATGGGTGTTGGGTCCAACAATTCGCATTGGTCTCAAGCCAATGACATCCATTTCGATGACCATGAGTTTGAGGTGGACGAGGAGGGTGAGGGCATTGTCGACGCGCCGAAAGGAAGAGCGGGCAATTACACCACCAACGATGACAAGTTACTATGCTATACTTATTTGCAAGTGTCGAGGGATCCATCCATTGGAGGTGGTCAAAGTAGAGACGCTTATTGGGGGCGAATGAAAGAACACTTTGATGCTCACAACGTGAGTGGAATTGACCGCTCCGAGAGATCACTTCGGTCCCGATGGTCGACAATCAACTCGGATTGTCAAAAGTGGGCGGCTTGTCAAAAGGCGGTTGACAAGATTAACCCAAGTGGCACAAATATGGATGATCGAGTAAGTGGCATCTCATATATGTTCATCATACTTGTTTTTGGTGACCGAAGTGCTAACTTGTTTTGTTTTTCTTGTAGTACAACATTGCACAAAAATTGTTCAAAGAAGAGACGAGGACAACTAAGAAGGGGAAGATCAAGAAAGGAAGGTTCTTTACCTTGCCTCATTGCTATGAAGTGTTAAAGGATGATGAGAAATGGAAGAAGCGTGATGGTTTGGATGATTTGCATTTGAGCAACAAACACAAGCGAACAATTGAGTTGAATGATGATGATGAGGAGGATGATGCATCAAGTGATGACGGCAAGAGAAGCCCCACACCCAACTCGGTTTCATACTCGAAGCCAAAACGACCGGATGGGTGCAAAAAAGACAAAACCGAAAAGAAAAAGAGGAAAGGAGATGATGAGCTCAAAAATACTATGGAAGCTATTGTGAAGGCAAGGGTCGAAGCCAACGAGGTGAGGAAAATGGCAAGGAACCAAGATGACGCGGCCGAGGAGAGGAGGTTGGTGGCCGAGGAGAGGAGGGTAGCCGCCGAGGAGAGGAAAGTGGCATTGGAGGAGAGGAAGGTGGGCATGGAGGAGCGAGCTAAGTTGAATGGGAGAAGCACTTGTTCTTCTTGGACACATCTAACCTCAATGCGGCGCAAAATGAGTATGTCAATCTTGCCCAACAAGAAGTCTTGATCCAAAAAAGAGCCATGGTTCGTGCAATGGGTGGCGGTGGCCTCGGCGCCATGGGTGGCGGTGGCGCCATGGGAGGCATGGGTGGCTTCGGAGCCATGGGAGGCATGGGTGAACCTCCGGCCGCCATGGGAGGCATGGGTGGCTTTGGAGCACCCTCCGATGCTATGGCCGCCATGGGAGGCATGAGTTTTGATTCTCTCGTCGGAGGCATGGGTGCACCTCCGGCCGCCGTGGGTGGAATGTCTTTCGATGTGCCTTCTCACACACATTCCCATGAAGATGCCGTTGAAGATCTTGCCAACACCGTCGGAGCTTCACATGATACGGTGCGTGATGCGGTGCGTGATGAGGAGAGGGAGGAAGATTCATCTTTGGAGGCAGAAGAATCGTCTTCGGAAGATGATGAGGACGAAGACGAGGAAGAGGATTGATGTGTCTTTCATTTGTGTCTTTAACTTGATTTGCATTTAAACTTGGTTGGATGAACTTGTGGGCATGATTTTGAACTTGTGGGCATGAACTTTTATTCATCATCAACTTGTTTGTGTCACATTTCACATGTTCATTGCATTTTGATGAATGTTTAAAACTCATTTCAAATTATGATGTTCATTGCATTTTTCTTGCAAGACGCTGTATTTTTTGCGTCTTCTTTGGAGCGATGCTGCGCGTTGCATTATAGCTGACTCTTTGGAGCCATTATTTGGCGGCAGCTAAACCAGCCAAGCCAAGCGCGACAAACAGGTTTTTTGCACGCGGCGCTTAGCACGGCTGTTGGAGATGCTCTTATATTGTTGAATTCATTCATGATGCTACTGAAAATTATTATGAGGGAGGAATATATGCTTGTAGGAATTGCAATAATATCAAGTTTCCTCTCTATGTGTTGAAAATCTTGAAGTTATGCTTGTTTTGCCTTCCTATGCAAGTTGATTATTGTTCCCATAAGTTGTTTGCTCACAAAATCCATATGCATAGGAAGTGGGTTAGACTTAAATGTGCTTGTCATATTCTTCATGATGCTCTCTTTATGTTCCAATTCTTATCTTTTATGTGAGCATCATTGAAATCATCATGCATAGCTAGGGGCGTTAAACGTTAGCGCTTGTTGGGAGGCAACCCAATTCTATTTTATTTTCTTGATTTTGGTTATTGTTTAGGAATAAATAATCCATATAGCTTCTGTTTAGATGTGGTTTTATGTTTTAATTAGTGTTTGTGCCAAGTAGAACCTTTGGGAAGACTTGGGTGAAGTCATTATGATCATGCTGTAAAAAACAGAAACTTTAGCGTTCACGAGATTAGCTAAAAATTTTTACTGGAGAGTGCTATTTAGTTGATTATTTTTGCAGATTATTATTAGACAAATTAATCAGGTCCACCAATTTATTTTAGAATTTTTGGAGTTCCAGAAGTTTGCGTTAGTTACAGATTACTACAGACTGTTTTGTTTTTTGACAGATTCTGTTTTTCGTGTGTTGTTTGCTTTTTTTGATGACTCTCTGGCTAGTAAAATAGTTTATAAACCATAGAGAAGTTGGAATACATTAGGTTTAACACCAATATAAATAAATAATTAGTTCATTACAGTACCATGAAGTGGTGTTTTGTTTTCTTTCGCTAACGGAGCTCACGAGATTTTCTGTTAAGTTTTGTGTTGTGAAGTTTTCAAGTTTTGGGTAAAGATTCGATGGACTATGGAATAAGGAGTGGCAAGAGCCTAATCTTGGGGATGCCCAAGGCACCCCAAGGTAATATTCAAGCATAACCAAGAGCCTAAGCTTGGGGATGCCCCGGAAGGCATCCCCTCTTTCGTCTTCGTTCATCGGTAACTTTACTTGGAGCTATATTTTTATTCACCACATGATATGTGTTTTGCTTGGAGCGTCATTTTATTTTCTTTTGTTTTGCTTGATATTTGAATAAAACACCAAGATCAGAAATTATTAAATGGAAGAGTCTTCACATAGTTGCATAATTATCCGACTACTCATTGATCTTCACTTATATCTTTCGGAGTAGTTTGTCGTTTGCTCTAGTGCTTCACTTATATCTTTTAGAGCACGGTGGTGGTTTTATTTTGAAGAAATAGATGAACTCTCATGCTTCACTTATATTATTTCGAGAGTCCTAAACAGTATGGTAATTTGCTTTGGTTATGAATTTAGTCCTAATATGATGGGCATCCAAGAGGGATATAATAAAAACTTTCATATAAAGTGCATTGAATACTATGAGAAGTTTGATTCCTTATGATTGTTTTGAGATATGAAGATGGTGATATTAGAGTCATGCTAGTTGAGTATTTGTAAATTTGATAAATACTTGTTCTAAAGTTCGTGATTCCCGTAGCATGCATGTATGATGAACCGTTATGTGATGAAGTCGGAGCATGATTTATTTATTGATTGTCCTCCTTATGAGTGGTGGTAGGGGACAAGCGATGGTCTTTTCCTACCAATCTATCCCCCTAGGAGCATGCGTGTAATACTTTGTTTCGATAACTAATAGATTTTTGCAACAAGTATATGAGTTCTTTATGACTAATGTTGAGTCCATGGATTATACGCACTCTCACCCTTCCACCACTTCTAGCCTCTCTAATACCGCACACTTTTCGCCGGTATCATACACCCACCATATATCTTCCTCAAAACAGCCACCATACCTACCTATTATGGCATTTCCATAGCCATTCCGAGATATATTGCCATGCAACTTTCCAACGTTCCGTTTATTATGACACGCTCTATCATTGTCATATTGCTTTGCATGATCATGTAGTTGACATTCTATTTGTGGCAAAGCCACCTTTCATAATTCTTTCATACATGTCACTCATGAGTCATTGCACATCTCGGTACACCGCCGGAGGCATTCATATAGTCATATTTTGTCCTAAGTATCGAGTTGTAATTGTTGAGTTGTAAGAAAATAAAAGAGTGATGATCATCATTATTAGAGCATTGTCCCAGTGAGGAAAGGATGATGGAGACTATGATTCCGCCACAAGTCGGGATGAGACTCCGGACGAAAAAAAAGAAAAAAAAAGAGGCCATAAAAAAAAGAGAAAGGCCCAAATAAAAAAAAGAATGAGAGAAAAAGAGAGAAGGGACAATGCTACTATTCTTTTACCACACTTGTGCTTCAAAGTAGCACCATGATCTTCATGATAGAGAGTCTCCTATGTTGTCACTTTCATATACTAGTGGGAATCTTTCATTATAGAACTTGGCTTGTATATTCCAATGATGGGCTTCCTCAAAATGCCCTAGGTCTTCGTGAGCAAGCGAGTTGGATGCACACCCACTTAGTTTCTTTTGTTGAGCTTTCATATACTTATAGCTCTAGTGTATCCGTTGCATGGCAATCCCTACTCACTCACATTGATATCTATTGATGGGCATCTCCATAGCCCGTTGATACGCCTAGTTGATGTGAGACTATCTTCTCCTTTTTGTCTTCTCCACAACCACCATTCTATTCCACATATAGTGCTATGTCCATGGCTCACGCTCATGTATTGCGTGAAGATTGAAAAAGTTTGAGAACATCAAAAGTATGAAACAATTGCTTGGCTTGTCATCAGGGTTGCGCATGATTTAAATACTTTGTGTGGTGAAGATAGAGCATAGCCAGACTATATGATTTTGTAGGGATAGCTTGCTTTGGCCATGTTATTTTGAGAAGACACGATTGCTTTGTTAGTATGCTTGAAGTATTATTGTTTTCATGTCAATATTAAACTTTTGTCTTGAATCTTATGGATCTGCATATTCTCGCCACAATAAAGAAAATTACATGGATAAATATGTTAGGTAACATTCCACACCAAAATTCTATTTTTATCATTTACCTACTCGAGGACGAGCAGGAATTAAGCTTGGGGATGCTGATACGTCTCCAACGGATCTAAATTTTTTGATTGTTCCATGCTATTATATTATCTATTTTGGATGTTTATGGGCTTTACTAAACACTTCTATATTATTTTTGGGACTAACCTATTGACCCAGAGCCCAGTGCTAGTTCCTGTTTCCCCCCTTGTTTCTGTGTTTCGAAGAAAAGGAATATCAAACGGAGTCAAGACGGAATGAAACCTTCTGGAGAAGTTATTTTTGGAAGGAAAGCTACCCGATAGACTTGGAGTGCACGTCAGGAAAGAAACGTGGGAGCCACGAGGTAGGGGGCGCGCCCTCCACCCTCGTGGGCCCCTCGTGGCTCCCCTGACGTACTTCTTCCTCCTATATATATACCCATATACTCTAAAAACTTCGAGGAACAGAATAGATCTGGAGTTCCGCCGCCGCAAGCCTCTGTAGCCACCAAAAACCTCTCGGGACCCTGTTCCGGCACCCTGCCAGAGGGGGGGGGGGATCCCTCACCGGTGGCCATCTTCATCATCCCGGCGCTCTCCATGACGAGGAGGGAGTAGTTCACCCTCGGGGCTGAGGGTATGTACCAGTAGCTATGTGTTTGATCTCTCTCTCTCTCGTGTTCTTGATTTGGCACGATCTTGATGTATCGCGAGCTTTGCTATTATAGTTGAATCTTATGTTGCTTCTCCCCCCTCTACTCTCTTGCAATGGATTGAGTTTTCCCTTTGAAGTAATCTTATCGGATTGAGTCTTTAATGATTTGAAAACACTTGATGTATGTCTTACCGTGTGTGTCTGTGGTGACAATGGGATATCACGTGATTCACTTGATGTATGTTTTGGTAATCAACTTGCGGGTTCCGCCCATGAACCTATGCATAGGGGTTGGCACACGTTTTCGTGTTGACTCTCCGGTAGAAACTTTGGGGCACTCTTTGAGGTTCTATGTGTTGGTTGAATAGATGAATCTAAGATTGTGTGATGCATATCGTTTAATCATACCCACGGATACTTGAGGTGACATTGGAGTATGTAGGTGACATTAACGTTTTGGTTGATTTGTGTCTTAAGGTGTTATTCTAGTACGAACTCTAGGGCTGTTTGTGGCACTTATAGGAATAGCCCAACGGATTGATTGGAAAGAATAACTTTGAGGTGGTTTCGTACCCTAGCATAATCTCTTCATTTGTTCTCCGCTATTAGTGACTTTGGAGTGACTCTTTGTTGCATGTTGAGGGATAGTTATATGATCCAAGTATGTTATTATTGTTGAGAGAACTTGCACTAGTGAAAGTGTGAACCCTAGTCCTTGTTTCAACGCATTGCAATACCGTTTACACTCACTTTTATCATTAGTTACCTTGCTGTTTTTATATTTTCAGATTACAAAAATCTATATCTACTATCCATATTGCACTTGTATCACCATCTCTTCGCCGAACTAGTGCACCTATACAATTTACCATTGTATTGGGTGTCTTGGGGACACAAGAGACTCTTTGTTATTTGGTTGCAGGGTTGCTTGAGAGAGACCATCTTCATCCTACGCCTCCCATGGATTGATAAACCTTAGGTCATCCACTTGAGGGAAGTTTGCTACTGTCCTACAAACCTCTGCACTTGGAGGCCCAACAACATCTACAAGAAGAAGGTTGCGTAGTAGACATCTATGACACCACGTGGACCGGGCATCTTGAGCTTGAGATAAGCATAGTGTGGCACTGCATTGAATTGAGCGAATGCGGTTTGTCCGAGAAGTGTGTGATAGCCGCTGCGGAAGGGGACGATGTCAAAGATTAACTCCTCACTTCGGAAATTGTTCGGAGACCCGAAGACAACCTCTAGCGTGATTGAGCCCGTACAACGGGCCTCTACACCTGGTATGACTCCTTTGAAGGTAGTATTTGTGGGCTTGATCCGTGATGGATTGATGCCCATTTTTCGCACTGTATCCTGATAGAGCAGGTTGAGGCTTCTACCTCCGTCCATAAGGACGCGCGTCAGGTGAAATCCATCAATGATTGGGTCGAGGACTAGTGCGGCTGAACCGCCATGACGGATACTAGTCGGATGATCCCGGAAATCAAAGGTGATCGGGAATGACGACCATGGATTGAATTTTGGGGCGACTGGCTCTATCGCGAGGCGCCCTCGGTCTATGGCGCTATGCCCCTTTTGGGGATGTGTGTAGCATATATCATGTTCACTGTTTTGACCTGAGGGGGAAACTTGTTCTGTCCCCCTGTGCTCAGTTGCCGGGGCTCCTCGTCATCGTCCTCTCTTTGTGATCCCTTTTCCCTATTCTCGGCGTTTAATTTGCCAACCTGTTTAAAAACCCAACAATCTATGTTGGTATGATTGGCTGGTTTGTCTGGGGTGCCATGTATCTGGCACGGGCGATCGAGTATGCGGTCCAGGCTGGATGGTCCCTGATTGTTTCTTTTGTATGGTTTCTTCCGCTCGCTGGACTTGGAGCCGCTGAATCCGGCATTGAATGTGGTGTCGTCGACATTATCACCATTGCTTCGACGTTTGTTTCTGTTATGTCGGAGCTTGCCATTGCTGTTTTTGACCTCGGAGGGGCCTGACTCGCTGGCTGTGTTTTTGCTACGAGCCAGCCAGCTATCCTCACCCGCGCAAAAGCGGGTCATGAGTGCCGTAGGGGCTGCCATAGATTTTGGTTTTTCTTGGCCGAGGTGGCGGGCGAGCCATTCGTCGCGGATGCTATGTTTAAAGGCCGCTAGGGCTTCGGCATCCGGACAATCGATGAACTGGTTCTTTTTGGTTAGGAATCTAGTCCAGAATTTCCTGGCCGACTCTCCAGGTTGTTGGACTATGTGGCTTAAGTCATTGGCGTCTGGTGGCCGGACATATGTACCTTGGAAGTTGTCGAGGAAGGCATCTTCCAAGTCCTCCCAGCTGCCAATAGAATTTTCAGGCATGCTATTTAACCAGTGCCGAGCTGGTCCTTTAAGCTTTAGTGGGAGGTATTTGATAGCGTGGAGGTCATCTCCGCGGGCCATGTGGATGTGGAGGATAAAGTCCTCGATCCATACCGCGGGATCAGTTGTCCCGTTGTATGATTCAATATTCACGAGTTTGAACCCTTCGGGGAATTCGTGATCCATTACTTCATCAGTGAAGCAAAGAGGGTGTGCGGCGCCTCTATACCTGGCCGCATCGCGTCGTAGCTCCGATGGAGTCCGTCTGCGGTTGTCGGCTCGCGTGTGACTAGGTTTGTCACGTCCGAATAGGTAGCCATCGTCGCGTGTCTAGGAACGTCTTCGCAATCCGTAAATCGATTGGGTATATCCTGGTCTACTATCCAGGGTCTGCCGGAGGTCGTATTTATGACCCCAAACTATTTTGTCTCTATTTTTACGTGGCGGTGGGGCAGGCTGTTGTTCGGCCTGAGTTGCCGCTCTATCCCGACCACGTGGTGGTCGGTCCGCTGCACTGTCTCGACCGCGTAGTGGTCGATCGGCCGCATTACGCGGGGGAGGTATGGGCTCCGGCGCCTCTTCGTGGAACTGGGGTAGCAATCTTCGCTTCGGGTAACTCTTAGATGGGCATCTGAGGTCGTATTCTTCGGCTTCCAGAACATCAGTCCACCTGTCGATGAGCAGATCTTGGTCAGCTTGAAGCTGCTGCTGCTTCTTTTTCAGGCTCCTTGCGGTGGCTATTAGCTGGCGCTTGAAGCGCTCCTGCTCGAGAGGTTCCTCAAGCACGATGAAATCTTCGTTGCCGAGGCTTTCCTCATCCTCGGAGAGCGGACGATAACTACCGTCCTCCGAGTCATTGGGTCTGGCCTGTTCGTCGGGGTAGCTTGCCCGTTTTCTTGCTCCTCCTGTTCGGTTGTTACCTCAGCAAGGTCTTCATTGTTTTCGGCATCGTCCGGAGTATTGTTTTCTCTGGTGCCGGCATTGCTGTCCTTTGAACGACGTGACTTAGAGCGGCGCCGGGGACGCCGGCGTTTGTGCTGTGTCTCAGGAGGTTTATTCTCAATTGGATTTTCTTCGTCATCGTCATTGGTTGTTTTGGGTGTATCCACCATGTACACATCGTACGAAGAAGTGGCCGTCCAGCGTCTAGTAAATGGCGGATTTTGGTCTTGCTCCTCATCAACATCGTTGTCCATACTGTCGATGTCTTCAGAGTCGTTATCAAGTGTGTCGGTTAAATCCTCGACTGTGGCTATGAAGTGGGTGCCGGCTGGGAAGCAAGATTCTCCATCATCAGCCCCTAGTTCGAATCGAACATAGTTCGGCTGTGAGTTCCCCGCCAAGGACAGGTTCTTTAATGAGTTTAGCACATCGCCCAAAGGTGAGTGCTGGAAGATGTCTGCGGCGCTAAATTCGAAGATCGATAAACGATCAAGTTCGGCGTCCGCGGGCTCGCATGGTTCGTAATTTATGACCGAAGACGAGTCCGGAGTTCCGGTGGCACAGGTATCGTGTGAGATTAAGTCCATGTGCGGCTCCAACGCCGGGGAATCTGTGGCCTCCGTGGTGGGGTTGAGCCTTCCGTCCTTGGATGGCGCAGTCTGCTCCGGATCTAAGGCCAGAGCGGTTACAGGTGTTGACTCCTGGATGCGGTCCGATGACAGATTTAGGTCATGTTCATCGGGGTGACCAGGGGTAGTTACCGCGGTCTCGAATCCGGCGAAGAGCAAATCTCCACGGATGTCTGCGACGTAGTTCAAGCTCCCAAATCTGACCTGGTGGCCAGGGCGTAGCTATCGATCTGCTCCATATGGCCAAGCGAGTTGGCCCGCAGTGCGAAGCTGCCGAACACGAAGATCTGTCCAGGGAGGTAGGTCTCGCCTTGGACAACATTGTCGTTGTTGATTGAAGGGGTCATCAAACCTTTAAGGGACGACACAGTGAACTCTCAATGAAAGCACCAATTTCGGTGTCAAAACCGGTGGATCTCGGGTTGGGGGTCCCGATCTGTGCGTCTAAGGTCGATGGTAACAGGAGACAGGGGACACAATGTTTACCCAGGTTCGGGCCCTCTCTATGGAGGTAATACCCTACTTCCTGCTTGATTGATCTTGATGAATATGAGTATTTCAAGAGTTGATCTACCACGAGATCGTAATGGCTAAACCCTAAAAGTCTAGCCTGTATGACTATGATAATGAATATCTCTTCCCCTCCGGACTAAGTCCTCTGGTTTATATAGACACCAGGAGGATCTAGGGTTACACAAGGTCGGTTACAAAGAAAGGAATATACATATTTGGTCGCCAAGCTTGCCTTCCACGCCAAGGATAGTCCCATCCGGACACGGGTGCAGTCTTCGGTCTTCGTATCTTCACAGCCCATCAGTCCGGCCCATGGCTAACAGGCCGGACGCCCGAGGACCCCTTAGTCTAGGACTCCCTCAGGGGGAGTCTCACTACGACTCCAAGTCCTAGTCGGCTCCCCGCTTCCTTCCAACCGAGAGGGGAAAGGGGAAAGAGGGGGAGAGGGAGAAGGAAGGGGGCCCCCACTGACGGTGTCATGGAGTAAGGGGTACTCACCATGTCGTCTCCCGACCAGCTGGATCAGGCCGAGGACCCCCACGACAGTTCATTCATGGGCCACTTCAAGTAGCCCATGCCGCATACAAGGAGGTTTCCACAAGGCTTGGCGCCCAAGCCAAGGACTCTCCTAAACCCTAGGCCTCCGGTGTGTTATATAAACCGAGGCCATGCTAGTCAATAGAGGATCTGATATTCATTATTACAATCTCGTGGTAGATACATGTACTCTGTACTACACCCCATATGAATACAGTCAAAAGCAGCATGTAGGGTATTATCTCTTCGAGAGAGCCCGAAGCTGGGTAAATCCCGTGTCCATGTTACCATCGCTCCAAGACGCCTAGCTTAGGACCCCTACTACGAGATACGCCGGATATAGAACCGATATTGGTGCTTTCATTGAGAGTATGTTGGGTGGTCGTCACGGATCGATGGAAGTCAAAATCAACCATCAGGTGATTTTTTTTCCAGTATTGATCTATTTCACGTATATTATCTTCTTCTTTTTTCTGGCAAATTATTGCCCCCGGCTTGCAACTATGTTTGCAGAACTATAATTAGGTTTGAACTTCTCGGGCGGTGGCTCTTGGTGAGACATTAGACCGCTGGGTTCGGAAGCCAGATCGCTTCGCAATCGATCCGAAGTGGACATAGACGCCGGCGAAGATCCGTGCTCTGTAGAAATCGCAGGAGCGGCCATAGACCGGACAAACACGGTGCCCAAAACCAATCTGGTTGACTACTGCAAATTGGTTGCAGAGTTTGAAGGGGTCACGCATCACGTTGATTTGCATGTCTGCCGCTGGGGGACAAAGCACGCGGAAAGGCGTCAGGGAGGCTCTTCTCCTCTTTTTTCCTTTCTTTAACCTATAGTAGTATTTACGCTGCGGCTCGTGGACCTCCACCTCTAATTGAGCGTGCATAAGACAAGCACTAACGCACTAGTACTAATTCGGCTGAGTTTTGCCTCATGTGAGGCTCCATAGCACTATGGGTAGCCCTCGCACGGCGTTCAAGGTGCTCTTTACCCTGAACTTTTTGTACAAGCATATTTGTCTCTTGAAAAAGATGTGCTCCGTTGGCTTGTTTTGCTTTGTTTTTGCAGAAACTTTTCAGGGGTGGCGCTTCATATGAAGTTCTTCGTCCACTTGTTTTGAGGCGACCCGACGTGCCACCGTGGCATCGACATTGTCATCGCGTCACTCAACCGAGCCGATGTCAACAACGCCCATCGAGGCCGAAGACAGTCCGGCTTAGGCAGCCATAGGGAGATTTGACCTTCTTTTTTCCTTTCTCTCTCTTCCTCTTACTTAATTAAGCCTCGAGGTCCACCACACTTTTTGCTAATGGTTTGTCTTTCATGCACTTCCCGTGATGCAACGAGTACTACTATAGATGTGGCACATTCACCGAGTCTTGATTGATGCCACGAGCTAGTCTACCAAGTGACTCCCGTGTGAAGCTATATAATCACTTTGGGGTAGTTCTTTCACTGCTATGGTTATATCCGAATCAGGTGCTATTCTTCCTTATGTACTGTATAAATTATTTGTGCTATTATATTTTATGTCGGTTTGCACTTTTGTGCACATACACACAACTGTTTGGCCTATCTGACGCTGCATTTGGAGCTCGGACCACCCCGCGAGTTCAAACTTTGTCACCTCATCGCGCCGACGCCCTGTGTCATCATCGGCTTTGCGCCAGGCCAAATCTCCTTTAATAATTTATTTTACATAAGTAATTTTGTGAAGAAATTTTCTTTTCTTTATTTTGTTATCATTATCTATATTGTGCTACTTCATGCATGTAGACGGTGTCATGGCGAGCCGATGTCATCATCCCGCCTGCGGCGACCAAGTTTTGGGGTCACCTCGGCGCGCGTCCCTCTGCCAACATCTCCGCGCGGCCAATCCGCAGTGCCGACCTCGGTGCTCAGGCCATGTTTATTTAATTATCTACTTCGCTTGAGTTAATTAAGCAGAATAACTTTTTTTTAAAAAGGGTATATTATTACTATCATTACTTGTTAGTACCTTTGTCTTGCACTATTTTTTGTGAGCAGGTAATCAACTTCGACTGTGTCACGCGGTCAACTCTGTGGGCCGATGTCGTCGTCCTGCCTGCACTGATCAAATTGTGGTGTCTCCTCAACATGCGTTCCTATGTGAACCAACTTCAACCGGTCTGTGTCGTCACCTCAGCGAGCCAACCTTTGCCAGCATCGCCATCCAATCGCTTCATCGCCCGTCAAGCATTGGGCGTGCGGATTGAGTCCAAATTTTGGGAGTAACGTTTCTTCATATTGCTACAACAAACAAACCAGGTGTTATTAATCCTAGTAATTTTCTTGCTTGGGTTTGTTTTTTCCGAGGAAGTATTACTCTGTTTTGTTCCATCATCTGTACATAGGTCTGTCAAATGATGGCCGCATTAGCGATGGTTGCGTGATGGTTCGGTCAGTTTCCCATCCACAGTTCGGCGAACACCTCACCGGGGACCCGGACCGCCCTGTGAATTCAGGCTTTGTCACACCGGCGCCCCGAACCAACATTGGCTTCGATGCCAGGCCACACCTCTTTAAAAAAATTATTGTGCGTAAATTAATTATGTGAGGATTTTTTGTATTATTATTTCTTGGACTGCACTATTTTACATGTGTAGGTAATATACTTTGACTGCGTCACGCGGTCACTTTGGCAAGCCGACGTCGTCGTCCTAATCGACAGAAATCGGCTCGCGTGACCACCTTGTTGGTCGAATTGCCATACCGACATGTTCGGTTGCCTCGCGGACTTCGGCATCGCTGAGAGAGCTCTACCTCATCAAGTATAAATGATCCGGGTTGGGCAGCACTGTCACCTCAGCATACCGACGTACCATGTCACCTCGGTTGACCGGGGGCTTCGCCAACACTTCATTAACCCACGCCGAGGACTTTGGCATCATACTGCCGGCCTGCTCCGTCGCCTCAGACGGACTGGGGGTTATACCTCGCCACATTGGCCGTGCTACGTCGCCACTTCGGAGTGCTGAGCTCTTCGCTCGGCCACCTCGGGGCCGGCTTGAGGGATGGGACTTTGTCCCGCATCAAGCTCGGACCACGTCATCAATGCCGAACACATTAACCAGCTAAGTTGCTTTCATGCTAAAAAACTTCCAGTTTTAAATTTTGTTCGGTTTGACCAAGCATCATAATTTTTTGGCAAAAAGTGGTATGTGAAAAACTTCCTTGTCAAAACTTTGTTTGTGACACACAAATTCAAATACCCCGTTTACTTGGGGGCTTCCTTTATGAAGCCTTTCCTCTTGCATATGATTGTACTTGTATGGCTTCGTTCCTTGTTCGTGTATTACGCCACAATATGCACCATGTTGACTTAAGTGTTCCGCAAGCTGGGTTGCCTTGCTCCTGTGTTCACCCCTACGTTCCCGATTGTTCGGATAGGGAGTAAAGGGAGCACCTCTGCGATTGTCACGATCGGGTCATCCAAGCTCGGACCTCAGACTGGGTGAAGCCGAAAGCTAGCGGTCTTATTGTTTTCAATCATGGTCAGCACACAACGGAACTCACGAGTACAAAAAATCTATTGCACAAGTCTCATAGTAACAATGAGCAACAGAAGAAAGGTATCGGTGGGGGTACTATTTTCTTCGAAGATGCTTCTTACACTTCGTCAGTAATATAGCATAAGTTCCCTGAGCGTGCTTTGTCCGTTACAGCCTTATGGCCTAATTGCCTGGTTATCGGAAACACCGTTGATATTCTCGACAGGTGGAGTACATAACACTTTTCGGCCCTTGACCGAAGAGGGAGAAGCCGACGGTCAGTTAAGACGCGTTTAAAGTTCGGGTGAACACATATATGATATAAGTACTTTGGTACATACAATCATTATACATAAAATTCTTTTACCCAAGTTACTTGGGGGCTCTTAAATTAAAGTGAGCTGTTTTGTAATAAGTGTTCTTCTTCTTAGTCATTGCAAAGTATTTTTCTATCACTCCTTTTTTCGACGCGAGTGTGTGGTCAATAGCCGAGGAGCCTAATTTCTCCCTCAAAGCCGCTAGAGTTTAGTTTGCTAAACTGGCCTAACGAGAAGTACTCCGCCTTCGGGATAGGAGGTTGAAGCTGTAGGCTGACCCGCTTGAAGTCTTGATATAGGATGTGTCATGTTAAAGCACGATAGAAGCACAATTTTCTTTTTCTAAGACCAATTTTTGGATTGGCACCGAACACTTGATCTAGTTCGGACATTAAACTTTTGAATAAGTTGTTTGGCTTTTCGAGCCTATGGCACTTTTAAACTATTTATGTGTTTCCAGCATTAGTCTCATGATTACAGGCAACGGACACCTTCGTGAGATTCGCAAAACATTCTCGGATGTTGCTATATATGCATCGGTTTTGAATTGTGTCTTCGGTCAATAGTTGGGTTGCCCGGCTCCTGTTCTTGCCTCATATGTTCCGCTTTATTCGGCTAGGTGTGCAAAGGGAGAACCACTACGATTGTGCTTCCAACTCGCATGCTTAAGCGCCTCAGTGGAGAAAGCCAAAAACTGACTGTCACAATAAGCGTAAACTGGTCAGTGATCCGATGACTGTGTTAAGATTGATGGAGGTCACCCTGTGTTAAACGATGGGACATTCATAACATTGGCCGAAGTGTTAACGGCTGGACCTTGGTTGACACCGAACAGTAACCGGGGGCTAGTAGCTGGCCTCCCAACTTTAAGCTCCTATGACTAAGTGAAAGTTATAAAGCCCGCATATCTGATTGCCTCGTTTCCGCTAACACAACCGCCTTCGGGCACCGAGACGTCGGCTAAGGGTTGTTTTGTTATTGCAGAAACACCCAGCATAGCATCTACAAAGGGGTGGAAGCCGACGATGGGACACTTTCAAATGGTAAACGGTCGCAACGGAGTCAAAAATAAACATATATCATTAGCATTTGTACTCATTATACAAGCGTTGCCTTTCATAATTCTCGTTATAAAGCCATAAATATGCATAAATTTGACTTAAGATTTTGGCCAAGCTGGGTTGCCTGGCTCCTGTGGTTACCCCTACGTTCCTAATTGTTCGACTAGGCGGTAAAGGGGGCACCTCTGTGATTGTTATAACCGGGTCATCCGAGTTAGTACCTCAGACTAGGTGAAGCTGAAAGCTAGCAATCTTAAAGTCACATTGGTCGGCAACGATGGAAGTAAATTTTTTGGTTCATTAATACCATAGAGTTCGGGAACTTTCCTGAACTAAATCCTCAATATTTCCTCCCACATTGATCGGAGGTGAGGTTTCATGATCATGATAAGCAGACGACCCAAAAAAAGGAACCGATAGCGGGACTATTTTCTATGGAAGATGTTTCTTACGTTAAAACGTAATATAACATATCTCTCCATGTACCTTTTTTTATAAAACCGTATGGCCGGATTGCCTTGTTTTCCATAAATATTTGCCCTTATAACGGCTTTATAAAGTAGGAAAACACTCCTCAGCTACTGGCCGAAGAGGTTAAAGCCGATGGTCGGTCAACAAAGTTTTGTACAATACGAATCCGAGCATTAATGATGTAAAGTACTTGGGTACATAGTCATTACACATAAATTGTGAGCAAAAATCAATTTTTTTGCAGCCAATCTTTTAAAGAGTCAATGGCACAGTCTCTTTGAGACAACCGATCAACTGACATAACGCTCTCATAATTCCCAAGTGGCATCGATTTCCTATCTATTAAGCCCCTTGGGGCCGACCTTGGTGAGCCCATCTTTCGCTGGCTCTAGCTCCTTTAAGAGGTCTTTATTCTTTTTTCGAGAAGTTGTGTTAAACACAACAATTTTTTTGTCAAACGGATGTCGATTCTTAATTCGGCCACCCGTGCCCACATTAAGGCTCAGGGGCTACTGGGCTTCGCGCTCATTACTTATGAAAATTTAAAGGGCTAATCAATCCCCTGATCTGGTATTGCCACCCGACCAGTGGCTCGGGGGCTACTGCATTGCCTATTCAATTCAGAAATTCGAAGTGCTCAGTGTTTGGCTTGACTGAACTATGGGCAAACGCGTCTTTGGACAACAATAGGTGCCATTTGGAACCTATCCGGCGTCAAGTCAATACATTATGGCGACTTCTCGAGACCCCCTCTCAAGGGCCTGTCCGCCGATCACTATCTTCTCTAAAATATTACATCGTGTTTCTATTCCTATGTATGCTGCCGAGTTAGGATTTGATCCTTAGACAGATTTCTCGAATCGACATGGGTCTCACGGGTTGTTGGGATCAGCGGTCTCATGTTTTCCTTCAGGTGCATTTCGGGTTTTAGACCGACACACACACCTTGAGGGCTACTGGTTATATATCTCGGCAGAGAATAAATTGCACCAATCAAGAAAATATATCTGCAAAAAATCAGCCCAAGCCCGAGGTGGTGCATCACCTCGGAAGCAGTCCGGCGTTGGAGCTCGGATACGCCGCATTTGGAGCTCGGATACAGTCCGGCGTTGGAGCTCGGATACAGTCCGGCGTTGGAGCTTGAATATAGTCCGTCGTTGGAGTTTGGATGCAGTTTGGCGTTGGAGCTCGGCTGCAACAAGACACCTCAAATGCAGTCAGGCATTGGATCTCGGACGCAAGAGGACACCGCCGCACGGGAACAACTTCAAACCCGAGGTGTGGTGTAAAAAGTAACAAGGCATTGATAAAGCCTGAAAACTTAAAGGTCTCCTCGGATGCCCGATGTGTGCATTCTTCAGATTCAGCTCGGCGATCCTTAATCAAAGATGGGAAATATTTGTTGAACCACTTTTCAAGACCGGCGTCCGAAGATGAAGAATAGTTTGGAAGAATCGAGGAGCGTCCCCAACTTGAAGACCGGTTTAGGGGGCTACTGACGGTGTCATGGAGTAAGGGGTACTCACCATGTCATCTCCCGGCCAGCTGGATCGGGCCGAGGACCCCCACGGCAGTTCATTCATGGGCCACTTCAAGCAGCCCATGCCGCATACAAGGAGGTTTCCACAAGACTTGGTGCCCAAGCCAAGGACTCTCCTAAACCCTAGGCCTCCGGTGTGTTATATAAACCGAGGCCAGACTAGTCAATAGAGGATCTGATATTCATTATTACAATCTCGTGGTAGGTACATGTACTCTGTACTACACCCCATATGAATACAGTCAAAAGCAGCATGTAGGGTATTATCTCTTCGAGAGAGCCCGAAGCTAGGTAAATCCCATGTCCATGTTACCATCGCTCCAAGACGCCTAGCTTAGGACCCCTACTACGAGATACGCCGGATATAGAACCGACACCCACCCCTTGTCCAATTCGGATTGGCTTGGGGGGGGGGGGCGCCACCTCCCGTGGCCTGCCTCCTCCTCTCCAATATGGCCCATGAGGCCCATTAACTTTCCCGAGGGGTTCCGATAACCCCCCGGTACTTCGATAAATCCACGAACCTCTTCAGAACCATTCCGGTGTCCGCATATAACCTTCCAATATATCAATCTTTACCTCTCGACCATACTCCTTGTCATGTCTATGACCTCATTCGGGACTCCGAACAAACTTTGGTCACCAAAACACATAACTCATAATACAAATCGTCACCAAACGTTAAGCGTGAGGACCCTACGGGTTCGAGAACTATGTAGACATGACCGAGACACATCTTCGGTCAATAACAAATAGCGGCTCCTGGATGCTCATATTGGTTCCTACATATTTTACGACGATCTTTATCGGTCAAACCACAATAACAACATATGTTATTCCCTTTATCATCGGTATGTTACTTTCCCGAGATTCGATCGTCGGTATCATCATACCTAGTTCAATCTTGTTACCGGCAAGTCTCTTTACTCGTTCCGTAATGCATCATCCCATAACTAACTCATTAGTCACGTTTCTTACAAGGCTTATAGAGATGTGCATTACCGTGAGGGCCCAAAGATACCTCTCCGATACTCAGAGTGACAAATCTTAATCTTGATCTATGCCAACCCAACAAACACCTTTGGAGACACCTGTAGAGCATCTTTATAATCACCCGTTATGTTGTGACATTTGATAGCACACAAGGTGTTCCTACGGTATTCAGGAGTTGCATAATCTCATAGTCAGAGGAATATGTATAAGTTATGAAGAAAGCAATAGGAATAAAACTTAACGATCATTATGCTAGGCTAACGGATGAGTCTTGTCCATCACATCATTCTCTAATGATGTGATCCCGTTCATCAAATGACAACACATGTCTATGGTTAGGAAACTTAACTATCTTTGATTAACGAGCTCGTCAAGTAGAGGCATACTAGGGACACACTGTTTTGTCTATGTATTCACACATGTACTAAGTTTCCGGATAATACAATTCTAGATTGAATAATAAAAATTTATCATGATATAAGGAAATATAAATAACAACTTTATTATTGCCTTTAGGGCATATTTCCTTTAGTCTCCCACTTGCACTAGAGTCAATAATCTAGATTACATTGTAATGATGCTAACACCCATGGAGTCTTGGTGCTTATCATGTTTTGCTCGTGGAAGAGGCTTAGTCAACGGGTCTGCAACATTCAGATCCGTATGTATCTTGCAAGTCTCTATGTCTCTCCTTGACTTGATCGCAGATGGAATTGAAGCGTCTCTTGATGTGTTTGGTTCTCTTGTGAAATCTGGATTCCTTCGCTAAGGCAATTACTCCAGTATTGTCACAAAAGATTTTCATTGGACCCGATGCACTAGGTATTACACCTAGATCAGATATGAACTCCTTCATCTAGACTCCTTCATTTGTTGCTTCTGAAGTAGCTATGTACTCTGCTTCACACGTAGATCCTGCCACGACACTCTGCTTGGAACTGCACGAACTTACAGCTCCCCCATTCAATATAAATACGTATCCGGTTTGTGACTTAGAGTCATCCGGATCAGTGTCAAAGCTAGCACCGACGTAACCATTTATGACAAGTTCTTTGTCACCTCCATAAACGGGAAACATATCCTTAGTCCTTTTCAGGTATGTCAGGATGTTCTTGACCGCTGTCGAGTAATCCACCCCTGGATTACTTTGGTACCTCCCTACTAAACTTATAGCAAGGCACACATCAGGTCTGCTACACAACATTGCATACATGATTGAACCTATGGCTGAGGCATAGGGAATGACTTTCATTTTCTTTCTATCTTCTACAGTGGTCAGGCATTGAGTCTGACTCAACTTCACAACTTGTAACACAGGCAAGAACCCTTTCTTTGACTGATCCATTTGGAACTTCTTCAAAACTTTATCAAGGTATGTGCTCTGTGAAAGTCCAATTAAGCGTCTTGATCTATCTCTACAGATCTTCATGCCCAATATATAAGCAGCTTCACCGAGGTCTTTCATTGAAAAATTCTCATTCAAGTATCCTTTTATGCTATCCAGAAATTCTGTATTATTTCCAATCAACAATATGTCATCCACATATAATATAGAAATGCTAAAGAGCTCCCACTCACTTTCTTGTAAATACAGGCTTCTCCAAAAGTTTGTATAAAACCATATGCTTTGATCACACTATCAAAGCATATTTTCCAACTACGAGATGCTTGCACCAGTCCATAAATGGATCGCTGGAGCTTGCACACTTTGTTAACACCTTTAGGATCGACAAAACCTTCTGGTTGCATCATATACAACTCTTCTTTAAGAAATCCATTAAGGAATGCAGTTTTGACATCCATTTGCCAAATTTCATAATCATAAAATGCAACAATTGCTAAATGATTCGGACAGACTTAAGCATCGCTACGGGTGAGAATGTCTCATCGTAGTCAACTCCTTGAACTTGTCGAAAACCTTTCGCAACAAGTCGAGCTTTGTAGACAGTAACATTACCGTCAGCGCCAGTCTTCTTCTTGAAGATCCATTTATTCTCTATGGCTTGCCGATCATTGGGCAAGTCAACCAAAGTCCACACTTTGTTCTCATACATGGATCCCATCTCAGATTTCATGGCCTCAAGCCATTTCGCAGAATCTGGGCTCATCATCGCTTCCTCATAGTTCATAGGTTCGTCATGGTCTAGTAACATGACTTCCAGAATAGGATTACCATACCACTCTGATGCGGAACATACACTGGTTGACCGATGAGGTTCGGTAGTAACTTGATCTGAAGTTTCATGATCATCATCATTAACTTCCTCACTAATTGGTGTAGGAATCACTGGAACTAGTTTCTGTGATGAACTACTTTCCAATTCGGGAGAAGGTACAATTACCTCATCAAGTTCTACTTTCCTCCCATTCATTTCTTTCGAGAGAAACTCCTTCTCTAGAAAGGATCCATTCTTAGCATCGAATATCTTGCCTTCAGATCTGTGATAGAAGGTATACCCAACAGTTTACTTTGGGTATCCTATGAAGACACATTTCTTTGATTTGGGTTCGAGTTTATCAGGTTGAAGCTTTTTCACATAAGAATCATAGCCCCAAACTTTAAGAAAGAATAGCTTAGGTTTCTTCCTAAACCACAGTTCATATGGTGTCGTCTCAATGGATTTAGATGGTGCCCTATTTAACGTGAATGCAGCCGTATCTAAAGCATAACCCCAAAATGATAGCGGTAAATCGGTAAGAGACATCATAGATCGCACCATATCTAATAAAGTACGGTTACGATGTTCGGACACACCATTACGCTGTGGTGTTCCAGGTGGCGTGAGTTGTGAAACTATTCCACATTGTTTCAAATGAAGACAAAACTCACAACTCAAATATTCACCTCCACGATCAGATCGTAGAAAATTTATTTTCTTGTTACGATGATTTTCCACTTCACTATGAAATTCTTTGAACTTTTCAAATGTTTCAGACTTATGATTCATTAAGTAGATATAACCATATCTGCTCAAATCATCTGTGAAGGTCAGAAAATAATGATACCCGCCGCGAGCCTCAACACTCATCGGACCGCATACATCAGTATGTATTATTTTCGATAAGTCAGTGGCTCGCTCAATTGTTCCGGAGAATGGAGTCTTAGTCATCTTGCCCATGAGGCATGGTTCACAAGCATCAAGTGATTCCAAAAGCTCATCAGCATGAAGTTTCTTCATGCGCTTTACACCAATATGACCTAAACAGAAGTGCCACAAATAAGTTGCACTATCATTATTAACTTTGCATCTTTTGGCTTCAATATTATGAATATGTGATTCACTACGATCCAGATTCAACAAAAAGAGACCACTCATCAAGGGTGCATGACCATAAAAGATATTACTCATATAAATAGAACAACCATTATTCTCTGATTTAAATGAATAACCTCTCGCGTCAAACAAGATCCCTCTGGTCATCTAAATGATCACATGATCCATATCAACTAAACCATGTCCGATCATCACGTGAGATGGAGTAGTTTTCAATGGTGAACATCACTATGTTGATCATATCTACTATACGATTCACGTTCGACCTTTCGGTCTCGGTGTTCCAAGGCCACATCTGCATATGCTAGGCTCGTCAAGTTTAACCCGAGTATTCTGCACGTGCAAAACTGGCTTGCACCCGTTGTATGTGAACGTAGAGCTTATCACACCCGATCATCACGTGGTGTCTCGGCACGACGAACTGTAGCAATGGTGCATACTCAGGGAGAACACTTGTACGTTCAAATTTAGTGAGGGATCATCTTATAATGCTATCGCCATACTAAGCAAAATAAGATGCATAAATGATAAACATCACATGCAATCAAAATATGTGACATGATATGGCCATCATCATCTTGTGCTTTTGATCTCCATCTCAAATGCACTGTCATGATCTCCATCGTCACCGGCTTGACACCTTGATCTCCATCGTAGCATCATTGTCGTATCGCAAACTATTGCTTCCACGACTATCACTACCGCTTAGTGATAAAGTAAAGCAATTACATGGTGATTGCATTTCATACAATAAAGCGAGAACCATAAGGCTCCTGCCAGTTGCCGATAACTTTTACAAAACATGATCATCTCATACAATAACTTATATAACATCATGTCTTGACCATATCACATCACAACATGCCCTGCAAAAACAAGTTAGACGTCCTCTACTTTGTTGTTGCAAGTTTTACGCGGCTGCTACGGGCTTCTAGCAAGAACTGTTCTTACCTACGCATCAAAACCACAATGATTTTTCGTCAAGTGTGTTGTTTTAACCTTCAACAAGGACCGACTGTAGTCAAATTCGATTCAACTAAAGTTGGAGAAACAGACACCCGCCAGCCACATGTGTGCATAAGCACGTTGGTAGAAGCGGTCTCATGAACGTGGTCATGTAATGTTGGTCCGGGCCGCTTCATCCAACAATACCGCCGAATCAAAATAAGACGTTCGTGGTAAGAAGTATGACTATTATCGCCCACAACTCTTTGTGTTCTACTCGTGCATATCATCTACGCATAGACCTGGCTCTGATGCCACTGTTGGGGAATGTAGCATGTAATTTCAAAAAAATTCCTACGATCTTGCAAGATCTATCTAGGAGAAGCATAGCAACGAGAGGGGGAGAGTGTGTCCACGTACCCTCGTAGACCGAAAGCGAAAGTGTTGGGTTAACGCGGTTGATGTAGTCAAACGTCTTCATGATCCAACCGATTTTAGTACCGAACGTACGGCACCTTCGTGTTCAGCACACGTTCAGCTCGATGACGTCCCTCGAACTCTTGATCCAGCAGAGGGTCGAGGGAGAGTTCCGTCGGCATGACGGTGTGGTGACGGTGATGGTGATGTGATCCACGCAGGGCTTTGCCTAAGCACTACGACGCCATGACCGGAGGAGTAAACTGTGAAGGGGGGCACCGCACACGGCTAAGAGAACAATTGATGTGCCTTTGGGGTGCCCCCCGCCCCCATATATGAAGGAGGGGAGGGGAGGCCGGCCGACCCTAGGGGCGCGCCAAGTGGGGGGAGTCCCACTAGGACTCCTAGTCCTATTCGGCTCCACCCTTCCTTCCAACGGAGAGGGGGAAAGGAGAAAGAGGGGAAGAGGGAGAAGGAAAGGGGGGGGCACCCCTTGTCCAATTTGAATTGGCTTGGGGGCGCCACCTCCACCTCTCCACTATGGCCCATGAGGGCCATTAACTTTCCCGGGGGGTTCCGATAACCTCCCGGTACTCCGATAAATCCCTGAACCTCTTCAGAACCATTCCGGTGTCTGTATATAACCTTCCAATATATCAATCTTTACCTCTCGACCATTTCGAGACTCGTCATGTCCGTGATCTCATGCAGGACTCCGAACAAACTTCGGTTACCAAAACACATAACTCACAATACAAATCGTCATCAAACGTTAAGCGTGCGGACCCTACGGGTTCGAGAACTATGTAGACATGACCGAGACACATCTCTGGTCAATAACCAATAGCGGAAACTGGATGCTCATATTGGTTCCTACATATTCTACGAAGATCTTTATGGGTCAAACCGCAATAACAACATACGTTATTCCCTTTGTCATCGGTATGTTACTTTCCCGAGATTCGATCATCGGTATCATCATACCTAGTTTAATCTCGTTACCGGCAAGTCCCTTTACTTGTTACGTAATGCATCATCCCGTAACTAACTCATTAGTCACATTGCTTGCAAGGCTTATAGTGATGTGCATTACCGAGAGGACCCAGAGACAGCTCACCGATGCTTGGAGTGACAAATCCTAATCTTGATCTATGCCAACCCAACAAGAACCTTTGGAGACACATGTTTAGAGCATCTTTATGATCACCCAGTAACGTTGTGATGTTTTATAGCACACAAGGTGTTCCTACGGTATTCGGGAGTTGCATAATCTCATAGTCAGAGAAGTATGTATAAGTCATGAAGAAAGCAATAGCAATAAAACTAAACGATCATTATGCTAGGCTAACGGATGGGTCTTGTCCAACACATCATTCTCTAATGATGTGATCTCATTCATCAAATGACAACACATGTCTATGGTTAGGAAACTTAACCATCTTTGATTAACGAGCTAGTCAAGTAGAGGCATACTAGGGACACTCTGTTTTGTCTATGTATCCACACATGTACTAAGTTTCCGGTTAATACAATTCTAGCATGAATAATAAACATTTATCATGATATAGGGAAATATAAATAACAACTTTGTTATTGCCTCTAGGGCATATTTCCTGCAGTCTCCCACTTGCACTAGAGTAAATAATCTATATTACATAGTAATGATTCTAACACCCATGGAGTCTTGGTGTTGATCATGTTTTGCTCGTGGAAGAGGCTTAGTCAACGGGTCTGCAACATTCAGATTCATATGTATTTTGCAAATCTCTATGTCTCCCTCCTTGACTTGTTCGCGGATGGAGTTGAAGCGTCTGTTGATGTGTTTGGTTCTCTTGTGAAATCTAGATTCCTTCGCTAAGGCAATTGCTCCAGTGTTGTCACAAAAGATTTTCATTGGACCCGATGCACTAGGTATTACACCCAGATTGGATATGAACTCCTTCATCCAGACTCCTTCATTTGCTGCTTCTGAAGCAGCTATGTACTCCGCTTCACGCGTAGATCCTGCCACGACGCTCTTCTTAAAACTGCACCAACTGACAGCTCCACCATTCAATATAAATACGTATCCAGTTTGTGACTTAGAGTCATCCAGATCAGTTTCAAAGCTTGCAACGTCGTAACCATTTACGACAAGCTCTTTGTCACCTCCATAAACGAGAAACATATCCTTAGTCCTTTTCAGGTATTTCAGGATGTTCTTGACCATTGTGCAATGATCCACTCCTGGATTACTTTGGTACCTCCTTGCTAAACTTATAGCAAGGCACACACCAGGTCTAGTACACAGCATTGCATACATGATAGAACCTATGGCTGAGGCATAGGGAATGACTTTCATTTTCTCTCTATGTTCTGCAGTGGTCGGGCATTGAGTCTGACTCAACTTCACACCTTGTAATACAGGCAAGAACCCTTTCTTTGACTGATCCATTTTGAACTTCTTCAAAACTTTATCAAGGTATGTGCTTTGTGAAGTCCAATTAAGCGTCTTGATCTATCTCCATAGATCTTGATGCCTAATATATAAGCAGCTTCACCGAGGCCTTCCATTGAAAAATTCTAGCATGAATAATAAACATTTATCATGATATAAGGAAATATAAATAACAACTTTATTATTGCCACTAGGGCATATTTCCTTTAGTGCGCCCCCGGGCTTGTGGGTCCCTCATGGCACATCAAACCCTAATTCCACCTCTATAAATACTCAAATATTCCCCTGACATTAGAAAGACACCCGAAATACTTTTTCTTCTACCGCAAGTCCCAGAACCACGAGATCCCATCTGGAGGCCTTCTCCGGTACTCTGCCGGAGAGGGAATCGATCACGGAGGGGCTCTACATCAATCTTGCTGCCCTTCCGATGATGCGTGAGTAGTTTACCACGGACCTATGGGTCCATAGTTAGTAGCTAGATGGCTTCTTCTCTCAATTTGATCTTCAATACAATGTTCTCCTCGGTGTTCTTGGAGTTCTATTCGATGTAATGACTTTATGCGGTGTGTTTGTTGGTATCCGATGAATTGTGAGTTTATGATCAGATCTATCCATGAATATTATTTGAGTTTTCTCTGGAATCTTTTATGCATAATTACTATAGCCTATTTATTGGTTTGGTTTGGCCAACTAGATTGATTTATCTTGCCATGGGAAGAGGTGCAAACTTAAGAACATGTGACTAGAAAGACAAACTAAGATTAGGACGTGCAGTTTGAATAGGGGTATATATATATATAAGATGTCTTGCTTTGGATCAGGGACGTACAGAACCAACGGCTGCCCCTCGAGCATGTGTTCCGGTGTTGCCATGAAGACGTCATGCTTTGGTGGGTTCGAGCAACTCCAACGTGTCGACCCATTTCGTCCGTGTGCGTTCGTTTGGGTTGGCGCGGACAGAAAATTCGGTCCAACGCGCCGACCCAAATGGACGCGAGTCCGCTTTTTGTCCGCCTGCCGGCCTATTCGCGGCCCACTTTTCAGCCTAATTTGCATCGACGTGGATATGAAGCGGACACGCGTGGCGCGAGCCTACTCATCCCCCCGACCCGCTAGTCGCTGGCACATTGGACATCCTCTTCCATCCATATCGACAGCAAGCCCTCGCCCACTCCCGCCCCCGTCGTCGCCCATTTCCGGTGCCTCTGCCAGCAGCCCGTGCCGACTCACCTCCTCCCCAATACCGCCACCTCCCACGTCGCCTCCACCACCGCCTCGCCAACGGGCCACCGCAGCTTCCCACCCCCTCTCCGACATCGTCGCGAGCAGGAAGCCGCCTCCCGCCCTGGCCAGCTCCATCGCCTGACACCGCCCGCTGTCCTGACATCGTCGCGCTCGTCGGACGCTGCCAGTCCAGCCACCTGGTCCAGGGGAGGTGCGTCGCCTCTTCCCCAGCTAGCTTCTTCATTGACGCCCGCAAGTTGTTCGACAGATTGCCTCAAGGTACAAAATGGACTCCGCCGACGACGACTCCGGCGATTCCTCATCCGATGATGAGGAGGTGATGTTGGTTGCCGTGTTGGTCCATGACCACCTTAATAGGCAGCGGTCGTTGTTCCGGGGCTCGATCCCGGGGCACATTCTGGCGTTGAATCCCAACCGAGAGAGCGGCCATTTCCTTCTTTGGAAGGACCGCTTTGATACAACCAACCCGCTGTTCAAACATCAGAAATTCCGGTGTTTCAATATGGCTAGGCATCTTTTCAACCGTACTAGAGAGGGGGTGGTCGGATACGATAATTATTTCGAGTGCAAAGAGGATGCCCTTGGAAAGATTGGCTTCTCATCTTATCAGAAATGCATTGCAGCCATCCGGATGCTTGCATACGGAGTGTCCGGAGATCTCATTGAGGAGTATGTCTGTATGAGCGAGCCTACATGCCTAGAGTCCATGTACAGGTTCTGCAAAGTTGTGATTGTTGTGTTTGGCCCTGAGTACTTGAGAGAGTTGACTGCTCAAGATACAACTCGCTTGTTGGCGATGAATGCCAGCAGGGGCTTCCTAGGGATGTTTGGTGGCATAGACTGCATGCACTGGGAGTGGAAGAACTGCCCTTCTGCTTGGCAAGGGCAGTGTAAGAGCCATGTCAAGGCTTGCACTGTCATACTTGAGGTCGTGGCCTCACAAGATCTCTGGATCTGGCACTCTTTTTTCGACATGGCCGGATCGCACAATGATATCAACGTGCTTCAACGCTCGCCGGTGTTTGCAAGGCTTGTCGAAGGCAACAACCCACCGGTGAATGTTAACATTAACGGCTACAACTACGACAAAGGATACTACCTGGGTGATGGTATCTATCCTCAGTGGACCACTACTGTGAAGACAATCCCCAACCCTGTCGCAGAGAAGATGAAATGATTTGCCCAAGAGCAAGAGAGTGCTAGGAAGGATGTCGAGCGTGACTTTGGTGTTCTGGAATCTCGATGGGGCATCGTTCGGTATCCTGCTAGAACGTGGAGCACCAAGAAGTTGTGGGAGGTGATGACTACTTGTGATCATGCATAATATGATCGTAGAGGATGAGCGCCCAGAACGTATTTACGATCAAGGGTTTCAGTTTCATGGTGAGAATGTTGTGCCTGAGCATGGAGAAGGAGCAGCAACATTTGCACAGTTCATTCAATTTCATCATGAAATGCGTGATTGAAAAACTCACATGCAGCTGCAAAATGATTTGGTTGAGTATATGTGGGCTCATGTTGGCAACCAATAGATGTATCTTTTTTTAAATGTATTTAAGACAATTTAATTTTTATTCGGCTTGTAAAACTATCCTAAATTTATTTGGTTATGAAACTATGTTTTTTTTTCTTGTGAAACTATGCATAATGTATGTATATTTGTTCAAAAACGGCGGCAAGCCGACCACGCGGGCAAATATGGATCGACACATTAGGTACACTGTGGATCCAAATTATAAATAGGGCGGACGTCGAGCAGATGGCCGATCCAAATAAATAAAAAACGGACAAAATCGCTGTCCATTTGGTCGGCGCTTTGGAGTTGCTCTTAGATTGCATGCGGGGGAGTGCGGGCACGCCGATGCTTGCCTTCGAGCGCTGGATGGTCCGGTGATGAGTTGTTTCGTCTAACACTGTCTGTGATGCCCCTCTGTTATAACACTCCTGGCTTTGTGGCCCTTTTATGAAATTCAGGCGGGGAACCTCTCCCCTCTGAAAATTCAAAAAAATTCAAATATAAAATGTTTTAGATATTTCAATATATACTGCATGTAGAGAGTATTCATGAATGAAGGGAGTATTAAATATCATGCTATTGTTTTCAGATTTGAGCGGCAGGTAAAAGTAAGGAAATGTGGAAAAGAGTCAGAGTAATCAATTGAATACATGTACTTTTCAAACGAGCAAGCCAGAAACAAATATCTCCGGGACCATGAACCGAAAAGACTACTAATAAATTTTTTTAGAATCGACTACTTAAGGTAGTCATAGTGGGAGTAACTTAGGTAGTAATATAACACATCCCAAGAAACAATTGCTTATGTGGCATGAAGTTAATAAAGAAAGAGATGTTTGTGGTAACATAATATGTTACTGTAACATAACACACTTCGAGGCAAAATGAGTCTATATCTCAATTAATGAAGGCTTGCATATTATCATCCATATGTTACTACCCACTATAAAAATAATAACATAGACTAATAACATATGCATGTCACTAGTCTAAGTTACTCCCCACTATGACCAGCCTATTATGTACGCAAATCATCCAGCGCACCGACCGACCAGCCCATGAAAATAGCTAGCCTGTGAAGCAGGGAGCCAGGGAGTGGTCCATCGTTAAGCAGGATGTTTGCCCAGCTCACTCATTTAATCCGAAAGGTCGGTGGTTTAATGGCTCGCTCTGATTAGCCTTAGCTAGAAGCATCAGGATGTACTACTACTTGGACATCCTTACCATACAGAATTAGCCAGCAAGCCTTTCGCAAAAAAGAAAAAGCCAGCAAGCCAAACAGTAAGACGCGTCAGCTCCTTTTCTTCCATTTTTCTTTCTCCACCTGTATATATATGGCCCTTTTCTTCGCCCACGGTTCAGTAATCAAACAACACTTCGCCTCGCCCTCCACCACGCTTCATCGGTTGTGGTTCAAAGGCAAAAGTTGTGTGAGATCATGGGCGCCTTGGATCACCTCTCTGATTTGTGCAGCATGACGGAGACAAAGGAAGCCCTCAAGCTCAAGAAGAAGCGCCCACTGCAGGTGAGGTTTGTGGAATTCAGAGACATGTGCTTTTGCATATTTTCATCGGCTTATTTCTTGGAGTCGGTTTCAGCTGGAGTATTATCTTGTGAAGAGATTTATAGGTTTTCCGCTGTTTTGTTGAGCTGCTATGTACGTGATTTATGAACTGGAGCTTTTTATGTACAGACGGTGAACATCAAGGTGAAGATGGACTGCGAGGGCTGCGAGAGGAGGGTCAAGAACGCTGTCAAATCGATTCGGGGTACTCATATCTACGTCAAATAATACTATCTACTCCGGGAGATAAAAATTTGGTGTAAAATTGATTGAGCGAACGTTGAACGATCTCATCTCTGTGGGTGGGTGGCACAGGTGTGACGAGTGTGGCCGTGAACCCCAAGATGAGCAAGGTGACGGTGACGGGGCAGGTGGAGCCGCGCAAGGTGCTGGAGCGGGTGAAGAGCACAGGGAAGGCGGCGGAGATGTGGCCGTACATGCCTTACACGCTCGCCACCTACCCCTACGTCGGCGGCGCCTACGACAAGAAGGCACCGGCGGGCTTCGTCCGCAGCGCACCGCAGGCCATGGCCGACCCCACGGCGCCTGAGATCCACTACATGAACATGTTCAACGACGAGGACGTCAACGCCTGCACCGTCATGTGATCTGATCATCGTAATCGCCAGCTCCTTCCACTCTAGCCGACGACCAGACGCCCAGCGGAAATACATGCTTGATATGTCTTCATGCATCACAGAGACTGTATTTGTATATATATGTTTTCTCGCTTGGGAAAAGGGGATACCAAGAAGACGAGCTTGCGTGCGAACAGCTATAATATACTACAAAGAAAGAGCTAAAGTTTAATAAGCGTACATAACTAAGTGTGAAGCGCGCCGTTTTTCAACTGTGAGATTGATGCAACCACCCATTTTCATACTCCTTTCTATACAATTGCATATCAGCAACTTCAATAGCTTCAATCTAATGGAAACCCTCACAAGTGAACCTACCCACGAAAGACAACCAGCTTTTATGTTTAATCTTTAGCCCTGATGTTTCGTGGAACTGGTATTTGTTGATAGACTTGTAATTGTTTACTTTCTTTTTTATTTTTTTAGATAAAAGGCCATAGCCCGACTTTATAAATAAAGCCACCAGGCAGAGTTAGTACATATACAAGAGACCAGCACGAGAACAAGCAAAGTATCAATCCAGACAGAACGAGAGAATGGTCTAAGTACATGGCTCCCAGGCCAGTACACGGCTCGCAGGCCGGAGATAGAGATAAAACAAAAGCCGACCACCAGCGACTAAGTGGCTGCTTGAACTGGGGAGATGGAGATAGCAGAATTTCGGATCTTGGCCAACATGGCGTAGAGGGTGTCCGTGTCTTCCCCCTTAGTCAATGATCTCCACTGCTGCAGGAATATACAAGTCTTAAATAAGCAATCAGCAGGTTTAGTAGGGAAAACATGTTCGATGGTAAATTTATTCCTTGTCGTCCAAAGGGACCAGCACATGGCTGCGAAGCCCACCCAAAACAATCTCCTCTGGGCCCCAACCAAAGAGTTGACCAAGATGCGCAGGTCAGAAAAGGAGGTTGGAGCCCAGGAAACACGCAACCAGGATCTGATACAGCACCAAAACAGATTAGCCAACACACAATTGAAGAAGACATGAGACGTGTCTTCTCTCATACCACATAAAGCACACCTATCAGATCCCGGGCCATTACGTTTTTGAATTTGGTCACCCGTCGGCAAACACCCACGAGAGGCTTGCCAGAGGAAAACCTTGACCTTAGGAGGGATATGAGCCCTCCAGATCCAATTGAATTTGGAGGTGGTGGACCCAGCAATGAGCTTACCATAAATGGATTTAACCGAGAAATGAGCAGAAGGGGGGTGGGGCCAAACAACCGTGTCTTCCTCCTCCGAGAGTGAAGGGAAGAAAGCAACAAGACGCTGCCAGTCTTCCAACTCTACGGGAGAGAGAGAACGACGCAGACGCAGGTCCCAATTATTCGACGCGAGCTCAGAGATTGAGATCTCAGGGTCCGGGCAGTAAGAAAAAAGAACAGGAAAGGGACTGCCAGCGAAGAAGAGCCACACCACCAATCTAGCCAAAACCTGGTGGACCTACCATTGTGAACAACGAATTTGATGAGGCCTTGAAAGATAGGTATGAGCTTAACAAGATTTCTCCAGAATTGAGATGCCCCCGAGGCCCGAGCAAACATTGGGCTAGAAGAGGGGAAGTACTTCGCTTTGAGAATGTTGAACCAGAGGGGCTTCTCCTGGGGAATGGTCATGATCTTCCACCACCATTTGATGATCAGACATTTGTTCATAACAAGAGTATTAATAATGCCCAGCCCCCCAAGGCTTTTTGGCTTACAAATATGGTCCCATTTGACCAAGCGATATTTGCGCTTGTTATCAGCCGCATTCCAATAGAAGGCACCTCTATGTTTATCAAAGCCAGCATGAGTTCCCATAGAGAGAAGGTAAAAGCCCATCAAGAACATCGATAGAGAAGAGAGGCACGCATTAATCAAGGCTACTTTACCCGCCTGAGTGTTGTATCTGCCCCTCCAGGGCATTACACGATTACCCACCTTGGCCACCGTAGGAGCAAAATCTTTAGCAAGGAGCTTGCCAGAGATGATAGGTAAACCCAAATACTTAATAGGGAACGAGCCAAGAGAGCAATTAAAGAGGCGGGCCACCCGTAAGGCCTCGGTATCCGGCACACCAGTGACAATAACTTCACTTTTGGAGAAGTTGATCTTAAGACCCGAGAGAGCTTCAAAGCAAAGGAGCAGAAATTTGAGATGGGCAATGCAGTGGTCATTCAGTTCCACCAAAATAATAGTATCATCTGCATACTGGAGGTGAGTAATACCCTCCGGGATGAAGTGAGAGCTAACAGGAGAGATATGGCCGGCCTCCGCGACTCTAGATAGGATATTAGAAAGAGCGTCCGCCACAAAGTTAAAGAGGATGGGCGAGGCCGGGTCGCCTTGCCGAAGACCTCAAGAGTTCTTAAAGAAATTACTAACTTTCCCATTGACATTAATGGCAGTATGGCCCCCCATGACCAACTGCATAATACGGTGAACCACCCCACTATCAAAGCCTTTAGCCAGTAAAGACTTGTTTAAGGAAGCCCCAACTTACCGAATCGTAGGCCTTTTCAAAATCCAATTTTAAAATAACAGCCTTGTTGCCTGACTTATGGATGTCATGGATAATTTCATGCAGGCAGAGGACCCCATCCAGGATAAAGCAACCCTTGACAAAAGCCAACTGAGTAGGGGAGAGGGTCCGATGAGCCACCGGGGTAAGGCGAGTGGCCAGACACTTGGCAGGGAATTTGGCGAAGTTATTAATCAGCGCAATAGGTCTAAACTGAGAAATGAGTTCGGCACCCTTAATTTTAGGGATCAGGGAAATAACCGCATAGTTGAGCCTGGATATATCTACTGTCCCTAGACTGTAGCCTTGAATGACCGCACATATAAGCTCCTTAAGAGTAGGACAAATTTTTTTAAAGAAAGGGATGGAAAAACCGTCCGGGCCCGAGGCAGAGTTAGGGTTTGAGTTAGAGATCGAGGAGAAGATCTCCTCTTCAGAGTAAGGGATCATCAAATCAGTATTTTCTTCCGAGGAAACCAAGACCCCCTGGTCCAGAAATTAGAAGATAGCCTGAACCCCTGGTCAGGTTTGGCAGAGAGGAGAGAGGAAAAAAATGACACAACATGGTTTAGGATGGCGCCTTGATCAGAAGACCGCACCCCGTCAATAATCAGGCTATCAATAAGACATCTGCGCCGCCTCCCATTCGCAATAGCAAAGAAATAAGCAGTGGGGGAGTCACCTTTAAGCATCCAATTAATCGAGCCCCTCTGGCGCCAATAAATCTCATTCAGGTGGTGAATCTGCACCAGAGAGCGTTCAAGGGAGAAGCGAAGGGTCCGGTCAAGATCGAAGGCCGTAGACGTCCACCGAGAGTCAAGGGCCTCAATCTGGGCCAGGAGAAGGGCCTTCTCTCTACGTTCCTGGGCCGAGTAATTACGGGACCAACCACAGAGGAATTTACGCAACAGGGCCGAGCAATTATGCCAATCATCCAAGGGCCCAAAGGAACGATGAGGCGCCGACAGGAAGCCACTAATTTTAGAGCCGAGGAGGTCGCTAAAGCCATCAATAAGGAGCCAAGACGCGTCAAACTGAAACCTAGGGGGGTGGAGATGGGTCGAATCCCAGCATCAAGGATTAGAGGGGCATGCTCCGAGCCCACAATCGCCTTAGATTTAAGCATAGCTAGCGGGAAGAGCGAGTCCCAATTCGAGCAAACAAGAACTCGGTCTAGAACGGAGCGGATAGGGGAAACTTGATGGTTAGTCCAAGTAAATCTAGAGCCCACCCTAGGGATCTCACGAAGGGCGCAGGAGCTAATGAACTCGTTAAAAGCGTCAACCAACGTCCAAGAGAAGATGTTATTGTTCTTATCCGCAGGAGAGCGAAGCAAATTAAAATCGCCTCCGATCACAAGAGGGAGGGTGCAAGCTTCGACTTTGTTCGAGATTTCGTCCAGGAAAATAGGGGAGAGGGAGTGATCCGCCGGGCCATAGACAACCATAAATTCCCAAAGTGAATTGAGCTGGCGGTGAAAAAGCACGGAGCTGGCCCAGAAGATACCATGATCAAAGGTGACAAAATCAAAAACATCGCGTTTCGACCCTAACAGAATACCACCCGAGTGGCCAGAAGAGGGAAGGAAATTCCAGTCAAAACGATCGGCCCCTGCAATAGAAGAAAGCTCATGGGGAGAGAAGGAGGGTTTGAAAGTCTCGACTAAGCCAATCAAGTCAATATTATCACCCCTGACAATATCTTTAATTTGGTCCCGGCGCCCCCGAGCGCCGAAACCTCTGATATTCCAGAAAAGAGCTTTCATTTGAAAGAGAGATTTTTAATGCACAGACTCGACCTGCAGGGTGCCAAGCAGGATTTAGCACGTTTCGAAACACCCTTCTTCACAGAAGTCTGAGGAACAACACCGCAAGCAGAGCCCCCCTCCTCCGGAACCCCAGCAGCCACAACTGAGGGGCAGGAGGAGCCGCGGCGGCCTCTTTAGCCTTGGCCAAAGCCGCCTGGGCCACCTCATTGGCCCTAATAAGAGCAATCATAGAAGAAGGAGATCCAAAATTATGATCAAGTGAGATGCCAGAATCCGCGAGAACCTTAGTCAAGTGCTCATCCGAATAAGAAGGTAGAACAAGCCTAGTGGGGGAAGAAGAACTATGAACCAACGGAGAGGGGCCGGGAGTAATACCTGAAGCAGGGAGATCACGAGCCGCAACACACCTAGCCGCCTTATCAACCACCCGCAGCCCACTGTCGCGGATCCGGCCACTTTTGCGCGCCGTAGAGGAGGGGGAACGGATCGGAGAAGCTCGAGCCTCCACCGAAGATGCCTTGCCCGCTACGTCGCCCATATCACCATCAAGACCGCGACATAGGCCCGCCGCCGATAGCTTGGTCCCAGATGAAGCCCAACTGCGAGCAGAGACCTTGCGAACCGAAGACTTGCGCTTGGGAAGAGAACCCGTCGCAACGCGGCGCAGGGAAGCAGGGAGATCTTCAATGCCCGAGAGCGACGGAGAGCCCGGCCGGGCCGGCAAGTTGGAGCACACCCCCGACGCAGGAGTACCAGCAGGAGGGACAATCGGGGCAGCCTGAGCAGAAACATGAACATCCATCTGGTCCTTTCCTCCTTCTTTGGCCTTCGGGGCACTATCCTTGAAAAGCTCGCGGCTTTCTGAGCCCATTCCATCCCACTCAGAGGTCGTGAAGTGCGGAAGCGAGCCCCCACTCAAATTTCAAGCATTGTCACCCTCACCACCAAGGTTATCGGCAGAAGGAGGAGGAGGCGGGGGTGGGGATTGGGCAGTGGCAACACCTTCCACACGAACCCGAAGCCTGAAACCATCCGTAGAAGGGAAAACATCAACACAACCATGAATGCACAGGGGGTCCACAGCCCAGATCTTGAGGCACACAGGACCAAGAACAAAGAGGGAATCTTGGTCAACCAAGATCGGCTTGCCAATAAGAACACTGAAGGCCATGACGAATTCTGTAGAGCGTAAGATGGGAGGGACATCATCCACTAGGACCCAGATCTCTGAGAGGGGTGGAATAGGTTTAGCTCCATTGGTGGCCGCCTTCACCGAAACTACCAATTGGTTAAGAGGGAGAGTGAAACTAGTACAGGAAGAAATCATCTTGAGGTTGCTCTTAGAGGGGAAGACCACCACGAAATCAAAATCGGACAGCTGTCGGATCTGTCAATCCCAGCCACCATCGTCCCACAATTTGAGCTCATCCAAGAAGGTTTGGGTGGTGATTTTGTGGTCTTTGATCGAGATGATCGCGGCGTTGGAGAGCGCAGGAGCCACAGCCACCTGAGGGATGTCACTATCAAGCGCGAAGAAGGAGCAACCAGGAAGGCCATGGCCAAAAAGCTTAAAAGAAGCAGATTTGCAACGGTTTTTGCAGTTCACAGTCAGATGGCCGTCCTCTCTACAGATCAGGCAGAACGGGGGGGGGGGGGTTGAAACAACGGGATTGGAAGTGGCCAGGTTGGTGGCAAGCGAAACACATAAGATTAGGGTTTGGGGGCTGTAGAGGCAGAGGAGGTGGACGGGCAGGTGGAGGAGGGGGAGGAGGGAGGATCCCATCGCCCAAGACACCAGAGGACGAACCAGGGCCAGACGCTGGGAGCTGACGGCCGAGGGAGCCAAAGCCGCCACCCCCGCGACCCACCGAGCGCCCCCCGAACCCAGAAGACGGACCGGGACCGCGACCACCGCCACGAGCCAGGGGAGCCGGGCCAAGCGGGGGAGGAGGAGGGGGACGGGCCGCAGGTCCAGAGCCACCAGCAGCCGCCGCGGCCTCCCATGGATCAGCCCCAGATTCGCCCGATCCGGGCTCAGATCGAGCCCGCCACGGCCGGCGCCGCCGCCTCTAGCGCCACCGCCTGAACCGCTCGGGCCCCGCCGCCCAAGCCTCGCGATCACGGGCCGCTTGCAGCCGAGCCGCCTGCTCGGCCTCAAGCTTGGAGCGGAGGGACGCCTCGAGGTCCAGATCGGCCGCCCCATCACCCTCATCCTCCCGCCGCCGCTTCATGCCCGACACCGCCTCGCTTGAAGATCCACGGGAGCGATCCATGGCTACCACCGCCGCGAAAGGAAGGGAGAGAGGTGGGAGGGGAGGAGATCTGCGGTAGGTAGGGATGCGGAGACGGAAATGGCGCAGGTCAGAGTGAGATGCAGGAAACCCTAGAAATGGGGGGGGGGGGCGAACCCTTTTGGACCCATAAATCCCAGGTGCGAGCCAGGCCAGGAGGGGGGGGGGAGAACAGGCCGGGCCGGCCGAAGTAGAGGAAGGCACAAGAGACGCGCAGGGCCCAGGGCCCAAAATGGAGAGGGAGGGAAATCAGTAAAAGATGACAGCGATGGCGGCCCAGCCTGAGCAGACGGCCCAGACAGGCCCAACTAAAACGGAACGGAAGACCCACAAGCCTCACTCGCAGGAAACGGATCTAGGGTTGGAGGCGGAAGAGAGGCGACCACCGTCGCCGCCAGCGGCGCCGACACCACCGAGACCACCAGCGGTGAGGCCGCCGGAGAGCAGGAGGAGCGAGCAGGGCCACCCGCCCGAGAGCATACACCACCAAAACCCGCACAGCCCGGCGAGGAGAGCGTCCCCGAGCGCTTCCATCGCCGGCCGCGCCTCACCTGGAGCCAGCCCTCCCCCTCCCCCTCAACAGAGACCACCGGACGGCCATGACCGCCCGGAGCAAACTTTCGAACTTTACTAGCCACCGGCGGCTCCACCACCCGTGAAGCCAACGGAGGAGAAGCCAGGGGGAGGGGGGAGAACCAACCTCCAGGTCGGAATCCCCATCCGCCTTGTCCGACGACAAGGCCCGAAACCTGTTCCTAGCGCCAGATCCAGAAGCGAGCGAGCTGAAAGAAGGGCCGGGGACGAGGGAGCAGGAGCGGCGAGGGAGAGAGACGGCGAAGACTGAAGGAGGGGAGCGAGGGGGGCCGGGGCAGGGGGCCGGAGCGAAGATGGGGAGGGGAGGGGGAGGGAGGAGAGGAGGAAGGAGGAGAAGCCATTCGCGAGCTGCTCACCTTAGTTGGGACTTGTCAACCTTCACTCCCTTTTTTATGAAATTAAATTACCTTAGAACAATTGTTCTAAAGTTTCGGTTAAAAAAAAGACAACCAACTCTATTGATTCTTCAACATCAATCTAATAGACGCCCTAACAAGTGGACCTACCCATGGAAGATAACCAGCTATTCATCTGAATAGATGTATAACATAATGTAACAGGATGCTACAACTCACTTCATTTTCAATAGCATGTGGAGAAGTGTTGCAATTCTCAAGCATAAAATCTTCTTTTGGTTGTTGCTGCATGACAGAGTGAACTCAAGAGATTTGCTGCAAAGAAAAAACTTCCATTTGCCATCACACTATTGTGAATTCTCCAACCTACACACTCAAGAAACCTCCTTGGGACTGCCCCTTTGTCCTCGCCTGCTGGGACACTATTTGCTTCTCCAGAAACAATGGCATCTCTTTGCATAATAATATCATTCTAAAGGCATCTCCAGTGGCAACCCGCAAATTTTCTCCCGCATCCATCCACGGACAGGGGACCAGCGGACACGGATGCGGGAGGCCGACATCCAACGATGCCTGCATACATTTCAACCAGCATTTAAACAAATAGGACAAAATTCATGCAAAATGACCGATATTCATCAAAGTTTGAATAGAAAACAGCACAAATCATCCATACATAGCATGCAAATTAAGTCTAGCATAACTCAAATTCGACTAGATTCCGGATGCCGAACAAGTTTTTCATCAACGGGTCTTCCACACATAGTCCCCCTTCAGCTTCATCCAATAGTGTGTGCACGTAAATGGTCGTCCCTCTGTCCTGTAGTAGACCACGACAGCGCGTGCGGGCTACATATAACGTGTAGACCAACATTGAGTGAATGAATCAATCAACAAGTTGAGCAAGAGGAAGAAAAACTTATGATCTCGTCCTCTGCCACGTGCAATAGCCACCTTGCCTCGAGCTGACGAACCACATCATAGAACTTGGTGACACTGGTCAGGATAGTGTATAACGACCTCATGTTGCATTGCTGAATTATGTAGATGTCGTAGGGCGCAATGTGCTTCCGTGCGTAAAAGTTTTCACGCACTTGCTGCCAGAAGGTTGCCCCTCTGCTGCTTCCTACAAAATCCGCGGATACGGCCAACCATGCATCACAACAACAACTCATCCTCCATGGTCGAGTAGCTCACCATCCTTCGTACTCTAAAAACAACATAGCATTTAAAAATAAGCTCAATGGCATCTGACCAAACATCTGCCGAGCATGGTGTCCGCCATGGAGGTCGCGATTGGGGGGAAGTGTACCTGGGTATAAACGGCTCCATGGTGGACGACTCTATCGTAAAGGCGAGCTGGCGCGTCGGTGATGGTTGCGGGCATCCGTAAATGCCTTTGTGGAGGCCGGAGACGTACAACAGTGGTAGTGGAGGTGGAGGATAGAGATGCAAAGCAAGGGGGAGAAGGGGTGGAGTGGAAGGAAATGGGACCGGGAGGGGGGCTGGGTGGGTCGGGGGTGTCGGAGTCCTACGTGTGTGTTGTCCGGACTCCCTTAAACCTTCGCCCACTTTGTCTCCCAGATGTGGCTGAAAACGCGTCCAGACCGCCCCGCGAACCGATACAGACCCACGTTGGATGACTTCCATGGTCCGGACGACGTTGTCCAAATGAATGCGGCTGGTTTGCGGGTCTGTCTTGGAGATGCCCTGACTATGCACACTCTTGTTGGGGAACGTAGCATGCAATTCCAACGATCATGCAAGATTTATCTAGAAGATGCATAGCAACGAGAGGGGGAGAGTGTGTCCACGTACCCTCGTAGAACGAAAGCGGAAGCGTTAGGTTAACGCGGTTGATGTAGTCGAATGTCTTCACGATCCAACCGATCTAGTACCGAACATACAACACCTCCGAGTTCAGCACACGTTCAGCTCGATGACGTACCTCGAACTCTTGATCTAGCAGAGGGTCGAGGGAGAGTTTCATCAGCACGACGGAGTGGTGACGGTGATAGCGATGTGATTCGTGCAGGGCTTCGCCTAAGCACTATGACGCTATGACCGGAGGAGTAAACTGTGGAGGGGGCCACCGCACACGGCTAAGAAACAACTGTTATGCTTTGGGGTGCCCCCTGCCCCCGTATATAAAGGAGGGGAGGAGGAGGCTAGCCACCAAGGGGGCGTGCCATGGGGGGAGTCCTACTAGGACTCCACTCCTAGTAGGATTCGCCACCCCCCTTTTCCTTTCTCATCGAAGGCAAAAAGGAAGGAGAGGGAGAGGGAGAGGGAAAGGGAAAGGGAAAGGGGGCCGCGCCCCCTCCTCCTTGTCCTATTTGGACTCCCTTGGAGGGGGGCACGCGCCACCCTTGCGGGCTCCCCTCTCTCTCCCTAAGGCCCATGTAGGCCCAATACTTCCCCCGGGGGGTTCCGGTAACCCCTCGGTACTCAGGTAAAATACGCGAACCACTCCAAACCATTCCGATGTCAGAATACTACCTTCCAATATATCAATCTTTATCTCTCGACCATTTAAAGACTCCTCGTCATGTCCGTGGTCTCATCCGGGACTCCAAACAAACTTCGGTCACCAAAACACATAACTCATAATAAAAATCATCATCGAACGTTAAGTGTGAGGACCCTACGGGTTTGAGAACTATGTAGACATATCGAGACACATCTCCGGTCAATAACCAATAGCGGAACCTGGATGCTCATATTGGTTCCTACATATTCTACGAAGATCTTTATCGGTCAAACCGCAATAACAACATAAGTTATTCCCTTTGTCATCGGTATGTTACTTGCCCGAGATTCGATCGTCGGTATCATCATACCTACTTCAATCTTGTTACCAGCAAGTCCCTTTACTCGTTTCGTAATGCATCATCCCGTAACTAACTCATTAGTCACATTGCTTGCAAGGCTTATAGTGATGTGCATTACCGAGAGGGCCCAGAGATACCTCTCCGATACTCGGAGTGAAAAAATCCTAATCTTGATCTATGCCAACCCAACAAACACCTTAGGAGACACCTGTAGAGCATCTTTATAATCACCCTTTTACGTTGTGACATTTGATAGCACACAAAGTGTTCCTCCGGTATACGTGAGTTGCATAATCTCATAGTCAGGCGAATATGTATAAGTCATGAAGAAAGCAATAGCACGTAACATCCCAAATTTTCAATTTGAAATGTTATACATAGATCATCATTGCATATCATATTTTTGTTGCATTTTTGGCTCGATCCTAGAAATTCTACGCAACTCAAGGACCCATGGAGAGAGTTGGGGATTTCGTTATTTTCATATTTGAGTTTTCTCAAATTTTGAAAATAGGATCATTTGATTTTAATTATTTTATCTTCAATTATTTCTATTACAAAAATATGAGAGAGGGAATAAAATGACTTTCCCAAAATAAAGAAATAATGAAGATTTAATAAAAAAAATCAAATAAGATTTTATTTTGGAGTTTTTTGTTTTTTTATATTTGGATTTAGGAAAAATGCGCATTTTTCAAAATTGCATTTAGGCCACAAATAAATGTTCATCTTGTCCGGCTTGATTTTAGAAGCTGGGGAAAATTTATTTCAGGATTTTTGGAGACCGTTTAGTATTTCTTTCGTTTGATTTTTTGCGCGTAATTATTTAAAAAAACCGCGAACCGACCTTGGTCAGTCGCAGCGGGACTCGCCTGGGGCAGCTTATATAAAGCGCCGCCGAGCCGCCTCACCAACAACCCCGCCGCCGCCCACCCCGCCTAAACCCTAACCCTAACTGCCCCGCCGCCGACCTGCCGCCTTGCTTGCCGCTGCCTCAAGCCGCCGCCGCGCCGCCGCCATTAACGCTTCCGAGGTTCGCGCCTCGTAAACCGCGCCGTCGGTTTTTTTCAAAAACCGATCGGTTTTCTATGTTTTATTTTTTTTCGTTTCGGTTTTTTTATTAGATCGGTTTTTTTTCGGTTAGGTTAAATAGCAAGCGTTCGCTCACTCGTTCGTTTTAACGAACGTGTTCGTCAGATTAGATCTAGTTAACGAACGTTCGTTCGTTAACCTGTTCGTCATTTTTCTTTTTCTCGGATTTAATCCGCGATTTTTCTGATCGCGATTTCTGATCCGATTTTCGTTTTAGTATAACTTTTTGCTCGTTTATCGGAATCAGGCGATTCAAGGCCTGGAGTTTCGTCTCTAAACCTTCTTTCCGAATAACCAACTTAAACAAGTTTTTGCTTCTGTAAAATTTGACTTAGATCTAGATTAGTAAAACGAAGCTGTTTTCTTTCGCCGTTTGACTTCCGTTGCTTCCTTTGTTTTGATTCTTTTTGCAAATCGGAGTTCTTAAGTTGAACTCTCTGGTTAGATCTTTTATTTGAGTTTTACCTGTGCATTAGGTGAGTACTTATTGTATGCTTGTTTGTCTGTCAGCAATAGAATACCCGGAGTGCGCCGCCTGTTATTTCGAGTCTCTAGGTTTCACGGATCATCAACAAGGCAAGTAACACTTTGATCATATCTTTCTCATACCCAGTTTTTATGCATTAGATCAATCTTCAAACATTGCATTGATTTAGGATCTAATTAAATTGTGGGATGGGAAGTAGTTGAGGTAGTACCTATTACCTATTTTATTATCAACCCTTGGGAGTTACTTCTACGTTTGCTTATTATGCCATGCTATGCTAGTAGACGTGGATTGGGTGAGTGTATTCCATGACAGATGTGAGATTGTTAAATTAATGGTTTACTTAAGGTGGCAACTTAAACACACATCTGGGTGGATTGAGGCACCTGGTTTCCAGGACTTGCATGTTTTTCTTCGGACCGCCACCCAGGCTCAAAGGGATCATGAGATTATTTATGCTAGAAACTTACGTGTGCAGCCACAAGCCATTATTGGCTCTGGCATAGTTGATTAAGTCGTGCGAACTCTTACGGGTAGACTAGCAGATGTAGGGGAAAGTAGGTGTACCGGTCTACCCACACGTAAGGTGCTAGCGCTTCCGAAAGACTATATCTCGGTCATCCGTTTCTCAAACATCATGTAGTGCGAGAAATCCAACGGAGGCGATCGAGTCTTGTGGGGAAAAGTCATAAACCCCGCAGAGTGTATAAACTAATCATGATTAGCCGTGTCCCTGTTATGGACATCTTGAGTATCTAGTACTTGGATATCATGTGAATCTCATCATGTTACTTCTAATTAATATTGTTGGGATGATAATGAGTACTTTTAATTGGGATTGAGAATGCTGTCAACCATTCTCAATGTTTAACAACCACCATGATAGTTAAATAAACTTATTCCTTTGCAAGAGGGAAAAATTGGCTTTACGCAAAAGCGTAACCATAGAGCTTTCCACCAGCCAAATATGCATGTAGTATAGTTATTCCATTATTGTTCTCTATGTGTTACATTGCCAAGCATATTCCATGTGTTGACCGTTTCAGGCTGCAACGTTTCATGTTGCGAGACTTTTCGCACGCACGACAGTAAGGTTCTTAGGTCGTGGTTCTATACTCATGATGCCGTTGGAGTTGATGGACTCGCTTATTCTTCCGAGCCTTCCGCTGTTATCGTATTTAGATGGCCTTATGCCATATTTATTTTATTAAGTTCTCTTTTGGGACCCTCGATGTAATAAGTGTGTGTTTGCTACTCTGTTATAAATCCTTGTACTGTGTGGTGTCAGCATTACTGATCCAGGGATGACACCTGAGCACGGAGATCGGATTGTTTGAGGTCTGGTCGCTACAAAGATGGTATCATAGCACACGTTGACTATAGGAACGACCATTAAGCTAAAGCCCTAGATCACTACTCTCTTCTCATTTCTAACTCCTCATCATTTCTACTCTTTTAGGATGACGGAAGCGAGGATCAAGTTCACCCCGCCGGATGAAGATACACCCTTTGGGCGACACCTGAAGGAAGTCACTAAGTACCTGAACATCGGAATACCAAGCTTCACCGGGACCTACAATTCCACTTTACCCGAAGAGGACGCTAGAAGATTCAAGCTCAAGTTCCCGGAAGGACGTTTGCGCCAATCACGGAGCCCATAGAGTGTGTTTTTAATGCACCAACTTGGAGTCTGGGAAAGAGCATGGCAGCTCACATAACCATGGGACACATTGGAGAAGTTTACCAAGATGACCTCAAGGATACTATCTACCAGATTTGCGGACGCCGAGATGAACAATGGGAAATAGTTAGCACTAAGAAGGACCGATCCATTGCAGCTTTCATCCAAGAGTTAAATCAGCACATTCGACGCCAGGAGTACCAGATGTGCGCATACATGATGGAGTTGAAGAAAGCAAAAGCCAAGATTATCGAACTAGAAGGAGAACTGAAGGCCACTCGCAAGGACTACATGGAGGAGATTGTAGCTCTAGTGAGACAAAACGGCGATCTTAAGGAGAAGATTGAAGAACTCATGGGAATTTCAGCACCCGGAGGAGAAGATGAAGATTGCACCTGTCCAGAGAACTACATCATCATCGACAACACCGATTCTGATCCTAGTGATGATGATTTCAAAGATGAAGCTGGAGCAGATATCATGGAGTCTTCATCGGAGCAGTTTTTCTAGTTGACCACCATAACAGTAGTAGAATTCCCCCATTAAAAAAATAGTTTTAGTTCCAGCACTTTGTAACGATAGATAGACCGTTGTATGCCCTTGTTGATTTGATTGGAGTGATATTGTGTGTTTTTGTCTCATGTGCATATGGTTAGTGTTTTCTCCCTAGATCTCATTCTATTCTTAACTCTCGTCTTTTCTATAAACCCTCAGATGCCTCCGAGATGCGACCCCGGATTTGTTTTCCGCGGAGATCACTCGGTTGATTCAGCAGAGAATGCCTTGATTCAAACATTGGTACGTAACCAAGGCAACAACAACAACAACAACAACAACAACAACAACAACAACAACAACAACAACAACAACAACAACAACAACAACAACAACAACAACCCACCACCACCACCACCTCTTGATCATTTGACCCGTTTCTTAAGGCTGAATCTGCCGGTGTTTTCCAGTAGCACCGAGCCGATTGTTGCAGATGATTGGCTCCGCAAAGTAGGGAGGGAGTTAACCACTGCAGGATGTACAGATGGGGAAAAGGTGAAATTTGCCGCACATCAGCTTGAAGGACCCCAGAAGACATGGTGGGAGAATTTTACACCACTTACCTCAGAGACTTTGTCACATGGGATCTGGCCAACAAGCTTTCCGTCGCCCATGTTTCAGCTAGAGCTATGGCCATGAAGAAGAGTGAGTTTCGCAACTTGCGCCAAGGAGGACGGACAGTTGGCAAGATGTGGATGACTTTAGTAAACTAGCACGTTATGCCCCGGATGAGCGTTGCTATGGACGCAGACTAAGGTGAGAAGTTTCTAGAAGGACCGAACGATGAGCTGAGCATGCGATTGATGGTAGCCACCTTCAATAACTACCGAGGAGTTGGTAGATGTGCTCTTATGATTGAAGGAAGCAGCAGCAGATTGACAATCGTAAGAGGAAGTATGGACAGGGGAAGTACAATTCTGGAGCTCAGTAGAAATTATGCTTTACCCCAAAGACAGGAGGTCAATTTCAGCATACTCACGGAGGGGGTAGCTCGCACAATCATAATGGCACAAAGAATGGAAACGGGAATGGAGGAAGTAATGGACAAAACCGCACCAACCCGTCAACACCATCCAAGGTGGACCTGAGCCATATCACTTGTTTTAAGTGCCGTAAGACTGGGCATTATGCAAATGAATGTCCAGAGGACCAAAATGGTAACGGCAATAGAAGCTCAGGAAAGAAGCTGAACCCTTTTAACAGAGGACAGGTGAACCACGTTAACGTGGAGGAGGTTGAAGCTCAGCCAGATGCAGTAATAGGTAAGTTTTTGGTTAAGTCATTTACTGCAGTTGTTCTTTTTGATACTGGTGCATCGCATTCATACATATCAAGGGGATTTGTGGATAAGTTTAGCTTGCCCACTAGGACTCTTAAGACGCCCATGCTAGTAAGCTCACCAGGAGCGGAGTATATGGCCAGTCAAGGATGTTTTCAAGTGTCTTTAAGTATAGAAGGCATGTTTTCCCAACGGATTTAATTATATTGGAGTCCCAAGGTTTGGATGTAATTCTTGGTATGGATTGGCTGTCGGTGTATGGAGGAAACATCGATTGTGCTAGTAAGACAATTTTGCTTACGACACCAGAAGGAAGGAGAATCAAGTATGTATCACGGCATGAGCCGAGGAGGGCACATGTAAATTCCTTATCAGGAGTTGTGCAGGAGGAAGTACCAGTGGTAAGGGATTACCTGGACGTGTTTAGGAAGAGTTGCGGGCATGCCATGAGCAGAGACATTGAGTTTCTGATTGAACTACTGCCAGGCACTGGGCCGATATCTAAGAGACCATATAGGATGCCAGCCCAAGATTTGGAGGAAATTAAGAAATAGATTAAGGAGTCAGAACAGAAATTGAAGTTAATTCGCGATAGGCTCAAGGTAGCCCAGTCAAGACAGAAGAGCTATGCGGATTCAAAACGCAAGGAGACGGAGTACGAAGTCGGAGACAGAGTTTATCTTCGAGTATCTCCGCTTCGAGGAGTAAAGCATTTTGGAGTTAAAGGAAAGTTAGCACCCCGATTTGTAGGACCATATCGTGTTTTGGAACGTATGGGAGAAGTTGCTTACAAGTTGGAATTACCCGAGGGATTGTCAGGTGTTCACGATGTGTTCCATGTTTCTCAGTTAAAGAAGTGCCACGCAGAGATGGCTGATATACCACTGAGAGACACAGTGCCACTGGAAGCGATTCAGTTGAACGACGATTTGACCTACGAGGAGAAACCAGTTAAGATTCTGGAGTTTGCCAGCCGAGTCAACCGCAGCAAGGTCATCAAGTTTTGCAAAGTTTAGTGGAGCCACCACACCGAGGAAGAAGCCACCTCGGAGCGAGAGGAAGATATGCTTAAGGACCACCCTCACCTATTTTCTAGCCAGCCCGAATCTCGAGGGCAAGATTCATCTTAAGGGGGTAGGTTTGTAACATCCCAAATTTTCAATTTGGAATGTTATACATAGATCATCATTGCATATCATATTTTTTTTGCATTTTTGGCTCGATCCTAGAAATTCTACGCAACTCAAGGACCCACGGAGAGAGTTGGGGATTTCATTATTTTCATATTTGAGATTTCTCAAATTTTGAAAATAGGATCATTTGATTTTAATTATTTTATCTTCAATTATTTCTATTACAAAAATATGAGAGAGGGAATAAAATGACTTTCCCAAAATAAAGAAATAATGAAGATTTAATAAAAAAATCAAATAAGATTTTATTTTGGAGTTTTTCGTTTTTTTATTTGGATTTAGGAAAAATGCGCGTTTTTCAAAATTGCATTTAGGCCCCAAATAAATGTTCATCTTGTCTGGCTTGATTTTAGAAGCCGGGGAAATTTTATTTTCGGATTTTTGGAGACCGTTTAGTATTTCTTTCGTTTGATTTTCTGCGCGTAATTATTCAAAAAAAACGCGAACCGACCTTCGGGCCGTACCCGAGCGGGACTCCGCCCGGGGGCAGCTTATATAAAGCGCCGCCCGAGCCGCCCCCAGCCCAACAACCCCGCCGCCGGCCCACCCCGCCCCAAACCCTAACCCTAACCGGCCCCTGCCGCTTCAAACCCACTTGCCGCCGCCGCCGTCGCCGGAGCCGCCGCCGCCGACCGCCTCCCGAGGTTCGCCGCGCCTCGTAAACCGCGCCGTCGGTTTTTTTTCAAAAACCGATCGGTTTTCTACGGTTTATTTTTTTAGTTTCGGTTTTTTTATTAGATCGGTTTTTTCGGTTAGGTTAAATAGCGAGCGTTCGCTCGTTCGTTCGTTTTAACGAACGTGTTCGTCAGATTAGATCTAGTTAACGAACGTTCGTTCGTTAACCTGTTCGTCGTTTTTCTTTTTCTCGGATTTAATCCGCGATTTTTCTGATCGCGATTTCTGATCCGATTTTCGTTTTAGTATAACTTTTCGCTCGTTTATCGGAATCAGGCGATTCAAGCGCCTGGAGTTTCGTCTCGAAACCCTCTTTCCGAATAACCAACTTAAACAAGTTTTTGCTTCTGTAAAATTTGACTTAGATCCAGATTAGTAAAACGAAGTTGTTTTCTTTTGCCGTTTGACTTCCGTTGCTTCGTTTGTTTTGATTCTTTTTGCAAACCGGAGTTCTTAAGTTGAACTTTCTGGTTAGATCTTTTTTTTGAGTTTTACCTATGCATTAGGTGAGTACTTATTGTGTGCTTGTTTGTTTGTCTGCGATAGAATACCCGGAGTGCGCCGCCTGTTATTTCGAGTCTCTAGGTTTCGCGGATCATCAGCAAGGCAAGTAACACTTTGATCATATCTTTTCTCATACCCAGTTTTTATGCATTAGATCAATCTTCAAACATTGCATTGATTTAGGATCTAATTAAATTGTGGGATGGGAAGTAGTTGAGGTAGTACCTATTACCTGTTTTATTATCAACCCTTGGGAGTTACTTCTACGTTTGCTTATTATGCCATGCTATGCTAGTAGACGTGGATTGGGTGAGTGTATTCCATGACAGATGTGAGATTGTTAAATTAATGGTTTACTTAAGGTGGCAACTTAAACACACATCTGGGTGGATTGAGGCACCTGATTTCCAGGACTTGCCTGTTTTTCTTTGGACCGCCACCCAGGCTCAAAGGGATCATGAGATTATTCATGCTAGAAACTTCCGTGTGCAGCCACAAGCCATTATGGGCTCTGGCATAGTTGATTAAGTCATGCGAACTCTTACGGGTAGACTAGCAGATGTAGGGGAAAGTAGGTGTACCGGTCTACCCACACGTAAGGTGCTAGCGCTTCCGAAAGACTATGTCTCAGTCATCCGTTTCTCAAACATCATGTAGTGCGAGAAATCCAGCGGAGGCGATCGAGTCTTGTGGGGAAAAGTGCGCAAACCTCTGCAGAGTGTATAAACTAATCATGATTAGCCGTGTCCCCGGTTATGGACATCTTGAGTATCTAGTACTTGGATATCATGTGAATCTCATCATGTTACTTCTAGTTAATATTGTTGGGATGATAATGAGTACTTTTAATTGGGATTGAGAATGCTGTCAACCATTCTCAATGTTTAACAACCACCATGATAGTTAAATAAACTTATTCCTTTACAGTAGGGAAAAATTGGCTTTATGCAAAACTGTAACCATAGAGCTTTCCACCAGCCAAATATGCATGTAGTATAGTTATTCCATTATTGTTCTCTATGTGTTACATTGCCAGCATATTCCATGTGCTGACCCGTTTTCGGGCTGCAACGTTTCATGTTGCGATTTTTTAGAATGACAGTAAGGTGCTTAGGACATGGTTCTATACTCAGTGATGCCGTTGGAGTTGATGGACTCGCTTATTCTTCCGAGCCTTCCGCTGTTATCGTATTTAGATGACCTTATGCCATATTTATTTTATTAAGTTCTCTTTTGAGACCCTCGATGTAATAAGTCTGCGTTTGCTACTCTGTTATAAATCCTTCAAGTACTGTGTGGTGTCAGCATTACTGATCCAGGGAGGACACCTGAGCACAGAGATCGGACTGTTTAAGGTCTGGTCGCTACATAGCAATAAAACTTTAACGATCATTATGCTAAGCTAAGGGATGGGTCTTATCCATCACATCATTCTCTAATGATGTGATCCCGTTCATCAAATGACAACACATGTCTATGGTTAGGAAACTTAACCATCTTTGATTAACGAGCTAGTCAAGTAGAGGCATACTACGGACACTCTATATTGTATATGTATTCACACGTGTACTAAGTTTCCGGTTAATACAATTCTAGCATGAATAATAAACATTTATCATGATATAGGTAAATATAAATAACAACTTTGTTATTGCCTCTAGGGCATATTTCCTCCAGTCTCCCTCTTGCACTAGAGTAAATAAACTATATTACATAGTAATGATTCTAACACCCATGGAGTCTTGGTGCTGATCATGTTTCGCTTGTGGAAGAGGCTTAGTCAACGGGTCTGCAACATTCAGATACATATGTATTTTGCAAATCTCTATGTCTCCCTCCTTGACTTGTTCGCGGATGGAGTTGAAGCGTTTGTTGATGTGTTTGGTTCTCTTGTGAAATCTGGATTCCTTCGCTAGGCAATTGCTCCAGTGTTGTCACAAAAGATTTTCATTGGACCCGATGCACTAGGTATTACACCCAGATTGGATATGAACTCCTTCATCCAGACTCCTTCATTTGCTGCTTCCGAAGCAGCTATGTACTCCGCTTCACGCGTAGATCCTGCCACGACGCTCTTCTTAAAACGGCACCAACTGACAGCTCCACCATTCTATATAAATACGTATCCAGTTTGTGACTTAGAGTCATCTGGATCAGTGTCAAAGCTTGCAACGTCGTAACTATTTACGACAAGCTCTTTGTCACCTCCATAAACGAGAAACATATCGTTAGTTCTTTTCAGGTATTTCAGGATGTTCTTGACCATTGTGCAATGATCCACTCCTGGATTACTTTGGTACCTCCTTGCTAAACTTATAGCAAGGCACACACCAGGTCTAGTACACAGCATTGCATACATGATAGAACCTATGGCTGAGGCATAGGGAATGACTTTCATTTTCTCTCTATGTTCTGCAGTGGTCGGGCATTGAGTCTGACTCAACTTCACACCTTGTAATACAGGCAAGAACCCTTTCTTTGACTGATCCATTTTGAACTTCTTCAAAACTTTATCAAGGTATGTGCTTTGTGAAGTCCAATTAAGCGTCTTGATCTATCTCCATAGATCTTGATGCCTATTATATAAGCAGCTTCACCGAGGCCTTCCATTGAAAAATTCTTATTCAAGTATCCTTTTATGCTATCCTAAAATTATGTATTATTTCCAATCAACAATATGTCATCCACATATAATATTAGAAATGCTACGGAGCTCCCACTCACTTTCTTATAAATACAGGCTTCTCCAAAAGTCTGTATAAAACCATATGCTTTGATCACACTATAAAAGCGTATACTCCAACTCCGAGGTGCTTGCACCAGTCCATAAATGGATCGCTTGAGCTTGCAAACTTTGTAGTGAAGGAATTATGCCCTAGAGGCAATAATAAAGTTATTATTTATTTCCTTATATCATGATAAATGTTTATTATTCATGCTAGAATTGTATTAACCGGAAACATAATACATATGTGAATAGATAAACAAACAGAGTGTCACTAGTATGCCTCTACTTGACTAGCTTGTTGATCAAAGATGGTTAAGTTTCCTAGCCATTGACATGGGTTGTCGTTTGATTAACGGGATCACATCATTAGGAGAATGATGTGATTGACATGACCAATTCCTTTAGCTTAGCACACGATCGTTTAGTATGTTGCTTTTGCTTTCTTCATGACTTATACATGTTCCTATGACTATGAGATTATGCAACTCCCGTTTACCGGAGGAACACTTTGTGTGCTACCAAACGTCACAACGTAACTGGGTGATTAAAGGTGCTCTACAGGTGTATCCGAAGGTACTTGTTGGGTTGGCGTATTCCGAGATTAGGATTTGTCACTCCGATTGTCGGAGAGGTATCTTTGGGCCCTCTCGGTAATGCACATCACTTAAGCCTTGCAAGCATTGCAACTAATGAGTTAGTTGTGAGATGATGTATTACGGAATGAGTAAAGAGACTTGCCGGTAACAAGATTGAACTAGGTATTGAGATACCGACGATCGAATCTCGGGAAAGTAACATACCGATGACAAAGGGAACAACGTATGTTGTTATGCGGCTGACCGATAAAGATCTTCATAGAATATGTGGGAGCCAATATGAGCATCCAGGTTCCGCTATTGGTTATTGACCGGAGACGTGTCTCGGTCATGTCTACATAGTTCTCGAACCCGTAGGGTCCGCACGCTTAACGTTTTGATGACAGTTATATTATGAGTTTATATGTTTTGATGTACCGAAGGTTGTTAGGACTCCCGGATGTGATCACGAACATGATGAGGAGTCTCAAAATGGCCGAGACATGAGGATTGATATATTGGAAGCCTATGTTTGGATATCGGAAGTGTTCCGGGTGAAATCGGGATTTTACCGGAGTACGGGAGGTTACCGAACCCCCGGAACTTAATGGGCCTTAGTGGGCCTTGGTGGAAGAGAGGAGAGGCGGCCAGGGCACGGGCCGCACCCCATCCCCCTAGTCCGAATAGGACAAGGAGAGGGGGCGGCGCCCCCCCTTCCTTCTTCTCCTCCACCTCTTTCCCCTTTCTCTCCTAGTCCAACATGGAAAAGGGGGGAGTCCTACTACCAGTAGGAGTAGGACTCCTCCTGGCGCGCCCCTCCCTAGGTCGGCCGCACCCCCCTTGCTCCTTTATATACGGGGGCAGGGGGCACCCCATAGGCACAACAATTGATCTGTTTGATCTTTTAGCCGTGTGCGGTGCCCCTCCACCATAGTCCACCTCGATAATACTGTAGCGGTGCTTAGGCGAAGCCCTGCATCGGTAGAACATCAACATCATCACCACGCCGTCGTGCTGATGTAACTCTCCCTCGACACTCGGCTGGATCAGAGTTCGAGGGACGTCATCGGGCTGAATGTGTGCTGAACTCGGAGGTGCCGTGCGTTCGGTACTTGATCGGTCGGATCGTGAAGACGTACGATTACATCAACCGCGTTGTGCTAACGCTTCCGCTTTCGGTCTACGAGGGTACGTGGACAACACTCTCCCCTCTCGTTGCTATGCATCACCATGATCTTGCGTGTGCGTAGGGAATTTTTTGAAATTACTACGTTACCCAACAAGTGGCATCCGAGCCTGGTTTTATGCGTAGATGTCATATGCACGAGTAGAACACAAGTGAGTTGTGGGCGATATAAGTCATACTGCTTACCAGCATGTCATACTTTGGTTCGGCAGTATTGTTGGATGAAGCAGCCCGGACCGACATTATCGCGACGCTTACGCGAGACTGGTTCTACCGACGTGCTTTGCACACGGTGGTGGCGGTGTCGGTTTCTCCAACTTTAGTTGAACCGAGTGTGGCTACGCCCGGTCCTTGCGAAGCTTAAAACAGCACCAACTTGACAAACTATCGTTGTGGTTTTGATGCGTAGGTAAGAAAGGTTCTTGCTAAGCCCGTAGCAGCCACCACTACAAAAAAAATACACTTCCGTGATGATACGTGTTTGTCACAGTAGGTCGCGTTTTTTGTCATGCATGTACATCCATGACAAATTTATGACAGAATCAAGATAGTCATACCTGTGCTGTCGTAGAAGTGTTCGATGACATTACCAAAATTATCATCATGGAAGTGTCCACTTCCATGATGATAAATCGCGCGTCACAGAAGTTCTTTCGTCAAGGGTGACCGACACGTGGCATCCACCGTAACGGAACTTCGTTAAGCTATCGGGTCGGGTTTTGGGTCCGATAACTTGTTAACAACCCCGACAAATGGGGATTTTCCACGTGTAAAATCATCATTGGCTCGAGGAAACACGTGTCGGCTCACCATTGGGACAGATGTCATCCACTCATTGGACAGAAGGCGCCTATGATACGTCGACGCGTGGCACGGCCAAACAGAGGCCCATTCCTGTGAAAAGGCCGGCCCGTTTGACTTGGTCAAAAGGTGGCGGGCCGGCCCATGTAAAGCCTGTTAACGGCCTGTTCGCATATAGCCCATTTACAGCCCGCTAACCCAAGGCACGTTACGCCCTATCCGAATTAGGCCCAGTAGCATCATCTGGGCCACCCAATATGATTCCAGCCCGTTTTCACTTCTGGCCCATGTATGGCCCATGACGTCTTTCGGCCCATATGAGGCCCTATGTAACTCTTGGCCTATTAACGACCCGTGGTGAAACTGGCCCATAATGAACAGTGTATTACTTTACACCCATTAACGGCCCGTGGTGAAACTGGCCCGTAATGAACAGTGTATCACTTTATACCCATTAAGGGCCCGTTATTCCGTTGGGCGTTTCAGCCCATGTTATCTTTCGCCTTCTCGAGCCCATTTATTCTTGGGCTCATTTCAAAGATTCGTTTACTTACGACCCGTTCATCGTCATTTTACGCTTATGGGCCAAATTCAGCCCGTGGTTACAGTCGGCCCGTTTGTGGTCCATTAACACGTTGGGCCATTTTCATAGCGTCATGAAATACGGCCTATTAACGATGGCCTGTTATGGTCGGCCCATGAACGGACGATTCCAACTCTAGCCTGTTTATGGCCATAATGCGGCCTGTTATTGGCCCATGTTTGGCCAATTGATCATACTGCCCGTATAAGGCCCATTGATGATACAGCTCGTAGAAGGCCCATTGTTTCTACGGCCCGTAGAAGGCCCATTGTTTCTACGGCCCGTAGAAGGCCCACTGTTTCTATGGCCCGTAGAAGGCCCATCGCTTTCACGACCCGTAGGAGGCCCGTGTCACCACGGTAAATATTAGCCCATGGTTATTGTGGCCTAAAATAGGTTATTGCAGCCACTAGCAAACCGCGAAAAAGAAGCGCAATGACTACAAGCAAACAAATAAACAAGACAACAAGGAAATAAATAAGCAAGCAACTTACGCTAGGCTATCACGGCTATCACACATATTACATCCTTTGGGCATCAAAGTTCGCCACAAGTGCAAATAAGCGCCGACAAAAGAATATACAAAACCGAGAGCACTTCGAAGGCACTAGGCCTCGCCAGGTCGGGCCCCCAAACAGTGAAGAAGCTGAGTAGACCTCGATTATGTCAACGATAGATGCATCAACACTAGATTTAAGGCATGATGGTGCGACGGCAGTCCTCGACATCTTCATTGCATCTTTGACTTCAAGTCGGAGCTGAGCTGAAGCAAGCCTTTCCGCTTTAAGTTGAGACTGAAGAAGTCGAACTGATTGAGGCAGCGATCGCAGAGGTTGTCTCACACCTACTAGTGAGTAGCTTCAACTCTTGTCTTCATCAAGGCAGGACCTTGGGGTCATCTCGCTGTCCTCAAGATGGTTTGGCTCACTATCTTTCCTAAAGTTCTGCTCGGCGTAAGAGATACGACTCAAAGAGAAACAAGGAGACACGTAACAGGTTTCACAATTATATAAGCAAATAAATGGATCTGTTTCGCATAAGGAACATGTTTTACAACTACAATTTGAAGCGGTAGTTGTTGCAAACATCCAATCAGATGTAAACAACAAAGCAAACAGGAGTGGAGGCAATGATGCCTATCCAAATCTATACTAGAACAAAGTTTGAAGGCTTGAGAAGGATGAACTTACATTACATGTTAATACGGGCTGGACAAAGCCCTTCTCCATGTTGATGGAAGGATAATTCAATAAATTCCCCAAAGAAAATTCTTTATAAGCGTTGCCATTATTCTACATTTTGCAAAGAGTAAATATAGATCAAATAATATTGGAAGAAACAGAGGATAATGAAGCTCAAAAGTGCATCGATGATACATAATCAAATAGCAATTAATTAAGTACAACGTTACAAGGCAAAAGGGAGAGAGGTACTGACAAGAGCAATGCAGAGCCCATTATTGTTTTGAGATCGTATGATCCTTTGAGCAAGGAGATTCATCTGAAATTAGTTTTCATACAAGAGAGAAGGTAAGGCACAAGCAGAAATTTAGGAGTTCAAATTTTGAATTGATATCATAGACGAGACTGACGCTGGGCTCCCAGCAATTCTAATAGGGTTTGCCCTTTGGAGTAGGGGTAAAGTGTGGTGCAGTTGGGCTGTGTGTTTTCTGTGGCTGCTGATCTATCTGATTTAATAGGTACCACTACCTTTTCCAAATACCTAGTTTGTACTCCTTGAGGATCTGCACTCACCCTCTTCCTTTTGGACATCTATCACGAAAGAACAACATTTGATGAAAAACATAGTGTGACGACACATGGAATAGGTACGAGAAAATGGATAGTTATGGCATATACTCATATATGATGCTTAAACTAAGCAGATGGTGTAACAAAGTAGAAGAAATGCAAGAGGTCGATGCAAAATATATGCGACCAATACAACTTTGCAAAGTTAGAGCAAGCACCTTGATGGGTGAATAAGATAGGCCATCCTCCACCATGCCAAGTTTGTTAGCGATTGGATCGTTCGCGATATTCCTCTCGTCGCCCATTCTCATATTCATTTTGATAATGTTCAATATCGACATGCATGAAAACATAAAAACAAGTGAGATTTTCTTTGTAATGCGAAGTGATTCTAATCCAATATTGCCTCCTGTAAACCCCTTTGTGCTATCTCGCAATTCTTTTAAAAGATGCCATGCATGCTGTAATTTGTTGTGTGCATTAATATAATGTGGCCTACTACTCAAAATATGAGAGCTCGTAGTGATGACACTTGCAGATGATAGCTTCAACATATAGTAAAGAAGAACAAGTCGACTGACTGATGATTCAAATTATACTAAGGGAGAACAACTTGACCTGACCAGTCGACCGCAAGAGAAGAGTATCATCTTAAAGAAGGGCAGAAGAGCAAGCAAATTGAAGATATTACAGGTGTTTCAATACAATGTCGGTTGGCCACCCATGATGAACCAGAGCGCACAGAGAAATACTATTCTTTCCGGTCTCTCCATATGTGGCTCACATGCATTTCGAAACTAAAGTAGGAACATTTAGCTAACCAATTAAACATCTCTCAGTTTTACTAATATCAGCAATAATATCATATATGAATTTGTACAACTAAGCTTGTTTAGCTCGATCGGTGGAGCAGTGCTATTACGACACGAACTATGTAGGCTGATTGTGGTCATCATAAAATGGGGAAAATATAAGCATGATCGAGACAGTGTTGACCGTGGCGGTGGGATGGCAGATCTGAAGCTGCAAACCGCAGAAGGGTAGTTAGCAACCGATGTTTGCTTTGAAATAACAACTAAGATTTGGTATGGACAAGAAAGTACGGTCAACAAGTGACAAAGAAATGCAATTATGCTGTCTATCTATATGTCGCGACATGCATTTGGAAACTCAAGTGGGACCTTTAGCTAACCAATTAAATGTGTCGGTTAACTAATATCAAGTATCATATCACAATCATATTTGAACAACTAAGCTTTGAATTTCGAGTGTTGTGTTGTTTAGCTTGAAGGGTGGAGTAATGCTAGTACGACAGAAAACACCTACGGAGATCATAGTAGAGTAGATAAAAGGGGAAAACCCTAAGCATCAAGAGAAAAATCAGGAAAGTGGAACTAGCTGGACCAGTGGGTGGCGCACATGCTTTTCGAAACGAATATAGGAACACTAGGTGACAATTAAACGTTCTCTGTTTTAGTTATATGAGCATCATATCAGATTCGTATTTGAACACGTAAGCTTTGGGTTGAGGTCTTGAGGAGCAGTGCTAGCACGACACGAAGCACCTACGATGATGGTAGTGAATATAAAGGGGGGAAACCATAAGCTATACGAGTATAGTGCCCGTGCCATGGCGGATCTGAAGGTGCAAACCGGACAAAGCTACTTCGCAACCAATATTTGCTTTCAACTAGCCACTACGATTTGGTACGGACAAGAAAAGTACAGTAAACAAATTACGATCTATTTTCTGGGTGAGATCAATAACTTAAGCACATATGGAAGAGTACCACCTCTCTTGTGACGCGTGTAGGCCTATCTTGTCGTTGAGGGTGCTGCGGGTGCGATGGTTGTCGGCGGCGGGAAGAAGACTTTAGGCGGCAGACGGCGGGTCGGGGATATATCCTGTTGCCATGGGCGAGGCGGTCGAGGAGCGGCAACGACAAGGTGGACGACGGCGCCGATGAAGCGAGAGGAGGCGATGAAAGGATCTGGTCAGCGCCGTGGATGAGAGATGTCCATCTCTTGCGATGGGACGACGGGTAGGGGTAGCGGCTCCGGCAAGGTGGAGGATGGGGTGGCGGACGGAGGAGGCTGGTCAGTCACGGAGGTTGTCATGCCGCCGATGGTGTATGAATGGGGAATGGAGGGAGGGGATCTCAAACTTTGGGGCGCTTCTCGAAATGGGGAAAGTTCGAACTTATCCCCGTTTAAAATATCGACATCGCGTCGGTTGGGGATAGGACGGTAATCTCGCATCTCCCAAATATTTGCGGTAACTATTTCAAGCGAGGAGAGGGTGTTTTGTCACCACGGTTGGCGCCCACGGTGTATGAACGGGCTGACAGGTAGGGCGGTTGTGTCACGTCGATGGAAGTTACACATCTGCCCTATTTAAAATATTAGCCTACATCGATTTGGACGAGGAGAGTTTGTTTTGCCGCCCACCATGTATGAATGGGGAAATGGAGGAAGAGACACATGTCTTTCGGACGAGCTTGAATCAAATGTGTTTTGCGCCACGTTTGGCGCCCACCGTGTCTGAATGGGCTCAGAGGCCATCGTGTCACGTCTGATTGAAGTTACTAGTCTACCCCTATCGACAGCAGTGTAAATCCGGTCGATAAGGATGTCAAGTTTCAGGGGTAGACAGTAATTTCCATCTCGCAAACACTTGCTTCGGGCAGCCCACAAATTATAGTGGGTGTTTAGCCGCTTCGTTCAAAACTTGGGAGAATTAGCATTCACGTTTGCCCTGGGACCTGGCAAACTAAATTCAAATCCAGTTTGTATATGTTATTTATTTCTTCAAAACCACAACAAAAATTTATTCCACCTTTATATATGATTATGATTTAGAAATGTCGTAATCTTCGAATTCAGTAGGTTGGATACACTCTGATTCAAACAGTTATTTCATCCAATACAATATGCTCACACGAAAAACAGTTCACCTTATGTCAATCATACAAATCTTGAGGATTACCTCGCCTAAAAATTCGGATCATTACAACACATGGACAACATGGAATTCCGGACAACATAGGGGTCTTGCAACATAATCCATTCAGAGACATGACACAACATGCAAGTACAATAATCTAATGACAATTTCAATGGTATCTAAAGAAGAACGGGATTACCTTGGGCTTGAGATAGCGAAAACAGAGGACCTCCTCCGTCTTCAAATGCAACATTCTTACTTCCTCCAATTCTTGGGTTGCTTGCATAATGCGTGCCGCTAATTCCATAATTTCCAGCCTCAAGATAAAGATTACCTCATTCATGGCAGCCACACCATCTCTTTACGCCTCTAGTAGAGCCTCAAGCACTATAATATATGTGCTCGAGGCGCTCTCGGCGGTGTTGCCTCTGAACTGCTACCATCTGGTAACATGGATGGCGCCTTGCTTCCACAAATAGATTCGGGGTTGTACATTGTGTCCTAGTGTGAGCGGCATCACGAAAGGTTTCATTGGACATAAGTAAGAGATAGTTATCGTATGATCCAGGCAGTAAGCTTACATGGTAAACGACGGATGAATTATTGCCGAGCATGGCAAACTATATTTAAATGGTTCGAAGCAGCATCAGCTGAAAAGAAATTAAAATGGTAAGATGAAAGTTGAAAGGGAGTGTACAACCGCTATATTTAAGTTGCCAAGGCATCTAAGCAGTTGAAATAATCTGAGAAAGCACTTAATAGTGTGGCCTCATATAAACTACGAAGACAGTCTTGTGATGAAGTTGAGAGGAAAAGTTAAGGACTCAAATGAAATAGGCATGCATTTCTTTACGATAGTACAACAGGCACTGCTGACATATTGGCCAACTCGGGTATAACGTAACAACAAACAAGCATTCGAATCAAGCAATACAGCAAAGCAGACAACTGAACTATTTGTAATTCGGTAGGATTACACGTTGAGGGCACAAGCCAAGAAAGCAGCCCACTCGCATTACATTTAACATGTACTAAAACACACTGGCTTACCATATGTTGCTGTGAAGCCTAGCTGTTGTTGCAATGTTCTTTGAAGATATCATCAAGATCCCGTGGTTGCAAATCTAGTTGTTGTAGTTTATTCGCACCATCTATTTAGGTAAAATTAATTTTAATCGCATGCACTGGTCGAATTGATCATCAATGGTTCATCTAAACTAATGAAAGAAGGGTGTGTGCATACGACAATATATCTTCTTCCTCTATTTTTATGCTTGTTCGAGGTGCCAACACCAAAAGAACAAATATTTTGCTTGATGGGGTTGGCAGCTCCATAATTAATAGAAGCATCAAATTAGTCATGCAACTTGGGAAGATCAAGAACACACAAACAAGTAATGAACAGAGGCTCGGAGCAGTGATGTAATAGCTAGCATCAGAAAATGTAGGGTAAAACAAACAAAAAGCAGCGGAACCACATGCTAGTTTGCTGATGTGTAATTAAGCATAGAGAACATTAAGCGATGCGATGGAACCAACGGTGGCATCGTAACAAAACTAAAGCATATTAACTATATGTGCCTTTGGTATGTAATTTAACACATGTAACATGTTCCTTTGCCGTAAGTATGGCCCTCTGTGCAAACAAAATAACGCGTCTCATGAAAAACTGAATGATGCCTGAAGAAATTCAAAGTGCGGTGCTTATGCTAGGAAAGTGAGCGAGGCGCCGGCCGTTGGATAATAGTACCGATTCTCGCGGCGTATGGGTATCGTTGTCATACTTGATAGCTAAGGATCGTCGATGGTGCTCGTGTTGCGGTTGAGTTTGGGCCGGCTGTCGCCATCGCTGAAGATGCTCCGGTGCTACGGTTGCGGCGCCTGTCGACATACAAGAAAGCTCATCTGTGGTAAGTGAACAGTTGCACGATAAAGAGAAAAACCGAAGGAGTACAAATTGAAATAACCTGATGAGGCTGCGGCGTCGGTAAAGCAGGGCCGGTGGAGTTGAATATGGCGTCCGTGGAGCGGGTCCGGTGCAGTGGACGAAGGCTTCGGCGGGCGCGTTGTATAGTGCTTTCGGTGAGGCGGATCTGTTGCGTCGGACGAGGGCTTGTATGAAGGGCCAGCAAAGGGGCGGACGAGGGAGTCAGTGAAGGGCCTACGCTGTGGTGGAGGGCGCCGGTTAAGCAGATCCGGTGTGGTGGACCATGATGGCGGTCAAGGAGATCTGGAGCGGTGGACAAGCCAGTCGCTGAAGCGGCTCCGGTGAAGTGGTGAGTTGGCAGTTGGGGGTTCCAAGGTGCGGAAGGTAGATCCGGCGGGGTGTGAGGTCCACCGCTGCGGCGGAGGACTAGATTCGCGGCTTGCCGTGGTTGAAGGGGGAGGGAAGGGGAGGGGGCCTGGGAAGAATGTTGGGGCAAAGAGGGAAAACAATGGAGTTACCAAAGCAGCCCTTTTCCGTTCATGTGGCAGGGGTAAAACAGGAATATCGCAGGGCTAAACTTTCGGGCGCGTGATATTTCGATGTGAGCGGGAAGTTTGAAAGCTTTTGGCGCCTAAAATTATAAGTATTCTGCTCTCATACGGCCGACTATGATATCATGGCCGACAATTTGTTTGTTTTGCATAAAAAAAATGTGCAAGTTTTGAAAATCAATGTCTCCAACTCGAAACTTAGATTGTCCATTCAATTCAAATATGGATCATTGAGCTACTACAAGCAAATACCATCATACGGTCCAATTCAAATGAAATTCCAAATGTGTTTATCCTAAATATGATGACAAAAGCAAAAATGTGTATCTGTATGAATAAAGTGGATGATTATAAAGTTTGAACATGCCCGTATGTGTATATCTCTAGGTTTGATATATGAATTTGAAATCACGAAATCCCGCTTAAAAATGTACCTCTGTTTAAATGAATTACAAAAGCTAATGATGGAGTCGAATTCCAAAATTCCAATCTTAGGTTTGTAGTTCTGGTACATCAAGGTATATCACGCATGTTCAAAAGTATCGTTATCTCATAGTACAAACTGTGAAACAAATGGATCAACCATGAGTGCACAATATCTCAATTACGCTAAAGTCCCTCAAATATAGACACCTCACTCTTTATCTGAAGTCAACCCCCCCCCACCACACACACACACACACACACACACACACACACACACATAGAGAAGTCGTTCTCTCCCCCAAACACCAACACATGAGCACATTAACACCCTCTCTCTTGTAAAGTCCGGACCCCAACATAGGTCTCTAACACTTTGTCTCTCGGGCATGCACACATCTCTTCCCTCACTCTCTAGGTCTCCCGCTATCTCTCTTACCCAAGCACACGCACTATGTAGAGTGTATATTTCCCATACACACAAAACGTCGCCCCAAACGTCTATCTCCCTAGTTATGTGGTTCTCGCACTCACCTCACACACCACCCCCACTGCAAACAAGCACACTTTGTCTCCTTGTGCACCACTCTCCTCTTTCTATCTCTCCCACATGCGGACCCGCCCAGCTCCTTCCCTGCATACATATATGTCGTGACTTTTGCATAGCTCCCTAATGTATAATCGTTCTCGATTTAGCACATTGTTCTCTACACCATCTATTCTAGATCTCTCATGAAGTCCCTATCACACACACGATGACTCGCTTCCCTTGCTTCTCCGTTCATAGGCCAATTTGGACAACATCAACATTGTCTCCCTATCTATACGCCATTTATGGACACAAACGACCCTCTCGCCCCTCTCTCTCTCTCTCTCTCTCTCTCTCTCTCTCTCTCTCTCTCTCTCTCTCTCTCTCTCTCTCTCTCTCTCTCTCTCTCTCTCTAGCTCTCTCTCTCTCTCGCTCACCCCTCTCCCACACACACACTCGATGTCTCTTCCAAATAGTCTGCTCCCCCAACCCGCACCCGTGCTATCCCGCTACTACACATGTCACACCATTCCCCCTTCCCTTATACTAGGTTTACATCATCAGTGGTCTCTCGTCTCTCTATTCCACGTACACTCTCTCCCTCTCACACACAAACGTGTGCACAAAAACACACAAACACGCACAAACACCCATTTATCTGGATCCTCATCTCTCCCCATGTCCGCATGTGTATCTCACTCACTCACTCTCTAATTATGTATATGTGTCTCCATGTTACACAACACAAAGCCCCATGTACATGTCTCTCTCTATCCTCCACACACATAGACACAAAGAATCTGTTATCATTGCCTCAGTCTCTAACATATCACACACACACATCTCTCTCTCTCTCTCTCTCTCTCTCTCGCAAACACGCTCATCAAGGGTTTCCCCGTGAATAACTTACCGTCTATTCATCAACAGCCGTGGCAGTACGGCAAACACGAGACGTGAAAAAGAATAAATCTACACGTGCTTAGACCACCTAGTATGACTACTAGGACTAGAGCAAGCCAAAAAGCGCGCCGCCGTCACCCCCTCCTTGTCGGCGACGGGAAAATCTTTGTTTTACACAGTCGAGAAGTCATTGTGCTAAGGCCCCACATGCCGAGGCGTTGAATAGAATGTAGATGCTAGTTTACGGAAGCAAGTATCGATAATACGTTTGTATCTCCATACTTATATTTCTTCTCTTATAAAAAACCGAGGTGGTGATGATGGTACGTGTGCCATCTTGCAATATAGACCGTCCGATCTATATCTGACGGATGGAAATTAAACTAAAAGATACCGCACCCTCTCCACATTTGCAGACAAGGCCTTCCCTCGTTCATCCCTATCTCCAACAAACCTCATTGTTGAGCAATTAAGAAAGGAAGCCTCTGGAACAAACTGGCACAGTGGCATTGCCGGTGTCGTCAATCCCCATGCCTCCGCTCGGTCCAGACCACCAACCACCACCACACCCCACTCCTCTTCACCTTATCTCATATTTCTAGAGATATCATTAGTTTTTACACATGGGATTACTCCCCAAGGGTCAATCACAACAAGTGTTTTATAAAAAATGCATCTTGATGTTCCGTGCAATGCACGGATCTTGCTAATACTCCTACACAAGACTAAGTTGGTGATCTTTGGTGTGTGCACGCCATCCGTTGTTTTCGACCATTAGATCTACATCTAACGATTGTGAGGTAAGTTGTTGCCTTTTCTCACCAACATCCCACTTGTCTACCAATTTGCAGAAAAACCCATAATTAGTATCTTAAAACCAACCACATCCCTCCACGACCTCACCAAAGCAGCCCAAGGAATATATTCTAATTGAAACATATGTATATCAAAATTAGAGTGTTTTGTACCAAGTTTGTGAATAAGTATTATTCTAATTATGATTCTTTGCAACGGACATGAACATTGCTAGTATTTCCAACCATGCATTTTTTCCTAGTATTCCATAGTTTGAGTTTTCCATCAAGATATTAGTCACTCATGGTTGATATTTACTTTCAATCATGTACACATATGCACTATGTAACTAGCCTTGCTTATTGGCTTCCAAAGCTTAACTTTCACTCCTACTTACAATATGTAGAGTATTTAACAAAAACTACCACTTTCAACCAGCCCTAGGAAGAATCTATTGTACAAAAATAGCAAAAACATACCCAAAATTTCTTAATCCACGCCAAAAACTACTACCTAGTACTCCTACCGATTAGGTTCGTTTAAACCCATTTATGACAGGGTTGGCCCACATGTCCGTCTTGTGAGGCAGCTTAAACCAACACATTTTGTTTGACCGTTGACACGAGGGACCCACATCGACCTTCTATCCTGTTATTCCCCTCAAATCATTATTTTTCCTGAACATTACTTCAAACAATCTTGATGCGTGTTCGTCGGTGGCGCCGGTGATGGCGAGTTGGCGCCGCTCCGCCGGACGGGCAGGACTGGCGCTGGCCTCCGCACGGGTTGGCGAGCTGGCCCAGCGTGACTCACGAGCGAGCAAGCCGCCGCTGGCCTTCGCTCGAGCAGATGGCTGGATGGAAGCTTGGGCTGCTGAGCAAGCCGCCGCGCTGCCGTGCCAATCTAGCTAGCAAACCTTGCAGATAAGCAGCTGGACGGAGCTATCTTGGCTAGCTAGCAGCCGCGAGCGCCGGATGGAGCTGGCATCCGGGCTGCCGCAACATGGGCTCCGCACCGCCGGCGGTTTTGACCTCGCCTTCTGCCAGCGGTGGTAGCTGTGTCCCATGGCCGAGGATGACTAGGTGGACGGGCCGGAGGTAGCAGGTCACTCGAGGATTTTTGTTGGTAAGAGCATGTACAATGGTTGATAAGGTAGTCTTATCTTAAGTCTGCCACGTATGCAAGTGGTAGTAGTTTCTTGGCATTTTAGTGGTTTCTTGCATTATTAGGGGTTTCTTGTAAGGAAATGTACGTACTACTAGCGACAAATAGCGATTCTAGGTTGCGTTGTACTCCAACGAGTACTACTAGTGGTCGCTGGAGTGTATACCTCGTTTTGTGGGTTCGATCCCGGCCGAACGCACGGCGGCCTTTTTTTTAAATAGTACTACTACACTTCGCTGCGAGCCATATTTTACACGGGTAGTTTGAGTTTTGAAGTCGAACGGACGTGCGGCCCCACAATCTGGGTGCACTGGACAGCCTAGCCACGTGAACGGGTTTTCCTTCCGAGCATCCCGTGGCTCGCGTGCTCGCCCTAGCCGCACCTCGCTTGCAGCTTCCTCATCAGCTAGTAGCATATTTAAACTGGCGCCTCCCAATTAAGCCCGAGGAGCCAGAAAAGCCTGGGGGCATTGGGAACTGTGCAATATGGCTCCATACGTAAAGTGCTCTACTACTACTCTATAGCTTGTGGCGTTGCACGCATGGACTTCACTCCATTTTCGGCTCTACTATAAAAGAAATTCCTCTTGACGTGTTTTTTTAAACGGAGGCAAAAGCTTTGCTTCATCTCATTCATAAAGAAGGAACTACTAACAAAGTTCGACGAGATCCATTACACCTCCACAAATGGAAGCAAAAAGCCTAGTCTCGCTGTATCAAATAACTCAAATGTTCGCCCCATGATAACGTCATTGATAAACAGGCTGCTAGTGTGTGCGTGAGAGGAGCGGCTGAGTAGGCCAGCTACTCCTACGTGAGAGGAGCGGCTGAATATAGCACCGAGAGTACCCACTAGGCCACTACGCAGTGTACTTCCCTGCATTGATAGTACAGCGATGGTTCTAGAGAACGATAGTACCCTCCACTTCCAATTGTAGCTCCTTGGCCCCGAGATTCAAGAGTTCAAAACTGGTGCACTATACTAGACTAGACTAGAAGTACAAGTACATCGCACTACTAGTTGAGAAAAGTAGTCTGGTATGCTACAAGATGCAATCGTACTCCTCAATCACATAATGTAAGGCGTTTTTGACACTAGTTGGCGTGTACAAAAATGGCAAAACATACCCAAAATTTCTTAATCCACGCAAAAACTACTACCTAGTGCCAAAAATTTCTTACTAGTGCTATTATTTACAGTATAATGCAATCCCATAACGTTCCATAATGTTAGTACTAGTAGTAAATAATAGCCTCACCCCTTCGCTGAGGAACAATCTACAGTTGGAAGGGACGAGGCCCTGCGGTTACTATGCTCTTATCTCCTCCTCGCCGGTTCCCCTCCCCCCAAAGAGAAGGCAGTTCGTAGCTGCTCCCATGGATTCGCCAGGCGGTTCTCCTCCTCGTCGGGGCTGGGAGACCTTGGACGACAATCCTTTGGGAGAAATCACATGCCGCTCCGACGTCCTCACCGCCGCAAGACTCGGTGCTTCCTGCACCAACTTTTTCAAGATGCTGCTTAAACAGGCTTGGGAAAAGGCCATGCTTGTTGGTCTTCCATGCGTCCTCGAGGAGAAGGTTCTTCTATGGGACAATCCTTCGAACAGTCCACCGCTCCCTGGCCATGGTTGCACGTTGACTCCGCTAGAGTTGCCGACGTTGAGAGGTAGTCGGATTTTGTCCGATGAGCAGGTCAGTAATGGAGTTTGATCATGTAGTACTTAGTTATTCCATTTCCATCCCGTAATTTCTCCGCTTCCCACCGTCTTATATATATATATAGGTTTGGGTTGGTGCCAAGAAGATTGTCTTGCATACCTCCGGCCGGATACCACCATCATTTTGCACAACATCCACAGCAGTGCGGCCGTTCCGGTAGACCCCTTCTCCACCATTGGGATCGGCCTTCCGGACTGGCTGGGCTTGAATATGTATGATGATGCCTACATGAGATTGAAGAAGATAGCAATTGCGGACCCGCCGACAAAGCGACGCGGCTACGACGATTACTATCTCATCGCGGTGTTCGACATAAGGATTGCCATCAATGCAAGACGCAGAACGGCAGAGGTGGCGCATGTTGGCGACGGCAAATTTGTACCCTACACGCTCAAGACGCCGTGCGCCATCTAGGCCGCTTCTTCGCGGTGACAAGCCGGGGACTTGTTTCATCTGGTTGCCATCCTACGATGCACGGAGATTACAAACGGAATGCACAAACCATCATTTGCATCCCTAACGGTACTCCATTATTTTGCAGGACCGGTCATCCCCGATCAAAATAAGATCGCCGATCCTGGATGTGCATTTGCATCCGCGATTCGGTCTAACACGGAACCTTGTAGCTGACTTTGGCATATTGGGATCAACTATCTTAGCAGTCGTTACCCATGGTACCACCGATGTGCAACATGGTCACACAATCTACCACAATCGGACCGTCACCATCTACCCGGTATTCCATTTTTAACCCTCTCGCCTTCTCTTTCATTGTTGTACTAGTAGTATACTTAGTAGTACTAGTAGGAGTACTTTTTACCTTGGAGGACGCCAGATAGCTAGCTAGGCCCTTGAAGACTTGAACCCACTAGCTGCCACCATTTTGTTTTTCCATGTCTTACTATCTCATCCATGTAGCCAAGAGTGGCTATTATAGTGGCTATATATAATAAGCGGTTATTTTACTTCCTCTATACGGAGTAGTACTATTTGCTGCACAAGACATCGACCGCCATATTTGAGCACAACATTATTATGCATGGACCTTGACTATGTATGTCACCATGTGTCCAGATCTGGGATGCCGCGTGTACCAGATGAACGGCGCCGAGTTCGACCCCCGTGATGCTACGTGGGTGCCGAGGAACACTCTTGGAGAGTACTCACTTTTCATCGGGGACAGCTACCCCATTGTGAAGCGGATGCCACCTTCCGTGCACGACACGGGAGGCCTGCCGTTCATGAATCATGGTTGTGTCTTCATCGCGGACCGCCGGATGAACGACATGCTGGGACACGCTATCCCTGATTTATGCCGCTTCAGCTTGGATGAGTCTCCATCGTGTGGAACCGGACTAGAAAGCTGCGACAATGATTCCCGTTGCCCACCGCTATGGATCATGCCATCCATGAAGAACACCTAGGACTGGAACCTGGAGGAGGACATGCATGTAGTCCATCTATAACGTGTAAGTGGAGTACGGTAATTGTGAACGGTAGCGCTGTGAATATATGTAGACTAGTCGTGCACAAATTTATCACATGAATTGGAGATGAACTTGTGTGGCATACTGGCATTTGTCCTTTAGAATTTATTACTAGTAAATGTGTTATGTGTACGTGCAACTTGTGTGGTTGTTGCACGGCTCCAACACGCTCTTTGAGAAAAAAAGGTGGCACAGCTTTGGATATACGTGACGTGGCGGCATCATACAGTAGCATCGTTCGCTATAGTTGTAGTACACTCCTTCTAGGACGACAACTCCTATAAAACCTTGCGCTTGGCTCTTTGCCTCTTCAGGAGGTTCAACAGTGCGTACTCGTGTGAACCTTGCACTTGGCTCTTCGCCTCTTCGGAAGGTCCAACAATGATGATACTACAGTACAATATGCTTCTAGCAATCTGACACCGATTGAACTGCTGCACGTCCACCGCGAGGGCGAGGGCGAGGGCGAGGGAGAGGGAGAGGGAGGGAGAGGGAGAGGGGTTGTAGTCAAAACCCTCTCCTCGTCCTGCGAACCACCGCGCGCGTGGGCGAGGGAGAGGCGTAGTAAGCAAGCTTCTCCTCGTTCAGCGAGTTGATGGGACACATCAAAGGAGTACTAGTACTAGTAGTAGTCCATACTACGTCCTTTCCAATTAATATGGCTTAATTTGAAATGATAAAAATACACTGGCGGTCAACGTATGTAACAATACGCTCTTTTTGGTCACTATATATAGTTTTGCGGCGATTATACGATCACTAGCTCATCATAGAGCACCGTATTGCACCCTACTGACCAGCCACATAGTCGACGTGGTACTTTGTTGACTGGTTAAATTGTCACCTGGTTTCGGGTCCCACTCGCGGTTAGCGAGCAAAGAAATCAGTTAAACAAAACTTTACGCAGCGCGACACGAGTCCAACCCTTGGCGCGAACCGCCTGGCTGTGTATGTGAGTGCATGCACGTGTCCTCCGTCGGTCTTCCAACAAAGAGTGTACATCGGCTACAAAACAAAGAGTGTGGTACATAATGTACATCCACACTTCCAATGCATTTAGCCTTTAATCTAAATCGATATTGATTGACTAATGCACCAACTTGTGCTGTAGGTATAGGCTACATGTCTATCCTTAATTACAGCATGCAACGGCCTTCATTTAATCTTCTTATCTCAATGGTCGCATGCACACATAAGTCTGCTACTTTTGGGCGTTAATTATGCCCTTGTCAATGTGTAAATCTCTAAATGTACAGTCTTTCACGGACGTAGGGAGTAGGTTGAACACTTGAGCGTGAGCTATGTGTGTTGCGTCGTGTGATGTGTGCCGCATGGGTGCGTGAGTGTTGCGTGCGTCCATGTGTACGTGTGAGTGTTGCATGTTGCATGCATGCATGCATGCATGGGGCTTACTCCCTGCCATTAACATGTTCATATTTCAAGCTTCCTCTGTTCCCTCCATATGGTGATACTCCCTCTGTTCCCAAATAGTACGGAGTAAAAGCCTCCCTCTGTTCCCAAATACGGAGTATTTGTCTTTCTACAGATTTCAACAAGTGACTAGGTACGGAGCAAAATGAGTGAAGTGAGCGTAGAGGCATAGAGATACTGTAGAAAGGAAGTCCTAGTGATCCATTATTCCCCATCTCGGTCAGAGAAAACTATTCAACTAGTCTTCGAAGTGAAGTGACAATACACGCTGCAGCGGATGGGACACATAATTAATAAGCTGAACCAGCGTGTTGTTGTTACTAAATCATCCTTACCCAGTACTGCCATCATGTTTGCCAGTAGAGCACGCTTCCACAAATACGCCTACGCACCTCTGTCCTCCATTAATTGACATATGGGCCCTCTTGTGGTAGACCCACATGCCACCGGTGTAACTATTTACACTCCGAAGGACGGTATATCCTGGTAGTAGTACTAGTAGAATTGAGATTTAGTGCACTTTCTTCCTCGTCTTCCACTCTTCTTCCTCCTCTCTTCTTCTTCCTCCTCTCTTCCCCATCGTCGGCCGCACACCATTTACCCCGCTCCTTTGCCGCCGCCGCGCGCCATCTTCCTTGGTAGCTCGCGTACCATATCCCCCGCCTTTGCTCGGCCACACGAGGAGCTTCTTTTTCGCCGCCATGAATCCACTTCCCCGCTGGCTCGCAGGCACCGAAAACCCCAATGGCAGAACCGACTGACACGCAGAGCCGCGATTGGAATTCCCTCCCCGATGTTCTCTTGGAGCAGATCTGTAGTCGTATGGACATACTCAGCACCATCCTTCTGGCCGCATGCTCGGTGTCTTTGTACCGTCTAATCGTCTGCAACCGGTCGGCTCTTTTCAAGACACCCTGCTTGCTGATGCCCGATCCTCGCAGGTGGCCCAGACCGAACGATCCTACGGAGGTTGCCGTGGTGCCCCTCGACATGCTACCACTACCCGCCCACCTGTCCTTCATGTGCGGCCACTACTGGGCAGGCATGAAGGCCAACTGGATCGTCCTCATCCACCACACCGGTAGTCCATGGCGTCTCGTGGATATCTACACCCAGCGAGAGATCACCCTTCCATCGTTGGATACCGCCGACATCGAGCCTCGCGGCCCACCGGACACTCCTGCCTACTACGCACGAGACGCGTCAAGCTTTTGGCTCGACCTCTGTTTGCAGAAAGTTGTAATCTGCGAAGTGCCCACACCATCAGAAGACTACATGGATTACAAGCTCATTGCCTTGTTCAACATGGGATTAGTCTATCTGGAATCCGATCGCCATACATGGTTATGGCTCATCATCAATCTGTTGAGGCAACATTTACATCGATGCTATAGTGCATGATGGCATCATTTACGGTTGACGCTTGATTGGCTGCCTATCTTGGTGGAATCTATCGTTGTGTAATTGTTCTATCTCATCTCATCTTTACCTTATCAATACGATTGCTGTTCATTTGTTACAAATTTAGAATGCATAGCATGTCTATAACCACATCATTGCTATGTGTTCCTCTCATTTCCTAGATTTTTATGACCACACATGTTATTGTTAGAGTTGATATGAGAACAATTGGCATCTAATGATTGTTAGAATACATATTATGAGCATAACATCATGATTGCTATATGTTACTCTTGTTTACAAGATTTTTATAACAACGCATGTTATTGCTTAGAGTTGATATGAGAACAGTAGTAGTAAGTGCTATGGTAGAATATGAGTAGGCGCTGTCATAGCTGTTTTCCTCTCATTGTTACATGATGTTTGAACCATGACATGTTGCTAGAATATGAAAGCCATTGGCTTATTTTTTTAACTTGGGGTATGATTATGACCACGGCATTGCAATTCTCTGTCTATGATATGTGTCACTGTTATAATAATCTTAATTCCACACATACTCGAACATGATTGTTTATTTTTGTCCTTTTGGTCTCCAATTTGAATTGTTGCGTGAGACGAATGCGTTGGCCTTCATGATTCGGGACCTGGAATCATACCAGCCGATGGGTGGTGGTTTATCGCTCGTTCATCGACGGCGGTCATTTGATGCTCATTCGCACGTACCAAATTGACCAAACCATTACATCAAACCACATGCAGTACAATGTGTGGGGCGTTCGTGACATTGATGGCTATGGCTGCTTCGTGTTTGAGAAAGATCCCTGCTCCGTTGGGCCAGGCGTATTCAACTGGAGGCGGGTTTACAGCCACGGCAACCACTCCTTGTTCCTCGGGCTCAATTATCCGATCATCCAACCAATCATCGATCATATCACCGGCGATGATTACTGTGCTATGCAACTTCCATTCGCGAGGGGGCTGTGTTTACACATCATACCATGGGTTTCATGAATCACCATATCCAGAGATTCATCGACACAGCTTGTTGCGGGTAATCTTGATGTGTGAAAGGCATCAAGCTTCCATGCGATGGATGGCTTTTGCAAACCCGACATGCGGCGATGTGGTTCATGCCAACAGCAAATATGCACAACTTGATTCGTGTTGATATCTAGATCGAGCCATGTATTCTGCTGGTGTAGCACGACCCTCTTTTGTTGGATATTATGTATGTTGTTAGTTTGAAGCACTCCTTTGGTTTGAAGGATAGATACCTTCACGGGATCAAGTGCATCCTAACTCACTGCGTAGGATGTCCGATAATGATGATGGAGATGTTGTGCGATATATATATATATTTATCGATTAGGCTTCAAGTGCGTACTTGTTAGTTAAACCTATGTATAAATTGTGACACTAAATACGACTATTAAGTAGTACAAGAGCAGTACTAGTATCGTCGGTCAAATTATTCATCATGTCCACACATTGAATTGATGTGACAACACGCTGCGCATGAGGTGACATAAGAATCCCGGCGTGTTCGGGTATTCGGACTTCAGATTTGGAGTACCACTTATCTGTCAAATCTTTCATCATTCACTTAAAATAGTCGATTGATCATACATTGAGTACCATATAACTAGAATTACCGATGCAAGTCGAAGAAGGATTGGCGGTGCTGCCGGCTGGCGTCAAGTTCGATCCCACGGATCAGAGCTGATCGAGCACCTTGAGGCCAAAGTGAGTCTTGACGATAGCGAGATTTCAGTCTCTCATCGATTTGTTCATACCAACCATCGACAATGAGCATAGCATATGCTACACCCAACCCGAGAAACTTCCGGGTAAGACACCGATCGACCGTCTACTTGCACAAACATATTCCTTTGTTTATAGCTCTATTTTTATTTTTAGACGCAGACTGGTGAAGCAATTACAATTTGACAGTTAATAAAAAGTGAAACAAGTGACGCAACATGCCAAAGATGTTATGAAAATGCCAACTACGTACACTAAAACCTGTATTCCACAATCTGCAGGTATCACCTTGAGTGGCCTAAGGAAGCAATTCTTCCAGCGCAATTCGTAGGCGTTCAAAAGGGGCACGTGGGACGCGTCACAAGATCTGATCGGAGTGCGGCATGCGCAATGTGGCACAAGACCGGCAATACCTTGCGGTGATGGTCAACGGCCGCAGACGGGCAGCAAAAAGGTTCGGTGCTGCACACCAACAAGAACCGACCAGCAGAGGACCAATCGGGTGATGCACCAGTACCACCTCGGGGACTGGAGCAAGAGAAGGAGCGGAACTGGTCCTCCGCAAGATTTTCTACCGGAGCGAACACTAGGGCCAGAGTAAAAAGATTATAAGTTAGTTAGGTATTGGTAGTTGTACTACCTTGTCGTCCGCAAGTTGGTATTGTTGTTAACGATCTTTTGGTATGAACTTGCATTTGCTTCCAACCATCATGCCGAGGGTCGGCGTGGATATAAAGCTGAATCATTTGTTTCAAGCGAATTTTCGGCACCTGATTTTTATTTGATGGGTAGCATAACCACCGCCGTTCAATTCCAGTTCTCCAATTTTTTGAAACAAGTGCATGCACTTATTATCACGATAAAAAACAATATCCATGCTGCATCCCAGTTATCGATGCGTACTTGCAGAATTCTCTCGTTTATTGAGCACGTATATTGTTTTTTCAGGTCGAGCAAGTTTCAACTGGGCTACAGACTGCCCAGGGTTGGTTTTGTTTTTAACAGGCCCAGCCCATGATGACAATGGGGCACAAAGATCCAGCAGGTATCTACTGGCCTCTGGCCTGCCATCGGTAGTTATATTTTGTCTTACAACATCATCAGGCAGTTTTTTTTACTGAATCAAACACACAACCCAGTTCTATTTTCCTCTTGAAACGCATGTCCTACATCCGTTTTCTAATCTCTACCTATAGTTTTACTAGTTCATATACACGTATCATTATATTGAAAACACATGAAATTCCCTTTTCATATTTACATCCTTATTTTTGTTGTTTTTTCCCACCCAACGCTGATTTTTATACCACTGGTTTCCCCTTAAACCAATTCAATTGTCCCACGTCTTATTTGCTCACAAAAACAAAATGATTTTTTTGGCAAATCAATAAGTTCTTAAAAAAATGTTTATCATTTCAGGATTACAACAGTTCGGACTCCACCGAAATATGCAAAATAAGGTTGAACTTTTTGACCGTGGTCCTGCGCAGAAAATGGGATGTAATAAATTACTTAAGAATTAGCAAATGGGCTGCAAATTATAAAAAATAGCAAATGGCTTTATGTTGTCTGCCACAGATTTGGAGGCTGACTTGTGGGCCTACCAAGTTCATGCGTACACAAGGTTTCGCAAAAAGAAACTTAGTCAACAATCGACTCTACCAGCGTCGGACCGTTAGATGTCAATCTAACGACAATCGTCTTCTTGAGTCTCGATCTTCCTGCCTTGACCGCCCAAACCAGCGCCGCGGAACCGCCTACTCCGCCTCCCGTGGTCGGGCGGTCTTGCCGGCCAGCCTCACGGCCCCATCATACTCGCATCCTGGCCTGTCTATCCTCTACTCACCCACACCTCCTGTTATTTTCCGCGCGGCGGCCGAACGATCAACCTCGTACTCTCCATCGCGTGGGCAGCCCTTCTGTGTCTTCCCGGCTCCATGTCGTTCCCTTCAGTAGGCCTCGCCGTCGTCCACCGCCTGGTGCTCTCGGCGTGGCGTGGTCAACGATGTCCATCCAACAGCCGCAGTGCTTCTTCAACCTCTGGTCTTCTTGCCCCGGCCGCCCAAAGCAGCGCGCGGTCGTGCCGCATGCTCCCGCCTCCGTGGCGGTTGTCTGTTGCGGAGGCCTCACCGTCCCCATACTACTCCCACCGCTGGCCAGGCCATCCCTCCACTCACCCACTCCCCTGCTTTTTTTGCGGCGGCGACAGCCTCACACCGCAGCCGAACGGTGAACCCTCGTGCTCCTCTCCGCGTGGGCATCCACTGCAGCGTCTTCCCCGGCTCCGCGTCGTCCCCTTCCTAGGCCTCGCCGTCGTTCACCGCCGTGGTGCTCTCGGTGCAGCGTGGTCAATGTGGTCAACGACCGACTTCCATCGGAAGAGTACTGTACGTGGAGAGGCTGACAGCTGGGTCCATGGCAGCCGCAAGGAAGTGCCTCCTTATTACGCGCAAAATAATTATTCCTCCACCTGACAGCAGGGACCCACCGGACGGGCCACCAGTATTTCATAGAAAAAACGTTTCCCCCTGACTGCTGGGACCCACTGGACGAGCCACCATATTTCGCGAAAAAAACGTTTGCCCCTGACTGCTGGGACCCACCGGACGGACCACCGTATTTCGCGAAAAAAACGTTCCCCCCGCTGTCAGCTCAGACCCACCGGAAGTGCCTCCTTATTACGCACAGAAAAATGAATACTCCCCCTGCTAGCTGGGACCCACCATGGTGGGAGGCTGACTTGTGGGCATACTAAGTTAACGGGGACGGAGGGATTTGTCAACTTAGTCAATATGAACGATTCTAGCTCCAGTGACCGTACGATGTCCATCCAACTGCCGTCGTGCTTCTTCAATCTCTGCTCTTCCTGCTCGAGCCGCTCAAACAAGCGCCGGCGGGACTGCCTGCTCCCTCCTCCCCGCGGCCGGCTATCTTTGCAAGCAGCCCTCACCGCCCCACCGCACTCCCATCACTTGGTCTAGCCATCCCTCTACTCACCCACACTGCTATTATTCTCCGTGACGGCGAGACAACGATAAACCTCGTGCGATCGTACTCCCCTCCACGTGGGAAACAACTACCGAGTCTTCCTGCCTCGAAGTCGTCCCCTTCCTAGGCGTCGCCGTCGTCCACCGCCACTGGTGCTCTCGGCGCGGCCTGGTCAGCGTGGTCAACAACCGACATGCATCTGAAGTGGGTGTGACGTGGAGAGGCCGATAGCTGGGTCCTGACGCACGCAAGGAAATGCCTCCTTATTACGTGCACAATAATGATTCCTCCACGACATCGGGACCCATCGAAGGGCCTCTGTATTTCACGAAAAAATGTTACCGCCACGACGGCTCGGACCCACCACTATATCTTCGCAGCAAGGAAGTGCCTCCTTATTACGCACACAAAAATGAATACTCCCCCGTTAGCTGGGACCCAAAGTATAGTGGCAGGCTGACTTGTGGGCCTACTAAGTTGACGGGACGGAGGGCTTTGTCAACTTAGTCAATATGCGATTCTAGCTCCAGTGACCGTACGATGTCCATCCAACGGCCGTAGTGCTTCTTCAACCTCTGGTCTTCTTGCTCCAGCCGCCCAAACCAGCGCCGGTCGTGCCTCGTGCTCCTGTCTCCCGTGGCCGTCTGCGATGCGGCGGAGGCGTTACCGCCCCCTACTACTCCCACCTCTGGCCATGCCATCCCTCTACTCACCCACACCCCCTGTTATTCTGCGGCGACGGCAGCCTCACACCACAGCGAACCAGTGAACCCTTGTACTCCTCTATGCGTGGGCATCCGCTGCCGCATTTTCGCCGACTCCGCGTCGTCCCCTTCCTAGGCCTCGCCGTTGTCCATCGCCCTAGTGCTCTCGATGCGGCATGGTCAACGTGGTCAAGGAACGGCTTTCATCGGACGTGGACTGTACGTGGAGAGGCTGACAGCTGGGTCCACGGCCGCATCAAGGAAGTGCCTCCTTATTACGTGCAAAATAATTATTCCTCCACCTGACAGCGGGGACCCACCAGACGGGCCACCGTATTTCACGAAAAAACCGTTTCCCCCTGACTGCTGGGACCCACCAGCTACATCTTCACACGCAAGGAAGTGCGTCCGGGCAAAAAAAAAACGATTCGCCGCCCTGACTGCTGGGACCCACCGGCTACATCTTCGCACGCAAGGAAGTGCATCCGGGCAAAAAAAAAACAAAACGATTCGCCCCCCTGACTGCTGGGACCCACCAGCTACATCTTCGCACGCAAGGAAGTGCCTGACAGTCGGGACCCACCTGGTCGAAGCGTATGTAGCGTTGTCATTCTGGTCGACGTTTACGTACATACTGGTCAATGTAGAGGCGCGCACGTGTCGTAGTAGAGGCGCGCACGTAGCATGTACACATACGTACAGCGGCGAGGGTGCAAGAAAGAAAATACAGCCACGTACGTACATACGGGCAGGGTCTCGAACGCCTACTCGCGCATACGTACATGGCTGGGTCGGAACGGAGAAATAGCATTGTCGTCGTGTTCATGGGGAGCCAACTGGCTGGGTCGAGCGGAATGCGTGGTCGTGTTCATCGGGAGGGCTTGGGCCAGGCAGGCGATGGAAGCGAGGCTGGCGTCTTGCACAATGGAGGAAGCGGACCTCCTCGTTCGTAACAGGGTCCTGTTGATCGGGAGGGTGTGGCGTATCCGCAAAGCAGAGAAGCGGACCTCCTACGGTCGAAGCGGGGTCCTGTTGATCGGGAGGGTGTGGCGCACCGCAAAATGGAGGAAGCGGACCTCCTACGGTCGAAGCAGGGGTCATGTTGATCGGGAGGGTGTGGCGCACCGCAAAACGGATTTAAACGGACTTGTGTTGGGCGCCACGGTCAAAGCGGGGTCATGTTCGCCGGGAGGGTGTGGCGTCGCAAAGCAGGACTCCACGGATCTGTTCATCTCCACCGTCGACCTCCTCCGGCCTCCACGGGCTCCTGTTCATCCAGCCTCCACATGCGCTTACTCCACCGGCTCTTGTTCAACCACCCTCCATGGACACCCCTCCACCGTCTACTATTCATCCAACCCTCCACACCACGGGGTCTGTTCAACCACCCTCCACGGTCACCCTCCACCGCTCTACTGTTCATCCAGCCCTCCACACCACGGGGTCCTGTTCATCCAGAGGCAACACCACCGCTCACTGTTCATCCAATTGATCGGCTTCAGTTAGCAGCAGCAGCGAAGGAATCGCTCCATCGGGTTTAGTTAACAGCCATCGATCGATCTCTCGGGTTCGAGAACGCGTAACTGCGGTGCAATCACTCGGCTTGATTAGAGCCCAACGCCTCGCTTCGGGTTGATTAGAGCCAACGCCTACACGCGTGTCACGAGAAAGCGCGCACCGCTTTCGGCCCCGAGCTCCCACCATAACCGCAACTCCCGAAATTTTCCTCCCCTCGCTTCTACCACGGTTTTTCCATCATGGACGGCCCAAAGAATGTCATGCAGCTGCGTCTCCGGCCCGCCCCAGACGAAAAGCCCATTTTTCATCATGATTTTTGTCATAGAAGTAGGATCCCACCACATCTATGATGATACCGGTTTTGTCACGATTATCGTCATAGAAGTGTCATATGTATGACAGAAAAAAATTTCGTTCGGCCCAAAATGTCACGGATGTGTCTTTTTTTTGTAGTGCACGTAAAACTTGCAACAACAAAGTAAAGGACGTCTAACTTGTTTTTGCAGGGCATGTTGTGATGTGATATGGTCAAGACATGATGCTAAATTTTATTGTATGAGATGATCATGTTTTGTAACCGAGTTATCGGCAACTGGCAGGAGCCATATGGTTGTCGCTTTATTGTATGCAATGCAATCGCCCTGTAATGCTTTATCACTAAGCGGTAGCGATAGTCGTAGAAGCATAAGATTGGGGAGACGACAACGATGCTACGATGGAGATCAAGGTGTCGCGCCGGTGACGATGGTGATCATGGCGGTGCCGGAGATGGAGATCACAAGCACAAGATGATGATGGCCCTATCATATCACTTATATTGATTGCATGTGATGTTTATCTTTTATACATCTTATCTTGCTTTGATTGACGGTAGCATTATAAGATGATCTCTCACTAAATTTCAAGATAAAAGTGTTCTCCCCGAGTATGCACCGTTGCCAAAGTTAAATCGTGCCTAGACACCACGTGATGATCGGGTGTGATAAGCTCTACGTCCATCTACAACGGGTGCAAGCCAGTTTTGCACACGCAGAATACTCGGGTTAAACTTGACGAGCCTAGCATATGCAGATATGGCCTCGGAACACTGAGACCGAAAGGTCGAGCGTGAATCATGTAGTAGATATGATCAACATAGTGATGTTCACCATTGAAAACTACTCCATTTCATGTGATGATCGGTTATGGTTTAGTTGATTTGGATCACGTGATCACTTAGAAGATTAGAGGGATGTCTTTCTAAGTGGGAGTTCTTAAGTAATATGATTAATTGAACTTAAATTTATCATGAACTTAGTACCTAATAGTATCTTGCTTGTCTATGTTGATTGTAGATAGATGGCCCGTGATGTTGTTCTGTTGAATTTTAATGCGTTCTTTGAGAAAGCAAAGTTGAAAGATGATGGTAGCAATTACACGGACTGGGTCCGTAACTTGAGGATTATCCTCATTGTTGCACAGAAGAATTACGCCTGGAAGCACCGCTGGGTGCGAACTTCTTCTTGATGCAATTGACGGCGTTAAGAACGTCTGGCGAGCAAAAGCGATGACTACTCGATAGTTCAATGTGCCATGCCTTACGGCTTAGAACCGGGACTTCAACGACGTTTTGAGCGTCATGGAGCATATGAGATGTTCAGGAGTTGAAGTTAATATTTCAAGCAAATGCCCGGATTGAGAGATATGAAGTCTCCAATAAGTTCTACAACTGCAAGATGGAGGAGAATAGTTACGTCGGTGAGCATATACTCAAGATGTCCGGGTATAATAATCACTTGATTCAACTGGGAGTTAATCTTCGGATGATAGCGTCATTGACAGAATTCTCCAATCACGCCACCAAGCTACAAGAGCTTCGTGATGAACTATAATATGCAAGGGATGGATAAGACAATTCCGAGCTCTTCGCAATGCTAAAGCTCATGGAGGTAGAAATCAAGAAGGAGCATCAAGTGTTGATGGTCAATAAGACCACCAATTTCAAGAAAAGGGCAAAGGGAAGAAGAAGGGAACTTCAAGAAGAACACCAAGCAAGTTGCTGCTCGGGAGAAGAAACCCAAGTCGGACCTAAGCTGAAACCGAAGTGCTTCTACCGCAAGCGGTAGTCCTTCGAAGCGGAACTGCCCCAAGTATTTGGCGGATAAGAAGGATGGCAAGGTGAAAAAGGGACTACGGATTAAGCAAACACTGGCCAAGGACGAGGTGACGATGCGCGTGGGAAATGGTTCCAAAGTCGATGTGATCAAAGTCGGCACGCTACCTCTACATCTACCGTCGGGATTAGTTTTAGACCTAAATAATAGTTATTTGATGCCAGCGTTGAGCATGAACATTATATCTGGATCTTGTTTGATGCGAGATGGTTATTCATTTAAATCAGAGAATAATGGTTGTTCTATTTATATGAGTAATATCTTTTATGGTCATGCACCCTTGAAGAGTGGAATATTTTTGATGAATCTCAATAGTAGTGATACACATATTCATAATGTTGAAGCCAAAAGATGCAGAGTTGATAATGATAGTGCAACTTATTTGTGGCACTGCCGTTTAGGTCATATCGGTGTAAAGCGCATGAAGAACCTCCATACTGATGGACTTTTGGAACCACTTGATTATGAATCACTTGGTACTTGCGAACCGTGCCTCATGGGCAAGATGACTAAAACGCCGTTCTCCGGTACTATGGAGAGAGCAACAGATTTATTGGAAATCATACATACATATGTATGTGGTCCGATGAATGTTGAGGCTCGTGGCGGATATCGTTATTTTCTCACCTTCACAGATGATTTGAGCAGATATGGGTATATCTACTTAATGAAACATAAGTCTGAAACATTTGAAAAGTTCAAAGAATTTCAGAGTGAAGTTGAAAATCATCGTAACAAGAAAATAAAGTTTCTACGAGCTGATCGTGGAGGAGAATATTTGAGTTATGAGTTCGGTCTACATTTGAAACAATGTTGAATAGTTTCGCAACTCACGCCACCCGGAACACCACAGCTTAATGGTGTGTCCGAACGTTGTAATCGTACGTTACTAGATATGGTGCGATCTATGATGTCTCTTACTGATTTACCGCTATCGTTTTGGGGTTATGCTTTAGAGACGGCCGCATTCACATTAAATAGGGCACCATCAAAATCCGTTGAGACGATGCCTTATGAACTGTGGTTTGGCAAGAAACCAAAGTTGTCGTTTCTTAAAGTTTGGGGCTGCGATGCTTATGTGAAAAAGCTTCAACCTAATAAGCTCGAACCCAAATAGGAAAAATGTGTCTTCATAGGATACCCAAAGGAGACTGTTGGGTACACCTTCTATCAGAGATACGAAGGCAAGACATTCGTTGCTAAGAATGGATCCTTGCTAGAGAAGGAGTTTCTATCGAAAGAAGTGAGTGGGAGGAAAGTAGAACTTGATGAGGTAACTATACCTGCTCCACTATTGTAAAGTAGTTGATCACAGAAACCGGTTTCTGTGACACCTACACCAATTGGTGAGGAAGTTAATGATGATGATCATGGAACTTCAGATCAAGTTATTACTGAACCTCGTAGATCAACCAGAGAAAGATCCGCACCAGAGTGGTACGGTAATCCTGTTCTGGAATTCATGTTACTAGATCATGATGAACCTACGAACTATGAAGAAGCGATGGTGAGCCCAGATTCCGCAAAATGGCTTGAGGCCATGAAATCTGAGATGGGATCCATGTATGAGAACAAAGTGTGGACTTTGGTTGACTTGCCCGATGATCGGCAAGCAGTTGAGAATAAATGGATCTTCAAGAAGAAGACTGACACTGATGGTAATGTTACTGTCTACAAAGCTCGACTTGTTGCGAAAGGTTTTCGACAAGTTCAAGGGATTGACTAAGATGAGACCGTCTCACCCGTAGCGATGCTTAAGTTTCTCCGAATCATGTTAGCAATTGCCGCATTTTATGATTATGAAATTTGGCAAATGGATGTCAAAACTGCATTCCTGAATGGATTTCTGGAATATGATGCAACCGGAAGGTTTTGTCGATCCAAAGGAGCTAACAAAGTGTGCAAGCTCTAGCGATCCATTTATGGACTGGTGCAAGCCTCTTGGAGTTGGAATAAACGCTTTGATAGTGTGATCAAAGCATTTGGTTTTGTACAGACTTTTGGAGAAGCCTGTATTTACAAGAAAGTGAGTGGGAGGTGCAGAGCATTTACGATATTATATGTGGATGACATATTACTGATTGGAAATGGTATAGAATTTCTGGATAGCATAAAGGGATACTTGAATAAGAGTTTTTCAATGAAAGACCTCGGTGAAGCTGCTTATATATTTGGCATTAAGATCTATAGAGATAGATCAAGATGCTTAATTGGACTTTCACAAAGCACATACCTTGACAAAGTTTTGAAGAAGTTCAAAATGGATCAAGCAAAGAAAGGGTTCTTGCCTGTGTTACAAGGTGTGAAGTTGAGTAAGACTCAATGCCCGACCACTACAGAAGATAGAGAGAAAATAAAAGGTGTTCCCTATGCTTCAGCAATAGGCTCCATCATGTATGCAATGTTGTGTACTAGACCTGATGTGTGCCTTGCTATAAGTCTAGCAGGGAGGTACCAAAGTAATCCAGGAGTGGATCACTGGACAACGGTCAAGAACATCCTGAAATACGAAAAGGACTAAGGATATGTTTCTCGTTTATGGAGGTGACAAAGAGCTCATCGTAAATGGGTACGTTGATGCAAGATTTGACACTGATCCGGACGATTCTAAATCGCAAACCGGATATGTGTTTACATTGAACGGTGGAGCTGTCAGTTGGTGCAGTTCTAAACAAACCGTCGTGGTGGGATCTACGTGTGAAGCGGAGTACATAGCTGCTTGAAGCAGCAAATGATGGAGTCTGGATGAAGGAGTTCATATCCGATCTAGGTGTCATACCTAGTGCATCGGGTCCAATGAAAATCTTTTGTGACAATACTGGTGCAATTGCCTTGGCGAAGGAATCCAGATTTCATAAGAGAACCAAGCACATCAAGAGACGCTTCAATTCCATCCGGGATCTAGTCCAGGTAGGAGACATAGAAATTTGCAAGATACATATGGATCTGAATGTTGCAGACCCGTTGACTAAGCCTCTTCCACGAGTAAAACATGATCAGCACCAAGGCTCCATGGGTGTTAGAATCATTACTGTGTAATCTAGATTATTGACTCTAGTGCAAGTGGGAGACTGAAGGAAATATGCCCTAGAGGCAATAATAAAGTTATTATTTATTTCCTTATATCATGATAAATGTTTATTATTCATGCTAGAATTGTATTAACCGGAAACATAATACATGTGTGAATACATAAACAAAAAGAGTGTCACTAGTATGCCTCTACTTGACTGGCTCGTTGATCAAACATGGTTAAGTTTCCTAACCATTAACATGGGTTGTCATTTGATTAACGGGATCACATCATTAGGAGAATGATGTGATTGACATGACCCATTCTGTTAGCTTAGCACACGATCGTTTAGTATGTTGCTATTGCTTTCTTCATGACTTATACATGTTCCTATGACTATGAGATTATGCAACTCCCGTTTACCGGAGGAACACTTTGTGTGCTACCAAACGTCACAACATAACTAGGTGATTATAAAGGTGCTCCACAGGTGTCTCGAAGGTACTGTAGCGACCTGACCCAAAATCGGTCAAATCTACGTATGCATACCATCCCAAGATCATCTTTGGTACTCACGATTACATCGAAAGTAATCAAAGTTCAATCACACCTGAATATTATTACGATTCTCATATAGAGTCTTTATTACAAGGGAATAAATTCGGCTCAAGGCCAACTCATGAGAAACAAACTACTAATCTTTGCGGAGCGTCGAAGATAAGCGAGTCCATCCGACTCAAAGGGCAATCGCCATGCGCGGAGCGTAGCCTCACTCTGATCGGAATATACCTCGCAACATAAGGCGTTGCAGCCATGTAGGTCAGCTTTTGAATAAGTGGCAAGTCATGAAGAAATACAATAATAAAGTTACTATCACTATATGCATTTGGGTGTGGAGCTCTAAGTTTCATCATTTTGCGAAAAGCAAATTTTTCCCTACTACAATGGACTTGCTTGCAAAATTACTACAATTATTGGTAGTTATTGAGATGGTTCCGCCAACCAATATCTCATTCCCAAATTATTAAGTCATAAACCCTCAAATTAATTCATTAGTTTTAGTGTTGAGATTTCGAATACTTCCAAGTTCGAGGCTGAAATTGTCCATAACCGGGGACACGGCTAATCGATTAGATCTTTAACTCTGCAGAGGGTTGCGCACTTTCCCATAAGAATCATTCCCTCCTTTTAAGTCTTAGCACTTCATGGTGTTTGAAGGCGGGACCAATAAACAGGGTCTTCCAAAGAGTTATTCAGCTCTGCCGGTACCCATCCAATCCTACCGTTCTTCTACATCTCGTAGTACCGTCCAGCCAGCGTCACTACTAAGGTTAACCCAGCCGAGCCCATAATGGCTTGCGGCTGCATTGTAAGCTTCGGTCATGGGGCATCCATCCTTCTCTTCGTGGCTGGGTGAAGCTTTCCGTAAGATGTCATGGCACTTCTCCATGCATCCCGGCCAACCACTGGGTTCTCCAGGTGCCCGTCAACAAATCCTCCACCCGATGAGTGAATTCAAGTCCATCTTGATTCTTGTAGTTCATGGGGTTGTCATCATCATTGACTCTCACATCTTGCTTATGAATTTCACTCAACCAAAACCGTCTCTGAGCATAGCAAAGTAAACTACTTAATCCGGGGTCATGGTAACAAGGGATTGGTTCATCCTACCACATGATACTACTCAAGTTTAATAACTTCAAAATTTCAACTCTGCATGCATGGTGGGTGGTGACAATTCTAATGCACAAAAACATAGGTATAGAAATAACATGATCAAAACTTGCCTTGCTGATGATCCTCGTAAGCTAAAGATTCGTAGTAGCAAGCTTCGCACTCCGGAAACTCTACCGAGACAAACAATGATCACAATAAGCATATAGCATAGGATCACATAATACAATGGCATAACAAAAGTAACATAACACACCAAAACAACCAAATCAAAATCCAAGGGAAAACTCAAAGAAAACCAATTCAAAGTTTTCCTACTTCAAACAATAGCTAGAATAGTTTCTATATATAACAAAATTTCTTAACATAAAATAATCATGGTTTTAGGTTAACTTAACAGAAAAGAATTCACTAAGCAACTAGGAGCAAAAAGAATTAATTTAAAATCTATTATAAAACTCCTATTAGGCCTAATCCAATTTCTATTAAGAAAATAAAATAAAACTTTTATTAATTATAAATAAAATTTCATCCTATAAAGTGACAGAAACTACCCTAGAATAATCAATCACATGATAAAAATAAATTTATTTACTAATTAAATTAATAGGAAAACAGTAGCTAGTTAATTAATTGGGATTAATAAGATTTTGCTTAAAACTATTTATTTATTAATCCTAAAATACCCAAGTTAATTTTTATGGTTTGGCAATGCCAAAATAAAGTTGGGACAAAAGAATCATCCAAAATAATTTTTCTAACTCAAGTTATAGCAGATTTACTATTCTGACTAAAACTAAATTAAAGCAATTTTAATTAATTTTAACATAGCTAAATATATATTCTACAGAAACTACATAAAATTTGCAAACCAACAAAAAAGAATGACCTAAAATATTAAACAGAATAAAAGATATGAATTTTTCAAAACAGAAACTATTCTGTTAAAACAGAAAATGAAATTAAAAGAAAAAAAAGCCTAATGGGCCAAAACTACGACCGTTTGTCGTCAAATAACCTAAACGGGCCTAGGGTTAAACTAAAAGCGGGCGGGCTAATAAAAATAAACCCTAATGAAAATAAACCGTGAACTAAACCGAGCCGGTCCGGTTTATTTTAAAAGAGATACCCCTTCGGGGGCGATCTAATCTACGCCGTTCATCACGCATCGGACGGGAGGAGTCTCGGGCCGGACGGACCGGCGGCGGCGGCGGCACGAAGTCTGGCGAGGCTCCGGTCGTCGGGAGGTCGGGGAGTAGCCGGCGGAGTCTTGACGAGGTCGGGAGGGTTTGGTGGAGTCGGTGGGGGTCGGGGTGGCTAGGGCGGCGACGGCGACGAGAATGGCGGCGGCGACTTGGGTCTCCAGTGAGCTCGGCGAGAGGAGGAGGAGTCCGCGAGGTGCTAGGGGGGAATGGGGTGCGGAGGTCCGGCTTAAATAGGGTGGGGCCTCGGCCATGCTTCGGGGCGATCGAGGCGGATCGGGATCTCGGATCCCGGGATCCGCGATCTGTGGCGCGGCGGCGTGGCGTGGGGCGGGGTTGACGAAGGGGGCCACTGCGGAGAGAGAGGGAGGGGTGCGGGCGCGGGCGACCGGCGCCAAGGGTTTTGGTAGCGAGGCGAGTGAGGCAGTTGGCTGGGCAGCTCGGTGGCCAGTGGGCCATTGGCTGGGCAGCTGGTGGGGGTTTTGCACTGGCTGGGCAGGGGGGGCTGGTGGCGCTGGGGTTTTTTTTCTTTTTTTTGAATTTATTTTTTAAAATAAAACAAAACAGAGTATAACTTATAAAATATAAATATTTTATATAGGGTATATATATACCAAAATGATCAGGGAATATTCCTTTCATTTGAACATTTATCCAAAGGCAAAATCCAAACTTCATAAAATCCATTTTTTCAAATTCAAATAAAATCCAGATTTGAATCCAAAACTTTTGGCAATGTTTTCCTCTGATATTTTTGGAGTGTCATGTTTACTCCTCTCATACTTTTGATCAAGTATTTATCAGGCATAGTTTTTGAAATGATTCCCACTTGCCAAAGTTTGAAATTCAAATTCAAAACTCAAAATTCTCTGAAACTTCAAATGGCATTCAAATTCACACAGGATGCATAGGATGCTTAACTATAATTGTAAAACATTCCAAATAGGAAATTTGGGATGTTACAAACCTACCCACCTTAAGATGAATCTCGCCCTCGAGATTCGGGTTGGCTAGCAAATAGGTGCGGGTGATCTCGAAGAAGGTCTTCTTCGCGCTCCCAGGTGGCTTCTTCCTCGGTGTGGTGACTCCACAGCACCTTGCAAAATTTGATGACCTTACTGTGGGTGACTCTGCTTGCAGTCTCGAGAATTTGGACGGGTTTCTCCTTGTAGGTCAGATCACTGTCAAGCTGTATGGCCTCTAGGGGCCTTGTGTCTCTCAACGGAGCATCGGCCATGTCGGCATGACACTTCTTCACCGAGAAACATGGAAGACATCATGAACTCGGACAATCCTTCCGCAATTCCAACTTGTAAGCAGCTTCTCCACGACGTTCGAGGATTTTGTAGGGCCAATGAATCGGGTGCTAACTTTCCTTGACTCCAAACCTCTTGATTCCACGAAGTAGAGACACACGAAGATATGCTCGGTCTCCTACTTCGTAAGTCACTTCCTTGCGCTTCTTCGTCGGCATAACTCTTCTGTCTTGACTGTGCTATCTTGAGCCTGTCTCGAATCAGCTTGACTTTCTCTTGGAATCCTTGATAAGATCGAACGAAAAGTGATCGATCTCCAACACTATCCCACAAACAATGGTGTTACGCACCTCCTTCCGTATAGAGCTTGAAAGGGCCATCTTGGTGGATTGATAACTGTTGTTGTATGAGAACTCTGCGTATGGCAAATTATCATCCCAGCTAGACCCATAGTCTAGCACACAAGCTCTCAACATGTCCTCCGTAATCTGATTGACTCTCTCGGTCCATCCATCATCTGCGGATGAAAAGTTGTCTTGAATTCCAGCCTCGCACCCAAAGTTTCATGCAAGCTGCTTCCAAAACTTTGAGGTAAACTGCGTTCCTCTATCGACACGATTTTCCTCGGAACTCCATGCGGACATACGATCCTGGTCATGTATATCTTGGCCAACTTAGCACTGGTATAGGTAGTCTTCACGGAATGAAGTGAGCTACCTTGGTCAAACGATCAACCACTACCCGGATGGAATCATAACTGAGCGGGTCTGGGTAATCCCGTGATGAAATCCATACCAAGTTTCTCCCATTTCCAATCGGGAATCGGCAAAGGTTGAAGTAACCTGCTGGCTTCGATGTTACGCCTTTACACGTTGACAAACATCGATACTGCTACGTACTCGCAATATCCTTCTTCATACCATCCACCGAAACTTCCCTTCAAATCCAGGTACATCTTGGTGTTGCGGGGTGAATCGAGTACGGTGAATCATGAGCCTCTGAAGAATTAGCTTCTGAGTTCGGGATCATTGGGCACATAGATACGATCCTCGAACCATATAGTTCCGTGTTCATCCTTACGAAATCCTTTAGCTTTTCCTTCATCCATCTTTTGCTTTATCTCATCAATTTCCTTGTCCGACTTACGGGCTTCACGAATCCTTTCGTCCAAAGTGGACTGAACTTCAGAGTTGCAATATATCCTCTCGGAACTATCTCGATCGGAGATCTCGAGGTCATCGACTAACTCTGGGTAATCCTCCTGCTGTCGAGTATTCACATAACTCTTACGGCTCAAAGCATCTGCTACAACATTAGCTTTACGGGGTGGTAATGCAGTCTCATGTCATAGTCCTTTATCAAGTCTAGCCATCTCCTCGCTCGAGGTTCAATTCCTTCAAGCGTGAAAATATACTTCAAGCTCTTGTGATCTGTGTAAACATCACAACGGTTTCTGATAAGGAAATGTCTCCAGGTCTTGAGTGCATGCACTACGGCTGCTAACTCCAAATCATGAGTGGCATAATTCATCTCGTGAGGTCGTAGCTGTCTAGAGGCATACGCTACAACTTTTCCTTCCTGCATTAGTACTCCTCCGAGTCCTTGACGAGAAGCGTCACAATAAACCTGGTATTCCTTATGTATGTCTGGCAAAATCAACACTGGGGCTGTGACCAACCGTTTCTTCAATTCCTGAAAACTGGCTTCACATTCCTCGGTCCAAACATACTTGGCCTCCTTCTTCAACAGCTCAGTCATGGGCTTGGCAATCTTCGAGAAGTTCTCAATAAACCTCCGATAATATCCTGCGAGTCCGAGAAAACTGCGGATCTCCTTGGTCGAGGTGGGTGATCGCCAATCGGTGACTGATTCAACCTTGGCGGGATCAAGCGCTATTCCTTCTCCTGAAATAACATGTCCAAGGAATCCAACTTCCTTCACCAAAATTCACATTTGCTGAACTTGGCATACAACCGATGTTCTCAAGTTTCTCCGAACTAGACACAAATGTTCCTTATGCTCTTCCTCGCTCTTGAGAAAATCAATATATCATCGATGAACACCACGACAAACTTGTCCAGATATTCCATAAATACCTTGTTCATCAAATTCATGAAGTATGCAGGAGCATTAGTCAATCCAAATGACATGACGGTATACTCATATAAACCATACCGTAGTGAATGCTGTTTTGGGTATATCCTTTTCACGGATCTTTAATCGATGATACCCTGATCGAAGATCGATCTTAGAGAATACCTTGGCTCCAACTAGCTGATCAAACAGATCATTAATCATCGGCAGAGGGTACTTGTTCTTGATGGTTACTTTGTTCAACGCACGATAATCCACAACCATCCTCAAGCTTCCATCCTTCTTCTCTACCAAGAGAACTGGGCTCCCCAAGGTGATGAGCTTGGGCGAATATATCCTTTCTCCAATAACTCATTAATTTGATCCTTGATCTCTTTCAACTCATTCGGTGGCATCCGATAAGGTCTCTTGGATATTGGGGCTGTGCCGGCAATAGCTCAATCGAAACTCAATGTCCTGTCCGGTGGCATTCTGGTAATTCCTCCGGAAACACATCGGGAAAGTCTTGCACCTCGGCACTTCCTCTGAACAACTCCGTGAGGGAATGCACTGATTCTTCATCTGGCTGTGCTGGCTACATACTTGATCCTCTTCGCCCGGGTGGTGAGCAGAATAGACTTCTGGGCACGATCTATGTTCCTTCAAACTTTGTCAACCAATCCATGCCTAGGATTACATCCAAGGTCTGGGTTTCCAACACTATGAGGTCCGCGGGAAATTAATGGTTCCCGATGTTGAGGGTTGCATGATAGCCTAGGCCTGCCATCATTTCTCCTCCTGTGGAACTGACGCGAAGGGGGCTTCTAAGGGTTTTAGTGGGCAACCCGTACTTTTCCACAACTACCCTTGATATGAATGAATGCGTTGCACCAGAATCAAAGAGAACCAAAATTGAACGTGAATTCAATAAAAACTTACCAACCACCATGTTTGGCTGATCATAGACGTCCTCCACGTCGATGTGGTTCACCTGAGCACGAGGGAACGGATTGGGCTTCTTCGCTGAGCCTCCATTGCCGTTTCCATTCCTCTGCTTGGCCTCCGGCAGTCGGTGGCGTAGTGCCCTGTCTTCCGGCATTTGAAGCGGTGATGTGGCTCAGATCCTTCGGAGCCGGGGCAGAACAATGATGATTGCCATTACCATTTCCATTGCCATTGCCATGGCCTGACTTGTTGTCCTGTCTGCGGTTGTTCCCATTTCCTCCATGGTTATGACCTCCATGGTTATGATGGGTGTGCCCCCGAGTATGGTGCATAGCGGGCTTGCTGAGCTCTGAGTTGTGCTTCCCGGCTGTACTTCCGCTATGCTTCAATCTGCTGCTGCTTGCCTTCAAGTATGGTGGCCTTGTCTACCAGCTCCTGGTAGTTGTTGAAAGTAGCCACAATAAGCTGCATGCTCAGTTCATCATTGAGTCCCTCAAGGAACTTTTCCTGCTTTGCGGCATCTGTGGCCACATCATCTGGGGCATAGCGAGCGAGCTTGCTGAATTCATCCACGTACTGTGCCACAATACGGTTCCCCTGGCGCAAGTTGCGGAACTCACGCTTCTTGGACTCATGGCTCCGGTGAGACATGAGCGGTGCGGAAGGCTGCTGGAATTGATCCCATGTGATGGCACCAATGGGATAAGTGGCGGTGTAGTTCTCCCACCAAGAAGCTGCAGGTCCATCAAGTTGATGCGCGGCAAAGCGCACCTTCTCTGCATCAGTGCATCCAACAGTGATTAGCTCTCTTCCGACTTTGCGGAGCCAATCATCAGCCACAATCGGCTCAGTGCTACTAGAGAACACTGGCGGATTCAACCTCAGGAATCGAGTCAAGTTGTCCACAGGGGGTGGTGGCGGTGGATTGTTGGTGTTGTTGTTTTGATTCTGGATGAGAAGCTGCATGAGGGCATTCTGCTGTTGGAGCAGCTGGGTGAGCTCCGGCGGAAAACCAGTGTCACGTCTCGGAGGCATCTGGTGTTTTGGAGTGGATGAGAAAATTAGAATAGAACAATGGTCTATGAGGAATAACACTACCCATATGAATGCACAAACATAAACACACCAATCATTTATTCATTCCACTCAAACATGGTTCAAACTCGATTACAAAAGCTCATGACTAATCGAAGGAAAATATCGGCCTAACTGATCGACGAAAAAGTAAAAGATAACATGGTGGTCGACTAAAAAGTCTTAATCAATTATCCTTGCGTCCTCTGTTGTGGCGCCTCCTCTTGTGACTTCCTTGGTGGAACTCCTTCATAGTCCCGATCATTACTCACGAGGGTCCTTCATCTCCACTCGAAAAAGGTCCTCTCCCAAGTCCATCTTTTCCTCTATCGCGGCAAGCTTCATCTTCGTGTCGTCATTTGTCTCCATGAAGTCCGCGACTTCTTCCTCATGATTAAGGAAGTCTGCGTGCCTTCTCCTCCGATTCCATTCGCGGAACAAAAGCTTCCGTGTGTCTTGAGTTCTGGTGATGCAGAATCTCCCGTTTCTCGAGAAGACACTCCAAGTCTGGATGTAAGAGAGTGGAGTCGTCATCAACGGTACGGATGATATCTCCATTCCTTGCCCTGCATGAAACCATGGCGAGTCCGAGGATCGAGCTCGGCCTCAGACTCCTCTCGGAGATGTCCAAGTGCTCGATAGATTGCCACGCCCTTCCGATGATCCAGTTGAACTCGGTGAACTCAAGTCAATCGGCTCCGTGTGTCCTCCGAAGGTTCTCCCTGGGATATGCACTTCAATCCTGTAGCGGGTGTCCGTCGGAAGTGCATTGGTTGGCTTTCCGCTGATCGAGGGTAGAGCGATCTTCAGCTTCTTCACCATCTGGACCAGCTTTACGCGAAGGGCATCGTCTCATCGGGTGGCAAAACTCCGTAGCAAACGGGGTGAACTCGACGCCATCTAGAATGTTGAAAATCGGAGAGGAGTTAGAAATGAACAGGGAGAATTACGGAATGATAAGGATAAAGTAAATGGTCTCTTCCTATGGATTTCCGATCCTAGGGGTTACGATCCTACGGTCAGCGTGTGCTCGATACCATCTCTGAGCGACCTGACCCAAAATCGGTCAAATCTACGTATGCATACCATCCCAAGATCATGCTTTGGTACTCACGGTACATCGATAAAGTAATCAAAGTTCAATCACACCTGAATATTATTACACGATTCTCATATAGAGTCTTTATTACAAGGGAATAAATTTGGCTCAAGGCCAACTCATGAGAAATAAACTACTAATGTTGCGGAAGCGTCGAAGATAAGCGAGTCCATCCGACTCCAAAGGGCAATCGCCAAGCGCGGAGCGTAGCCTCACTCCCTGATCGGAATATACCTACGCAACATAAGACGTTGCAGCCATGTAGGTCAGCTTTTGAATAAGTGGCAAGTCATAAAGAAATACAATAATAAAGTTACTATCACTATATGCATTTGGTGTGGAGCTCTAAGTTTCATCATTTTTAAAAGCAAATTTTTCCCTACTACAAATGGACTTGCTTGCAAAATTACTACAATTATTGGTAGTTATTGAGATGGTTCCGCCAACCAATATCTCATTCCCAAATTATTAAGTCATAAACCCTCAAATTAATTCATTAGTTTTAGTGTTGAGATTTTCAAATACTTCCAAGTTCCAGAGGCTCAAATTGTCCGTGAATCGGGACACGGCTAATCGATTAGATCTTTAACTCTGCAGAGGGTTGCGACTTTCCCGCAAGAATCATTCCCTCCTTTTAAGTCTTCGCACTTCATGGTGTTTGAAGACGGACGAATGAAACAGGTCTTCCAAAGAGTTATTCAGCTCTGCCGGTACCCATCCAATCCTACCGTTCTTCTACATCTCGTAGTACCGTCCAGCCAGCGTCACTACTAAGGTTAACCCAGCCGAGCCCATAATGGCTTGCGGCTGCACAGTAAGCTTCGGTCATGGGGCATCCATCCTTCTCTTCGTGGCTGGGTGAAGCTTTCCGCAAGATGTCATGGCACTTCTCCATGCATCCCGCCAACCACTGGGTTCTCCGGGGTGCCCGTCAACCGTCCTCCACCCAAAGAGTGAATTCAAGTCCATCTTGATTCTTGTAGTTCATGGGGTTGTCATCATCATTGACTCTCACATCTTGCTTATGAATTTCACTCAACCAAAACCCGTCACGAGCATAGCAAAGTAAACTACTTGCCTCGGGTCATGGTAACAAGGGATTGGTTCATCCTACCACATGATACTACTCAAGTTTAATAACTTCAAAATTTCAACTACTGCATGCATGGTGGGTGGTGACAATTCTAATGCACAAAAACATAGGTATAGAAATAACATGATCAAAACTTGCCTTGCTGATGATCCTCGTAAGCTAAAGATTCGTAGTAGCAAGCTTCGCACTCCGGAAACTCTACCGAGACAAACAATGATCACAATAAGCATATAGCATAGGATCACATAATACAATGGCATAACAAAAGTAACATAACACACCAAAACAACCAAATCAAAATCCAAGGGAAAACTCAAAGAAAACCAATTCAAAGTTTTTCCTACTTCAAACAATAGCTAGAATAGTTTCTATATATAACAAAAATTTCTTAACATAACCTAATCATGGTTTTAGGTTAACTTAACAGAAAAGAATTCACTAAGCAACTAGGAGCAAAAAGAATTAATTTAAAATCTATTATAAAACTCCTATTAGGCCTAATCCAATTTCTATTAAGAAAAATAAAATAAAACTTTTATTAATTATAAATAAAAGTTCATCCTATAAAGTGATAGAAACTACCCTAGAATAATCAATCACATGATAAAAATAAATTTATTTACTAATTAAATTAATAGGAAAACAGTAGCTAGTTAATTAATTGGGATTAATAAGATTCTGCTTAAAAATATTTATTTATTAATCCTAAAATACCCAAGTTAATTTTTATGGTTTGGCAACGCCAAAATAAAGTTGGGACAAAAGAATCATCCAAAATAATTTTTCTAACTCAAGTTATAGCAGATTTACTATTCTGACTAAAACTAAATTAAAGCAATTTTAATTAATTTTAACATAGCTAAATATATATTCTACAGAAACTACATAAAATTTTCAAACCAACAAAAAAGAATCACCTAAAATATTAAACAGAATAAAGGATATGAATTTTTCAAAGCAGAAACTATTCTGTTAAAACAGAAAATGAAATTAAAAGAAAAAAGCCTAATGGGCCTAAACTACGACCGTGTCGTCAAATAACCTAAACGGGCCTAGGGTTAAACTAAACGGGCGGGCTAATAAAAATAAACCTAATGAAAATAAACCGTGAACTAAACCGGCCGGTCCGTTTATTTTAAAGAGATACCCTTTGGGCGATCTAATCACGCCTGCTCATCACGACGGACGGGGAGGGAGTCTCGTGCTTACGGACCTCGGCGGGCGGCGGCGGCGACGACGAAAGGGCGAGGGCTCCGGTCGTCGGGAGGTCTGGGAGTAGCAGGGGAAAGTGACGAGGTCGGGAGGGGTTTGGTGGAGTCGGTGGGGTCGGGGTGGCTAGGCGGCGGCGGCGACGAGAATGGCGGGCGGCGACTGGTCTCCGGTGAGCTCGAGCGAGAGGAGGAGGAGTCGGCGAGGTGCTAGGGGGAATGGGGTGCGGAGGTCCGGCTTAAATAGGTGGGGCCTCGGCCATGCTTCGGGGCGATCGAGGCGGATCGGGATCCGGATCCTTCGGATCCGCGATCTGCGGCGCGACGGCGTGGCGTGGGGCGGGGTTGACGAAGGGGGCACTGCAGAGAGAGAGGGAGGGTGCGGGCGAAGGGCGACCGGCGCCAAGGGTTTTGGGCTGGGCGAGTGAGGCGGTTGGCTGGGCGGCTCGGCTGGCAGTGGGCGGCTGGTGGGCCAGCTGGTGGGGGTTGTGCACTGGGCGAGGGGGGGTGGCGCTGGGGTTTTTTTCTTCTTTTTTTTTGAATTTATTTTTTTAAAATAAAACAAAACAGAGTATAACTTATAAAATATAAATATTTTATATAGGGTATATATATGCCAAAATGATCAGGGGAATATTCCCTTTCATTTGAACATTTATCCAAAGGCAAAATCCAAACTTTATAAAAATCCATTTTTTTCAAATTCAAATAAAATCCAGATTTGAATCCAAAACTTTTGGCAATGTTTTCCTCTGATATTTTTGGAGTGTCATGTTTACTCCTCTCATACTTTTGATCAAGTATTTATCAGGCATAGTTTTTGAAATGATTCCCACTTGCCAAAGTTTGAAATTCAAATTCAAAACTCAAAATTATCTGAAACTTCAAATGGCATTCAAATTCAAACAGGATGCATAGGATGCTTAACTATAATTGTAAAACATTCCAAATAGGAAATTTGGGATGTTACAGGTACTTGTTGGGTTGGCGTATTTCGATATTAGGATTTGTCACTCTGATTGTCGGAGAGGTATCTCTGGGCCCTCTCGGTAATGCACATCACTTAAGCCTTGCAAGCATTGCAACTAATGAGTTAGTTGTGGGATGATGTATTACGGAACGAGTAAAGAGACTTGCCGGTAACGAGATTGAACTAGGTATTGAGATACCGACGATCGAATCTCGGGCAAGTAACATACCGATGACAAAGGGAACAATGTATGTTGTTATGCGGTCTGACCGATAAAGATCTTCGTAGAATATGTGGGAGCCAATATGAGCATCTAGGTTCCGCTATTGGTTATTGACCGGAGACGTGTCTCGGTCATGTCTACATAGTTCTCGAACCCGTAGGGTCCGCACGCTTAACGTTTCGATGACAGTTATATTATGAGTTTATATGTTTTGATGTACCGAAGGTTGTTCGGAGTCCCGGATGTGATCACGGACATGACGAGGAGTCTCAAAATGGTCGAGACATGAAGATTGATATATTGGAAACCTACGTTTGGATATGGAAGTGTTCCGGGTGAAATCGGGATTTTACCGGAGTACCCGGAGGTTACCGGAACCCCCCCGGGCACTTAATGGGCCTTAGTGGGCCTTGGTGGAAGAGAGGAGAGGCGGCCAGGGCAAGGGCCGCGCCCCCTCCCCCCTAGTCCGAATAGGACAAGGAGAGGGGGGCGGCGCCCCCCTTCCTTCTTCTCCTCCACCTCTTTCCCCTCTCTCTCCTAGTCCAACATGGAAAAGGGGGGAGTCCTACTACCAGTAGGAGTAGGACTCCTCCTGGCGTGCCCCTCCCTAGGTCGGCCGCACCCCCCTTGCTCCTTTATATATGGGGGCAGGGGGCACCCCATAGACACAACAATTGATCTGTTTGATCTTTTAGCCGTGTGCGGTGCCCCTCCACCATAGTCCACCTCGATAATACTGTAGCGGTGCTTAGGCGAAGCCTTGCATCGGTAGAACATCAACATCATCACCACGCCGTCGTGCTGACGTAACTCTCCCTCGACACTCGGCTATATCGGAGTACGAGGGACGTCATCGGGCTGAACGTGTGCTAAACTCGGAGGTGTCGTGCGTTCGGTACTTGATCGGTCGGATCGTGAAGACGTACGACTACATCAACCGCGTTGTGGTAACGCTTCCGGTTTCGGTCTACGAGGGTACGTGGACAACACTCTCCCCTCTCGTTGCTATGCATCACCATGATCTTGCGTGTGCGTAGGAATTTTTTTGAAATTACTACATTCCCCAATAGTTAGCACCTTTAGGATCGACAAAACCTTCTGGTTGCATCATATACAACTCTTCTTTAAGAAATACATTAAGGAATGCGGTTTTGACATCCATTTGCCAAATTTCATAATCATAAAATGCGGCAATTGCTAACATGATTCGGACAGACTTAAGCATCGCTATGGGTGAGAAAGTCTCATCGTAGTCAACTCCTTGAACTTGTTGAAAACCTTTCGCAACAAGTCGAGCTTTGTAGACAGTTACATTACCGTTAGCGTCGGTCTTCTTCTTGAAGATCCATTTATTCTCTATGGCTTGTCGATCATTGGGCAAGTCAACCAAAGTCCATACTTTGTTCTCATACATGGATCTCATCTCAGATTTCATGACCTCAAGCCATTTCGCGGAATCTGGGCTCATCATCGCTTCCTCATAGTCCGTATGTTCGTCATGGTCTAGTAACATGACTTCCAGAACATGATTACCGTACCACTGTGGTGTGGAACGTACTCTGGTTGACCTAAGAGGTTCGATAGTAACTTGATCTGAAGTTTCATGATCATCATCATTAACTTCCTCACTAATTGGTGTAGGCATCACTGGAACTGATTTCCGTGATGAACTACTTTCCAATTCGGGAGAAGGTACAATTACCTCATTAAGTTCTACTTTCCTACCACTCACTTCTTTTGAGAGAAACTCCTTCTCTAGAAAGGATCCATTCTTAGCAACGAATATCTTGCCTTAGGATCTGTGATAGAAGGTGTACCCAACAGTTTCCTTTGGGTATCCTATGAAGAGCATTTCTCTAATTTGGGTTCGAGCTTATCAGGTTGAAGCTTTTTCACATAAGCATCGCACCCCAAACTTTAAGAAACGCCAGCTTAGGTTTCTTGCCATACCACAGTTCATAAGGAGTTGTCTCAACAAATTTAGATGGTGCCCTATTTAACGTGAATGCAGCCGTCTCTAAAGCGATAGTGGTAAATCAGTAAGAGACATCATAGATTGCACCATATATAATAATGTACGGTTACGACGTTCAGACACACCATTATGCTGTGGTGTTCCAGGTGGCGTGAGTTGCGAAACTAATCCACATTGTTTCAAATGAAGACCAAACTCGTAATTCAAATATTCACCTCCACGATCAGATCGTAGAAACTTTATTTTCTTGTTACGATGATTTTCCACTTCACTCTGACATTCTTTGAACTTTCAAATGTTTCAGACTTATGTTTCATTAAGTATATATACCCATATCTGCTCAAATCATCTATGAAGGTCAGAAAATAATGATACCCGCCGCGAGCCTCAACACTCATCGGACCGCATACATCAGTATGTATTATTTCCAATAAGTCAATGGCTCGCTCCATTGTTTTGGAGAACGGATTCTTAGTCATCTTGCCCATGAGGCATAGTTTGCAAACATCAAGTGATTCATAATCAAGTGATTCCAAAAGACCATCATCATGGAGTTTCTTCATGCGCTTTACACCAATATGACCTGAACGGCAGTGCCACAAATAAGTTGCACTATAATTATTAACTTTGCATCTTTTGTCTTCAATATTATGAATATGTGTATCACTACGATTGAGATTCTACAAAAATAGACCACTCAATAAGGGTGCATGAGCATAAAATATATTACTCATATAAATAGAACAACCATTATTCTCTGATTTAAATGAATAGCCATCTCGCATCAAACAAGATCCAGATATAATGTTCATGCTCAACGCTGGCACCAAATAACAATTATTCAGGTCTAAAACTAATCCCGATGGTAGATGTATAGGTAGTGTGCCGACGGCGATCACATCGACCTTGGAACCATTTCCAACGCGCATCGTCAGCTCGTCCTTAGCCAATCTTCGTTTAATCCGTAGCCCCTGTTTCGAGTTGCAAATATGAGCAACAGAACCAGTATCAAATACCCAGGCGCTACTATCAGCATTACTAAGGTACACATCAATAACATGTATATCGAATATAGCTTTCACTTTGCCATCCTTCTTATCCGCCAAATACTTGGGGCAGTTCCGCTTCCAGTGACCAGTCCCTTTGCAGTAGAAGCACTTAGTTTCAGGCTTAGGTCCAGACTTGGGCTTCTTCTCGGGAGTAGCAACTTGCTTGCTATTCTTCTTGAAGTTCCCCTTCTTCCCTTTGCCCTTTTTCTTGAAAATAGTGGTCTTGTTAACCATCAACACTTGATGCTCCTTCTTGATTTCTACCTCCGCAGCTTTAAGCATCGCGCAGAGCTCGGGAATTGTCTTTCCCATCCCTTGCATATTATAGTTCATCACGAAGCCTTTATAGCTTGGTGGCAGTGATTGAAGAACTCTGTCAATGACACTATCATCAGGAAGATTAACTACCAGCTGAGTCAAGTGGTTATGGTACCAAGACATTCGAGTATGTGTTCACTTGTGTAACTATTCTCCTCCATCTTGCAGCTATAGAACTTGTTGGAGACTCATATCTCTCAACTCGGGCATTTGCTTGAAATATTAACTTCAACTCTTCGAACATCTCATATGCTCCATGACGTTCAAAACGTCTTTGAAGTCCCGTTTCTAAGCCGTAAAGCATGGCAGACTGAACTATCGAGTAGTCATCAGCTTTAGTCTGCCAGACGTTCATAATGTCCGGAGTTGCTCCTGCAGCGGGCCTTGCACTGAGTGGTGCTTCGAGGACGTAATTCTTCTATGCAGCAATGAGGATAATCCCCAAGTTACGGATCCAGTCCGTGTAGTTGCTACCATCATCTTTCAACTAAGCTTTCTCCAGGAACGCATTAAAACTCAAGGGAACGGTAGCACGGGCCATTGATCTACAACAACATAGATATGAAAAAACCATCAGGACTAAGTTCATGATAAATTTAAGTTCAATTAATCATATTACTTAAGAACTCCCACTTAGATAGACATCCCTCTAGTCATCTACATGATCACGTGATCCATATCAACTAAACCATGTCCGATCATCACGTGAGATGGAGTAGTTTTCAATGGTGAACATCTCTATGTTGATCATATCTACTATATGACTCACATTCGACCTTTCGGTCTCAGTGTTCCGAGTCCATATCTGCATATGCTAGGCTCGTCAAGTTTAACCCGAGTATTCTGCACGTGCAAAACTGGCTTGCACCCGTTGTATGTGAATGTAGAGCTTATCATACCCGATCATCACGTGGTGTCTCGGCACGATGAACTGTCGCAACAGTGCATACTCGGGGAGAACACTTGTACCTTGAAATTTAGTGAGGGATCATCTTATAATGCTACCGTCGTACTAAGCAAAATAAGATGCATAGAAGATAAACATCACATGCAATCAAAGTATTTGACATGATATGGCCATCGTCATATTGTGCCTTTGATCTCCATCTCCAAAGCACCGTCATGATCTCCATCGTCACCGGCTTGACACCTTGATCTCCATCGTAGTGTCGTTATCGTCTCGCCAACTATTGCTTCTACGACTATCGCAATATCTTAGTGATAAAGTAAAGGAATTACATGGTGATTGCATTTCATACAATAAAGCGACAATCATAAGGCTCCTGCCAGTTGCCGATAACTTTTACAAAACATGATCATCTCATACAACAACTTATATCTCATCACGTCTTGACCATATCACATCACAACATGCCTTGCAAAAACAAGTAGGACGTCCTCTACTTTGTTGTTGCAAGTTTTACGTGGCTGCTATGGGCTTCTAGCAAGAACCATTCTTACCTACGCATCAAAACCACAACGATTTTTCGTCAAGTGTGTTGTTTAAACCTTCAACAAGGACCAGCCATAGTCAAATTCGATTCAACTAAAGTTGCAGAAACAGACACCCGCCAGCCACCTTTATGCAAAACAAGTTGCATGTCTGTCGTGGAACCGGTCTCATGAACGTGGTCATGTAAGGTTTTTCCGGCCCGCTTCATCCAACAATACCGCAAAATCAAAATAAGACTTTGGTGGTAAGCAGTATATTATCGCCCACAACTCTTTGTGTTCTACTCATGCATATCATCTACGTATAGACCTGGCTCGGATGCCACTCTTGGGGAACATAGCATGCAATTCAAAAAAAATCCTACGATCACGCAAGATCTATCTAGGAGATGCATAGTAACGAGAGGGGGAGAGTGTGTCCACGTACCCTCGTAGACTGAAAGCGGAAGCGTTAGGTTAACACGGTTGATGTAGTCGAACGTCTTCATGATCCAACCGATCTAGTACCGAATGTACGACACCTCCGAGTTCAGCACATGTTCAGCTCGATGACATCCCTCGAACTCTTGATCCAGCAGAGTACCGAGGGAGAGTTCTGTCAGCACGACGGCGTGGTGAGGTGATGGCGATGTGATCCGTGCAGGGCTTCGCCTAAGCACTACGACGCTATGACCGGAGGAGTAAACTGTGGAGGGGGCACCGCACAAGGCTAAGAAACAACTATTATGCTTTGGGGTGCCCCCTGCCCCCGTATATAAAGGAGGGGAGGAGGAGGCGGGCCACCAAGGGGGCGCACCATGCGGGGGAAGTCCAACTAGGACTCCACTCCTAGTATGATTCACCCCCCCCCCCTTTCCTTTTTCATCGGAGGGGAAAAGGAATGAGAGGGAGAGGGAGAGGGAAAGGGGGTCGCGCCTCCTCCCGCTTGTCCTATTCAGACTCCCTTGGAGGGGGCGCGCGCCACCCTTGCGGGCTCCCCTCTCTCTCCCCTAAGGCCCATGTAGGCCCAATACTTCCCCCGGGGGGTTCCGGTAACCCCTCCGTACTCCGGTAAAATACCCGAACCACTCGAAACCATTCTGATGTCCTAATCCTACCTTCCAATATATGAATCTTTACCTCTCGACCATCTCGAGACTCCTCTTCATGTCCGTGATCTCATCCGGGACTCCGAACAAACTTCGGTCACCAAAACACATAACTCATAATACAAATCGTCATCGAACGTTAAGCGTGCGGACCCTATGGGTTCGAGAACTATGTAGACATGACCGAGACACATCTCCGGTCAATAACCAATAGCGGAACCTGGATGCTCATACTGGTTCCTACATATTCTACGAAGATCTTTATCGGTCAAACCACAATGACAACATACATTATTCCCTTTGTCATCGGTATGTTACTTGCCCGAGATTCGATCATCGGTATCATCATGCCTAGCTCAATCTCGTTACCAAAAAGTCTCTTTACTCGTTCCATAATGCATCATCTCGTAACTAACTCATTAGTCACAATGCTTACAAGGCTTATAGTGATGTGCATTACCGAGAGGGCCCATAGATACCTCTCCGATACTCGGAGTGATAAATCCTAATCTTGATCTATGCCAACCCAACAAACACCTGTAGAGCATCTTTATAATCACACAGTTACGTTGCGACGTTTGATAGGACACAAAGTGTTCATCCGGTATTCGAGAGTTGCATAATCTCATAGTCAGAGGAATATGTATAAGTCATGAAGAAAGCAATAGCAATAAAACTTAAGGATCATTATGCTAAGCTAACGGATGGGTCTTGTCCATCACATCATTGATAACCCACAAGTATAGGGGATCGCAACAGTTTTCGAGGGTAGAGTATTCAACCCAAATTTATTGATTCGACACAAGGGGAGCCAAAGAATATTCTCAAGTATTAGCAGTTGAGTTGTTAATTCAACGACACCTGGATAACTTAGTATCTGCAGCAAAGTATTTAGTGGCAAAGTAGTATGGAAGTAACAGTAACGATAGCAAAAGTAATATTTTTGGGTTTTGTAGTGATTGTAACAGTAGCAACGGAAAAGTAAATAAGCGAAGAACAATATGTGAAACGCTGGTAGGCATTGGATCGGTGATGGAGAATTATGCCAGATGCGGTTCATCATGTAACAGTCATAACATAGGGTGACACGGAACTAGCTCCAGTTCATCAATGTAATGTAGGCATTTATTCCGAATATATTCATACGTGCTTATGGAAAAGAACTTGCATGACATCTTTTGTCCTACCCTCCCGTGGCAGCGGGGTCCTAGCGGAAACTAAGGGATATTAAGGCCTCCTTTTAATAGAGTACCGGACCAAAGCATTAACACATAGTGAATACATGAACTCTCAAACTAAGGTCATCACCGGGAGTGGTCCCGATTATTGTCACTTCAGGGTTGCCGGATCATAACACATAGTAGGTGACTATAGACTTGCAAGATAGGATCAAGAACTCACATATATTCATGAAAACATAATAGGTTCAGATCTGAAATCGTGGCACTTGGGCCCTAGTGACAAGCATTAAGCATAGCAAAGTCAAAGGAACATCAATCTCAGAACATAATGGATACTAGGGATCAAACCCTAACAAAACTAACTCAATTACATGATAAATCTCATCCAACCCATCACCTTCCAGCAAGCCTACGATGGAATTACTCACGCACGGCGGTGAGCATCATGAAATTGGTGATGGAGGATGGTTGATGATGACGATGGCGACGGATTCCCCTCTCCGGAGCCCCGAACGGACTCCAGATCAGCCCTCCCGAGAGAGTTTTGGGCTTGGCGGCGGCTCCGTATCGTAAAATGCGATGAATCCTTCTCTGATTTTTTTTCTCCCCGAACATGAATATATGGAGTTGGAGTTGAGGTCGGTGGAGCTCTAGGGGGCCCATGAGGCAGGGGGCGCGCCCCCCACCCCCGTGGAAAGGGTGTGGGCCCCCTGGCCTTGATTCTTTTGCCAGTATTTTTTATTATTTCCAAAAATAATCTCCGTGAAGTTTCAGGTCATTCCGAGAACTTTTGTTTCTGCACATAAATAACACCATGGCAATTCTGCTGAAAACAGTGTCAGTCCGGGTTAGTTCCATTCAAATCATGTAAGTTAGAGTCCAAAACAAGGGCAAAAGTTTTTGGAAAAGTAGATACGACAGAGACGTATCAACTCCCCCAAGCTTAAACCTTTGCTTGTCCTCAAGCAATTCAGTTGATAAACTGAAAGTGATAAAGAAAAACTTTTACAAACTCTGTTTGCTCTTGTTGTTGTAAATATGTAAAGCCGGGATTCAAGTTTTCAGCAAAGATTATGAACTAACCATATTCAAAATAACATTTAGGTCTCATGTTTACTCATGTCAATGGCATAATCAACTAGCAAGCAATAATAATAAATCTCGGATGACAACACTTTCTCAAAACAATCATGATATGATATAACAAGATGGTATCTCGCTAGCCCTTTCCGAGACCGCAAAATATAAATGCAGAGCACCTTTAAAGATCAAGAACTGACTAAACATTGTAATTCATGGTAAAAGAGATCCAGTCATAGTCATACCCAATATAAATTAATAGTAATGGATGCAAATGACAACGGCGCTCTCCAGCTAGTGCTTTTTAATAAGAGGGTGATGACTCAACATAAAAGTAAATAGATAGGCCCTTCGCAGAGGGAAGCAGGGATTTGTAGACGTGCCAGAGCTCGATTTTAAAGCAGAGGTAAATAATATTATGAGCGGTATACTTTCATTGTCAACATAAAAATCAAGAGATGGCGATATCTTCCATGCTACACACATTATAGGCGGTTCCCAAACAGAATGGTAAAGTTTATACTCCCCCTCCACCAACAAGCATCAATCCATGGCTTGCTCGAAACAACGAGTGCCTCCAACTAACAACAGTCCCGGGGGAGTTTTGTTTGCAATTATTTTGATTTGATTTGCATAAAGCATGGGACTGGGCATCCCGGTGACCAGCCATTTTCTCGTGAGTGAGGAGCGGAGTCCACTCCTCTTGAGAATAACCCGCCTAACATGGAAGATACAGACAGCCATAGTTGATACATGAGCTATTCGAGCATACAAAACAGAATTTCATTTGAAGGTTTAGTTTTTGGCACATACAAATTTACTTGGAACGGCAAGTATATACCGCATATAGGATGGTATAGTGGAATCATATGGAATAACTTTGGGGTTTAAGGGATTGGATGCACAAGTAGTATTCCCGCTTAGTACAAGTGAAGGCTAGCAAAATACTGGTAAGCGACCAACTAGAGAGCGACAACAGTCATGAACATGCATTAAAATTAATAAACATTGAGTGCAAGCATGAGTAGGATATAATCCACCATGAACATAAATATCATGAAGGCTATGTTGATTTGTTTCAACTACATGCATGAACATGTGCCAAGTCAAGTCACTTAAATCATTCAAAGGTGGATACCACCCTATCATACCACATCACAACCATTTTAATAGCATGTTGGCACGCAAGGTAAACCATTATAAACTCCTAGCTAATTAAGCATGTCATAAGCAACTATAATCTCTAATTGTCATTGCAAACATGTTTATTCATAATAGGCTAAATCAGGAACGATGACCTAATCATATTTACAAAAACAAGAGAGGTCGAGTTCATACCAGCTTCTCCCATCTCAATCAGTCCATCATATATCGTCATAATTGCCTTTCACTTGCACGACCGAACGATGTGAATAATAATAATAGTGTTCGTGCATTGGACTAAGCTAGAATCTGCAGGCATTCAATAAACAGGAGAAGACAAGGCAATACGGGCTCTTGGTTAAATCAACAATAATGCATATAAGAGCCACTTCAACAATTTAATCATAGTCTTCTCCTATCGACCCCCATAGAAAAGAAAAGAAATAAAACTATTTACACGGGAAAGCTCCCAACAAGCAAAAGAAGAACAGGAAATATTTTTGGATTTTCTTTTAATTATTACTACCAACAAGAAAGTAAACTAGCTAAAAGCTTCTACTAATTTTTTTTGTTTTTCTTAACATTTTTCAAACACACAAGAAGAAAGCATAAAAAGGAAAATAAACTAGCATGGATAGTACAATGAAAAAGTATGAGCACTAAAAACTAGCGATGAGTGTGTAAACATAAATGTAATGTCGGTGAGAGATACGTACTCCCCCAAGCTTAGGATTTTGGCCTAAGTTGGTCTATTGCCACGGCTGGCCTGGCGGATATCCAAAGCTGTAGTTGGGGTCGTACTGAGATGCAACGGCTATTGCATCGTGGGCTGCAGCTTGGAGGTGGGCTATCTCAACCCTCCTCTCGTACTCGGTCGCCTCCTCCCTGGTTATGAAATATCTCCCCTTTGCCTAAAAGTCAAAGAAAGTAGAAGTAGGGAGAGCGACGTGATAGGTGCGTCGTCTGTGAAAGATTAGTCGGTACTGGAGGAACTGATCGTTCCTCTCAACAAAACAATGACGAACCATAGCCTCATAATCCAAATAAGCAGGGGGCAACTCAATATCATCCTCACGTATGGTTACACCAAGAAAATTAGCTAAACGGATTGCATAAATTCCACCAAATAAATCTCCATTAAATCTATTATTATGCAACCTACGTGCAACAATGGCTCCCAAATTATAATGTTTATCTCCTAACACAGCACTCCTGAGAACACTGAGGTCAGGGACACACATGTGACTTCATCCGTACCATTTATGCACCTACCTATGAAGAGAGCAAAATAATGTATAGCAGGAAAATGAATGCTCCCTATGCTAGCTTGTGCTATGTCTCTAGATTCACCCACAGTTATATTAGCAAGAAAATCTGTGAACTCATATTTGCGAGGCTCACTAGTGCTACCCCATTGTGGAAGTTTGCAAGCAGTATTAAATCCTCTAAGTCCATAGTATAAGAATTTTCATAAAGATCAAACAGGACAGTTTGAGAATTGCGTGACAATGAAAATTCAAACCACCTCACAAAGGAATTAGTGAGATAGTGGTACTGACGGCACTTATCAGCGTCAAAGCTCACAAGATCAGCGTTACGCACATATGCGTTAAATTCTTCCTTGATTCCTGCTCGATCCATGAAGTCCTCTGAAAACTATTCACAAGCCCGCACTTGAGTGTCCCTTGGTGGTTCATCATCGGCATCCCGCATTGCAAGCCTGGGTCCTTGCTTCCTTGAAGGACCACCTTGGTACATTTTCCTAAACATATTTCTTCCTCTGAATTTCTTTTGAAAATTTTAGTAACTTCAAATAAAAGTGAACCAAACTCAATAAAATTGATAGTAACTACTCCTACAAGTGCCTAGAGCCTATATCATGCATTAGAACTACTTGGAACCATATAAAATTGACATGCAAGCGCAAGAACATGGTCACCTAGGCAGCAAAAATTTGCAATGAATAAAGCACTAGAACAAAAACTAATTGGACCATTGGAGGAGTCACATACCAAGGAACAATCCCCCAAAGCAGTTTTGTGAGAGGTGCTTTGAGCAAGGAGATCAAAAATCGCAGCAAAATGAGCTAGAACTCGTGCTTGAGCTGGTTGGTGATTTTTTTTGGGAGGAAGAAGAAGTGTGTGTGTGTGCAGGAATAAGTGGAGGGGAGCCACCATGGGCCCACGAGGCAGGGGGCGCGCCCAGGGGTGGGCGCGCCCTGGAACCTCGTGCCCAGGTGCTTGCTCCCCCTGCTGTGTTCTCAGTGCCAGATATTCTCAAATATTCCAGAAAAAATCATATTTCAATTTCAGGGCATTTGGAGAACTTTTATTTTCGAGGTATTTTTATATTGCACGGCTAATTCGGAAAATAGATAGAAAATTCTATTTTTACTTTATTTCAACTAAATAATAGAAAGTAAAAGGATGTACAGAATGTTGTGCCTTCTAACTTCATCCATCTCATGCTCATCAAAAGGAATCCACTAAAAAGGTTGATCGGGTCTTGTTAACAAACTCATTTCGAATCGCATGAAACCGGAGAAATTTAGAATAACACTATGTTACCTCAACGGGGATATGCACATCCCCAATAATAAGAATATCATATTTCTTCTTGACAGTAGGTAGAGGAAATTCAACACCTCCAAAAATAATCGATGGAATTTTTCCAATACAATTGATATTGTGGACTTGAGGTTGTTTCCTCGGGAAGTGTACCGTGTGCTCATTACCATTAACATGAAAAGTGACATTGCCTTTGTTGCAATCAATAACAGCCCCTGCAGTATTCAAAAAGGGTCTTCCAAGAATAATAGACATACTATCGTCCTCGGGAATATCAAGAATAACAAAGTCCGTTAAAATAGTAGCGTTTGCAACCACAACAGCACATCCTCACAAATACCGATGTGTATAGCAGTTGATTTATCAGCCATTTGCAAAGATATTTCAGTAGGTGTCAACTTATTCAAATCAAGTCTACGATATAAAGAGAGAGGCATAACACTAACACCGGCTCCAATATCACATAAAGCAGTTCTAACATAATTTCTTTTAATGGAGCATGGTAAAGTGGGTACTCTTGGATCTCCAAGTTTCTTAGGTATTCCACCCTTAAAATTATAATTAGCAAGCATGGTGTAAATTTCTGCTTTCGGTATCTTTCTTTTTTTTGTAACAATTTCATTCATGTACTTAGCATAAGGATTCACTTTGAGCATATCAGTTAATCACATACGCAAGAAGATAGGTCTAATCATTTCAGCAAAGCGCTCAAAATCCTCATCATCCTTTTTCTTGGATGGTCTAGGAGGAAAAGGCATGGGTTTCTGAACCCATGGTTCTCTTTCTTTACCGTGTTTCCTAGCAACAAAGTATCTCTTATCATAACGTTGATTCTTTGATTGTGGGTTATCAAGATCAACAGCAGGTTCAATCTCTACATCATTATCATTGCTCGGTTGAGCATCTACATGAGCATCATCATTAACATTATCACTAGGTTCATGTTCATTACCAGATTGTGTTTCAGCATCAGAAATAGAAATAGCATTTGGATTCTCACGTGTTTCAGCAATAGGTTCACTAGAAGCATGAAAGGTCCTAACATTTTTCTTTTTCTTCTTTTTAGAAGGACTAGGTGCATCTATATTATTTCTCTGAGAATCTTGCTCAATTCTCTTAGGGTGGCCTTCAGGATACAGAGGTTCCTGAGTCATCTTACCAGTTCTAGTAGCCACTCTAACAGCATAGTCATTATTCTTACTATTTAATTCATTGAGCAAATCATTCTCAGCTTTAAGTACTTGTTCTACTTGAGTGGTAGCCGTAGAAGCATGTTTACTAATGAGTTTAAGTTCACCTTTAACTCTAGACATATAACCACCTAAGTGCTCAATCATATAAGCATTTTGTTTGAATTGTCTACCAAAATAAGCATTAAAGTCTTCTTGCTTAACCATAAATTTATCAAACTCATCCAAACATTGGCTAGCAAACTTAGTAGGGGGGATTTCAGCTTTCTCATATCTATAGAGAGAATTTACCTTTACTACCTGTGTCGGGTTATCAAGACCATGTGTTTCTTCAATAGGTGATGAATTAAGACCATGTATTTCTTCAACAGGCGGTAAATTAAGACCATGTATTTCTTCAATAGGAGGTAAATTCTTAACATCTTCATCTTTAATACCCTTTACTTTCATAGATTTATTTGCCTCTTGCATATCTTCAGGACTGAGAAATAGAACACCCCTTTTCTTCGGAGTTGGCTTAGGAGTTGGCTCAGGAAGTGTCCAATTATTTTCATTTGTAAACATATTATTCAATAAAATTTCAGCTTCATCCGGTGTTCTTTCCCTGAAAACAGAACCAACACAACTATCCAGGTGGTCTTTGGAAGCATCGGTTAGTCCATTATAAAAGATATCAAGTATTTCATTTTTCTTAAGAGGATGATCACGCAAAGCATTAAGTAATTGGAGAAGCCTCCCCCAAGCTTGTGGGAGACTCTCTTCTTCAATTTTCACAAAATTATATATTTCCCTCAAAGGAGCTTGTTTCTTATGAGCAGGGAAATATTTAGCAAAGAAGTAATAAATCATGTCCTGGGGACTACGCACACAACCAGGATCAAGAGAATTAAACCATGTCTTAGAATCACCCTTTAATGAGAACGGAAATATTTTAAGGATATAATAGTAGCGAGTTTTCTCATCATTAGTGAACAGGGTGGCTATATCATTTAATTTAGTAAGATGTGCCACAACAGTTTTAGATTCATAGCCATAGAAAGGATCAGATTCAACCAAAGTAATTATATCAGGATCAACAGAGAATTCATAATCCTTATCAGTAACAAAGATAAGTGAAGTAGCATAAGCAGGATCATATTTCATTCTAGCATTCAGAGTTTTTTGTTTAAGATTAGCTAAAAATTTCTTAAGATTGCTTCTATCATTGCAAGCAAGAAAATCTCTAGCGGTTTCTTCATCCATAACATAGCCCTCAGGCACAACAGGCAATTCATATTTAGGGGGAGAGTCTTCATCATCACTTTCATCAATATTATCAGTTTCAATAATTTCATTCTCTCTAGCCCTAGCAAGTTGTTCATCAAGAAATTCACCAAGTGGCACAGTAGTATCAAGCATAGAAGTAGTTTCATCATAAGTATCATGCATAGCAAAAGTGGCATCATCAATAACATGCACATATTAGAATTAATAGCGTAGCAGGTTTAGGTGTCGCAAGCTTACTCAAAATGTAAGGTGAATCAAGTGCGAGCTAGATGGCGTTCCTTACCTCCCTCGTAGTTGAGGGATAAATTTTGGTTTTCTCGTCTTTCAAGTTCTTCATAGTGACCAGCAGATATAAATCCCAAGTGACTCAAAGAATAGAGCTATGCTCCCCGGCAACGGCGCCAGAAAATAGTCTTGATAACCCACAAGTATAGGGGACCGCAACAGTTTTTGAGGGTAGAGTATTCAACCAAAATTTATTGATTCGACACAAGGGAAGCCAAAGAATATTCTCAAGTATTAGCAGTTGAGTTGTCAATTCAACCACACCTGGATAACTTAGTATCTGCAGCAAAGTAGTATGGAAGTAACAGTAACGATAGCAAAAGTAATATTTTTGGGTTTTGTAGTGATTGTAACAGTAGCAACGGAAAAGTAAATAAGGGAAGAACAATATGTGAAATGCTCATAGGCATTGGATCGGTGATGGAGAATTATGCCGGATGTGGTTCATCATGTAACAGTCATTACATAGGGTGACACGGAACTAGCTCCAGTTCATCAATGTAACGTAGGCATGTATTCCGAATATAGTCATATGTGCTTATGGAAAAGAACTTGCATGACATCTTTTGTCCTACCATCCCGTGGCAGCGGGGTCATAGCGGAAACTAAGGGATATTAAGGCCTCCTTTTAATAGAGTACCGGACCAAAGCATTAACACATAGTGAATACATGAACTCCTCAAACTATGGTCATCACCGGGAGTGGTCCCGATTATTGTCACTTCGGGGTTGCCGGATCATAACACATAGTAGGTGACTATAGACTTGCAAGATAGGATCAAGAACTCACATATATTCATGAAAACATAATAGGTAACAGATCTCAAATCATGGCACTCGGGCCCTAGTGACAAGCATTAAGCATAGCAAAGTCATAGCAACATCAATCTCAGAACATAATGGATACTAGGGATCAAACCCTAACAAAACTAACTCGATTACATGATAAATATCATCCAACCCATCACCATCTAGCAAGCCTATGATGGAATTACTCACGCACGGCGGTGAGCATCATGAAATTGGTGATGGAGGATGGTTGATGATGACGATGGCGACGGATTCCCCTCTCCGGAACCCGAACGGACTCCAGATCAGCCCTCCCGAGAGAGTTTAGGGCTTGGCGGCGGCTCCGTATCGTAAAACGCGATGAATCCTTCTCTGATTGTTTCTCCCCAAACACGAATATATGGAGTTGGAGTTGAGGTCGGTGGAGCTCTAGGGGGCCCACGAGGCAGGGGGGCGCGCCCCCCACCCTCGTGGAAAGGGTGTGGGCCCCCTGGCCTTGATTCTTTTGCCAGTATTTTTTATTATTTCCAAAAATAATCTCCGTGAAGTTTCAGGTTATTGTGAGAACTTTTGTTTCTGCACATAAATAACACCATGGCAATTCTGCTGAAAACAACGTCAGTCCGGGTTAGTTCCATTCAAATCATGCAAGTTAGAGTCCAAAACAAGGGCAAAAGTGTTCGGAAAAGTAGATACGATGGAGACGTATCAATCATTATCTAATGATGTTATCCCATTCATCAAATGACAACACATGTCTATGGTTAGGAAACTTAACCATCTTTGATTAACAAGCTAGTCAAGTAGAGGCATACTTGGGACACTCTGTTTTGTCTATGTATTCACACATGTACTAAATTTCCGGTTAATACAGTTCTAGCATGAATAATAAACATTTATCATGATATAAGGAAATATAAATAACAACTTTATTATTGCCTCTAGGGCATGCCTAGCTCTTTTGCCCTAAATATCATCACCATGGGCTATTGAAACATTTGGATTCAGAGAAATTCCAAAATCTTCAAGCACGGTATTCCTGGAGTCACTATGTACTTACTTAAGGATGATTTGCTTCTCCTATCTCGCACAATTAAAAGCAAGTATGTCACGGAGTTCAGAACTTGGAAAGAGCTACATCTCAGTTAGTTCCATCATACTAGATGGATACCTGATACGTCCATTTTGCATCATGTTTCCTTGTTGTTATTTATAATGTTTTTATCCATAACAATGCTTTTTGGAGTAATTCTAATGCCTTTTCTCTCATAATTTACAAGGAACACACCAAGAGGGAGAATTCCGGCAGCTGGAAATCTGGACCTGGAAAAGCTACGTCAGGCCACCTATTCTGCACAACTCCAAATGAGCTGAAACTTTACCGAGATTTTTTTATGGACTATTTGAGAAATATTGGAGCCAATAAACACCAGAGGGGGGCCACCCGGTAGGCACAACCCACCTGGGCGCTAGGTCCCCCCAGGCGCGACCTGGTGGGTTGTGGCCTCCTCGGCCCACCTCCGGTGCCCATCTTCTAGTATATAATTCATTTTGACCTAGAAAAAATAAGGAGGAGACTTTTGGGACGGAGCGTCGCCGTTTCGAGGCGGAACTTGGGCAGGAGCACTTTTTCCCTCCGGCGGAGCGACTCTGTCGGGGGAACTTCCCTCCTAGAGGGGGAAATCATCGTCATCATCATCAGCAACAACTCTCTCACCTTGGGGAGGGCAATCTCCATCAACATCTTCAATAGCACCATCTCATCTCAAACCCTAGTTCATCTCTTGTGTTCAATCTTGTTACCGGAACTATAGATTGGTGCTTGTGGGTGACTAGTAGTGTTGACTACATCTTGTAGTTGATCACTATATGGTTTATTTGGTGGAAGATTATATGTTCGGATCCATTATGCTATTTAATACTCCTCTGATCATGAACATGTTTATCATTTATGAGTAGTTACTTTTGTTCTTGAGGTCAGGGGAGAAATCATGTTGCAAGTAATCATGTAAACTTGATATGTGTTCGATATTTTGTATCAAAAGGGTGGTTTGATTTTCAAACACCAAATGCAACTTCGATGTGGCACCTCTCTCGCAAAGCGCACAGTATTACTTGCTCCCACCCTCTCGTGTCGGTACGAAGGGAATCCTAAGCTATGAATGCATGCCCCCTCCCCCTCAACCGAGGTTCACCTAGCAAAGTGTGAAGTAGCTAGCAGCCCCCTCCTCCCTCGTGTTGCACGAAGGGAATCCTAAGCTATATATGAATGCATGCCCCCCCCCAACCGAGGTTCACCGTAGCAAAGTGGGAAGTAGCTAGCAGCCCCCCTCCCTCGTGTCGGCATGAAGGGAATCCTAAGCTATGAATGCATGCCCCCCAACCGAGGTTCACCTAGCAAAGTGTGAAGTAGAGCTAGCAGCCCCCTCCCTTGTGTTAGCACGAAGGGATTCCTAAGTTATGAATGCATGCCCCCCAACCGAGGTTCACCTAGCAAAGTGCGAAGTAGCTAGCAGCCCCCCTCCCTCGTGACGGCACGAAGGTAATCCTAAGCTATGAATGCATGCCTCCCCCCAACCGAGGTTCACCCTAGCAAAGTGTGAAGTAGCTAGCAGCCACCCCTCCCTCGTGTCGGCATGAAGGGAATCCTAAGCTATGAATGCACATGCCCCCCAACCGAGGTTTACCTAGCAAAGTGCAAAGTAGGTAGTAGCCCCCTCGTGTGGGCACGAAGGAATCCTAAGCTATGAGCATGCCCCTCCCCCAACCTAGGTTCACCTAGCAAAGTCTTAAGTAGCTATCAGCCCCCACCCCCTCGTGTCGCCACAAAGGGAATCCTAATTAAGCTATGAATGCATGCCCCCAACCGAGGTTCACCTAGCAAAGTGCGATGTAGCAACCCCCCCACACACACCACACTATCAGTCGGCGGGCCAGATAGGCATATATCTCACCAAGATGGATCGTAAAACGACCAAGAATAATCCACCTTGGTCTTACAACCTCTCTCTTGTAGTTGGTCAAAGTGATGGCCGTCCATGCGACCCCGGAGATGGGCTAGCTCGCCAATAATCACGCAAGTAGCTAGTCCCCGAAGACAACCACTGCATGCGTGTGGCCCAAACATATGTATGGGGAGGTGTGTTTTTGAGTAACAATTAGCAACTTTGATGTGGCATAGCGATTCCGAACTAGAAATCCCCACACTGAGTGAGGGTTAGGTTGACGATGCATATGTATGTCACACCACACTTCAAGCCAACGACGGGGATTCATATATGCATCCATGCATGCATAGTATATGCGCTCAAACTTAATTAGGTCTGAATCTCACCATGACCTATACTACGATAACACGAACCAAATGAAGAATCTGCCATGGTAACCTATCTTGTTGTTGGTCAAGGTGATCATGGATGTCCGCGCGGGCCCACAAATATATAGGCTTGTCGTCGATAACCACGCGAGGGAGTGTATCATTCGTAGGCAACCACTACATGCATATGTATGGAGGTGATGCATGCATGCATGTTTGAATACACAACATTGATCTGGCGCGTGTGTCAAAAATCGTACACTAGCTCCCCACACCGCGAAATCGGTTCATGATGGTGTCGTTGTACTAGCCACTTCGACTCGATGGGAGGGATTCATGCGTACACATGCATGTGTATGTGCTCAAAGCGTATCATGCATGTCATCCCAGAGCAAAAATAATAATCCCCTCCTAAGTCAATTAACCTCTCTTTTGTCGCAAAAGAAGTGATGGACCAAGCGGGCCCACAGATGGAAAGCATCGATATCGCTGATAACCTCTTAAGTGGTTGTGAGAGGACAACCACCACCGCTTTGCATGTGGGCCAAACATATATATGTTGAATACCCAAAATGCACAACTTTCATGTGCCACATGCCTCAAAAACCGTAAACCATGCACCCACACAGCGTGAGGTTCATATCAAGCGTACTACATATGATGGTCCCCTTCCCCCCTCTTCACTGCATACTATATGCTCCTGCCATAATATATGTACAACCCAAAAGAATCCTCATCGATGGAGAAATTAATTAACCTCTCCCGATGTAGGTCAAAGTGATGCATGCATGCATCAACGATGGCCTCATGGGCCCACAGATGGAAGCGTCACACGTGAGTGCCCTAGCTAGGATATATATGCATGTGGCCCAAAAAGGTGTTGTCTGATGTTTGAATAACCAATTTCACAATTTTGATGTGGCACGTGCCTCAGGAACCAAAAAGTCCCGACACTGAGTGAGGTGTACTTGTTCACGGACACATACGTCTAGTATATATGCCAGTCCTCTACCACCTCTTCGACGCATACTATATACCACCATAACTGTGGGGACCCCGACTCATAAGTCGTGATCACCGAATGCACGTGTACAGTGATCCCAGAGATCAATGCTCACTAAACACAGAGAAGCTGAATAACAAGAGTCTTACATCCATACATACCGTCTTACACAAATTATGACCATTATGGTCAAGTCTTACATTGATAAGGCCTTAAGGGCTGAACATCAAATGAAACACAAGCAGCAGAAATCTTCTTTGATAAGTAGAACCCATGCCATCTGCCTTAACCCTACAGGCATTCTGACTGGGAAACGTCCTAGGTCGCATGTTCGTCTCCAAAGAACTCTTCTTCGAACTCCGGCTCTTCCATTCCTGGCCAATTAAATAACTAATGGCAAGCCAATGAGTACTTTGAATGTACTCGCAAGCAACCCATGTTTTGGTCCAAGATGTAACAATAAATGATATAGGTAAACTTTTGCAGAAAGCTAGTTTTGAGTGCAATGACATGTTCAACAACTTGTAAGACATGCATCAGGAGAATTCAAGTAACCATGAGGACAGGTTACAGATATCAACATAAATAGAGTGGGCATCAACCCAACTCACTCATGTCAAGTCCCTTGACTTGACCCAAGTAGTTTTATCAACACACACACACGGTTTGTAAAACTCTGGACGTAGTTTAAGCAGCATCGCCCAACTGTCCTTGACCGTGGACACGGCTATTCGAATAGTTTTACACTCTGCAGAGGTTGCACACTTTACCCACAAGATCCGGGGAACTTCCGTGTCATCCACGACCCGCGGTACCTCAAGTACCCGGGGTAAGCACCCGATCACTATCTTTCCCTAGACGACACTAACAAGGAGTCCACTCGTTTTTCCGTATCCTCATGATGTACATCATACGAGACTCACTCGAGATCGTAACATACGAGAGGGGACGCAACGGTGTATCCGGTGACCTGTAAAAACAGTCATGGCCGCCTACCTGGCACGACCCCGTCCCGAGAGAGAGCACCAACTCTCCCCCGTCACTAATAATGCAGGCTCCAAGCTAGTATCGGCCTAGGTAATCAATAATGCCCTTTCCCATACAAGGGTAGAGTGGTTGCGCATGTAAGGTTGGGACAGTCGACAAATCTTAAATCTAATCCGTTTTTGAAAACAACACACACTTGCCTCGGTACACCACTTCGTCATCAAGTGGTTACCCAACTCATCATCTCCCTCGGGCATAAGTGGCACCCGACGGGGTTTTCGAAAAGCCTTTTGAAAGTACTTTGTCTCCTTCACCATGCATATACCCGTCCTTTTAGTGTAGCATCTACTTTAGCATCCTATCTACTCCCACCAGCATAACCCTCATAAGAAGGTAGGGTGATGCACAATGCAAGTATCAACGAGGAAGTAACGGTGGCAAACCACCCCATGTGGTCACCACAGTATCATGTCTCCGATGCAAGCAATAAAAGTGCTATATGACATGCATAAAAAGGGTTTCATAGACATGGTCAAAGGGCTGCTTGCCTGGCTCAACAAAGTCTTCTGGGTCTACAAAGTCTTCTGGTCCAACTCCTTCGCCAGCAACGCAATCTATCGTCGCAAAATAATAACGAGAAGAATAAGGCAATAATAAAATAGAAAAACCAAAGTGCTCAGAAAAATGTCAACTCATTTTTTGTTAAATACTAGGGTGAAAACTAAGAAGGGGAAAATTCCTAGTTTTGGATTTGGAGTAGCAGAATAGGAGAAATGGATTTTCAGAGGGGTTTAAATATATTCAAATTTGAATTTGAATATGAACAGTACATAAAAGTTGGTTGGTCATGAATGAAAGTTATACCATTAAATAGGTGGGATTTTTACAAGAATTTAGGAACTGGAATTATTTCATTTGGATTATTATTTAATCCTGTGGAATTTTTGGAAAAGTGACAGAAAAAGAAATGGAAAAGGGCTCAGGCTCTTGGGCTGTAACATGCAGCAAGAAGTGAGCCCACCAGAGAGGCGGCCCAACAAGGTGCCGGTGCACGCTGCGCCAGTTTAAACCGACGGGCGGGGCCAAAGGCGTCAGCCGAGACAAAGGGGCGATGGAGGGGTGAGGCTGACAGGCGGGGCCCGCCTGTCATCCCTAACCCTGCGACAGAGGGCCGGCGGGCTCACTGGCAACGATGCAGAGCACGGCGAGGTTAAAGTAGGGCAGTGTTGGACTCAACGCAGAGTCGCCGTTCAGGTGGAGGTGGTTGCGGTCGCCGGGGTGGCCTGATTCGTCGGCGACGAGGTCTCGCGGCGGAGGAGCTTCGGGCTTCGTCGGTTCCGGCCGTTTCCGGCTGCAAAAGAAGCGGGGGAGAAAGGGGAAGTGATCAGTGAGCCGCGGTGGTTCCAGATCGAGGGAGAGGAGCGGCGGAGAGGGCCTGTACCCTGAGATCGACGGCGACCCAAGGCGGCGGAGCTCGAGCTCGATCTTGAGCTCGGGCTCGTCTGGAGAGGGGTGAGTGGTGTAGGGGGGTGATTAAGGGAGTGAGAGAGCGAGTGGTGAGGAGAGTAGGGCTCGGGGAGGCCCTTAAATAGGTGAACGGCGGGGTGCCATGGAACTGTGCCCCGGTGGGCTCCTGCTCGTCGCCATAGGGCTCGGGAGGAGCTGGCGCCGTGTCTGGGGTGTTTGTGGGGTTGGTCCAGGGCGAGGGGAGAGAAGAGAGGGAAAGCAGGGGGGCCAGGGCAACGCGCATGTGAGCTGGCCACTGGTGCTTCAGGCGGCGGCAAGTCTTGGCGAATCTGGGCGAGAGGAGGGAGAAGGAGGAGGGGACCACGCTGTGGTGTATTATGGACGCCGAGGAGCATCGCCAGGCTACTGGGAGGCCCGAGGTGGCGGAGGTGCTTAGAAGGCTACAAGCATGGAAGTGCATCAGAGCACGCCCAGCGTGCAAATGGCCGGCATGCCATTTTTTGGCAAGGTGGGCACGGCCAAGCATGTCTGGTAGCTCTAGGGAGGAGTAAAGAATGAGGGGAGGAGCATTGGATGCCATGGATGGCCATTAGGAGAGGAGAGAGGTAGAACAAGAGGGAGAAATGGGCTGTCCAGAGAGAGAAAGTGGGGTTTTACCCATCCAATAATTGAGCTGTGGATTTGCCATTGTTACTGGAGGTGAAAGGGGACTAGGACAGGTTGTGGTAAAAAGTGGAGCTCATGGAGGTTAGTGGAAGAGCCCCAAACAGGGTTTTTGGTTAACATGCAGAAGGTGTTTGATAGGGTTTGGGGGTACTTGCACTAATTTACTACTTGTGGCACTTGGCAGGGGTGTTTGTCATGACAAAATGACAGGGAAGAAGGAAGATAACCTCATTTGGAAGAGTTTGCTAATGAAACTTTGGGAAACCCTAGAAATTAGCAGAAATGAACTTGTGTAGATATAGTTGATCAAATCACTTCTCCTTGATGCACCACTTGGTGTAGTGGCCTCATTTGGTCATGTTTACATGCTCACAAAAGTTGGGGTCAAGGACAGAAAGTTGGTAGTACAAAGTTGTTCAAATTTGATTCTGGTCAGAGAGGGTTTTGGGGCATTTTGGTGAACCAAAATGACCTTGATTGACATGAGGCTTTGCAAGGTGATCACAATATGCATTTGTGACTTGCTGGATTTTCCTTGGATTTTTATGAAGATATTTCCTGTAGAAAATTTCAAATCCTTGAAATGGGCAGAAATGGTTTTGGGAGGTTTTGTCCAATATTTTGAACATGACCATGTGTTGAAACTCTTATATATGGGAAATATATGCCCACTGAGTTTCCCTGATTTTTGCCAAATATTTTTAAAACCATAAAATATTTTTCCCTATTAAAGACCATTTCTGGCCTTAAGAAAAAGCTTTTAAACAAAATAGGAAAATTACTTTTAAAATTATATTTTTTTGTGGTTTATGGGAATCCTATATCTAATAGGTTTCAAGTATACTCTTTGAAATATTTTTCATACCCCAAATCAAGTACTTGTAGTGCAAACCTCAATTCAGGGGTTTTTGGAAAACTATTTTTTTTAAATACTATTTGGCCAAATTATTTTTATAAGAAAATACTATATTGCACTATACACATGGCATGATCATTGGGCGAAGTTTGGGGCAAGGAGATGAAGTCTGAGAAGGTGGAGTAGTTGACTTTAAAGAGCACCTGAAAAACCACAAAGAGAAAACCAACTCCAAATAAAAGCCAAATAATGCAAAAGTTTTTGTTGGTCCAAATTTTCATGCTTTATTAATGCAAATGAAATGTTACAAAATGTAGGTGTGATGACATACCCCTTACAAGAATCTCGGCCCCGAGATTCCTAAACTAGGCTTTAAAGAGATACGGAAACTCGGATCTAAGGTAGTCTTCACGTTCCCAAGTTGCTTCTGCTTCAGTGTGGTTGCTCCACTGGACCTTGAAGTACTTGACGGTGCGACTTCGAGTGTGTCGCTCAGCCTCATCCAAAATGCAGATGGGCCTCTCACGGTAAGTCAAATCAGGCTGAAGGTCAATGGCTTGGTGATTGACGTCCTTGTAAAGATCAAGCTTGTCTGGGACTTGGAGACACTTCCGGAGTTGTGACACGTGGAATAGGCTGTGCACATCGGATAGTTCAGGTGGCAGTTCCAACTGTTAAGCCACTTCTCCGCGTCGTGCGGTGATCTCGAAGGGGCCGATAAATCTTGGTGCGAGCTTTCCCTTAACGTGGAAACGCTTGGTTCCCTTAAGAGGAGTTACTCGCAGGTATACATGGTCTCCGACTTGGAAGTCTACTTGTCGGCGACGAGTGTCAGCATAACTCTTCTGCCTTGACTTGGCAGTCTTCAAACGCTCTCTGACAAGCTGGACTTGCTCTTCTGCTTTACGGAGGATATCAGGCCCAAAGACTAGTCCTTCTCCGGTCTCTGACCAATTGAGGGGCGTGCGGCATTTCCATCCATATAACACCTCAAATGGTGCCATCTGAAGGCTTGACTAATAACTGTTGTTGTAGGAGAACTCGGTAAAAGGGAGGCAATCTTCCCACCTAGCTCCATATGCTAGGACACAGCTCAAGCATGTCTTTGAGTATCCGATTCACTGTTCGCTCGACCTCCGATTCGTGGGTGGAAAGCAATCTCTGAAAGACAACTTGGTTCCCATGGCCTCTTGGAACTTCTTCCAGAACCTCGAGGTAAATTGGGTTCCTCGATCTGACACAATCTCCTTAGGAACACCATGAAGACTTACGATTCTGTCGATGTATAGAGTTGCCAGCCGGTTGCCATCATAGGTAGTCTTGACAGGAATGAAATGGGCTACTTTGGTCAAATGGTCGACTATAACCCAGATGGAGTCATGACCCTTATTTGACCTAGGTAACCCAGTGATGAAATCCATTCCGACTTTATCCCATTTCCGCTCGGGAACCTTGAGTGGTTGGAGCAATCCAGCAGGTCGCTGATGTTCAGCCTTGACCATTTGGCATACATCACACTTTGCAACATAGGTGGCAATCTCCCTTTCCATCCCATGCCACCAGAATCTTTCCTTCAGGTCTTGATACATCTTGGTTCCTCCAGGATGGATGGAATACGGGGTGTCATGAGCTTCTTGCAAGATCAGATTCTTGAGCTCAATCTTGTTGGGCACGCAAATGCGATTCCCAAACCACACAACTCCTTGCTCATCCTCTGAGAAACTTGGGGCTTTGCCTGCCTTGATCTTCCTCCTGATGCCTTCAATACTATCGTGTCCCTTCTGAGCTTCCTTAACATAATCCATCAAGTAGGCCTAACTTCGAGGTTGGCCAAGAATCCTGGTGCAACCAGTTCCAACCCGAAGCTTTCAAGTTCCTCATACAAGGCGGGTAGCCTGTCCTTAAGCATAGCATTCAAGGAACAAGCCTTTCTGCCTAATGCATCTGCTACCACATTAGCCTTTCCAGGGTGGTATTGAACACTAAGGTCATAATCCTTGATCAACTCTATCCATCTTCTTTGCCTCATGTTCAATTCCTTCTGAGTGAAAATATACTTTAGACTTTTGTGATCCGTGTATATCTCACACCGCTTCCCTAGGAGGTAATGTCGCCATGTCTTCAAGGCATGAACCACTGCTGCTAACTCAAGATCATGAGTAGCATAGTTCTCTTCATGAGGCCGTAGTTGTCTGGATAGATATGCTACGACTCTGCCTTCTTGCATCAGGACACCACCGAGTCCGGTTCTTGATGCATCACAACAGATCACAAATTCCTTGTGAATATCAGGTGTGGCCAGAACTGGGGCGGTGGTTAATCTCTTCTTCAGCTCCTGGAAGCTCTCTTCACACTTTGGTGTCCACTCAAACCTCTTGTCCTTCTTCAAGAGCTGGGTCATAGGTCGGGCAATGCTTGAGAATCCTTTAACGAACTTGTGGTAATATCCCATGAGTCCGAGGAAGCTTCGACTTCCTTCACATTGCTTGAGTTTGCCATTCACCGTGGCTTGAATCTTGGTGGATCTCATCGACAACCCTTCGCATTCAACACATGACCCAAGAATCCAACCTCATGCAGCCAAAATTCGCACTTGCTGAACTTGGCGTACAGTTGGTGCTCTCGAAGCTTTTCTAGGACCATCCTCAAGTGTTGCTCGTGTTCTTCTTCCGTCTTCGAGAAGACAAGAATGTCATCAATGAAGACGACAACAAACTTGTCCAAATATTCCATGAAGACCTTATTCATGAGGTACATGAAGTAAGCAGGGGCATTGGTCAATCCAAAGGACATGACCGTGCACTCATACAGGCCGTATCTAGTTACAAATGCCGCCTTCGGAATATCTTGGGGTCTGATTTTCAGCTGGTGGTACCCAGATCTGAGGTCGATCTTGGAGAACACCTTGGCCCCATTGAGTTGATCAAACAGATCTTCAATCTTGGGAAGTGGATACTTGTTCTTGATTGTAACTTCATTGAGGGAGCGATAGTCAATGCACAAGCGGATGGTACCGTCCTTCTTTGCCACAAACAGAATAGGTGATCCCCAAGGGGAGGCACTAGGGCGGATAAATCCCTTCCTCAACTGCTCTTCCAGTTGCTTCTTCAATTCTGCTAACTCCTCCGATCCCATTCTATAAGGCTTCTTATAGATGGGTCCTGCTCCGGGCATGAGTTTGATGATGAACTCAATGTCTCGGTCAGGAGGCATTCATGGTAGCTCATCAGGAAAGACATCGGGGTATTCGCATACTACCGGGACTTGCTCCAATCCAACTTCAGTCAGACAGTTGACTTGGGTGGCTTGAGCAAAGGAGGGGCTGGAGGCAAATTTAACTTTGACTCCTTGCTCATTGGTCACAGTGACAGTCCGGTTGGCGCAATCTAACAAGCCTTGGTGCTTGATGAGCCAATTCATTCCTAAGATCACATCCAAGCCTTGTGATCTTAAGATGATAAGGTATGCTAGGAAATCTACCCCGTTAATGACAATTCCGACTCCCTTACATCCTACCTTGGCTCTCATCTCTGCTCCGGGGGTTTGTACCACTATAGGGTTATTCAGGGGTGTAGGGGTCATGCCACTTTTTAATGCAAACCTTTGGGTGAAAAATGAATGCGTGGCTCGTAATCAAACAAGACGATTCAAAAGTGCAGAGTTGATAAGGAACGTACCAAGCACGACGTCCGGGTCTTCCTGGGCTTCTTCTGCAGTGACATGATTCACACGACCCTTGCCGTTGTTGGGAAGGTTGCGGGGAGCTTGGTTCCTTGGTGGCATTCCACGGCCTTGTCCTGGGTTCTGCGCATTGGGGCGCGGGGTGTCGGGCTTCTTGTTGGGGCAATTCTTGGAGTAGTGTCCTGGCTGACCACATCCAAAGCAAGTGACTTGATTGGGGTTGCTGCTCTTGCCGGTATTGTTATTGGGGTTGTTGTAAGCTGGCCTAGGGTTGGAGTACTGCTGAGGTGGATAGTTGGTGCGGGGTGTAGGAGCTCTTGGCTGCTGATAGGTTGGCTTGACCGGGGCTGGCTGCCACGGGCGAGGCTTCGTTCTTCGGAGCTACCCTTGCCGATCATCTTGCGCTTACGGGTATCATCCAAAGCACGTCGCTTGTCCTCAAGCATGAGTGCCTTGTTCACCAGATCAGGAAAGGTCGGCAGTCACACACAACAAGCGAGTACTGTAGAGTCTGGTTAAGGCCTTCCATGAAGCGCTCTCTTTTGGCAGCATTAGTGCTGACATCTTCAAGAGCATATCTTGACAGAACACTGAACTTCTGCATGTACTCCTTGACAGTGCTACTTCCTTGCTTCAGGGCTCGGAACTCACGCTTCTTGATGGCCATGATTCTGGAAGGAATGTGGGCCTTGCGGAATTATGCCTTGAAGTCATTCCAAGTGATGTTTTGCTCAGCATGCATGGCCTTGAATCCATCCCACCAAGCTCTAGCAGTGCCCCCGAGACAGTGAGCAGCGTACGCCACCTTCTCACGGTCCTCAGTGCATCTGACTAGTTCCAGCAGATCCTCAATGGTGCGGACCCAGTCGTTTGCATCTAGGGGTTCAGCAGTCTCGATGAAGGTGGGTGGTGCATGCTTCTTGAACTCCACCAACGTGGAACGTCCATTGTCGTCCCCCCCCCCCCCGGCTGGCGGTTGATAGCCTCAGCAATCATCTGGAGGGCTGCAGTGTTGGCTTGGCGTTCCTCTCGGAAGGCTTGGAGAAGCTGAGCCATGTCCATGTTTGGAGGTGGTGGCGGTGGTGGAGCTTGTCCTTGGTTTGGTCCCGACTGGCTCTGCTCGGCTTCTTCTGTCTTTGGGTAGAGGTACCAGTACGTGTTACAACAGGCATCCTGTTGGAGCGGTCAAGGTCTCATAATTGGCAAAAATGGGGAAAGCAATATAGATGGGACGCCTAGTAAGGGGGTTGGTATGATACTAATTGTTTTCATGCAAGGGCCAAAAGGCCAAACACATTCATTAAAGTCCAAATGGGTGATGTAGTCGCTTACAAGTTCCCGAAGGAAAGCACGACGTCCATCAAACACATCAAAAGCAAACACAACACTACATGGTTTCATATGAACCATTACAAGGACTCGACTTTGCATAGGGGTACACGACATATCCTACCGTAGGGGTTACTAACGGGCATATTCATGTTGCGAATGATGCCTAAGTGGTGGAATGCTCGGTCGCGTAGTCTGGCTCTTCTGGGTCTACCTCCTCATCATCATCATCCCGACTTTCCTCTTCACTTGAAGGGGTGGGGAAGTGGAGGAGCTCAACACGGTGTTGCTTTGCCGGTGGTGCGAAGAGCTTGCGGTATTCCTTTGCGCTCATGCGGTGTTGCTGTGGGGGTCCTCCATCCTTTGGGGGTCTTCCGCCTCGGTATGCGATTGCGGGTTGTCCAGGGGGAGCACCTTCCTTCTTGATCCTATCCGTCTTCCCTTGTGCTTGGAGAAGAAGTGCCTTGGTCTCATGAAGTTCCTTTCGGAGCTCCATTGATTCCGAGGCCAAGTGTTGTGCCAAACTATCGGCACAAAGGCTGAAGTAGGTCTGGAATCGGAGTGGAAGTCCTTCTTCTAATGGTGGAACTGGTGCACTGCTCTCATCCTCACCCTCCTTCTGATAAGGCAAGAAGTGGGTTGCCAACTCGTCTGCCATCTCGGGAAGAAGGTCTCGGAGGCGGGTGAGTGCCTTGAGGGTTGCCGTCTCAACGGCAAGAACCAGAGTTGCCATCTGGGGTCCCTCGAAGAACCAGCTTGTTGGAGAGTCATTAGCCTTTACGATCACTTCCACATGATATTCCGTCTCGGTGTCATTGGTCCAATGCTCACGGTAGGTGAAAATGGGGGCTCGGTGAAACTGGCACTTCTTGAGGCTATCCTCGAGAAGCACGGGAAACCGTGGTCGAAGTCTTTGCACGGCAGCCATCTACAAAGGTTGAATGGGAGAGGTCAATAAGGGAAATATATCTTGGGTTGGGTAAGCTTTAGAAAAGAAGAGAAGTTTATACGGTCTCAAGCTAGCTAACGTCCATGCTAACTAAGGCTTCCTAGAGTCAGGATGGCTCTGATACCAGCTCTGTGGGGACCCCGACTCATAAGTCGTGATCACCGAATGCACTTGTACAGTGATCCCAGAGATCAATGCTCGCTGAACACACAGAAGCTGAATAACAAGAGTCTTACATCCATACATACCGTCTTACACAAATTATGACCATTATGGTCAAGTCTTACATTATAAGGCCTTAAGGGCTGAACATCAAATGAAACACAAGCAGCGGAAATCTTCTTCGATAAGTAGAACCCATGCCATCTGCCTTAACCCTACAGGCATTCTGACTGGGAAACGTCCTAGTTCGCATGTTCGTCTCCAAAGAACTCTTCTTCGAACTCCGGTTCTTCCATGCCTGGCCAATTAAATAACCAGTGGCAAGCCAATGAGTACTTTGAATGTACTCGCAAGCAACCCATGTTTTGGTCCAAGATGTAACAATACATGATATAGGTAAACTTTTGCAGAAAGCTAGTTTTGAGTGCAATGACATGTTCAACAACTTGTAAGACATGCATCAGGAGAATTCAAGTAACTATGAGGATAGGTTACAGATATCAACATAAATAGAGTGGGCATCAACCCAACTCACTCATGTCAAGTCCCTTGACTTGACCCAAGTAGTTTTATCAACACACACACACACGGTTTGTAAAACTCTGGACGTAGTTTAAGCAGCACCGCCCAACTGTCCTTGACCGTGGACACGGCTATTAGAATAGTTTTACACTCTGCAGAGGTTGCACACTTTACCCACAAGGTCCGGGGAACTTTCGTGTCATCCACGACCCGCGGTACCTCAAGTACCCGGGGTAAGCACCCGATCACTATCTTTCCCTAGACGACACTAACAAGGAGTCCACTCGTTGTTCTGTATCCTCACGATGTACATCATACGAGACTCACTCGAGATCGTAATATCCGAGAGGGGACGAGCAGTGTATCCGGTGCCCTGTAAAAAAGTCATGGCCGCCCTACCGGCACGACCCCGTCCCGAGAGAGAGCACCAACTCTCCCCCGTCACTAGTAATGCGGGCTCCAAGCTAGTATCGGCCTAGGTAATCAATAATGCCCTTTCCCATACAAGGGTAGAGTGGTTGCGCATGTAAGGTTGGACAGTCGACAAATCTTAAATCTAATCCGTTTTTGAAAACAACACACACTTGCCTCGGTACACCACTTCGTCATCAAGTGGTTACCCAACTCATCATCTCCCTCGGGCATAAGTGGCACCCGACAGGGTTTTCGAAAAGCTTTTTGAAAGTACTTTGTCTCCTTCACCATGCATATACCCGTCCCTTTTTGCGTAGCATCTACTTTAGCATCCTATCTACTCCCACCGGCATAACCCTCATAAGAAGGTAGGGTCATGCACAATGGAAGTATCAACGAGGAAATAACGGTGGCAAACCACCCCATGTGGTCACCACAGTATCATGTCTCCGATGCAAGCAATAAAAGTGCTATATGACATGCATAAAAAGGGTTTCATAGACATGGTCAAAGGGCTGCTTGCCTGGCTCAACAAAGTCTTCTGGGTCTTCAAAGTCTTCTGGTCCAACTCCTTCGTCAGCAACGCAATCTATCGTCGCAAAATAATAATGAGAAAAATAAGGCAATAATAAAACAGAAAAACCAAAGTGCTCAGAAAAATATCAACTCATTTGTGTTAAATACTAGGGTGAAAACTAAGAAGGGGAAAATTCCTAGTTTTGGATTTGGAGTAGCAGAATAGGAGAAATGGATTTTCAGAGGGGTTTAAATATATTCAAATTTGAATTTGAATATGAACAGTACATAAAAGTTGGTTGGTCATGAATGAAAGTTATACCATTAAATAGGTGGGATTTTTACAAGAATTTAGGAACTGGAATTATTTCATTTGAATTATTATTTAATCATGTGGAATTTTTGGAAAAGTGACAGAAAAAGAAAAGGAAAAAGGGCTATGTGCCTGCTGGGCCAGAACAGCCGCAACGCAGCAGGCCCAGCCAGAGAGGCGGCCCAGCGCACTGGTGCACGCGCACGAGCCAGGTTTAAACCTGACGGGCGGGGCCCAGGCGTCAGCGAGACAGAGGGGGCGATGGAGGGGTGAGGCTGATAGGCGGGGCCCACCTGTCATCCCTAACCCTGCGACAGAGGGCCGGCGGGCTCACCGGCGACGATGCAGGGCACGGCGAGGTTAGAGGAGGGCAGGGTTGCACTTAGCGCAGAGTCGCTGTTCAGGTGGAGGTGGTTGCGGTCACCGGTGTGGCCTGGTTCGCCGGCGACGAGGTCTCGCGGTGGAGGAGCTTCGGGCATCGTCGGTTCCGGCCGTTTCCGGCTGCAAAAGAAGCGGGGGAGAAAGGGGAAATGATCAGTGAGCCGCGGCGGTTCCAGATCGAGGGAGAGGAGCGGCGGAGAGGGCATGTACCCTGAGATCGACGGCGACCCGAGGCGGCGGAGCTCGAGCTCGATCTCGAGCTCGGGCTCGTCTGGAGAGGGGTGAGTGGTGTAGGGGGGTGATTACGGGAGTGAGAGAGTGAGTGGTGAGGAGAGTAGGGCTCGAGGAGGCCCTTAAATCGGTGAACGGCGGGGTGCCGTGGACCCGTGCGCCGGTGGGCTCCTGCTTGTCGCCACAGGGCTCGGGAGGAGCTGGCGCCGTGTCTGGGGTGTTTGAGGGATTGGTCCAGGGCAAGGGGAGAGAAGAGAGGGAAAGCAGGGGGCCAGGGCACCGCGTGTGTGAGCGCGCTCACTGGTGCGCTCGGGCGGTCGGCGCGCGTGCGAGCTGGGGCGAGAGGAGGGAGAAGGAGGAGGGGGACCATGCTGTGGCGTATTGCGGACGTCGTGGAGCATCGTCGGGCGTGCTGGGGAGGCCCGAGGTGGCCGGAGGTGCTTGGCAGGGGGCGGCTACAGTGCGGGAGCGCACTGTAGCACGCTCCAGAGCGTGCAAATGGCCGGCATGCCATTTTTTTGGCAAGGTGGGCACGGCCAAGCATGTCTGGTAGCTCTAGGGAGGAGTAAAGAATGAGGGGATGAGTATTGGATGCCATGGATGGCCAGTAGGAGAGGAGAGAGGTAGAAGAAGAGGAGAAATGGGTTGTCCAGAGAGAGAAAGTGGGGTTTTACCCATCAAATAATTGAGCTGTGGATTTGTCATTGTTACTGGAGGTGAAAGGGGACTAGGACGGGTTGTGGTAAAAAGTGGAGCTCATGGAGATTAGTGGAAGAGCCCCAAACAGGGTTTTTGGTTAACATGCAGAAGGTGTTTGATATGGTTTTGGGGTACTTGCACTAATTTACTACTTGTGGCACTTGGTAGGGGTGTTTGTCATGACAAAATGATAGGGAAGAAGGAAGATAAGCTCATTTGGAAGAGTTTGCTAATGAAACTTTGGCAAACCCTAGAAATTTGCAGAAATGAACTTGTGTAGATCTAGTTGATCAAGTCACTTCTCCTTGATGCACCACTTGGTGTAGTGGCCTCATTTGGTCATTTTAACATGCTCACAAAAGTTGGGGTCAAGGAGACAAATTTGGTAGTACAAAGTTGTTCAAATTTGATTCTGGTCAGAGAGGGTTTTGGGGCATTTTGGTGAACCAAAATGACCTTGATTGACATGAGGCTTTGCAAGGTGATCACAATATGCATTTGTGACTTGCTGGATTTTCCTGGATTTTTATGAAAATATTTCCTGTAGAAAATTTCAAATCCTTGAAATGGGCAGAAATGGTTTTGGGAGGTTTTGTCCAATATTTTGAACATGACCATGTGTTGAAACTCTTATATATGGGAAATATATGCCCACCGAGTTTCCCTGATTTTTGCCAAATATTTTTAAAACCATAAAATAATTTTTTTCCTGTTAAAGACCATTTCTGGCCTTAAGAAAAAGCTTTTAAATAAAATAGGAAAATTACTTTTAAAATTATATTTTTGTGGTTTATGGGAATCCTATATCTAATAGGTTTCAAGTATACTCTTTGAAATATTTTTCATACCCCAAATCAAGTACTTGTAGTGCAAACCTCAATTCAGGGGGTTCTGGAAAACTAATTTTTGAAAATACTATTTGGCCAAATTATTTTTATAAGAAAATACTATATTGCACTATACACATGGCATGATCTTTGGGCAGAAGTTTGGGGCAAGGAGATGAAGTACAGAAGGTGGAGTAGTTGACTTTAAAGAGCACCTGAAAAACCACAGAGAGAAAACCAACTCCAAATAAAAGCCAAATAATGCAAAAGTTTTTGTTGGTCCAAATTTTCATGCTTTATTAATGCAAATGAAATGTTACAAAATGCAGGGTGTGACAATAACACAAACAAAAAAGATTCTACCTTGCTGATCAAATTAACCTCGCTGCCGGCTGTTCATCAAAGTGGTGGACGACGGCCTCGCGGGCCCACAGTAAGTGTCACACGCGAGTATCGAGTGTCGTGTAGGACAACCATCGACTGCATGTGGCCAAAACATTTATGTATGAAAGGGTTGTGTAATGTTTTAAATAACGATTTCACGACTCTGATGTGGCACCAGCCTGCTAAACAAAACGGCCAACCCACATGGTGGCTCACAACTCATAGTGTACTGCGAGCCACCCACCACCCCCAGACGCACACACCCACACACACACCGCGGATCCACCGCAACTACGATGCATGTTAAATAAATTATCTCGCAGTGAACATACATGTTACCAAAGGAGGGACGTTTTAATTTCAAAAAAATCACAGAGATCATTAAGACGTTTTAGTACATTGATTGATTGATTTTCTATGCGTATAATGTGCAAAAATCAAATTTGAGCTACATGCACACGTGACAGTACACCTAAATGGATTGCGAAAACACATGCGTCTCATTGGGTGCATGTTTACTCCCCGTGCAACAAATTTCAAACATTGAGAATCTTGATTTTTCCAAAACTTATTTGAAGTTCATGAAACTTATCGTGTTGTCATATGGACACCAATACAAAGTGACATTGTAATTTTTTTGTCAAATTTGAGACCAGTTTTGGTGTAATCTTTATCTAATTATAGACGGGGGATTATTAGTAATTGGGAACCAATATCCCAAACGGATTATTTATTCGAGCCGTGGGCGTTAGACCAACAATGGATACGTGCCATGCTTCGGTTAAGCAATAAAGCGGCAGCATTAATCATCCAAATAGAATAACAATATATGTGCCGCCGCACGACCCGTGTGGCGTGCGAGCAGGCATGAGTTGACGGGACGCATGCGAGCAGTCCGCCGCAGCGAAGACGGGAGGCGTGCGTGCAGGTGTGTGAATTGACGGAGGCGTGCTCACTGCGCAGTGTCGAGGCGTGCGAGTAGCTGTGTGAAACTTTGGTAGGCATGCCAGCAGTCCAGTGCGCAGGCTCACCGGGAGGCGAGCCATCGGTTTGACCACCGCCCACCTCTCTCCCACAACTCCCACTACTCCATATTAAAGGTGCGCCTGAGCGGCCGCACCCCCCATCCTCACTATGCACACACAATCCTCTCTCTCTGCTTGCATCCTCGACGCCGCTCTCAGTCCTCAAAGCCGTCAGTGTATGAGGATGCCGCCGAAGCGCCCCATCGGAGGGAGTGGCGATGTCAGGGCTACCGGAGCACGGCATGGAGATGGAGACAGAGGTTGCCACCATCGCTGGCGAGTTATCACTGCACCCTGACATCATCGACGGCGTCGAGCTTCCACAGCCGGAGGCGGAGGTCCACACCGACTCCGACGACCACTCCGGCGACGACTCCGACGATGACGGACAGCTGGTTAGTCATCTATACCCATTTATGTGTCAAATAGATCATAGGGTTTCTCTGGTCACTCCTGCCTCCCCCTTTTTGGAATAGAAATCCTCTGGTTATGTTCTCCCAATCCATGAAATCCGAGTAAGTTTTGTTAGATTCGTGTAGTGTATTGATTGTTTGAATGGTACAGGTGATAAGTGATTAGTTGTTTCATCTGTGCAAATGATTTCTGCTAGTAATCCAACTAGGGTTAGTGTTCGTGCTAATAATTCCTAGCCAGGACTTGACAATTGATTTAGAATGACCTACATATGTTTGTGCCATTATTTTCTTCAAGATTGGTCTGTACATAGACGAAGGTGCTAGAAAATTGAGCCATAATCTCTGAATATGTTTAAATAAATAGCCATAAATTCCTAATCCTACTTCACGACATGTAATCAGTGATTGATGCCAAATTTGTCTTACTATATGTATAGGTGTTGTCTGACGATGTGGACAGCGAGGATGAAGATGCCCAGAGAAGGTACAAGAGGCGAATCCTGAGGGAGCTTTGTGCGGGAATGCATAACATGCGTATTAGGACCTGGAACGACAGCTACGGGTGCTCATTCTGCAACCACAAGATTCATGACGCGTATCTAAGTGTTCTGCGCATGCAAGAGGACGGGTCATTGGCTCCATCAAGCAGAAGTATTCTCGCAGGGTGGCGCGCGGCGCGTACGCCGAGTACCTGGAGAAGCTTCAGGATCGTGTTGGCCGCATGTGAGATGAGATGTGGGATGGATCGAACTATGTACGCTTGAATATGCTTAATGACGGTTGAACTATGTATTTATGGTTGAACTATGCTTATGTACGTGTACGCTTATTATCTATGTCTGAGTATGTTAAATATTTTGCCAAATTTTGGTAAAAATTACAACGGGGGACCAATAAACCAGGACGGAGGTAGTACGTCAATCACACACGGTTTCCAAAATTGGAACCGTGTGCAATGACTATCATTTTGCCTGCTGCATCAATCACACATGGTTCGCTCTAGCAAATCGTCGCCCCCAAAATTCTTTGTGGGACAGAAAACCCTCACCACCCAATTCAAAAAAGAAAAAAGAAAACCCTCACCATCCCCACGTCACAAAAAACCTCACTCCGCCCGCCACCCCCTCAGCCCCTCCGGCATGTTCCCCATTCACACCTGCACAAGCTCCTCCGCGTCTATGCCATGGCACCGCCTATCGCGGCGGTAAACACTTAGCTCGACACCTGCCGCCACCGCCAGGCTGCCGGCAAAGCCCACCGCATTTTGCCACTTCCGCTTGTCGCCGCCTATCGCCATCGACTTTCTGCTCGCGGTCGACCCAGCTCTGCTCGGTTGGGGAATCTGCCGTACTGAGGGTTCTTTCTTGTGGACGACAAGGTAACTAATTTAACGAGATATTATCTCATCTCTTATCCCAGTTCATCTGCCTCCTTTAATCACCCGACGGAAATCGATGTGAATTCATTTTTATTCGAGCTGATTTGAGGGTTTTCTTTCATTCATAGAATGTACAGTGCGCCGATACTTCAGGACTTGGCGACCGCCACAAGAGATTCCATCTCATCGTACCAGATAACTTGAGGACACGCGCGGTATGTTCAATCTCACCCTAAATCGGTTGGCATGGCCTACTTTCCTGGACATAATCTAAATATTGCTACATTTGGATAAAAGGTGCCACATGTACCATATACGTCAAAGGGGATTTTCCCCCTCTTATTTCTATATTAGGCAAATTAATGATGTATTGTTCTTTCGATTACTCTCATATTTCCATGAGATCATGTTTACCCTATCTGTTAAATTATAGACTTTTGTCCTTCGATTTCAACTGCTATACAGTTCTTTCAATTTGAGCCCATATTTGCATGTTACCATATTTTCTTTAACAACCCTACCATTTTCTGCAGGACATCCCTCGCTATGCAACAGATAATGTAGTGCACAATTTTTCCCTTTGCATACATCAAGGCTCTAGGAATGTCATACTGCGCACAAACCATGGATTTACAATCGTTGCTACTGTAAGACTTGATGAACGTGGTCACTCCTATTTTGGCACTGGCTTTTGGAATGAAGTTGCAAAGTTTTATGTACTGAAAGCTGGCACTAAATTGCACTGCACATAGAAGGGCCTGGTCATGAGATATATGCTAACTTCCCGACAAAATTATCCGTCCAGACTTTGTTCGAAGTAAGTTTTCTTTTCAACTATCTGCATATGTTGACCTACCCAACAATGTCAAATGAATTGTGTAGTATTTAAGAAACCAATTGTTATTCCCTTATCTTATTATATTCCTACCTAATAACCTCTAGTTACCAATACACTTTCCTATTGCCCTGTTTTAACTAAATATTCCCTGTACTCCCATTTCTATCAGAAAGCGCTGCTGACAAGGAGACCCCGGAGGTGGAGAACGAGGCTGCCAACAAGCGGAGGCGGGGCGAGCTAGAACCGCAAGCGACTCCAGCAGGCCTAGACTTAATTAGCAGCCACCCTGATGATATGTTGAGAGTCATCATCTCCCTCCTCCCAATCAAATATGGGGCACGGACAACCCTCCTTTCCCGGTGGTGGTGCCCCCTATATAACTCCAGCCCTCTCGACCTCATCGACACCCACGAGATCTGCCATGGCTATCGTAAAAGCTTGGATGCGTTCTCCAAGATCCTCGGCAGTCACCTTGGCCCGACCAAAGGCCTTAGAATGGGCAAGTTCTGTTCCAACGGCAAGGACCAAGCCTAGCTTGACGACTGGTTCCGATCCCCCGCCCTAGTTCAGCTCGAGGAGCTCACTGTTGATGATGGGCATATGTGGTCTCTGCCAACATCCGCACTCCTCCTCGCGCCCATGCTGCGCGTTGCCAAGTTCAGGAACTGCCATTTCCCGCCCCTTAATGACGCGCCCGCTCTTATTCTACCATGACTGAAGCACCTCGAGCTCGTCGTCGTATGCCTCTCAAAGGGTGACATGGAGCGCCTGCTCCGTGGCTGTACTGCACTCGAGTACCTTCGTCTTCAGGCGATCAATGGGTTGAGTACCTTCCACATCACCTCCATGACTCTCTGGACTATTTATGTGTGTTGCTGGTGCGGCAGGAAGACATCACAAAAGGTGGACCACGGTATGGTCATCCAGGACACACCTGCACTTGAGAGATTACTTGTAGTTGATCAAGAAGGTCCAACAAGAATCAATGTCATTTGTGCGCTGAAATTGACAGTGGTGGGCTACTCGTCTGACAAATACTCCAAACTTGTTATTGGATCCACACCCGTTCAGGTACAACAGCAGCCTTCTACCTCTCCTTCTACAAATTAACATTATTTCTAATTTTGAAGATGTTTGTTTGTCTGTCATTCAGAAAATGATTCCGACAAGCTTGACCCCAAAACTGCGCACAGTGAAGGTCTTGGCACTAGAAGCTATCGGGCCCGACCTGGAGCAAGTTGTCAGTTTCCTGAGATGCTTTCCGTGCCTGGAGGAGCTATATATTGAGGTGATGTTCCTTTCCTGTGAAATGTTAACCATAAGGGAGTTCAATTTGTGACACCTTTTTCCAAGTTTACAATGACAATGTACTACGATTTCTGAAGGTTCTTTTGGAGGATTTCATTACATACACCCCCCCTATTGGTTGCTTGTTCCATATAGTTACAATCAATAAGAATTTCTCCTTTGGATTCATCTGTACTAGTTTTCTTAGGGAACTTTACATCCACTCCAACCTCTTGTGAAGAAGGCTACATTTTCTAGAATGTAATCAAATGCTCATGTTAATCATGTCAGATTGAAGATGGCATGTTAGTGCATTTTACAAATCCTGCAAACCAGTGTTCAAAACTGCATATAGGCACTAACACGTTTTCTTCTTTTGCAGATAAGATTAGGCCCAGTGGTGGATAATGTGATACAATATAACAATCACGTTGAATGCCTAGATCTGCATCTCTCAGAAATTACTTTGAACTCCTACCGAGGGACCTTACCGGAGATTATATTCGCTAGGTTCTTTGTTCTTAGAGCAAGGGTGCTGAAGGAAATGAGGTTTGCCCTACATTTGTTTCCCAAAAATGAATGGTCTGTTGATCAGCGCTGGCGCCTGCGGCAGAATGGAGTAGGCTCCAAAAATGCTGAATTTCATTTTGGGTCTTTGGATGACAGAGTAACCGGAAGTCATCGGGTCAACCCCATACATGACTTCTCAGTGGCTGGCCCTTTGCAAAAATTGTGAGGTTTCGAAGCCAGACTTAGAAGCGGTGATATTAGTTTGAACCTCTCTGATATCCATGTTCAGGGCATCATCGCGAGTGTTTGCAGCTGATGAGCTGAATTTCATTTCTAATATCAGTTTGAACCTTGTAATCTTCGAATTTGAGCCATATAACTCTGGAATTTGAACCTTGTAACATTTCGAGCTTTTGTGGTACAATCGTTGAAATGGCATCGTATGAGACTCGTATATTGCTAGAACTATTTTGACCTTAATATGCAATGGTCTTAGATTTTATTAACCATTCTCGAATCAGTTTACCTTGTTGATCTCACAGCACACGATTTGTATAGCTAACTTGACTGCGATCTTCGACATTATTGCACACAGTTGGTTTCTTCCACCATGTGCACTGTAGAGCGCAGAATTAATTATCACACTCGAGTGTCCACGCCTGGGGTGCGGTGTTGTCAAGCATGCACTGGATTCTGGAATCCTCCACTATGAACGTCGTGACAAGACGTGATGATTACAGGCCGGTCGGCCCCCATTTATTACAGCGTCCATTTAACCTACCCTTGTGTCTCTTCAACCTTTCGATCACGCCCCACCATTGCAAGAAGCACACCACCATGAGAAATTCTTAGAGGGTATCCTGCGCGGCTCCAATGGCGCTTCGAGCGGCTGCCGACGACGAGCAGCAGTTCACCATGCGTGCCGTGGTGGACACCCACAGAAGGTTCATGGACCTCTCGGTGGTGTACACCAACGACCCGGTCTGGGCGGAGCACTCCATCCACATCATGGAGCTGTTACTTGCCGAGGAGAATTACAAGGTGGTCGGGTTCGACCTCGAGTACACCTGCGCTCGTGTCGGGTCTCGTCCCAAGGTCGTCGTCGCCCAGATGTGCATGCGCCACCACGTCCTCGCCTTCCACTACTGCCTGGCCACAAGGCCTTGTGAGCGTTTCGCCAGGTTTGTCAACAGCCCCCACTACTTGTTTGCTATGGTGGACATCACCAACGATGTAAAGGCGCTCGAGAGTTTGGGCATCGCCTGCTAGAATCTTGTCGACATCCAGGGCCAATACAAGATCTGGGGCAGCAAGGAGCATGAGAAGGACTCACTGGTTCACCTCGTTGAGGCCATCATTGACTCCTACTACAGAGACATGAAGGATTTGTGCAACAAGGACAAGCGTGCCTGGCACTCGGCCTGGATGGAGAAACTCGAGAAAGCTCACGTCGTGTACGCAGCCATGGAGGCGTACATGAGCTACGACATGTACCGGTGGATAGTTGACATGAGGAAGTCCCTCCTTCCCCAAAACAACTAGGGATACAGCCGGAAGCAGAGCAATGGCAAGCGTCGTTGCAATAATAAGTAGATGATTAGATCCTTGTTTCTCCTACTTTAGTATGCATGTAATTGCTTACTTTGGTGTGTGCAAATGTTATGTGTGTAGTCACTTGTGTAATTGTATGCTTAATTTGGTTATGTAATGCTGTCTTTTTAAGTATATATGTTGATGCTCTGTAGACAGAGCATAGATGGTGTGCGGACAAAGAAAATCACATCGCACACGGACTAAACAATGGAACCCATCGGTGATGTTTTCATCAATCACTCACAATTGTATACCAGCAATCGTTTGCTCACAACACACACGGCTTGTTAGAGGTAATCGTGTGTGTTCTTATCGGTCTTCGCACATGTTTCTGATTACAGACCTGTTTGCCTCGTATCACACACATCTTGTTCATTTGAACCATTTCTATTCTCATGTCTCAACACAAAAAGTTCATCCGAGTGAACCGCATGCCATATATCGCACACACCTTGAATATTGCTGACCGTTTCTTTTGTGTTGCCTAATCACAAACAGTTCATCCGAGTGAACCGTATGATGTACATCGCACAAACCTTCATCTGGCTCCCATTTCTTTTGTTCCTCATCATCGCAAACGGTTAATTGAGCTGAACCGTATGCCCTGCATCGCACGCGTAACTAAAATCTGAACCATGTTTGATGCATCCTCCATCGCAAACGTTTTGCATCATTTCTGTCGGTTTTCATACAGCGCCGTTTGCGATTATTGCATCGCACACAGTTTCTCGAAGGGTCTCTGATCGTAGTGTCGCGCTAGCAGCATCCTGCAGTAGTGAAACACAATTTGCCTATTGAAACTCTAGCAGGTCCTCCTCCACCTAAAGGTGATCCTGTGTTTGAATTAAGACAATTGCCAGACACTTTGAAATATGCTTATCTTGATGAAAAGAAAATATATCATGTTATTATTAGTGCTAACCTTTCAGAACATGAAGAAGAAAGATTATTGAAAGTTCTAAGGAAGCACCAAGCTGCTATTGGATATACTCTTGATGATTTAAAGGGCATTAGTCCCACTCTATGTCAGCACAAAATTAATATGGAACCTGATGCTAAACCCGTTGTTGATCACCAACGTCGGTTGAATCCAAAAATGAAGCGAGTGGTAAGAATGGAAATCTTAAAACTTCTGGAAGAAGGTATAATCTATCCTATAGCTAATAGTAGATGGGTAAGTCCTGTTCATTGTGTCCCTAAGAAATGAGGTATTACTGTTGTTCCTAATGATAAGAATGAACTTATTCCACAAAGAATTGTTACAGGCTATAGAATGTTAATTGATTACAGAAAATTAAACAAAGCAACTAGAAAAGATCATTACCCTTTGCCTTTTATTGATCAAATGCTTGAAAGATTATCTAAGCACACACACTTTTGCTTCCTAGATGGATACTCTGGCTTTTCACAAATACTCGTTTCTCAACCTGATCAAGAAAAGACTACTTTTACTTGTCCCTTTGGAACTTATGCTTATAGACGTATGCCTTTTAGTTTGTATAATGCAGCTGCTACCTTTCAAAGATGTATGACTGCTATCTTCTCTGACTTTTGTGAAAAGATTGTTGAGGTTTTCATGGATGACTTTTCTGTTTATGGGAAGTCTTTTGATGATTGTTTAAGCAATCTCGAGCGAGTTTTGCAGAGATGTGAACACACAAATCTTGTCTTGAATTGGGAGAAGTGCCACTTTATGGTTAATGAAGGCATTGTTGGGTCATAAAATTTCTGAAAGAGGTATTGAAGTGGACCAAGCTAAGGTTGATGCTATTGAGAAAATGCCATGTCCTAAGGACATCAAAGGTATTCATAGTTTCCTAGGTCATGTTGGTTTGTATAGGAGATTTATCAAAGACTTCTCTAAAATTTCTAGGCCTCTTACTAATCTTTTGCAAAAGGATACTCCTTTTGTTTTTGATGATGATTTTCTTGAAGCCTTTGAAACACTCAAGAAAGCCTTAATATGTGCACCTATTGTTCAACCACCTGATTGGAACTTGCCTTTTGAAATTATGTGTGATGCTAGTGATTATGTTGTTAGTGTTGTTCTAGGACAAAGAGTTGATAAGAAATTGAATGTTATTCATTATGCTAGTAAAAACTCTAGACAGTGCTCAAAGAAATTATGCTACTACTGAAAAAGAATTCTTAGCAGTGGTGTTTTCTTGTGATAAATTTAGATCTTATATTGTTGATTCCAAAGTAACTGTTCACATAGACCATGCTGCTATTAAATATCTTATGGAAAAGAAAGATGCTAAACCTAGACTTATTCGTTGGGTTCTCTTGTTACAAGAATTTGATTTACATATCGTTGATAGAAAAGGAGTTGAGAACCCAGTAGCTGATAACTTGTCTAGGCTTGAAAATGTGCTTGATGACCCACTACCTATTGATGATAGTTTTCCTGATGAGCAGTTAGCTGCAATAAATGTTTCTCATAGTACTCCTTGGTATGCTGACTATGCTAATTACATTGTTGCTAACTATTTACCACCTAGCTTTACATACCAACAAAAGAAAAAAAATTCTTCTATAATTTAAGACATTACTTTTGGGATGACCCACATCTAGATAAAGAAGGAATAGATGGTATTATTAGATGTTGTGTACCTGAGCATGAACAGGGACAAATCCTATGGAAATGTCACTCCGAAGCTTATGGAGGGCATTATGCTGGAGATAGAACTGCTCACAAGGTATTGCAATCTGGATTTTATTGGCCTACTCTCTTCAAGTATGCCCGTAAGTTTGTCTCTTCTTGTGATGAATGTCAAAGAGTAGGTAATATCGGTAAGCGTCAAGAAATGCCTATGAATTATTCACTTGTTGTTGAACCATTTGATGTTTGGGGATTTGATTACATGGGACCTTTTCCTTCCTCTAATGGGTATACACATATTTTGGTTGCTGTTGATTATGTTATTAAATGGGTAGAAGCTATTCCAACTAGTAGTGTTGATCACAACACCTCTATTAAAATGCTTAAGGAAGTTATTTTCCCAAGGTTTGGAGTCCCTAGATATTTAATGACTGATGGTGGTTCACACTTTATTCATGGTGCTTTCCGTAAGATGCTTGCTAAGTATGATGTTAACCATAGAATTGCATCACCCTATCATCCTCAGTCTAGTGGTCAAGTTGAACTTAGCAATAGAGAAATAAAATTATTTTTGCAAAAGACTGTTAATAGGTCCAGGAAGAATTGGTCTAAGAAATTAGATGATGCACTTTGGGCTTATAGAACAGCTTATAAAAATCCTATGGGTATGTCTCCTTATAAAATGGTTTATGGAAAAGCTTGTCATTTGACTCGAGTTAGAACATAAAGCATATTGGGCAGTTAAAGAACTCAACTATGATTTCAAACTTGCTGGTGAAAAGAGGTCATTTGATATAAGCTCTTTAAATGAATGGAGAACCCAAGCTTATGAAAATGCAAAGTTATTCAAAGAAAAAGTTAAAAGATGGCATGACAAAAGAATTTAAAAGTGTGAGTTTAAAGTTGGAGAATATGTTCTTATGTACAACTCTCGTTTTAGATTTTTTGCAGGAAAGCTCCTCTCAAAATGGGAAGGCCCATACATCATCGAGGAGGTTTACCGGTCTGGAGCCATCAAAATAAATAACTCTGAAGGTACTAACCCGAAGGTTGTCAATGGGCAACGAATAAAGCATTATATCTCAGGTACGCTTATAAATGTTGAAAGTAATATTATCCAAACTTTGACACCGGAAGAGCACATAAAAGAGTCCTTCCGGAACACTCCAGAATCATGAAAATAAAGAGGTACGTGATACGGTAAGTAAACGGACTCCAAAAAATCCGCAAAAATATTTTTTATCAGTTTTGGAATATTTTAAAATTTTGGATATAAAGAAACTTCCAGGAAGCGTCCCCTGGTGGGCACAAGACACCAGCCTGGCGCGCCCAGGTGGGTTGTGCCCACCTGGGACACCTTCTGTACTCTGTTTTTCTTCTGTATGCTTGTACTCCAAGATAAAAAATCTATATATACTTCCCGAACCTGTTGATCACCGTATCGCAGAGAAATCCTCTTTTCTATTTTCCCTTGTTGTTTTCTGTCAGATCCCATCTCCATGGCCTCTTCAAGCTCTTCCAAGGACAAGTTCTTCAAGAACGTCATCAACCCTTATTTGCGGGAGGTGGTGCAGCACCCTCAAACCATCCAGATGCAGGAGGGGGTGCTATACATCCGCGATGAGCAAGGTCCCAAGGGCACGAGAACTATGGAGGCCAGGCTTGAGGCAATGGAGTAGGAAGTCTTCCAGTGCAAGGGGATGGTGGAGCGTGGGCTCAATGCTAATCACCTTATGATCGCGGACCTTTCCCGTGATCTCAAGGTGGATGGGAAGCCCATGAAGGACATCGTCTTCACCTTCAATGAGCGAATCAACTTCCTCCAAAGTCAGATCTATGCTCCAAAACCAAGTCTTTGAATATGAGGCGAGGTTCAAAGGTATGAGTTTGGCTGTTAGTTGCAGGACCCGTGAGACTCACTCCTCCTCTTATGATGGTGGACCACTGCCATGGAAGTCTGAGGACAAGATCTCTCCTTCATCACCACCATCATCTTCTTCACCACCAAAGGAGAATTGAGTATCGGTTATAGGCACTCCCCTTGGCTTCCGCCAAGCGTGGGGGAGGTGCCCCAGTATCGTATCATCCCACTATCTTTTTGCTTTTACTTATCTTAGTTCGATCATTTGCTTTTAGATGAAATAAATTTAGTTTGATCCTTTCTTGTTTGAGAGTTTGCTTAGTGATCTATCCTTGTAATCGTGTGCAAGTTATATAATGAAGTTAGTTTGAGTTTTTGCTTTCTTTACTCTCATGTTGCAAATAAAGAAAAGAAATAAGAAAGAAAAATAGAAAGAAAATAAATAGAAGAAAGGAAATAAATCAATAAGATTATATACTAATCCTATGGTAGGTGATGGCACCACATAAGGAAAAGTATAAGTAGAAAATTTTATTAGAGATTGACAAACATAGCATTTGTTAATGATGCAACTCATGAAAGAATTAATAAGGGAAGAGAAGATACACATATATATATACTATCCTAGAAATCTTTTGTGATTGTGAGCCTTCATCAACATATTATATGCCAAAATTGTTGACGTTGGACAAGGAGTTTATGTTTGTTTATATTCACATAGAAGTCGTATTGTCATAGATTCTTTAACATATGATGCTTTCCCCTACCTTTGCTAGCCAAAAATTCTGCACTAAGTAGAGATACTACTTGTGCATCCAAAAACCCTTAAACCCAAAACTTTTTCAAGTGTCCACCATACCTACCTAGGGATTGAGCAAGATCCCTCAAGTAAGTTGTCATCGGTGCAAAAAGGCAATAAAAATTGCCTCTAAAAGTGTGGGATCATATAGTGTAAGAGAAAATTGAGCGTTGTACGAACTTGGATGACAAAGAATAAAAGCGACAGACTGCATAATAAAGGTTGTCATCTTAAGGGGCAATACAACGTGACGTTCTCTTGCACTAAGGGATTGAGCATACAAACAAATAAGCGCATGGCAACCTCTGCTTCCCTCTGCGAAGGGCCTTTCCTTTATTTTTATGCACTTACTTTTATGCAAAGAGTCAAAGTTTTCCTTCTATTCCTTTTATTTTTCTCCTTCAGCAAGCATCATATGGTCAGGAAAGATCTAGGCACATATGTCTAGTTGAATATAGATAGCATGAGTTATTAATGTTGGCATCACCCTCGAGGTGAGTATGTTGGGAGGCGAAACTATAAGGCCCGATCTTTATATATGTTCGGTTGAAATGTTTTGCTCATGCGTACGAGGTGAGTGTTAGCAATCATAGAAGACTATATGATGGTTGAGTATGTGGACTTGCCTAAAGGCTCTGACACATGACCCTTCCTGAAAAGATGATGAATTCCAGTTGCAAAGTTGATTGAGAACATAGTTTGTTGGTTTCTAGTAGAGTTTTTGCTTTATACTTCGATTGTGTGATGAACTATTACTTATTCATGAGAAGTATATGATAAAAGTTCTATGATAAAAGTCCTATGTTTAATTCTGTTGTTGTTATAATAATCAACATGATGCTTCTATGTCCATATTTTGTTTTTATCGACACCTCTCTCTCAAAGCATGTGGACATGTTTTTCGATTTCGGTTTTCGCTTGAGGACAAGCAAGGTCTAAGCTTGGGGGAGTTGATAAGTCCATTTTGCACCATGTTTCCTTACTATTATTTACATTTTTTATCCATAATAATGCTTTTTGGAGTAATTCTAATGCTTTTTCTCTCATAATTTAGAAGGAACACACCAAGAGGGAGATTCCGGCAACTGGAAATCTTGACCTGGAAAAGCTACGTCAGGCCACCTATTCTGCACTATTCCAAATGAGTGAAACTTTACATAGATTTTTTATGGATTATTTGAGAAATATTGGAGCCAATAAACACCAGAGGGGGCCACCCGGTGGGCACAACTCACCTGGGCGCGCCAGGCCCCCCAGGCGCGCCCTGGTGGGTTGTGGCCTCCTCGGCCCACCTCCGGTGCCCATCTTCTGGTATATATGTAATTTTGACCTAGAAAAAATAAGGAGGAGACTTTCGGTAAGGAGCACCGCCGTCTCGAGGCGGAACTTGGGCAGGAGCACTTTTGCCCTCCGGCGGAGCGATTCTGCCGGGGTAACCTCCCTCCCGAAGGGGGAAATCATCGTCATCATCATCACCAACAACTCTCCCATCTTGGGGAGGGCAATATCCATCAACATCTTCAACAACACCATCTCATCTCAAACCCTAGTTCATCTCTTATGTTCAATCTTGTTACCGGAACTATCTATAGATTGGTGCTTGTGGGTGACTAGTAGTGTTGATTACATCTTGTAGGTGATCACTATATGGTTTATTTGGTGGAAGATCATATGTTCAGATCCATTATGCTATTTAATACTCCTCTGATCATGAACATGTTTATCATTTGTGAGTAGTTACTTTTGTTATTGAGGTCACGGGAGAAATCATGTTGCAAGTAATCATGTGAACTTGATATGTGTTCGATATTTTGATAGTATGTATGTTGTTATTCCCTTAGTGGTGTCATGTGTACGTCGACTACATGACACTTCACCATGTTTGGGCCTAAGGGAATGCATTGTGGGGTAGCAATTAGATGGTTGGTTGCGGGAGTGACAGAAGCTTAAACCCCAGTTTATGCGCTATTTTGTAAGTGACCGATTGGATCCAAAAGTTCAATGTTATGGTTAGAATTTATTCTTAATACTTTTCTCGTAGTTGCAGATGCTTGCAAGAGGGTTAATCATAAGTAGGAGGTTTGTTCAAGTAAGAACAGCACCTAAGCACCGGTCCACCCACATATCAAATTATCAAAGTAGCGAACACAAATCAAACCAACGTGGTGAAAGTGACTAGATGAAATTCCCGTGTACCCTCAAGAACGCTTTGCTTATCATAAGAGACCGTTTTGGCATGTCCTTTGCCTCGTGAGTATGATGGAAAGTAAAATTGTGCCGAAGTGTTAGAAGAAGAATGCATTAAAATGTTTGGCACTAAATATTTCAATGATGAGCATGATTGCAATGTTGTTAGTATGAAGTCCTTGAATATCCATGATGCTAATGATATCCAAAGCCACAAGCTTGGGGATGCTATGTTTAATGAAGATGATATTTTTAGCATCCCAAGTTTTGATATGCAAATTTATTATGATGAAAGCATGCCTACTATTTATGATGATTATATTGATGAAAGTGAGTTTGGAAGAGTGTCAACTTTAGGAAATAATGATCCCACTATTTTGGAGGATGTTGAATCTTATAATATTTATGAAAGTCGATTTGGAGAGATCATGACTTTATTTAGTGATGTATCCACTATTTCGGAAGAGGTTTCAATCGATTATGATGAGAACAAAGTTGCTACTTATGATGATTATTGTGATGAAACTTATGCTATAGAAAGTAGTGATGATTATATTTATAAAACTTGTCATGATTATGATTACCCTTTTTCTGAACATTACTCTTTTAATGTGGAAACAATTTATAGTATTCAAGTCTCTTATGATACTCCCACTATTCCGGATGAGAAGAATTTTGCTTATGTGGAGAGTAGTAAATTTTCTATGCAAGTAGATCATGAAAAGAATACTTTAGGTGCTGGTTATATTGTTGAATTTATTCATGATGCTACTAAAAATTATTATGAGGGAGGAATATATGCTAGTAGGAATTGCAATAATATCAAGTTTCCTCTCTATGTGCTTAAAATCTTGAAGTTATGCTTGTTTTGCCTTCCTATGCTAGTTGATTATTGTTCCCATAAGTTGTATGCTCACAAAATCCCTATGCATAGGAAGTGGGTTAGACTTAAATGTGCTAGTCATATTCTTCATGATGCTCTCTTTATGTTTCAATTCTTATCTTTTATGTGAGCATCATTTAAATCATCATGCCTAGCTATGGGCGTTAAATGATAGCGCTTGTTGGGAGGCAACACAATTTTATTTTAGTTTCTTGCTTTTTGGTTATGTTTAGGAATAAATAATCCATATAGCTTCTGTTTAGATGTGGTTTTATGTTTTAATTAGTGTTTGTGCCAAGTGGAACCTTTGGGAAGACTTGGGTGAAGTCTTTATGATCATGCTGTAAAAAACAGAAACTTTAGCGCTCACGAGTTTAGCTAAAACTTTTTACTGGAAAGTTCTATTTAGTTGATTCTTTTTGCAGATGATTACTAGACAAATTCCTCAGGTCCACCAATTTATTTTAGAATTTTTGGAGTTCCATAAGTTTGCGTTAGTTACAGATTACTACAGACTGTTCTGTTTTTGACAGATTCTGTTTTTCGTGTGTTGTTTGCTTATTTTGATGAATCTATGGCTAGTAAAATAGTTTATAAACCATAGAGAAGTTGGAATACAGTAGGTTTAACACCAATATAAATAAAGAATGAGTTCATTACAGTAACTTGAAGTGGTGTTTTGTTTTCTTTCGCTAACGGAGCTCATGAGTTTTCTGTTAAGTTTTGTGTTGTGAAGTTTTCAAGTTTTGGGTAAAGATTCGATGGACTATGGAATAAGGAGTGGCAAGAGCCTAAGCTTGGGGATGCCCAAGGCACCCCAAGGTAATATTCAAGGATAACCAAGCGTCTAAGCTTGGGGATGCCCCGGGTGGCATCCCCTCTTTCGTCTTTGTTCATCGGTAACTTTACTTGGAGCTATATTTTTATTCACCACATGATATGTGTTTTGCTTGGAGCGTCATTTTTTTTTCTTTTTTTTTCTTGCTGTTTGAATAAAATACCAAGATCTGAAATTATTAAATGGGAGAGTCTTTACCTAGTTACATAATTAACCGACTACTCATTGATCTTCACTTATATCTTTCGGAGTAGTTTGTCGTTTGCTCTAGTGCTTCACTTATATCTTTTAGAGCATGGTGGTAGTTTTATTTTGAAGAAATAGATGAACTCTCATGCTTCACTTATATTATTTTGAGAGTCTTAAATAGCATGGTAATGCGCTTAATCCTAATATGCTAGGTATTCAAGAATAGTAAAAACTTTCTTATGAGTGTGTTGAATACTAAGAGAAGTTTGATGCTTGATAATTGTTTGGAGATATGGAGGTGATAATATCGAAGTCGTGCTAGTTGAGTAGTTGTGAATTTGAGAAATGCTTGTGTTGAAGTTTGCAAGTCCCGTAGCATGCACGTATGGTAAACGTTATGTAACAAATATGAAACATGAGGTGTTATTTGATTGTCCTCCTTATGAGTGGCGGTCGGGGACGAGCGATGGTCTTTTCCTACCAATCTGAAGAAACTCACCCCACTCCGTCTGTACATGAAGAAATTCCAGCACCCGGACGACCGCCAGACACCGGACGTCCGACACTCTCCAGCGCCTGGACGACCGACGCCGACCGGACGTCCGACACCACATGTCCAGAGCCAAAACGCCGGACGTCTGACATGCACCAGACGACCGGACCCTCGCGAGCCACCGGACGTCCGATACCTGACGGACGTCCGACGCCTGTGCGCCCGCCCGTGTGTTGGGCCGAAGCCACTTACCCTTTCATTCGCATAGACTATATATACTCCTCCACCTCCTCCTAGTTAGGGTTAGCGTTGATTTAGCTCATTGTTAGATAGAGCTTCGCTCATCCATATCGGATCTCCTCCTCGTGAGAGACCGCAGCCTCTTCGGAGAAGATCCACCATGGATTCAAGACCCTTTACGGGAAGATCCCTCGTGGATTCAAGACCTCCTCTCGGAGATGAGCTACCGCCACTTGTATCGTCCGTTGTTGACTTTGGATCATGTATCTCCCTTTGTGTTCATTGATCTAGCACATGTGTGATTGATCTTGTTGGTTTGAGTGATTCTCTTGTGTTTTCCCCGTGATTTGCCTCGTGCTCTTTCGCTCGTTCTTCATGTTCCTCGTAGGGATCCTCTCCAAATGTGAAAGATCGTCCACATAGAGTTCCGCCCCACATCACTTATGCACCTTGGATTGTGGGATTCATCAGAACAAGGTCTTCACTCAACTAGAAAGCTGATACACTGAACCATTGTAGCTACTTGCCCCCGATTGAAGTCCTCAAACGGACATTTTCCTCAGCTGATGACAAGGGCAAGGCCTCTGCTGTTATTGATGAAGGCATTCATCCATTGGATGGTCAGTTTCGCAAGGTTGCATCTTACTCCACCAATGATGACTCTGCCACTCATGACTCTGCCGCCAACACAACCAAGCAAAATCCTCAAGGCACAGCTCCTAGGGTGATGACTGATCGTGAGCTACTCCTCAGTCCTCACCAGAAGGTTGATCGCAATCACAAATGGGTCAAGCGTCAGTTTGGTTCAATTCTTCACAACATGACTGCTACCCACAATGCAGTGAAGAAAAAACACTACTACCTCCATGAAACCTTCAACCGTACTTGGGTTGTTCTGTCTCATGTTTATAGCGAAGAAGATCTAAAGAAAATGGGTCTCAAGGAAGATTTTGACTGGTCTGCTCCTCCACTGAAGAAATACAAGAAGGTCAAGGTTCCTTCCTTGGTGGCCAGCTCCTATTCTTCATCACACGACACCGACGACCGGACATCCGACCTTTTCCGGACGTCCGTAACCTGTAGTTTCAGACTTCGGCTGATTTTTGTTTTGTCCATAACTAATTCATCCGGACTTAGATTTTTGCGTTCTTTAGCTCATTGAAAAGCTCTTGACATCCCCCTTCCAAGAAAAATACCACAAAAACCATTTGACTCCATAAATGTTTTGGAATTTTGGCATCTTTGCCTAGGGCTTCCACCACATCATCCGCTACACCACCACCGACTTCCGCAACATAACCAATTTTGTTCCTCATGGTTGTTTGAGTTGTGATTCGAGTCTCCTAAGGTGTTTTGGCTACTTAGGGACGGTTGCTTCTTCATCAACCACCATCGCCACTTCCGCATAGGCTTGCCAAACATACACTTCCGCCATCCCAGCTTAACCCAATTTTGTTTGTGTTGTGAGTTGTGTCTCCTAAGGTGTTTCGGCTACTTAGGGACCGTGCTTCCAACTCCGACACCGTGTATAGTCCACCATCTTACCCTCCACTTTTGCATTGCGTACTCCAAAACCACCATTGCATTTCCACAATCCCATTGAGCTTCCGCAACCACCACTGCATTCCCGCTACCACCATTTGACTTTTGTCCTTGAGATTTTGAGTTGTGGTTTTTCCGTTTCCTAAGGTGTTTTGGCTACTTAGGGACGAGTCTCCATCATCTTGGTATCTACATCAAGAACATCGCCACTCATCATCGCAACGGACGGTAACCTCGACGACATCATTGTACATTCCCCTTGCAATTGCATTGTTAACCCCTAGCCCATTTTGCGTCACTTGCCTATCGAGACTAGCCATTTGAGTATTGCCGGCAACGTTACGTGTGCACATTAGTGATCATTGATCTACACCATCCATTGCATACATACCATATCATATTGGTATCATATCATCCATTGTGCCACAAATTTGTTCCCGCATATACACAATTGCTATCTTGGTTTGTGCATTGTGCAAAGTGGCCATACATAGAAAAAAAGAGAATAAGCTTTTAAGAAAAAGAGAAAGAGAGCAAAGAGCTTGTAAGCAAGTGCCATAGCATCATACCACATTACATATAAGATTTTCATATCCGATCATCTTGGATCATCTTGAGAAACACCGGGAACCATACATTCATAGCATACTTGGGATACAAAGTTTATCCATTTTGCATATTATAGGTTGTGCACAAGTGTCGTATCCGCCTATTGAGCAATCGTGCTAGCGTCTCTCTTGAGTTGTGCAACACGAGCGTTTTGGTGGATTCCATATTTTGAGCTCATTCCTTGGTTGCACGGCCCCATTTATCTATCCGTGTGTGCGTTTCCGTGTGCCATTCTTTGCTATTGGTCTACTTGTTCTCTTGCGAATGTGTGAATCTCTTTCAACATTATTGGCTCTTGCTAACATTTTTGCATCAAATTTTTGTGCCACTATCCTCACCGAGCTCCACCATAAGCTTTACTTGTGTAGGTGTGAGAAACCGACAAGAATTGGTACCAATTGTGCTATTTCCTTGTTACACATTGAGTGATCATTGATCCATTTTCAACATCGGTCAAGGTACATTTGGTATAAGTTCTTCTCTTTCTCCCACTCATATTTGCTCGAGTCCTGTGATGGATAGGCAAGGCATTTCATCTCTGGTCTTCGACAACAACGATGGCGTGAACAACTACATCACCAAAGCATCCATCTTCGATCTACAACGACAAATGCAAGGCGCACAATCAAGATTGCAAGAGCGCATCGAGAACCTCTCCATCGTCATTCATCTCTCTGAAGCAAGGAAAAGGGACTACATCGACAAGAAGCTTTCCGCACATAAAGAGGAGCAAGATGCAAGGATGGAGGAGATTAGAGCCTTGATCAAGTATTCTTCCCCTTCGTCATCCTCAAGGCGGCGACATTCAAGACACAAGTCTTCGGAGCGCGGAAACGATGCAAGTGCAAATCATCCTCGTCCACATCTACATGGCGACAACCATCATGTTCGTGATCAACATCGTCATGAAGGGCAAGTCACCTCCAAGCATCATGTGCACGACGACGACAAACGACATCTACTACGAGTTCAAGTGCGACAACGACACCATCATCATGAAGATGCTCGCCAAGCACAAATGCACAAGTCCCAACAAGCCCTACTTCATGCCAAGTCCAAGCTTCATGAACAAAAGAGAAGACCGCGAGACGACCACCACAAAGACGGCGCTACGGCTACATCAACCACTTCGGCATCTTCGCCAAGTGTTCTCAAGGCATCTTCGCCTTTAGACGTACGGCATCTTCGCCTACTTCCCACGTGTACGCCTACATTGACTTCATCAAGTCCAAGGCGACTACCTACGAGCGAGGGCGACACTTCCATCTTCGGAAGCCCCCCAAGGAAGATGGCCGAGCATGGGAAATTCCCTTCGGTCATGGAGACGAGCTACGAGGTGCCACATCATATGGGCCTCCAACAACAAGACGGTGACAAGAAGGTTGAGCATGGGACTATCCCTTCAACCAAGGCGGCGATAGGAGTTGAGCATGGAGACATTTGCACCAACATCTCTCCGACACCCACATATCATGAGATGACCCAATTACCATGTGAGGAGAGCCACCAACCCATGAGTGAGATGAGTGACTCCACCCTATATGACATTGAGTGCATTTCCTATGAGAGGATGAGTGTGACCACCACTAGTCCCACACTTGAGAGCATACCACACATCCTATATATGTGAGGTTGAGCGCCATTTGAGTGACTCCACCAACCATACGAGTGAGAGCATCATATTGGGAGTGAGTGAGCCACAACACTTAGTGAGTGAGGTAGTTGAGACGGCATGTGAGGCCACTATGATTTCTAACGACTTAACCTCTACTCCTAGTGTGTTTTCTTCTTTGGTGCTAGGTCTCCTACATGACGACATGCCTACCCTCGACGAGTCCATCCCTCCAATGGAGACGACGATGGCCATGGTGGACGATGATACACCCCCACATGGTACCATCAAGATGAAGATGACAACGATTGGATCTTCAACACCTCACCTACAACACATGAGCGATGCTCCAAAGGTAACATAGGTGATGGTGCTTCTCTTGTCCCACTAGTGGACTCTCTTGACATCGATTGCTCCCATGATGTTGACCCACCTATTAACATGCTTCATGCTAGTGAAACTTCTTCATGCCTTGACTTACCTATTTATGATGAATATGATGCTGAGCATGTTGAGTTGCCTAGTTGTGATGCTATGCTCCATAGAACATCTTGTGAAAATTCTTTTGGTCACATCATGTTTGACAATCCATTGAACTTGTCATATGCTATGAGTGAGATCTCCCATATAGCCTCATTTCAATCTCAACATAGTAACTCTGCATGCCCCATTAAAATAAATCCTATTTGCACTTATGGCATAGATGACGAGATGAGGGTCATTGGCTTTTGCTTCTCTTGTGATGATATTGCCATGCTTCTCTTACATGATTTGCGCAATTCATCTACTATGCCATGCCATGATCACATTGTTCCAAATATGCTTTGTTGTGGATGTTGTCAATGTTCTCCATGTGATGTTCCTACTAATGCTCATGAGGAGACCCCCATAGTTTCCTCATACATGTTTGGAGATTTTGATTCATCCCATCCTTTGCATGATTTCCATGATTGCTTGCACCATATGCATTCCATGAATAACAATGCTCTAGATATTTCTCATGATGCATTACAACCTTTGGGTCTCCATTATTCCATACATAACAACAAACCTCTCATGATGGATGACATGTTTCTATATCACGCATCTCATTTATTTGAGCATTGGATATTTGGTGCTAACCAACACAAGCACGTGTGCATCATGATGGATGATGCGTACATCTACCACGCACACACAATTTTCCCTTTGTCTTTGTTTTGTGTAGGTACGCACGTATACTCGTCAACATCTCAATCCCATGAGTTGACGAAACAAGCTCTTGAGAGCAACGATAATTTGGGATCCCGAGGATTATCATTCCCACCGTTCCCTTCGCGCAAGGACTACGCGCACCTATTCTACTTGGCTCTCACACGGCTATGGGCTATATACCATTTGTCCCCTTATGCTCATTTTACCGTGTTCACTTTGCATGTTATACTTGCTTCTATGCCATTGCCATGCAATTGTGACCCTTGCTTGCATCTACCCATGATTGACCCTATGTGTATTTGCATGCTTGGTAGAGATCATTGTTGTTATTGCCATGATTTTGTTGTGCCCCATGCTATTGATGCTTGTTGTGTTGGGAGAGTCATGATGCCCCATTGCTATTTACATAGGACTTCTTTCCAACACCATGAGCCTACTTTCCTCATATCTTGCTTTCATGCTTGTGCTATGACATGTGAATTATGCATGCCCACTATTTGCACACATGACATGCTTGCCATGATTCCTTCTAGTACGTTGCATCTTCGCACTACTAGCTTGCTTGACTTGATCTCTATGATTGCTTGCTTTGTCGCATCACCCATGTTCAATTCTTACTCGCTTTCTTGGGTTGATGACATATATGTTCATGCCTCTCACATGATATATCTTGTTTATTGTCACTTGCCTCCAATAGTTGCCTCTATGCTTCATGATCTTGGAGACTTGGACACTTCACTTGTGATGCATGCTTGTTTACTTGAGCCTATTGTATTTGGTTGTTCCCGCATCATATGCCTCCATACTATGAAATGCTCCCTTGTACTTTCTTATGATGAGCATGATGTATACACTTGTTGGGTATCTTACCATATGAACGATAGGTTTTGCACTTCCGCTAACCTCATTTGTTTTTCTGAGTATTTGTCATGTTCTTTCATTTTGACGGATTCACAAGGCGGTAACATCACGAGACAAATTGGTTATGTGAAGGCATACAAGATGCACAACTCCATCATCCTTGAGAACCTCCTAAAGGTGACCTCCTTCCCTCTGAGCCATCCTCAAATACACATATTGAATGGGTCATTCTTTCATTGTTGTTTCCTTCTTCTTGTCTACATGATACATATATCGGATGGAGGACCGACATTGGAGATGGACCCTATGGACCTTCAAGTTGAGGAGTGCCACGACATCGAGCTATGGTACAACACCACCCATGACAAATTTGCACCATATGCATGGATTGACACACATTATGATTGTCTTGTTGCACCTATTCCCATGTCATCCATGATATATGAGCTTGTGCATTTTCTTAGCAAATTTGTTGTGATCTTTCTTGATGGCATATTCATACATCGTGATCATATAGCCTACCATCAATTGCATGATAACATAATCATATTGAGCATCCATTGCCATATTCATGCTATTGATAAACCGTCTCACTATGACATAATTTTGCACCGTGGTTGCATTGATCATATTTACAACACATTTGTGTGCACAATGATTGCATTTCCTCCCATGAATGCTTTGCATCTCATTCTAGATCATCTAGATAAGCCTCATGTGTTTTGTCACGACCAATCTTGCCGCACGGACTCATTCTTACATGATGGACACTTTGTGTGCGCTAACCATTGTATTTCCGAGTGTTGCTTGTGTTTGCTCTTTTGCATGTCTATCACTCCGGCAACACCTTGGACTACTTGGATTGCGCCATGTCTTCAACTTCGTCCAACTATAAGTCCGTCTACGACAACCGTTTCCATGGTGATGAGGATCATGATCCGAGGTCGGATCTTTCCCGGGGGGGAGATGATGCGGAGCATCTCACGTTCATCCCCATGTACACTCCGACTACTCTCCAAACCCTAAGAGGACATATGACGAGACCTCAACTATACGTCATTGGACACAAGGTGAACTCGCTCCTTTCCGAACCTTCACTTCCTTCATGTGAGACATGGCTACTACCTCCAACGTGTGTTCTATGCATGATCAGGTACTTGGAGGAAAGCCACGAAGCCACCACATCCAACGGAACAGCTAGCGAGGACGCCAAGTACAAGGACCAAGAGAAGAAGCTGCGCGAAGCTACATCCACCGGACGACCTGCCCAACCTGGACGTCCGGCCCCTGAGGACCCAAGCCGAATCTACGGACGACCGGGGCCACCGGACATCCGACGACTCCCAGCTCCTGGACGACCGCCAGACACCGGACGTCCGACACTCTCCAGCACCTGGACGACCGACGCTGACCGGACGTTCGACACCACTTGTCCAGAGCTAAAACGCCGGACGTCCGATATGCACCGGACGACCGGACCCTCGCGAGCCACCGGACGTCCGGTACCTGTCGGACGTCCGACGCCTGTGCGCCCGCCCGTGTGTTGGGCCGAAGCCACTTACCATTTCATTCGCCTAGACTATATATACTCCTCCACCTCCTCCTAGTTAGGGTTAGCGTTGATTTAGCTCATTGTTAGATAGAGCTTCGCTCATCCATATCGGATCTCCTCCTCGTGAGAGACCGCGGCCTCTTCGGAGAAGATCCACCATGGATTCAAGACCCCTTTACGGGAAGATCCCTCATGGATTCAAGACCTCCTCTCAGAGATGAGCTACCGCCACTTGTATCGTTCGTTGTTGACTTTGGATCATGTATCTCCCTTTGTGTTCATCGATCTAGCACATGTGTGATTGATCTTGTTGGTTTGAGTGATTCTCTTGTGTTTTCCCCGTGATTTGCCTCGTGCTCTTTCGCTCGTTCTTCGTGTTCCTCATAGGGATCCTCTCCAAACGTGAAAGATCGTCCACATAGGGTACCGCCCCACATCACTTATGCAACTTGGATTGTGAGATTCATCAGAACAAGGTCTTCACTCAACTACAAAGCTGATACACTAAACCATTGTAGCTACTTGCCCCCGATTGAAGTCCTAAAACGGACATTTTCCTTAGCTGATGACAAGGGCAAGGTTGCTGCTGTTATTGATGAAGGCATTCATCCATTGGATGGTCAGTTTCGCAAGGCTGCATCTTCCTCCACCAATGATGACTCTGCCACTCATGACTCTGCCGCCAACACAACCAAGCAAAATCCTCAAGGCACAGCTCCCAGGGTGATGACTGATCGTGAGCTACTCCTCAGTCCTCACCAGAAGGTTGATCGCAATCACAAATGGGTCAAGCGTTAGTTTGGTTCAATTCTCACAACATGACTGCTACCCACAATGCAGTGAAGAAAAAACACTACTACCTCCATGAAACCTTCAACCGTACCTGGGTTGTTCTGTCTCATGTTTATAGCGAAGAAGATCTAAAGAAAATGGGTCTCAAGGAAGATTTTGACTGGTCTGCTCCTCCACCGAAGAAATACAAGAAGGTCAAGGTTCCTTCCTTGGTGGCCAGCTCCTATTCTTCATCGCACGACACCGACGAGCATGAAGACTTGGACGACACTGCGGCATGCCCAACATCAACACACGACCCCAACAACGCTGGCGCTCCTTCATCAACTTGATATTCTTCAGGGGCGTCAGTCCTTGTTTTCGATCCTTTTGGTCATTCGATGACAAAGGGGGAGAAATTTGAGTTAGTCTTCAAGCAGGTCTATCTTATATGGGCGTTTTTTCTAAGTTGCAACTCTCATTCTTCTGATGACTTTGCTGGATCGAGTTGTAAACTTAAACTCTATGGTGGCCTGATACTCTTGCTGTGATTTTCTGCATGCTTATTCCTCACTAATATTAATGCATGCATGCTGAATTACATCAGTCACCATATTTCATCATGCATTTCAAATTCTTCATATCATATGTTAAATGTGTGTATGAATTACAAGATATAGGGGGAGATCTCCATGATTCTACTCTTCAAGTGTGCATTGCTTCAAAAGTAAATTCCTCACTATGCACATCTTCAGGGGGAGTTCTTCTATATCTTGCAATCAAATTCCTCAATTTCAGTATTTACACTTGATATGTTTATCCCCGTAGAAAACTTAACCTATATTGTCATCAATCACCAAAAAGGGGGAGATTGTAAGTGCATCTAGTGCCCCTTAGTGATTTTGGTGTATTGAGGACTTATAGGTTAAGGGACTAATGTGTTTATGAGTGTACACAGGACTATAAGTCTATGAGGAGTTTGATATTTACAGAGAAAGTCGACCCCTAAAAATGAAGTTCTTCGACTGAAGACTTTGGATTTCTGAAGACTTTCTGAAGACTTTGAAAGTGAAGAAATTGGTGTGACCTTGAAGACTTGGTATTCATTCGAGGAACATGAAGCGTGAAGACTTTTTTTTCGTAGTTTCATTTTCTCTTTCTTGAGTCATAGGAAACATTGTACTGTTAAAGGGGGTCGAGGAAATACTAAGGAAAAATTTCCATGTGATGCTCAACTCAAAATCCTACACCTACCAATCGCTTCGAGTGAAGCCATTGAAAATCTCATACAGTTCAGTCATATTCTTCAGTGAGACGAAGTTCTTCTGGTCTCTGAGGAATTTTTTCTGACTGAGGAGTTAGGAATTCGCCAGTGCGGATTGCCTACATAGTGAGGAACATGATAGCCTTGAGGAATTTGAGCCTCAAATTTCCGACCGTTGCTGTGCTACGAGCCAACTGTCCCAAAATATCTTATCCACCTAACGGTCATATCATTGAAGGCCATTTATGTCTTATCATGTCAGGCTGCTCCCTAGGCTATAAATAGCCACCCCCTACAACCACTAGCTGGTTGGCTGCTCCGAGAGAAACTTACACTTGTCATTTGAGAGCATCCCATCCTCCGAGGACTTTGAGCGAAAATCATCGAGTGAGGAAAAACCCAAACCCAAACACCTACAAACCCAAAGTGATTGAGCATCACTGAAGTGATTGATCCTACGTGGATCTGATGCTTGTTACCTTTGAAGACTGTGCTTCTTCCAGATGGTTAGGCGTCATGGTCTGAGCATCCAAGAGGAAATTGTGGATCGCTGAGTGACCGAGTTTGTGAAGGTTCGGAAGTCACCTGAAGACTTACCACGAGTGATTGGGCGAGGTCTGTGTGACCTTAGCTCAAGGAGAATACGGTGAGGACTGTGTGTCCGGATCGTGTGTCCTCGTGTTTAAATACCTAGCCGCTCCAACCAGACGTACAACTGAGACAGCAGTTGGAACTGGTCTACCAAATCATTGTCTTCACCAAGCTTACTGGTTCTATTTCCTCAACTCTTTCATTTCCTCATTACTGTGTTGTGCACTTGCTCATATCTGTGTTTGAAGACTTTGACTGAAGACTTTCTCAATTTCCTCAGTTCAATTTCTTCAGTCTGTTTGTCTTCATCCTGTGTTATCCTGTGATTACGTTTTTTGTACTCTGTGCTTGTCTTCATTTCATCATGATGACTATGCTTGTGTCCTGTTATGTTTACTTTTGAGTACTTATTCCACTGCTAGTAGTTCTTCGCTAAGGAATTTCCTCACCCGCAAATTCCTCAGTGAAGAATTCATAAAAATCACCTATTCACCCCCCCCCCCTCTAGTCGATATAACGCACTTTCAATTTGAGGAAGCCCATTGTTGGGATATACAAGCCAAGTTCTATAATGAAAATTCCCACTAGTATATGAAAGTGACAAAATAAAAAACTCTCTATCATGAAGATCATGGTGCTACTTTGAAGCACAAGTGTGGAAAAAAGGATAGTAACACTGCCCCTTCTCTCTTTTTCTCCCATCTTTTTTTGGGCCTTCTCTTTTTTTTTGGCCTTTATCTTTTTTTTTGGGGCCTTCTCCTTTTTTTATTTGGCCTTTCTCTTTTTTTCCTCACACGGGACAATGCTCTAATAATGATGATGATCACACTTCTATTTATTTACAACTCAAGGATTACAGCTCGATACTAGAACAAAATATGACTCTATATGAGTGCCTCCGGCGGTGTACCGGGATGGGCAATGAATCAAGAGTGACATGTATGAAGAAGTACGAATGGTGGCCTTGCCACAAATACGATGTCAACTACATGATCATGCAAGGCAATATGACAATGATGAAGCGTGTCATAATAAACAGGACGGTGGAAAGTTGCATGGCAATATATCTCGGAATGGCTATGGAAATGCCATAATAGGTAGGTATGGTGGCTGTTTTGAGGAAGATATATGGTGGGTTTATGGTACCGGCGAAAGTTGCACCGTACTAGAGAGGCTAGCAATGGTGGAAGGATAAGAGTGTGTATAATCCATGGACTCAACATTAGTCATAAAGAACTCACATACTTATTGCAAAAATCTACAAGTCATCAAAACCAAGCACTACGCGCATGCTCCTAGGGGGATAGATTGGTAGGAAAAGACCATCGCTCGTCCCCGACCGCCACTCATAAGGAGGACAATCAAAGAAACACCTCATGCTTCAAATTTGTTACACAACGGTTACCATACGTGCATGCTACGGGACTTGCAAACCTCAACATAAGTATTTCTCAAATTCACAATTATTCAAATAGCACGACTCTAATATCACCATTTTCATATCTCAAAACAATCATCAAGTATCAAACTTCTCATAATATTCAATGCACTCTATATGGAAGTTTTTATTATACCCATCTTGGATGCCTATCATATTAGGACTAATTTTATAACCAAAGAAAATTACCTTGCTGTTCTAAAAGACTCTCAAAATAATATAAGTGAAGCATGAGATATCAATAATTTCTATAAAATAAAACCACCACCGTGCTCTAAGAAGATATAAGTGAAGCACTAGAGCAAAATTATCTAGCTCAAAAGATATAAGTGAAGCACATAGAGTATTCTAATAAATTCCGATTCATGTGTATCTCTCCCAAAAGGTGTGTACAGAAAGGATGATTGTGGTAAACTAAAAAGCAAAGACTCAAACCATACAAGACGCTCCAAGCAAAACACATATCATGTGGTGAATAAAAATGTAGCCTCAAGTAAAGTTACCGATAGACGAAGACGAAAGAGGGGATGCCTTCCAGGGCATCCCCAAGCTTAGGATTTGGGTTGTTCTTGAATTTTACCTTGGGGTGCCTTGGGCATCCCCAAGCTTAGGCTCTTGCCACTCCTTATTCCAAAATCCATCAATCCTTACCCAAAAACTTGAAAACTTCACAACACAAAACTTAACAGAAAATATCATGAGCTCCGTTAGTATAAGAAAATAAAACACCACTTTAAGGTACTGTATTGAACTCATTCTTTATTTGTATTGGTGTTAAACCTACTGTATTCCAACTTCTCTATGGTTCATACCCCCCGATACTAGCCATAGATTCATCAAAATAAGCAAACAACACACGAAAAACAGAATATGTCAAAACAGAATAGTCTGTATCAATCTGTATCAAACGAATACTTATGGAACTCCGAAAATTCTGAAATAAATTGGTGGACATGAGGAATTGTATATTAATCATCTGCAAAAATAATCAACCTAAAAGCACTCTCCAGTAAAAAATGGCAGCTAATCTCGTGAGCGCTAAAGTTTCTGTTTTTTTACGGCAAGATCGCAAAGACTTCACCCAAGTCTCCCCAAAGGTTCTACTTGGAACAAACACTAATTAAAACATAAAACCACATCTAAAAAGAGGCTAGATGAATTATTTATTACTAAACAGGAACAAAAAGCAAGGAACAAAAATAAAATTGGGTTGCCTCCCAACAAGCGTTATTGTTTAACGCCCCTAGCTAGGCATAAAGACAAGAATGGATCTAGGTATTGTCATCTTTGGTGTGCAATTCTTCAACTGAACACTTATAACCCTCGGGAGATTCTTTATTTTTGGTGATGATCAAACTCTTAGGCAACAAATCAAGAAATTCATTTGTAGCAAAAGGTTCCTTAATGATAGCGAAAAAGTTGGGGTGAACGCTTATTGATTTGAGATCTTCATCCTCCTTACTAGAGGATTCACCCTTATTTTTAGGAACATACATAAACTTGGCAACTTTGGTAGGAGGAAGGTTTGAGGTGTTTCTAACGGCAGAAAAGGCAGACCCTAAGTTGGTAATAATATCCTCAAGTTTACCAATTCTAGTGAAATCTTGATCTATCTTTTCATTAACTATGGGTTCCTTTTATCTAAAAAAATTCAGAGTAACTCCTACCTTATATCCATATTGGGTAATTTGGTTGTGGATCTTTTTATCCAAATTATCCATCTACTACTATTACTCCACACATCAACCTCTATCCAGCATGCATCTAGAGTATTAAGTTCATAAGAATAGAGTAACGCATTAGGCAAGATGACATGATGTAGAGGGATAAACTCAAGCAATATGATATACACCTCATCTTTTTATACTCAATGGCAACAATACAATACGTGCCTTGCTACCACTACTGTCACTGGGAAAGGACACCGCAAGATTGAACCCAAAGCTAAGCACTTCTCCCATGGCAAGAAAGATCAATCTAGTAGGCCAAACTAAACCGATAATTCGAAGAGATTTGCAAAGATATCAAATCATGCATATAAGAATTCAGAGAAGAACCAAATATTGTTCATAGATAATCTTGATCATAAACCCACAATTCATCGGATCTCGGCAAACACACCGCAAAAAGTATTACATCGAATAGATCTCCAAGAACATCGAGGAGAACTTTGTATTGAGAACCAAAGAGAGAGAAGAAGCCATCTAGCTAATAACTATGGAGACGAAGGTCTGTGGTAAACTACTCGCAGATCATTGGAGAGGCTATGGTGTTGATTAGAAGCCCACCGTGATCGAACCCCCTCCGGCAGATCGCCGGAAAAGGCCCCAAGATGGGATCTCACGGGTATAGAAGGTTGCGGCATTGGAAAAGTGGTTTCATGGCCCTCCTAGATGTTTTTAGGGTACAAGGGTATATATAGGCAAAAGAAGTACGTCGGTGGAGCTACGAGGGGCCCACTGTGACGCCCCCGATTCAATCGTACACTAATCATGCACGCAAATGTGTACGATCAATATCAGGGACTCACGGGAAGATATCACAACACAACTCTAAAACATAAATAAGTCATACAAGCATCATAATACAAGCCAGGGGCCTCGAGGGCTCGAATACAAGTGCTCGATCATAGACGCGTCAGCGGAAGCAACAATATCTAAGTAAAGACATAAGTTAAACAAGTTTTCCTTAAGAAGGCTAGCACAAACTGGGATACAGATCGAAAGAGGCGCAGGCCTCCTGCTTGGGATCCTCCTAAACTACTCCTGGTCGTCGTCAGCAAGCTGCACGTAGTAGTAGGCACCTCCGGTGTAGTAATCATCGTCGACGGTGGCGTCTGGCACCTGGGCTCCGACATCTGGTTGCGACAACCAGGTAGAAAGGAAAGGGGGAAAAAGGGGGAGAAAGCAACCGTGAGTACTCATCCAAAGTACTCGCAAGCAAGGAGCTACACTACATATGCATGGGTATATGTGTAAAGGGCCATATCAGTGGACTGAACTACAGAATGCCAGAACAAGAGGGGGATAACTAATCCTATCGAAGACTACGCTTCTGGCAGCCTCCGTCTTGCAGCATGTAGAAGAGAGTAGATTGAAGTCCTCCAAGTAGCATCGCATAGCATAATCCTACCCGGTGTTCCCCTCCTCGTCGCCCTGTTAGAGAGCGATCACCGGGTTGTATCTGGCACTTGGAAGGGTGTGTTTTATTAAGTATCCGGTTCTAGTTGTCATCAGGTCAAGGTACAACTCCAAGTCGTCCTGTTACCGAAGATCACGACTATTCGAATAGATTAACTTCCCTGCATGGGTGCACCACATAGCCCAACACGCTTGATCCCATTTGGCCGGACACACTTTTCTGGGTCATGCCCGGTCGCGGAAGATCAACACGTCCCAGCCCCACCTAGGCCAACAGAGAGGTCAGCACGCCGGTCTAAACCTAAGCGCATAGGGGTCTGGGCCCATCGCTCTTAGCACACCTGCACGTTGCGTGGGCGGCCAGAAGCAGAACTAGCCCTCTTAATACAAGAGCAGGCTTACGTTCTAAACCGGCGTGCGCCGCTCAGTCGCTGACGTCACGAAGGCTTCGGCTGATACCACGACGCCGAGTGCCCATAACTGTTCCCGCGTAGTTGGTTAGTGCGTATAGGCCAGTAGCCAGACTCAGATCAAATACCAAGATCTCGTTAAGCATGTTAAGTATCCGCGAATGCCGACCAGGGCCAGGCCCACCTCTCTCCTAGGTGGTCTCAACCTGCCCTGTCGCTCCTCCATAAAGTAACAGTCGGGGGCCGTCAGGAACCCAGGCCCACCTCTACCGGGATGGAGCCACCTGTCCTTTCAGCCCCCTCATCAGAATCACTTGCAGGTACTCAACGAGCTGACCCGACTTTAGTCACCAGATGTGTCATGTATAAAGTATATAGAATATACCCGTGATCACCTCCCTAGTGATCACGGCTCGATAGTATAGCATGGCAGACGGACAAGAATGTAGGGCCACTGATGAAACACTAGCATCCTATACTAAGCATGTAGGATTGCGGTAAAGGTAACAAATGAGTAGCAAGGACAGTCTATGCATCAGATAGGATTAAAGGAAAGCAGTAACATGCTACACTACTCTAATGCAAGCAGTATAGAAGAGAATAGGCGATATCTGGTGATCAAGGGGGGGCTTGCCTGGTTCCTCAGACAAGAAGGAGGGGTCGTCGGTGACGTAGTCGACCACAGGGGCATCAGCATCGTCACGGGGTCTACCGAAGAGAAAAGGGGGGAAAACAGTAAATACATAGCAAGTAAGTGAATAACAGGATAACAGGCAGAGCTAGGCATGTTCTAACGCGGTATGAGGTGATACCGGTGAAGGGGGAAACATCCGGGAAAATATCCCCGGTGTTTCGCGTTTCCGGGCAGATGAACCGGAGGGGGAAAGTTGCGAGTTTGCTATGCTAGGGATGTGTGGCGGACGAACGGGCTACGCATCCGGATTTGTCTCGTCGTTCTGAGCAACTTTCATGTACAAAGTATTTTCATCCGAGCTATGATTTATTTTATATTAATTTTTAAATATTTACTTAATTTCTAAATTATTATTATTAAATTAATTCGAAAATAACATTATTGCATCAGCATGACGTCAGCATGACGTCAGCAGTCAACAAGGGTGTTGACTGGGTCAAACTGACTATGGGGTCCGCATGTCATTAGCTGTTTAATTAGCAGGTTAATTAAACAGAGTCAATTAGTTTAATTAGTGGTTAGGTTAATCTAATCAGGATTAATTAGTTTAATTAATTCTTTAATTAATTGATTGATTAATTAATTATTATTATTATTAATTCTCTTTTTTATATATCTAAAACGTCCCTGAAATTTGGGCCCTGCTTGAGGCCTGAGGAGGCCTTAGCGGGCGCGGGCGTTGTGGGCGACGCCCGAACAAACGAGCGGGTGCGGGCGTTCGACCCGGGCGCGAGGCAGGCCCGAGCGTCGGGCGCGAGGGCCACAGCGAGGCCAGTCAACGACGGCGAGAAGTGGCCAAAACCGCATCGGAGCAGCGGCAAGCAGGGACGGAGGCGGGCGGCACAAGGCATGGCGTGCACGCGGGAGGGGAGGCTCACAGGCGGTGGTGGTAGCGGGCACCGAGGGCGGCGCGGGCACGGGGCTCGACCACAGGGGCGTGCGAGAGCGCAGACGGGCGCGGGCACGACGCGATGAGGGAGAGATGAGGAGAGGGAGGCGCTCACTGGGGCCGTTGGGTTCGAGGCAGTGGGGGTTGAGGAGGAGGGCGGAGACGACCGGGCAACGGGGAGGCAGTCCGGCGAGGTGGTCCTGTTCGGCGGCGACGGTCGATCCGGCGAGGTAGGGGTCCCGGGCTTGATCCCGTTGTCGAAGACAATGAAGAGGAGGTCGGGGTAGCAGATGGGCACGGTGATGCGGGGAATGAAGGCCGATGGCCACGGCGGTTCGCAACAGCGAGCAGCGGCCATGGAAGGCGCTTGGGCGCGGGGACGAGCATGCGTGTGAGGCGCTGGAGCCGAGCGAGAGTCGGAGAAGAGGACCAGGGGCACGGAGGCCCGAGGCGGTCGCAGGCAACCATGGGGATCGGGGCGAGGAGCTCCTCTCCGGTGCGTGCGTTGCAAGGTGGCGGCGGGTGAGGGAGACGAGGGGAGAGGTGGGGATCGATCCCGATCCAGGGGAATCGGGGGAGGTAGTGGGGCGAGTGGGGATTAGGGTTACGGGGTGGGGATATGGACAGAGTGGGGAGGGGCCGGCTGGGCCAAGTGGGTCGACCCGGCCAGTGGGCCAGTGGGCGTGATTAGGGATTCTCCTTTTCTTTTATTCATTTCTGTTTTGTTCTTTTCCTTCTATTTATTGTTTGGCTTGTTTTCTTTCTTTTATTTTACTTTCTTTTCGCTTAGTTTTTACTTATTATTTAAATGATCCCTAAATTAGTAATAACACAAAACCCATTGCAACCAAAAGGTTTTACCCAAAAATCATTTAGTTTAGTATTTTATTAATTATAATAGCACTTAAATATTGGTTTTTGCCACTGTCATATTTATTTTAGAGTAGTTAAACACTGTATAAAAGTTTGGTTTCTCCACCATTACTACTTATGCATTATTTGACTCACTCCGAACATTTTAGTTTTAATATTTGAAAACTTTTATTGTTTGCTAGATTTTGAATTTGAAATCGAACCGATTTTTGAACTAGCGCGAGATTAGCAACTGTAACCGTGGTGACATAGCATCATTAACGTGGGATTACTGTAGCTAACTATCCGGGCGTCACAATTCTCCTCCACTATAAGAAATCTCGTCCCGAGATTTAAGAGGGGGATTAAGGGGGGAAAGGTGCTGGTAGCGAAAAACCTAACGAGTCTTCTCGGTCTTGGCTGCCCTTTCAAAGAGGTTGATCCCTTTCGTTGATGTCTTCATTTCTCTGCTTCAGGTCACTATGATGAAGTCGGCATCCTTTCTTCAAGAACTCAATCGTACTTACGAAAGAATAAAGGGTGGGTATTCCGGGAGAACGGGCCTCTGCAAGGTTTGACTATTTGGTCGATAACATCGGGGAATATGGCGGAAAGTAACTCCCGAATTGAAACTTAAGAGATTATCGAGAGCAAGGTAAGGAGGTACCGTGAGAAGTTTCGAGCGAGCAGGCAATCGTTCGATGTCTAAAACAAAGTGCGATAGGGGTTCAGAGCAACGAGATTAAGTATTGCGTCTGTTACGAGAATAGATCACTAGGAAGGTGGTCCGTGAATTACATACGAGGCCACACGCGAGGAATAACTTGGGAAACCGGGGGATGTGCAGGAGAGTCAGGTTTCGATCATGTGGATCTGTGGGTTATGGGCCCACCATGGGGGTTAAAAGTAGGAAGGCGATGACGTCTTACACGATCATGTAAGCAAGTCATGTCAGAGGATAGCCTATCAGTTATGTCGACAACAACATCGATACCAAGGGCGAGGGACGAAGAGAACCATTTTCCTGCTCGTTGAACGAAGCGGACCAATAGGCAAAGTTCTCGTCCATCGGTGGCTACTGGAATGTCATCAACAATAGTGTGAGTTCTTCTTGTGAATTGTACACCGAGGAGTTTACATAAGCAGGAGAATATTGCTGCTTAGATCATATAGATCACAAGAAAGGTTCAAACAACCAATGGAAAGTAAAATATGATTATCATATTAAACGGAACAATGGAAAGGAAAATGTGTTTAAACACATATTTCAGGGATATATCCTTACCAAGGACAAGCAGAGCATGATATCCGTGGCAGGATATAATGTAGAAAACCCTTTAGGTAAGGGGAGAGAATTTTCATGACATTACCCATACAACGGTGTTTGGATAGAGAAAACTTAGCATTGCGCTTCCAATGCTCTTGTTGATGTTTGAGTACCACAGTCATGCTTACAGATAGCATTGGCATGGTCTTCAAGCAAAGATCAGACATTGGATACACAAAGGATTCGTCAGGAACAACTTATAGAATAAGTCTTACAGTTTCCTCATGGAAGAATGGTTATCCTTGCTAAAAGGAAATCAGAACTTTGGGTCCTCCACCCGTGTATGCTAGGCATGACATCACCTTACCGGGTCATATGAGGACCAATGCTATAACTCTAGAAAATATGTTCCAACAATCACATCTGACCGAGATTTAGATCTGATTGGTGGCAGGATACCTAAGAAGAAAAGGTGCAACACAATTTACGAGATGACAATGTAAGATTCTCGGGAAATGAACTATGGAGCGAGTTCCGACACACAAGTTCATCATTTAATCAAGTAGAGGTGAGGAGGTGGCTGATTGACTCAGCGACAATCCATTGACATTTCCAAAAAGGGTGGATTTCCACAACTATGTGAACAAGAAGATAACATTTGTCGGATCAAATGATATAATGAGGTGTGCTGGAGGAAAACATACACAGTTAAACATTGGTTGAAAGGTGCACCCGAAATATGGGCTGGGTTGCGCGATCAATGTTTAGACTGGTGATTCAATAACCGATAGGCTAAGAATGATCTATCAATCATTAATTTCAAAGCAATAGGGTTGCTAGAAGAGCATAATCCAAACAACACCGTTCACTTGTTGGTACCCCGGTTAGAACCAACACGAGGACCAAGAAAGAATGATGATGGGGAGAATCATCACTATACCAAGAATCCTTAAGAGGTGGAGCAATCTCAAGACATTCCTGACATAAAAGATGGTAATACTCCAAGGTAAAGAAGAACTCAGGCTGGATAGCAAGGAGCTCAAGGAATAACACAGAACACGAACAAGTTTATGTTGGAGGGAAGGCAATAAAGTGGTCGATGACAACAAAAATCATCGAGGCAAGGATGGTATTTCTCATCATGAATTCAATTGATATCTTGGAAAAGCTCGAAATACTGATGATGATCAGGCCACATTTGTCGAGAGATTTCACGAAGATGTTATCGATCGACGATGACATCAAGTCAAACGAATGATGAAGCGAAAGGTTATTGGAACCACGAGTAGGACATGAACTTGAGATCAAGTTTGTTGTTCAAGATGGAACGATAAGACAAGGAAATTGACATAAGCTTAGCTCAATCGTCGAAAGTTGTGCTCCTGGGATAAGGACCAGGTAGCACAGTTAAAATCAGCACGATAATGATATAGCTGATCAGGCTAGGGATTACGTGATCGAGTACAAACTCGTAAGCAAAGAAGATTACTAAGAGTTGTTTAATCACGATGCGGACTCGATTCAGTTATCGATGTCCTTGAGTGTTTAATAACTCAGAGCCCGTGAAAAATTGGAATCAATGAGAATGTAGCACTTGATGAAGGGCTCTTAAGAAGTTATGCAGTTCCATGATAACCTTGAGATACCAGGGGATAATACTCGACGACAGATCAAAGTAGAGGTTGGACTAGGGTAATGCTCTGCAGAAGACAAGTGCTCAAACTTGCACGAGAAATGGAATCAAGGAGAAACATGGTCGAACCACGTCCACAGATACAAGATAAACTTAAAACAAGGGGATAATTATTTTAAGAGAAGCTTCCATGATAAGGTATACATCGTGTCCATGGGCATGAACACAGGGTTCAAGGTAGACTCCCACTTGTTCAACGCATAACCTTTCATTCACCTCTCGTGTTTCAAAAATGACATTAGTTGTAGTATTGAAATTTTATCTGACATAACACCGGTAGAATATGACCCATAGTAGTTTCCGGGTTCACACTGATTCAAAAAAAAGGCATAGGTTCACCCATCTGGGCCTCTTAGGAACATATACCACAAACTTCAGGAGCGAATAACTCAAGCTCGAAAGCATAGCATGGTTGACAAAGCAGAGGATACAATTTACCAAAGGCATTATGTATCCGAGGAAAGGCTCACAGGCTTATTGAATATGAAGGACGTTGTCGGATAAAATCCAACAAAGGATCTGGTGGTCCACAAGGGATCTGACATGAGCATCGGTACTCAACTAGAGGAAGAAGAATGCAAGGAGATCAGATTATAGAAACAACTAACTAAATCAAATCTCAAATGCAAAGGAATTATGATTTCCAAATCAAGGGATCAGAAGCAATGCTCTGATTAGGGATGGATAAGTTGAATAGCCTTAGGGTACAATCAACGGCAATTGGATTGGTCGAGAACCAATTCCAGTTAAAAGAATGGCAGCCCAGCCGGAAAGGTAATTTATAAGGATCAATGATGATTGCGTGTATTCACAAACATATTGAATCAATAGGTTCAAGATGACGATGTCAAAAGGAGACTAATGGATATTGCCAGACATATGGGAAGCATCCATAATGCAAGCAGACAAGTGTTTGCAGAGCAATAAGCTGCTAAGGATTTTGAAGGATCGGGTGGTATTTCGAAGACTTTTGTGAAACACCTGAACAACTGGGGATGAGCGGATACTCGATAAGGGCGAGAAATTATCCGTAGGGGTATTCAGGTGGCAAGGAACTGCAAGGCAGTAGGCACAAAATATTCTCTGAACAATAAAGAGGATTTCAGGGTATCTTGTAATAACAAGATCAACTAGGAATAAAAGTAAGAACGACAAGTGTATGTATTTATCCTTAGGGATATTTTGGTGGTAGGGAATTGCAAAAGCAACGGGCACAAAGTCTCGAAAGAGTATCAGAGAGTAACTTCGAAATCTTCTGGTGCAGTCGGCGATCATCTGGACTCACCGGGAGAAAGTGTTTTCGAGAACCTAAAGTTAGATTTTAGAAAATCATTTAACCCAAAATAGGGGAGAGATTAGAGTCCCAGAGTAAACATAGAGGAGTAAAAGATCCTAGTACCACCCAATGGCGACGTGGGCCCGTAAGGTGCACAGCCATGTTAGTAAAAGTTTTGTAATGTATAGACTCGACTTCGGCCAAGGAGTGTGGAAGGGGGATTCCTACAGGCAGTCGGCTCTGATACCAACTTGTGACGCCCCCGATTCAATCGTACACTAATCATGCACGCAAATGTGTACGATCAAGATCAGGGACTCACGGGAAGATATCACAACACAACTCTAAAACATAAATAAGTCATACAAGCATCATAATACAAGCCGGGGGCCTCGAGGGCTCGAATACAAGTGCTCGATCATAGACGAGTCAGCGGAAGCAACAATATCTGAGTACAGACATAAGTTAAACAAGTTTGCCTTAAGAAGGCTAGCACAAACTAGGATACAGATCGAAAGAGGCGCAGGCCTCCTGCCTGGGATCCTCCTAAACTACTCCTGCTCGTCGTCAGCAGGTTGCACGTAGTAGTAGGCACCTCCGGTGTAGTAGTCGTCGTCGACGGTGGCGTCTGGCTCCTGGGCTCCGACATCTGGTTGCGACAACCAGGTAGAAAGGAAAGGAGGAAAAAGGGGGAGAAAGCAACCGTGAGTACTCACCCAAAGTACTCGCAAGCAAGGAGCTACACTACATATGCATGGGTATATGTGTAAAGGGCCATATCGGTGGACTTAAGCTGCAGAATGCCGTAATAAGAGGGGATAACTAATCACGTCAAGACTACGCCTGGCAGCCTCCGTCTTGCAAACATGTAGAAGAGAGTAGATTGAAGTCCTCCAAGTAGCATCACATAGCATAATCCTACTCCGCGATCCCTCCTCTGCGCCTGTTAGAGAGCGATCACCGGGTTGTATCCGCACTTGGAAGGGTGTGTTTTAGTAAGTATCCGGTTCTAGTTGTCATAAGGTCAAGGTACAACTCCAAGTCGCCCTGTTATCAAGATCACGGCTATTCGAATAGATTAACTTCCTGCAGGGTGCACCACATAGCCCAACACGCTTGATCCCATTTGGCGGACACACTTTTACGGGTCATGCCCGCCGCGGAAGATCAACACGTCGCAGCCCCACCTAGGCCAACAGAGAGGTCAGCACGCCGGTCTAAACCTAAGCGCACAGGGGTCTGGGCCCATCGCCCTTAGCACACCTGCATGTTGCATGGGCGGCCGGAAGCAGAACTAGCCCCCTTAATATAAGAGCAAGCTTACGTTCCAAACCGGCGCGCACCGCTCAGTCGTTGACGTCACGAAGGCTTCGGCTGATACCACGACGCCGAGTGCCCATAACTGTTCCCGCGTAGTTGGTTAGTGCGTATAGGCCAGTAGCCAGACTCAGATCAAATACCAAGATCTCGTTAAGCGTGTTAAGTATCCATGAATGCCGACCAGGGCCAGGCCCACCTCTCCCCTAGGTGGTCTCAACCTGCCCTATCGCTCCGCCACAAAGTATGATCGGGAGCTGTCAGAACCCGAGCCCACCTCTACCGGATGGAGCCACGTCCTTTCGGCCCCTCATCGTAATCACTTGCGGTACTCAACGAGTGACCCGACTTTAATCACCACATGTGTAATGTATAAAGTATATAGAATATACCCGTGATCACCTCCCTAATGATCACGGCCCGATAGTATAGCATGGCATACGGACAAGAATGTAGGGCCACTGATGAAACACTAGCATCCTATACTAAGCATGTAGGATTGCAGGTAAAGGTAACAACAGTAGTAGCAAGGACAGGCTATGCATCAGATAGGATTAACGAAAGCGGTAACATGCTACACTACTCTAATGCAAGCAAGATAGAAGAGAATAGGCGATATCTGGTGATCAAGGGGGGGCTTGCCTGGTTGCTCAGACAAGAAGGAGGGGTCGTCGGTGACGTAGTCGACCACAGGGGCATCAACATCGTCACGGGGTCTACCGAAGAGAAAAGGGGGGAGAAACAGTAAATACATAGCAAGTAAGTGCATAACAGGATAACAGGCAGAGCTAGGCGTGTTCTAATGCGGTATGAGGTGATACCGGTGAAGGGGGAAACATCCGGGAAAATATCCCCGGTGTTTCGCGTTTCCGGGCAGATGAACCGGAGGGGGAAAGTTGCGAGTTTGCTATGCTAGGGATGTGTGGCGGACGAACGGGCTACGCATCCGGATCCGTCTCGTCGTTCTAAGCAACTTTCATGTACAAAGTATTTTCATCCGAGCTACGGTTTATTTTATATTAATTTTTAAAGATTTACTTAATTTCTAAATTATTGTTATTAAATTAATTTGAAAATAACATTATTGCATCAGCATGACGTCAGCATGACGTCGGCTGTCAACAAGGGTGTTAACTGGGTCAAACTGACTGTGGGGTCCGCATGTCATTAGGTGTTTAATTAGCAGGTTAATTAAACAGAGTCAATTAGTTTAATTAGTGGTTAGGTTAATCTAATCAGGATTAATTATTTTATTAATTCTTTAATTAATTGATTTATTAATTAATTAAATATTATTTTTAATTCTCTTTTTTTATATCTAAAACGTCCTGGGGGCTGGGCCCCTGCTGATGCCTGAGGAGGCCTTAGCGGGCGCTGGCGTTGTGGGCGACCTTCAACAAACGCAGTGGTGCGGGCGTTCGACACGGGCGCGAGGCAGGCCCGAGCGTCGGGCGCGAGGGCCACGGCGAGGCCAGTCAACGGCGGCGAGCAGTGGCCAAAAACGCATCGGAGCAGTGGCAAGCAGGGACGGAGGCGGGCGGCACAAGGCATGGCGTGCACGCGGGAGGGGAGGCGCGCATGCGCTGGTGGTAGCGGGCACCAACGGGCGGCGCGAGCACGGGGCTCGACCACAGGGGCGCGTGAGAGCGCAGACGGGCGCGGGCACGACGCGATGAGGGAGAGATGAGGAGAGGGAGGCGCTCACTGGGGTCGTAGTGTTCGAGGCAGTGGGGGTTGAGGAGGAGGGCGGAGACGACCGGGCGACGGGAAGGCAGTCCGGCGAGGTGGTCCTGTTCGGCGGCGACGGTCGATCCGGCGAGGTAGGGGTCCCGGGCTTGATCCTGTTGTCGAAGACGATGAAGAGGAGGTCGGAGTAGCAGATGGGCACGGTGGTGCGGCGAATGGAGGCCGATGGCCACGGCGGTTCGCGACAGCAAGCGGCGGCCATGGAAGGCGCTTGGGCGCGGGGACGAGCACGCGTGCGAGGCGCTGGAGCCGAGCGAGAGTCGGAGATGAGGACCAGGGGCACGGAGGCCCAAGGCGGTCACAGGCAACCATGGGGATCGGGGCGAGGAGCTCCTCTCCGGTGTGTGCGTTGCAAGGTGGCGGCGGGTAAGGGAGACGAGGGGAGAGGTGGGGATCGATCCCGATCCAGGGGAATCGGGGGAGGGAGTGGGGCGAGTGGGGGATTAGGGTTACGGGGTTGGGAATATGGAGAGAGTGGGGAGGGGCCGGCTGGGCCAAGTGGGTCGGCCGGCCAGCTGGGCCGGTGGGCCGTGATTAGGGGGATTCTCCCTTTTTCTTTTTATTCATTTCCTGTTTTGTTCTTTTCCTTCTATTTATTGTTTGGCTTGTTTTCTTTCTTTTATTTTACTTTCTTTTATGTTTAGTTTTTTACTTATTATTTAAATGATCCCTAAATTAGTAATAACACAAAACCCATTGCAACCAAAAGGTTTTACCCCAAGATCATTTAGTTTAGTATTTTATTAATTATAATAGCACTTAAATATTGGTTTTTGCCACTGTCATATTTATTCTAGAGTAGTTAAACACTGTATAAAAGTTTGGTTTCTCCACCATTACTACTTATGCATTATTTGACTCACTCCGAACATTTTAGTTTTAATATTTGAAAACTTTTATTGTTTGCTAGATTTTGAATTTGAAATCGAACCGATTTTCGAACTAGCGCGAGATTAGCAACTGTAACTGTGGTGACATAGCATCATTAACATGGGATTACTGTAGCTAACTATCCGGGCGTCACACCCACGAGGGTGGGGGCGCGCCCTCCTGCCTCGTGGCCGCCTTGTTGTGTCTCTGACTTCCACTCCAAGTCTCATGTATTGTGTTTGTTCCAAGAAAGATCCTCGCGAAGGTTTCGTTCCGTTTGGATTCCGTTTGATATTCCTTTTCTGCGAAACACTAAAATAGGCAACAAAAAAAACAGCAACTGGCACTGGGCCTCCGGTTAATCGGTTAGTCCCAAAAATAATATAAAAGAGCATATTAAAACCCATTAAACATCCAAAACAGATAATATAATAGCATGGAACAATCAAAAATTATAGATACATTGAAGACGTATCACAATCCATGTTGAATTCTCCTCATGCTTATAATCAAAATAAAGCTTTTACTAAACATATCGTTGATGCTATGATGCAATCTTTTGAAGAAAAGCTTGAATTGAAAGTTTCTATCCCTAGAAAACTTTATGATGAGTGGGAACCTACTATTAAGATTAAAGATATGAGTGCCATGCTTTGTGTGATTTGGGTGCTAGCGTTTCCACGATTCCAAAAACTTTAAGTGATGTGCTAGGTTTCCGTGAATTTGATGATTGTTCTTTAAATTTACATCTTGCGGATTCCACTATTAAGAAACCTATGGGAAGGATTTATGATGTTCTTATTGTTGCAAATAGGAATTATGTGCCCGTAGATTTCATTGTTCTTGGTATAGATTGCAATCCTACATGTCCTATTATTCTTGGTGTGCAATTATTGATATGAAAGAAGGAAACATTAGATTTCAATTTCCGTTAAGGAAGAGCATGGAACACTTCCCAAGAAAGAAAATAAAATTGCCATATGAATCTATTATGAGAGCTACTTATGGATTGCATACCAAAGATGACAATACCTAGATCTATTCGTGTTTTATGCCTAGCTAAGGGCGTTAAACAATAGTGCTTGTTGGGAGGCAACCCAATTTTATTTTTGCTTTTGCTTTTTAGGTTCTGTTTTGCAATAAATAATTCATCTAGCCTCTAGTTAGATGTGGTTTTTGTGTTTTAGTTAGTGTTTGTGCCAAGTAAGACCTTTGGGATGGCTTACGGTGATAGTTGATTTGATCTGGCTGAAAAACAGAAACCTATGGCCTCCGGGACTATTTTCCATCATATAAGTTTCCGATCTATAATATAAGTTTTCGATTTGCTATTTTGCAATATTTTACTTTCCAATCTATAAACCAAAAATACCAAAAATATTTACTTTATCATTTATCTATCTCTATCAGATCTCACTTTTGCAAGTAACCGTGAAGGGATTGACAACCCCTTTATCACGTTGGGTGCAAACTGTTTGATTGTTTGTGCAGGTATTCGGTGATTTGTGCGTTATCTCCTACTAGATTGATACCTTGGTTCTCAAACTGAGGGAAATACTTATCTCTACTTTGCTGCATCACCCTTTCCTCTTCTAGTAAAAAACCAACGCAAGATCAAGAAGTAGCAGTGAACAAATTACCATTGGACAATTGATATAAAAGTGCATAGTTATGATGTTATTCATGGCATCACTACTGCAGGATGCTGCCAACGCGACACTACGATCAGAGACCCTTTGACGAAACTGTGTGCCATGCATTAATCGCAAACGGTGATGTAAAAAAACCGTCAAAAAGATGCAAAACGTTTGCGATGGCGTAGCCATCAAACACGGTTCCGATTTTAGTTGCGTGTGCGATGCAGGGCAAAAGATCAGTTCAATTAACTGATTGCGATGAGGAAGAAGAACAGAAATGGGCGGCCAGATGAAGGCGTGTGCGATATACGACATACATTTCACTCGGATTAACTGTTTGTGATGAGGCGGAACAACAGAAACGGGTAGCTGGATAAAGGTGTGTGCGATTGAGGGCATATGCTTCAGAAGGATTAACTGTTTGCGATTAGGCAACACAAGAGAAACGATCAGCCAGATCAAAGTGTCTGCGGTTGACGACATACACTTCACACATATGAACTATTTGCGATTAGCCACAACAAACAGAAATAGTTAGACAGATCAACGTGTGTGCGCTACACGGGCACACATTCTAATTAAAAGAAGCATGTGCGATGGTAATAACGAGCGCGCATGATTGTTGGAACAAGACATGTGCTGACGTTGTCTATTGCAGTGCACCCTATGGTGCAAACGTCACGCACGCGACCGAGAAAGCATGCCCACGTTACTCGTCCGGGAATAGTGCCGCACTTAGAAATTATAGAACCGTCAATAAATTTTGAGCCAGCGTCCCGTCACATTTTAAATTACTACCACACTATATTTAATTGCAAACCTGTTCACACTGATCAGAACCTAAACAGTTTCCCACTTAGGAGCGTATTAGTACTTGGTTATAAATACTACTACTCCAAGATGACTGCACATTCCTCCTCAACTCCTCATCCAAAAAAACAAACAAGTCATTCATCATCGTTCCCTTGCATCTGCCATGGCCAGTGTGAGTTCTGGGTCAAGAGATTGCCACCAGGGAAAGGCGAGCATGGAAGCGGAAGCACGAGACATGTCCCGCCTCACCGCGAAAGCAACCGACATGTCCCGCTGCGGGGCCGTAGCAGCACAGAGGTCCCGCCGCACCGTCGAAGCAGCATTGAGGTCCCGCCGCACCGTCGATGCAGCCGACTGGTCCGGCCGTGTCATGGACACAACAGAGATGTCCCGCCGCACCGCGAATGCAGCAGAGATGTCCTCCCGCGTCGCGGCGGCCTGGGAAAATGTCTTGCGGGCAGGCGAGGACTCTTATAGGCGCATGAATGCGATCGTCCATAGCCAGATGGATCAAATCTCCGGTAGGGCGAGGTTGCAAGACGACATGAAAGCCTCGTTTGAACAGGCTACCGGCATCATCCAGCAACTAAGTGAGGGCCATGCGAAGCTCCGGGACGAGCGCGACCTGCTGAGGGCGAAGATCGTCGGAAGTGCGTAGCAGCAGGAGGAGACCATTGCCTTGTTGAAGAGGACCAGCGTCATCGTCATGAAACTTATGGACGAGAATGACATGCTCCGCATCGAGTGCCAGCGGCTGGTGGAGGAATCCGTGGATGCTCTCAAGCAGCGTCTTGAGGACACAGAAGAGCTCATCGCCGCTCGCCGCAGAGACTAGTTCCCGCGGGCAGCAACGCATCAAGAAAGTAGAGATCAACGAGCCAGATCGTTGTCTTCCTTCTTATTTTGCCCTTGTGTATTTCGGGCGTTGCCGCATGTGGCTTTTTTAATTATCTTCCTAAATATGTAAGACAATTATTATCCACTGTCATCATCCTTATATTCATCAGTTTTGCTATAAGTCACAGTCGATGCTATATAGGTCCGTCAGATCTTACATCAAGATCTGTGCAAAACTTTCTTTTCAGATTTCTTTTTTCTCTCTTAAATCTCAATCGAGTGAGACATAGCCACGCCATGAAACAGGGGATCGGGCGTCATTAATGGAGATGTTGGGAGGGAGGTGGGCAGCGGATAGAGGTCAAAGGGCTCTCCTCCGATGGGCACGCGCAGGGGTCTGATCGCACGCCTCCCATACTCAAATAGCTACCCTGCACGACACCTCCTAGCCAATAAAAAAAAGGGACGTGTGGTGGCACGTAATTGGTAAGTAGAATGCCCATGGTTTCAATAATACTTGTGTGTTTTATTTCTAACGTGACAACACTTGTTCCAAAATGACTTTGTTGATTGTTAATGCGTGCACCTTCGCAAATCGGACAGAAAAATTACCACAGCATGTTGGTGTCATGTCATGACACCATGCCAAGTTTCATGATTTTCAGGCGAGTTTTGGATTCACGAGAATTTTAAAACCAAGTTTCTCGATGTTTTCGGCCGAGCCAAGACGCCCAGATGTTTGGATTCCATTCACACTTCTTCCATGGGACCTAGAAGTTCGCCCGAGTACACATAAATGATTTTCCAACTAACTTTTGCGCACTCAAGCATGCGCTTGTACTTCAAATTTGAATTATGTGCATTAAATGCCTGGAAAATCAATTAATGTATAAAAAGGCAAAACAAACCTGGAATAATTCCAAAATTTAGCACGAAACTCCTATTTGGTCTAAGCTGCCTCTGTAAAAAAATCAAGGTGGGAGAAGGCAGTGTATGTCGTTTCGCACACGGAAGTGACACGTTCCCTCTCGGAACCATGAACCATCTTGAGAGAAGCTCCGGTTTGTAAGAAGCTTATACCAAAGCTTGTCCCAATTCGGCCAAAAAAACTACCACAACATGTTGGTGCCATGTCATGACACCATGCCAAGTTTCGTGATTTCAAGGCGTGTTTTGGATTTACAGGAATTAAAAAACCAAGTTTCTTAATATTTCCAGTCGAGGCACGCCGCCCAGATGTTTGAATTCCATTCCCATTTCTTGCATGGGACCTGCAAATTCACCCAAGGACACACATGTGATTTTTCAACCAACTTTGGTGCACTGGAGCATGTGCTTGTAGTTCAAATTTGAATTATGCACATTAAATGCCCAGAAATTCAATTAATGTATAAAAAGGACAAACAAACCCGGAATAATTCCAAATTTTAACACGACACTCATATAGTTCTATGTTGCCTATGTAAAAAATCAAGGGGGGGCAGCGTATATCATTTCGCACACTAGGGTGACATGTCCCTCCTTAGGAACCACGAGTCTTCTCGAGAGAAGTTCCGGTTTGCAAGAAGCTTATATCAAAACTTGTCCAAATGCGGTAATTTTTTTACCACATCATGTTGGTGCCATGAAATGACACCATGCCAAGTTTCATGATTTCCAGGCGAGTTTTGAGTTTCTAGGAATTTAAAAACCAAGTTTCTCAATGTTTTCGGCCGAGCCACGACGCCCAGATGTTTGAATTTCATTCTCATTTCTTGCACGGGACCTAGAAATTCACCCAAGGACACACATGTGATTGTTCAACCAACTTTGGCGCACGGAGCATGTGCTTGTAGTTCAAATTTGAATTATGCACATTAAATGACAAGGCATTCAATTAATGTATAAAAAAGTTCAAACGAACCCGGAATAATTTCAAAATTTAACACGACACTCATATAGTTATATGTTGCCTCTGTAAAAAAATCAAGGGGGGAGGCAGCGTATATCATTTTGCACACAAAGGTGACACGTCCCCCCTCGGGAACCACGAGTCTTCTCAAGAGAAGCTCTCGTTTGCAAGAAGTTTATACCAAAACTTGTCCAAATGCGGCCAATTTTTTTACCACAACATGTTGGTGCCATGAAATGACACCATGCCAAGTTTCATGATTTTCAGGTGAGTTTTGAATTTCCAGGAATATAAAAACCAAGTTTCTCAATGTTCCCGGCCAAGCCACGACGCCCAAATGTTTGAATTTCATTCTCATTTCTTGCATGAGACCTATAAATTCACCCAAAGACACACATGTGATTTTCCAACAAACTTCGGTGCACTGGAGCATGTGCTTGTAGTTCAAATTTGAATTATGCACATTAAATGCCTAGAAACTCAATTAATGCATAAAAATGCCAAACGAACCCAAAATAATTCCAAATTTAAACACGGCACTCATGTGGTTGCATGTTCACTGTACATAAATGTTCTAGCAATTCAAACATCATTGTTTCCCTCCGTAACACCATTTTGTCTTTCAGAACATAATGAAAAAACCAGGTATACCACAAACAGTTTACTAGAAAGAATCATGTGGGATGCGATATAAAATATCTTGGCGCACCGTCTTGTCTGGATTACGCAGGAACCTTCGTCGTCTACAGTCCATCGTTTGCGCTTGAACCATGCTTGCGCGCGAGTTTGTCGCGACATCGAGCGAAATTTTTCTGCCACCACGGAAATATATATCTCCCCACCCCCTCCCTCCCACCAAAAGACATATTTCCACTATTCCTCCTTGCTTTAACCTTCACTGCTGCTTACTGGCAGCTCAGCCTCCTCGACGGCGACCCTTCTTCTTGCAGCACCGCCTCCTCGTCGGCGACCCTTCTTCTTCCTGCGCGGCCTCCTCGCCGTCGACCCTTCTTCTTGCTTCACGGCCTCGTCGATATGGTCGGGTAATCCACATCCACCCACACCATCCTCCACCTTCCCCGTCCCACATGCCCCGGCCGATGGCGCGACACCTTCCGCCGAAATCACTGTCCCTGTCCTCCAATTAAGCGCCGCCCACAGCCATTCTGCATGCAGTATAACGTGGAGCTCAGTAGCATCTGGCAGCAGAGAAGCAAATTGCGGTCACATGAGCGCACGAGGTCGCTATGGCTGCCATGCATGCCGACCGCCAGATCTTGGAGGAGCACCTCGTCTTCGTGGCCATCGTCGACACCGCCATGCGGTTTGATACGTCTCCAACGTATCTATAATTTTTTATTGTTCCATGCTGTTATATTATCAATCTTTGATGTTTTATAATCATTCTATAGTCATTTTATATCATTTTTTGGTACTAACCTATTGACATAGTGCCAAGCACCAGTTGATATTTTTTGCATGTTTTTTACATCGCAGGAAATCAATACCAAACGGAGTCCAAACGCAGCGAAACCTTTTGTGGATTTTTTGGACCAGAAGACAACCAATGGGCCGAAGAAGCACCTGGGGGCTGCTCCGAGGGGAGCACAACCCACCAGGGCGCGCCTGGAGGTCCAAGCGCGTCATGGTGGGTTGTGCCCACCTTGGGTGCCCCCCGGACCGGCTCTTTACTCTATAAATACCTCAATATTCCAAAAACCCTAGGGGAGTCAACGAAAGTCAATTCTAGCCGCGCAGAGTCCAGAACCACCAGTTCCAATCTAGACACCATCACGGAGGGGTTCACCACTTCCATTGGTGCCTCTCCGATGATGCGCGACTAGTTCTTTGTAGACCTTCGGGTCCGTAGTTGTAGCTAGATGGCTTCCTCTCTCTCGTTTGATTCTTAATAGAATGGTCTCCTGGAGATCCATATGATGTAACTCTTTTTGCGGTGTGTTTGTTGGGATCGGATAAACTTTGAGTTTATGATCAGATCTATCTTTTTAACCATGAAAGTTATTTGAGTTTCTTTGATCTCTTATATGCATGATTTCTTATAGCCTCGCATTTCTTCTCTGATATTTGGGTTTTGTTTGACCAACTTGATCTATTTATCTTGCAATGGGAAGAGGTGCTTTGTAGTGGGTTCGATCTTATGGTGCTTGATCCCAGTGACAGAAGGGGAACTGACACGTATGTATCGTTGCTACTACGGATAAAATGATGGCGTCTATTTCTACATAAATAGATCTTGTCTGCATCATGCCATCGTTCTTATTGCATTACTCCGTTTCTCCATAAACTTAATACACTAGATGCATGCTGGATAGCGGTTGATGTGTGGAGTAATAATAGTAGATGCAGGCAGGAGTTGGTCTACTAATCTTGGACGTGATGCCTACGTAATGATCATTGCCTGGATATCGTCATGATTATTTGAAGTTCTATCAATTGCCCAACAGTAATTTGTTTACCCACCGTTTGTTATTTTCTCGAGAGAAGCCACTAGTGAAACCTACGGCTCCCGGGTCTCTTTCTCATATTATTTGCCTTTGCGATCTATTTTATTTGCTTTTTATTTTCAGATCTATTAAACCAAAATACAAAAATACATTGCTGCAATTTATTCTTATTTATTTTATTTGGCGTTCGATCTATCAATCTATTACAATTTATTCGCGTCTGTTTGCCAATTTCTGGCGCCGTTACCCAAAAGGGATTGACAACCCCTTTAATACGTCGGGTTGCGAGTATTTGTTATTTATGTGCAGGTACCGTTTACGTATTGTTGCTTGGTTCTCCTACTGGTTCGATAAACTTGGTTTCATCACTGAGGGAAATACCTACCGTCGTTGCGCTGCATCATCGCTTCCTCTTTGGGGAAATACCGATGTAGCTTCAAGCCGCATCACGGTTGTCTACTTTAAAATACAGTTCGTATTGTTTTCTCGAGGCCACCGCCAGTGCCTTCTAGTGATTTGTCCTCTGTAATGTTAATACATAATCTGTTGTTCAGTTAATAGTTTGGTCCTCTTAAATGTAAAGTTCAGTTAACAGTTTGGTTCTCTGAAATATAATGTTCAGTTAACAGTTTGGTCGAACAATTGCTACATTTCATAGTAATGTTCTCAAGCATTCTTTGGTTTGTTAACTGCCTTATCTTCTAGTACATGTTTCTATTCTGCAATGTCATGCTCAGTTAACTGTTTTGGTTCATTTGGTCTGCTGTCCATTTAACTATTTGGTTCAATTCTGCAATTTGATTATCATTTGTTGTGGGTACAATTTTGTATTGTTATGCATGTGAGAAATAAATCGAATTTGACTGTACTCAATACATATTCTACTGATAGTATGTCAACTCTCAGTTAACCTGATCAAGATCTTCCTTATGTGTGGTGCAGAGAAACAATGGGAGACACTGCGGTTTACCATCGAGGTTTGCTCATGCATGGCCCTTTTGCTAATAGCACATTATTGTGCAGTTGCAGGAATCATTCTAATATTTAGGTTTCTTACAATTTGGTCTTGCACATGTAGGTCATGCTGTCAGAGGCTTAGACCCACTGTTCGACCCATTTTGCATATGGGGAAATGAGATGTCCATAAATATCAGTCAAGTCAAGAAACTCAGAAAGATTGTTAGGATGAAGAAACTTGCGACGAGTAACAGCAAGATCTTTGTTTGCACAATGAAGAAGACACCAGTCAACTATAGGATGGTACTAACTCTTTTACCTTGTTTTTACCCCTTGCGCCATTTCAAAATTTGTAACAACGATTTATGCATATCTTCGTTTTCAGTACTTTTCAAAGCAGTTCACCGATGATTACCTCTCAAACCACCTGCATGGTCAAGAGGCGAGGAAGGTATTCATTCAACACCCACGGTACAATATTGAAGTCTTCCTGAAGAGGACAAAGGTTGGGTGGGCAATTATCCATAGCGATTGGCCCAAAGTTGCAAGGACATTCAACATCACTGAAGGCTCAATATTTGTCTTCCGCTTCTGCAGTTTCCCAGATGAGATTCATCTTTCTATTTACCGTGTATGATGCTACTTTTCAAAGGTTTTCGGTGTTGCATGTGAAACTTGGTGCTGTTGTGTATGGTGTAACTGAGTGCTGAAGCTATCTGTTGTAATTCGATTATGAAATCCTGGTTGATGTTATACAGATATGAAATATCCGGCGTGTTTTATAAGAAATATCCATTTGATTACTACATGGATTATCAATAATAGGCTAATTACCCTGCTTATTGGGGTTTTCTATTGCATACGGTTACTCAGACAGCACCGTGGGTGATGAACTCAAACAACCCACACGGTTTCTAGAAAGTAGGCGTGCTTGATCAACTAACAATCACACACGGCTTCCGGTAGAGAACTATTTGCGTTAGGCCACCTTGCACAAACGTTTCCACACAAAAAACTATGTGTGGTATACATACGAACGGAAATGTTTTTCTGGGATTCACCGTGTGGAATGTACATACGAACGGAAATAATTGGGTTTCGATGCCTCGCCAGATCGCACACGAGCTCATTTTTCCCCAGCCTGTGTGCCAGGAGAGCCTATCCCCGACGGTTTCTGGGTCGTGTGGAAAGGACCCCTTATCGTCCACACTCACTTGGCGATGGTTCCAAACGCCATCACGGAAAGGTGTTAAAAATCGTTTGTATAGCACGTCGATGCACTAGTGCATGATCAATATATAGGCATTACGTCCTAGACAAGTAGACCGACATCCATCTGCATCTACTGCTATTACTCCACCCCTCGACCGCTATCTAGCATGCATCTCAAGGTATTAATTTCATAACAAACAGAGTAACGCTTGGAGCATGACGACATAATATAGACAAAGTATAATCAATCAATATGATTGAAACCCATCGTTTTACCCTTAGTAGCAACAATACAAATACGTGCCTCACTACTCCTGCTGTCAATTGAGGACACCGCAAGATTGAACCTACCACCAAGCACCTCTCCCGCTGAAGATAAATCAATCTACTTGGCCAAAGAAGACAGATAGATCGAAGATAAATACAAGGCTATAAAATCACACATAATAAATCTCAGAATGGACTCAATTACTTTCAATGAATAATCTGATCATAAACCCACAATACATGGATCCCAACAAACACACGTGAATGGATTACATCGAATCGATCTCTGAAGAGAACATTGTATTGAAGATCAGAGAGAGAGAGAGAGAGAGAGAGAGAGAGAGAGAGCTTGCTACTGCTATGGACCCGTAGGTCATGTGGGAACTACTCACGTATCCTCATGGAGGCATCAAGGTTGATGAAGATGGCTTCATAATCGACCCCCACCCTCCGGCAGAGTACCGACAGAGGCCTCCAGATGGGATCGTGAAAGAACAAAGGCTTGCAGCGGTGATAAAATTGTTTCGGGTCTCGCTCTGGGGGTTTCTGGATTTTAGGGAATTTATAGCGCTGGAATTAGGTCTGGCGGTCTGGGGGGTGGGATGTGAGCTTGTGTCTCTCTCGTGGATTTTCCGTCCTCCCCCCAAAGCTTCTAGAGTCTCTCCCGGTCCAGAAAAAATCACTGTAAAGTTTCATCGTGTTTGGATTTCGTTTGGTATGGTTTTTCTATGAAACAAAGAAATAGGCAAAAAAACAATAACTGATACTAGGCTCTGAGTTAATAGGTTAGTTCAAAAAATAATCTAAAATTATATATAAAGCATACGAGATTGATATTATAATAGTATGAAACAATCAAAAATTATAAATACATTCGGAAAGGAGAAAAAAAGTGCTCCTGGTTCGGTTTTTTCGTCTCTTTTTTCCTAAAAAAAAGTTCGTCAAAACCTATCAACATGGGATCTAGTTTTAAAGATCTCGACGCGAGGAATCTAATGGTGAAAACAACTTGAGATTTGGGCGGGCGGTTTAAGAGATGAAACGTTTTGAATAAACGGATCTACGAAAAAAAGAAAAACTCTCATGTTACGATAAATAATGCACATGCAATGTACCACTTGTCGCAACCTAAGAAGGTAAGAGTGACCTTTGAAAAGAATGCTCGTTAATTAGAGATTTCGCTGAAGGCTACGCTGCTGGACAAGTCACTTCTACACCGGTTAGCATAGGGAGGGAGGTAGGGAGATTCTCAAAGAATATCCTACTTAGTGCTCACAGCGAAAGATATTCCGTTAGATGTAAAACCTGGACCGGGCCTTGCCCAACTTGGTAGCTTGGGGGTACACATCGCATATTTGGTTCTACCAATTTTTATTTTTATTTTTTTCCTTTTTGTTTTTACGTTTCTTTTATCTTCCAATAGTTTCTTCTCTTTTTAGTATTCTTATTTTTGAAAATTCTACCTTTACATTCTAATAAAATAGTATTTTTGATTCGCTAACACTTTTAAAGCCCATGCATTTTAATATCCATGAGCAATACCTGAATTAAAAAGAAAAAAATTAAATCCGTTGATATTTTTAAAATTCATATATTTTTACAAATACAAAGTTTTTATATTCATAATTTTTTCAAATTCACAAAGATATTTTAATTCATGATTATATTTTTAAACTTGTGTACATTTCTTAAATCCTGGGATTTTTTAAATTTTTTTATGGGAAAAGGGTGAATATTTAAAGAAAATCCATGATTTGTTTGTATTGTGCACATTTTTTGGATTGACGGATTTGTTCAGACCATGTCCTAGATTTTTCGAACATATATGCAAGCGAGCCTGTGATAATTCATGAATTGATTCACATTTGAAAGAAAAAAGTTATTGGAGCCAAAATCTGCTGGTTTTTTTGAACGTCACGGTGAGTGAGGCGTCGCTACAGAGACACGGCCCACCTAGCACTATGTGATAATATGTCGCTTAAGGATTACTACCTTTTTCCGATTTATTAGATCCATGTGCATTCCTAGATTGATAATTTGAATACAGTCATATATTATAAAAAATATATCATTAGAAACTTCAAAAATAATATTTTCTAATAATGATATACCTTTTGTAATACCTAATTCATATTAGATTTGTATAAAACTGATGACCTAAAGGTATGCGCATGACCTAAATCGGAGAGGAGGGAGCTCGATATGCACACAAGAAAGGAGAGCCACAGTTTGTTTGTTTTTTAGGCAAAGAGAGCCACAGTTGTGGTTAGCCTTCTTTTCTGGGTTAGCTTGGGCCCATCTATTTAGAGGCTCTAATCCTGACCACCAGGCCCATTTGTCGTGAGATCATCTCTCACGAAGTGGAAGCTAGGGTTTAAGAAGGTCCAGGACGAAGTGGATCACGGCGATGGCGTCGGCGAAAATCCTAGCGCGGGCTGGCTCCTCCCTCCTCGGCCGCCTCCTCGCCTCCCCGCCTCCCTCTCTTCTGCGGACCGGACCTCCTCTTCCGTCGCTGCTCCATAGGATCCAGCCGCACGTCCCGCCGCCGCCGGCGTCGGTGGACGCACACGACGCGGAGGTGGTCGCGAGACTAACTTCGCTCCCCGGGGAGATCTCCTTCCCCTGCGGCCTCCCCTCTCTCCGGTTCCTCATTGACGATGGTATGACCTCTCGCCTGCTCTACCCCACTTTCCCCTTAGGCTTTCTAGAATATTTCGCTCCACCAGACATTTGGATCGTTGGCCTTTAGCTGTATCGTTGTTGGATAAATGGTGAATGAGAGATGTATAAAGTGGGGAAATGTTGCATACAACTCGCTGTCTACAGATTGCGGAACTCCTCATAAGTCTCTTGCGAGCTAGAAAGTTAATTTTGACACTAGCACTTGTCTGGGGCTGTGGGGGTGGTTGAAAGAACTGATAGGATTGCTTCGGAAATCCTACTTCGCATTGATTGTCTGATTTACTTGGTTGATTTGGTGCACGAGCAGCTTAGTGTTCTGCAGTCCCATTATGTCATTAGTGCCTCTATTCAATTTTTTTAATACCAAGTGCCTCGACTCGTGGTATGAGGTGTTGGTGGTTATTTGATATGTTTATTATACACTTAGCAGACATCTCCGGCGCATGATAATTTGAGTAAATTGCTGATAAGTTGAGGAATTGTGTCCTGTTTGATCTGGCTCACTAAGCTTAGCAGACATCTCCGGTGCATGATAATTGGAGTAAATTGCTGATTAGTTTAGGAATTGTGTCCTGTTTGATCTGGCTCACTGATACAAACAAAGGTTTGGTGCCTAAAATAACCAGTACTTGGCCGTCACACAGCTAGTAGCTATTATACGACCTACCCAGCTTAACAAGCGAGTAGAGTGACTCATAGCTTTATCTATTCCTTTTATATGGTTAAATATACGGTTTACTGGAACCATTTTCAGTACACTGCCAATGTTTTGTAGGTTTGGTTCACATTTTCTCAAGCTACAAATGACAGAGTTTAATCAATTCATTTCTTGCAAAGTTGCTTGCTTTCGATGTAGTGATGTTTCTTATATTTGTTCAGTTATGTACCTCACTCACAAAAAGTTTGCAATCACTGTTTTGTAGAGAATCATGCGAGCATAGGAATGCATTATACATTGTTTTAAATTTCCAACTTGTCTTTTTATGCTTGGATATCAACCAGGGTAACAGAACATAAATTTTATGGATCACTGTTTTGTAGAGTACATCTGTTTATGGAGCACGTGGAACCATGAACACTGTTCAGCAAACCATATTATAATAAAGACTTCATGAATTTTGAAAATTCCTCAACACGTGGACATGTGATTTAGGAAGGCTTGGATTCCCTGGAATCTAAAATGCTCAGAGATACTTGAGAAATACTCCTGTTTTTTGCTATTACGAATAGTTTGACTGAATAGAGCACATAGTGTGCTGATCTTTTGTTATTTCTGCCGATCATATCGTTTCATTGTTTTTTGGTAAGTGCTGCAGAATTGATTATTAATTACCTTCTAAATGTATGACTGAAATGGTTATTTTTTGCAAATTGGATTATCTTCCTTAGTTGATACTTGGCTATCTGTAGGAATTGATCCTGTTGCTAATGAACCCCTTGAGTTACTTCCCAAACGGACTTACCAACCCAGCACCATCAAGCGGAAACGAACCCATGGATTTCGTGCACGGTCTGTCTCCCTTCCCTCCCTCGCTCCCTCCTTCATGTGACTAACTAAAAATATGCCATTTTTTATGGCGAGCAATTAGTTTAGCTGGTGTTTTTTATGGACCAGACTTTGTTCATATTTCTGTGTTCTCAGCAAATTTGGTTCTCAGTGTGCTGATATCCGGTTTTCCCATTCCTTTTCTCATTTTGCAGTAAATCAACCACGGGTGGGCGTAAGGTGATTGCTCGGAGAATTGCTAAAGGAAGGCACAAAATTTCATGGTAATGAAAACCCATGGCACCGATAGGAGTTTCACCTCAGCTTTGAATGATGCTAATGTGAACATCTAGGAGCTTACAATAGATGTATTCTCCTTCCGAGGCGGGGTTAGAGCAAAGCCAAGAGACACCTGCCTGAATTTCTTCACCAAATAAAACGTTTGTTCCACTGAATAAACATGACAAGGAGATGGTTATCGATGATTTTACTGCTATTTGAGCTATGTACTTGTATGCTAGTTCGACTGCGTTATGCATTTGCTTGTGTTGTCAAACTGTCAGAGTAGCATCCTTGGGGTCATTTCCGTCCATCAAACTATGATGTTGGGTTCGCGTGTGAGATACCGTGGTAACTTGTATGGTTGCTCTTTGCGTTTTCCCCCCTTTAAGAGAAAAGTTTTTCGTGCATACTACAGCTGCTAAACTCGAGGTAATTTTCTGCTTTGTGCAGTGGCAGCCAAGTCGCGTCTGGTTCTGCCCCGTTGTTTTTAGTCTAGTCATAGTGCGGGTAACTTGGTACTACCTCCGTTGCAAATCCATTTTGGTATTTTGTTTCGTTAAGACACACATTTGACCAATAGTTACTCCATAAATTATATGACATGAAATTTGTGTCACTAGATTCATATTTAAAAGTACTTCGTTATGATAATCATTTTGTATTCAAATATGAAAAGAGTAATTGTTGGTCAAGTCTTGTCTCAATGAAAGGAAATAATCAAATATTAAAAGAGTAATTGTTGTTCAAAGCCTTGTCTTGATGAAACGGTAGTAACTTAGGGTTCGGGTAAGCAAATTTACTTATGTGGCAATGAGTTAAGGGGCGTGATAGGTGTTGGCCGGTGGATCTTTTTGAAAGATCCATCGCCTCGACAACAGTTAGATTTGGTGACATCTAGCGGCCATCGTCTTGTCCTCACATTTGCAACAAAGTAGTGTTGTAGAACCCTTTGCAATAGAGCTTATGTTACAGAAATTTTTGCAATAAAGGTTGTGCTAGAGTATTTTTTTTTTCATCTTCACCTTTTTGCAACAAAGACGATGTTGCAGAAGGACTTTTGCAACATGGGTGATGCCGCGGGATTTCTTTTGCAACAAAATATATCACGGAAGTTGCACTGCCGCTGTGGTTGCCATAGATGTTTTGCAACAAGATTTTACAAACCTTCTTCACAACCGAAGCTTTGTTAAGAAAACCATTATGTGTGGATAAGTATAGACTGGGATTTGCATGGGTCACAACCACGTGTCTTTCCTGGAAGTGCGGACAAAATCTTTACGATTGGTCGGGTGAAGGGAATCATTTCCCATGAATTAATGAGGAGAAACGATCAAAAGCTTTGTTACAAAAACCATTATTTGTGGATAAGTATAGACTGTGGCTTGCATGGGTCACATCCACGTGTCTTCTGTGGGAAGCACGGACAAAATCTTTACGATTGTCCGGGTGAAGGAATCATTTCCCATGAGTTAATGAGGAGAAACGATTTTTAATGCCAAATTGATCCAGTGTGGCTACATTGTCAAAATATACTCCCGTTCGACCTTCCCTTCTTCCCTGCCTCGGCTACCATTCACCATCACTGACCACCTGTTTAGCATCTGACGCTATAACGGAACTTTGGAGACCTGGGTCTTCGGCCAACGCCAATGCTTCACGACAAGCAGTTAGGGCTGCAAACGAGTCTAGTTTGAATGAGTTGGAGTTGGCTCAACTCAACTCATATTAAAACTCTAGCTCTCAAGCGAGCTAAAACTGAGTGAAGCTCAAGATCGAGCTTTAGGACATGACTCATACTCAGCTTGTACGTTCTCGAGTCGATCCAGAGGAGTTTCGAGCTAAATGAGATGGTAAAAGTTATAAATTTATGATGATGATTCCAAATAGATAAGGACACAACTTTGTACGCCATCTCATCGTGCTTTTTTTGTGTGTGTGTATTTTAACATCAGTACAGACACAATCGCTCATATACACGTGCATACACTTACCCCAATGAATGCACACACGCACACCCTACCCCTATGAGCACCCCAAAAGACTGAGCCGACATATAATCTTGAGATTTACGATGTCACCGTCGTGCTTGGGAGAGCCCATCTTGCTCTCTTGGGCGAACTAGCAATAGATGGTGGTTTTCGGGGACGAAAAACAAGAAAAGAAAGGTGCATATGCTGAGAACTTTTGCAAAAAAAAAACCCAGGATATTTAACACACTGTCGACCACGTATCATAATTAGGCCTAAATCTTCAAGCTTCCATTCCATGTTTGTTGGTAAATATAACGAAGAAAATCATGGACAACATATATGGTAACAAATTTTTTTTTGGAATGAAAAGGGGTTGCCCCCCTGCCCCATTTTATTGAAGCAGACCACAACCAGTTCACAGACTACAAAGTTTTAGGCATCGATTTCCATACAGAGCATCTAACTCAAAAGATAAAGGCTACAGCCAACAGAACAGACCCTGTCCAGGACACAAACTTGTCCAACACTGAAAGTCCCAGAGAACCAACAAGAAAACAGGAAAACGAAGAAGATCGGGGTCCAAGTCAGATCTTCAGTGCCTCATCTCCAAGCGATCCGGAGGAGTTCCCCATGCCGCTTGTCCAGCAGTAGGATGCATCGTTGTAGCAGAGTTGCTTGCCCATCGTCGCAGAGAACTTTCCACTGGTGTAAATAACAGCTTAGTTTTGCAAGAATGCATTTTACACTTCTCCATTTGCGTCCCTGAAAACAAAATTCATTTCTCAGTCTCTACAAGCTCCACAAGGTAGCAGTCGTTGTCAGATTCAAAACAGCTTTTTCTTTATGCATATGCCAGAAGGACATAACTCTTTCAAAACAAGATATGCTGTCAATATTAAAAATTTCTACAACAAGGTTCCAAACTTGCTGGGCCACCACACAGTCAAACAGCAGGTGTTGAACAGTTTCAAGTTCAGAGCAAAATAAACAGGGAGGTTCTTCCACTTCCCTTCTCTTCGCAAGATTATCTCTAGTAAGTATCTTATTATGAATACAAAGCCATAGGAAGATATGAATGTTCTGTGGACATAGGATTTTCCACATTTTTGTACTAACACTAGAAACTATCCCACCAAAATCGATCTGTTTGTAAAAAGATTTAACTGAGAAAGTCCCACTAGGTTCTAGCCCCCAAATGGGGATGTCCACTTCATCTGATGGAGGGCACTGTTTGATCATATAGACAAGTTGATCCCAACGATTCATCCCCAGCATGTCAACACATCTCCTAAATGTTAATTTCAAATCATTCCCATCCCAAACTTGGGCTACAGTACTATCAACCTGGTTACAAATACTAAACAAGTCCCAGAACTGCACTTTAAGGGAACAATCCCCCACCCACACATCATGCCAAAAACTAATGAGTTTTCCATCACCCAGCTTCCATCTATAGAATGTTTTTGCAGCTGCCATTGTCCAAGTAATGCTCTTCCAAAAGGTAGAGCCCCCTTCACTTTTAGCCCAGAAGAGGTTTGGGGAATTAACTCTATATTTATACAGGAGAAGTTTAGACCAATCTGAGTCAGGGTTATTAAAAAATCTTTTACCCCAAGAAGCTAACAACGTCATATTATATTCCTTAATATTGGGTACCCCTAAACCTCCAAACTCCTCCCTCCTAGTAATTAAGCCCCAGTTAGTTGATCACCCACATTTCCCCAAAAGAAGTGAGCCATTTGTGAGTTAATGGCATTGATTGCCCACTTAGGGAATTTGATCACAGACATTAAGTAAGCAGGAATGCTAATCACACAAGCACATAACAAAATAATTTTTGCTTTATAAGTAAGATATCTCCCCAGCCAGCCAGAGATCCCTTTAATGATTCTATCAATGATAGGTTGGAGATCCTCTCTTTTTAATTTATCATAGTGCAGAGGCACTCCCAAATACTTAATAGGAAAAGATCCTTTTTTACAACAGAAAATTTGAGCAAACTCACTAGGAACTGCATCATCTACATTTATAGTCATGAGATCACTTTTGTGGAAGTTGATTTTCATACCAGATAAGTTTTCAAAACATGACAAAAGCCATTTAAAATTCCTTGCTTTCTGAGTAGAATTTTCCAAGAAGAGTATGGTATCATCTGCATATTGCAGACTAACCACATCTCCAGGGATCACATGGGGCAGAAGCCCATAAATTAGATTTTGAGAAGTAGCTTTCTTGAGCATTTTTGTAAAAACATCAGCAACAAGGTTAAACAGCGGGAGGGTGCGGGTCCCCTTGTTTGAGACCTTTCCCTCCTACAAAAGTAGGGACCAGTGGTGTCATTAATCCTCACACTAAAAGTGCTATTAACAAGTGTGTTCTTAATCCAAGCAATCCACTTAGGACCAAAACCTCTCGAATGGAGCATATCAAACAAGAATTCCCAGCTAACCCTATCATATGCCTTCTCGTAATCTAATTTGAGAACCAAACCTTGAGAACCTGACTTTTTAACTTCATGAATCACTTCATGGGCCATAACCACACTCTCTAAAATATATCTCCCCTTAATGAAAGCAGTTTGGTTAGACGAGATCAACCTGCGTCCCACAGGGGAGACCCTATTTGTCATGGCTTTAGAGAAGATTTTTATCCCACAATTACTTAAACTAATAGGACGAAACTTCTTCATCTCTCTGGCATCTGCCTCTTTAGGAATGAGAACAACCAGACCAAAATTTAAACGCTGTAAGTCCAGCTTCCCCTCTTCAAAGTCTCTAACTAGGGCCATGAAATCTGTTTTAATAACTTTCCAAAAGGTTTGGTAGAACAAGAAGGACAACCCATCAGGGCCAGGGGCACCATGGGCATAAGAGCCAAAAATTGCCTCCTTAATTTCCTCCTCTGAAAAGTTCTTTTGTAAGTGGTCATTTTCTTCCTGAGTAACTAATTCATCTTCCTCCCAAAAGGAAGGGCCAAGACAGATATTATGTTTGTTTTCAAAACAGAACAAATTTTTATAATAAGAAGTAGCCACCTCCAGCATTTCCTGAGTAGTATAAACTGGGCCATTTTCCCCAACCAGCTCGGATAAATGGTTTTTTTTGTGTCTGTGGTTAGCCATCGCATGAAAATATGCATTATTCTTATCCCGTCAATAATTCGACGATCTCTGGAGCGTTGCCACAAGGCAGTTTCCTCTTTGCTCCAGATAAGTGCGAGTTCTTTCCTAATTTCTTCCATCTTGATTTTATCTCCATCATCGATCTGGTTCCTTTCAGAGAATACGTCAAGAATATCAAATTCGAGCAAAAGCTCTCTCTTCCTTTTTTTAGTTTCCGCCTCAATGTTAATACTCCGACCTCTAGCTTTCTTCCTAAAGAGTTTATTTTTATTCATCCAAATAGCTGTTTTACTAGGGACCGAAGTGTTCCAAGTATCAATCACCAGTTTTTAAAAATCAGGGTGGTCAAGCCACCATTTTTCAATGCGAAAAATCCTCGGGGAGGTAACCCTCCGAGCCCCTGTGTCCAAAAGCAACGGTGTATGATCACTCCCTACCCGAGGGAGCGCAGTAACCACTGACAAAGGGAAGTGGGCATCCCAGTTCAGAGAAACAAAAACCCTATCTATAGTTGCAAAAATGGAATTATCTTAATTATTACTCCATGTAAATTTCCTATTTGCAACATTGATTTTCATAAGACACCATTTATTAATCCAGTCATTGAAGAGGTACGTAAACTGGTTGTTAATAATACCATTGTTCTTGTCAGCCGTGGACCTAACTAGATTAAAATCCCCCCCCCCCCCACCAACAAATTATCTCAAGATCGGCTCGTTTCTCAGTTGAGCTATGCAAAGTGTTTAAACTTAGCTCGTTTTTTCCGAGTCGATCTCTAATAAAGCCAAAAAATGAGTCTGCCTCGAGCTTTTCTTACAGCCCTACAAGCAATTGACTAAGATGGTGGCGTAGTGCAATCCGAATATGACAAGAGAAGAGCTTCCCAGATTATTCCCGTGATGATCGCGGCAAAGAGCAGCTGCGGTTTCTCTGGATCTTTTTTTGGAAAGGGTTTTCTCTGGATCTTGATACACCATGTCACCAGCATCAAACTGTATTTTAGCCTGTTCACCCTAATTTATGGGCCAATTTGGCATCGTTAAAGGCCGAAGTACCTATAGCTAAAGGTATTAGAGCATTACTAGTAAAACCCTCAAACCCTGAAACCCTTATAGCAGTTTTAAGGGTTGAGAAGTGCCAGTTTTTGACACTTTTAAGGGTTGAAAAACAGGGGCAAAGACTAGAACCCTCAAACCCAACCCGTAAACTGCTTTAAGGGTTGGATTTGAGGGTTCTAGTCTTTGCCTCAACCCCAACCTTTAAAACTGTCATTTCATATATCACACATTTCATCACATTTCATCATATGACATATCACAAATTCCATCACAATTGACATAAAACAATAATCATTCTAGTTATTATTACAACACGAATAAAACAATATCATTCAAATTATTACAACAACGTTTGAGCAAATAACACTAATTGTTGAATCAAATAGGACATAGAAAAGGAAAAAAAAGATACTTCATGGGCCAATGCGCCGCCCATCCAACTGCCAGTGGTGCTCTATTAGATCATCCCGGAGCTGACCATGAGTGGTTGCATCCTCAATCTGACGATGTGCTTGAAGAAAAGCGTGTATGCGAGAAGGAGGCTCATCATCTCGACGTCGTCATCTTGCAACAACTCATCAATGTCGGAATCGTCGGATGTCGACCAATCCGACGAATCAGACATGACATTCTCCTCATTGTTCATCTCCATTTGCAAAGGACATTCACTAATTAGTGCTAAAAATGAAACAAAAAGAAAATGAAACAAAATGAAAAAAAATCACATACCTCACCTCGGCCGGGCAGGGAGGGCGGCCGGGCGCGGCTTGACGGGCGGGAGGCGACCGGCAGAAGGAGGCTGCGGCGGGAGGGCAGGCGGCGGGAGGCAGGACGGGAGGCAGCGGGAGGGCAGGGAGGGGAGGGAGGCCAGCGGGAGGGGGAGACGGGAGGGAGGCGGGAGGGAGGCGGGGAGGCAGACAAGGGCAGGAGGAGGAGGAGGGCATGGGAGGGGAGGCGGGGGGAGGCAGAGGGCGGCTGGGCGGCTTGGCGACGGGTGGCTGGGCGGGAGGGCCGGGCAGGGGGGGTGGGCCAGGTGGCTGGATCTGGGAGGAGTGAAAACTCCCTCCGTCTGAACGAGAAGAGATAACTGGTCGGGGAGGGGTTGGGCTGCCAACCCCTGTTTCTACAGGCGGGGAAGGAGAATAGGGGTTGAGCCTCTAAAAAAATTTAAGGGTTTAAGGGTTAAGGGGTTTTATTCTTTATGATTTTTTTGTCTCAACCCGTAAAAAAGCGGTTATTTTTTAGGGTTTGGGGGTTTAGGGGTACTACTAGTAATGCTCTTACACTCTGTCCCAAACTCTCTTATTTGCCGCCTCTGCTTTCGACGACAATGGGGTTTCCTCTCCTCATCGGACAGTTCCGTCGGCGCCGCCGAGCTCGCACGGCGAGGCTGACCACTGCTCGATATCCTAACTCCAACCCAGCCAACTCCCACCCGTAGACCCTAATTCTAAGGCAGCCTAATCCCTCGCCATGGAGGATTCCCTCGTGCCGCCTGTGCCTCCTGCCCCAACCACCCTTTTCCTCACTCGCCCGCGATCACATCTCGACAGCGCCTCCTACCGCACGCTCTCCCGGCTCTTCTCCCACTGCCTCCACCACCGCCCCTCGCAGCTCGCTGCCCCGGCGCCCCTGGAAGTCGAGCCCGCCGCTGCGAACCCTATATGCGACGAGTCGCCACAGGGGTGCTCGGTACCGCCTGAAGACGCCGAGTCTGAACGGGGAAAGGACTTAGGAGAAGAGGAGACTGCGGTAAGGACTTCTGTCATCGAGAACCCCTCACCCGCGGCAGTCGATGCAGCCACCGGTAACCCTATTGCAGACCCGGCTGTGGCACCACAGAGATACATGGAGCATCAAGTGGCCGGGGTTCAGCGGGTGGAGGGCGTAACAGATATGGTTGTTGGGGGAAACGTCTGCCGTGAGACAGTTGCGTTACTGGAGGAGTTGGGGGCAGAGGATGTTTTGAGGTCGATGAAGGATTGTTTGGAGGGGGAGGTTGACGAATTGGCAGAGCCAGATGTACTGGTGGTCAATGATGATGAACATCTGCTGCTTGATACGATGATGACCAACTTCTCAGGGTTGATTGCTGATGCCAGTGGCGGCACAACGTCAATGCTGAACTACGGGGTTTCTGTAGGTGAACCACACAATGATGGCAACATAGCTGAGGGGGTGAAAGAATTGGGAGCTGGAACTGAACAAGACAGACCTGTGGGTGATTCAGATCAGCACTCAGTTGATGGTGGCGTGGTTGAGGAAGGAGAGATTGAGGGTGACATGCAGGCTCTGGATGTAGATGAATCTGATGATTCGGAGCTCGAAGATGCAGATGATCAGGAATTGGGAGAGGATTTTGCTAACAGAGTGCTGGGGGAGAATGAATCATCTGGCCAGGACATACGGTGTCTGAATTTGCTTTCAACGCCTAAAATTAAAGGAACCAGTGATCTTGTACTGAACAAGGAAGGTTATATCAAGGATGATGCACTAAAGCATGTTACCAGGGCGCAGGCTGTCAGTTATGATGAAATTGTGGAATGGAATGAGACACCACTGCCAGATACTGAGGTACTGAATATACCATTTTTTATTAACCAGTATTGGTTATTAGATGTTTCTTCACATGTTGCTTCTTCTTGTTTAATTTTGTGTTTGGATGAAAGTATAGCTTGTGAGATGCAAGTTATCATGTGATACCGCATAACATATTATTAATTTCTTGCTTAAATTCCATCACATGCACTTTTAGAAGAGTACAAAACTCACCAATATCCAATAAGTTATTCTCTTCTTGACAACAGAAGTACTGACATTACGGTAAAAAAAGAAGCACTGACATTAAATATGCCTCATGACAAACTTTGCAGGCTCCCAAACCAGGGAAGAGAAAACGGCATTTGACAGAGGAAAGAAAGGCTAAGAAGACGGTGTGTTCTGGTTTCACTACCATTTGAGTTCAACACATACTTTATTCAACTGTGCATTCTAATTGTATTTTTCCTTCTGGAGTATTAATCTTCCTTCGTGATGTTTTTGACATATAGAAAAGCAAACGGGTTAAGAGAGCACAGCAGCGGATAGCGGATGGTGTGAAAAGACTGAAACTTGCACCAATTATAAAGCCGAAACCAGTGAAGTTATGCCACTTCTACATGCATGGGAAGTGCCAGCAGGTAAGCTTTTCTCTGGCCACCAACTTATTGTTCACTTGGAATAGATCGTCATGTATTGCTGATTCTCAGTTACATTTCTATCTTTTTAGGCCAATAATTTATGTGTTTTTCTGTGAACCACATATAGAGGTTTTTGCCTCGAAAGGTGATGGAGTAATGATCACAAAAGTCCTGGTTTCTAGGAACATTTCTTGTTTTGTTTGTATAGCATTGCGAGGAGCCGTATCATAGCGAATGATGTAATGTACGTTGAATTGCTTCTTGCAAAGCCATCCATTAGACATTTTATTTTGATAAATACAAAGTTTCTGTACAAACACTGGATAATGAATTTGTTGTCTTACAAACCTAATTCTCTTCTTTTCTCTTTGCAGGGCAATGCTTGCAAGTTCTCACATGATACTACACCTTTGACAAAATCTAAGGTATGTGCTTTATAGAAGTTTTTATGTCTGCCTGCACTATTCATTATGCATAACTGTGATATTAATGCATGTCCATGTATGTATGGCTGCATCCAGTTGTTTCACGTGCACATTTTGTGCATACCTATATAAACCATCTTTCAAGAACTATCGATGGTGCTTGAAATAGATGGTTTGGACAGGCATGCACGAAATGGTGGGTGTTAACTGTTGAGTCGTTCACATGATATGAATAGATTATGTGTACAAGGCTGAAGTATAAAACTGTACACCAATATATCTTAATCCAAGTGGCAGCTAACTTCATTTCTTTACATTTTCTTACACTCCTTTCTGTTTGTTTTGATGTATGACATGTTTTGGTGTCCGCTTATTTCTTTTCTTAATTTTATAGCCCTGCACACATTTTGCGCGCGGTTCTTGTTTGAAAGGAGATGATTGTCCCTATGATCATGAGTTGTCAAAGTACCCTTGCCACAACTTTGTGGAAAATGGAATGTGCTTCAGAGATGATAAATGCAAATTTTCTCATGTGGTACGTGATTTTCAAAATCATTTCCTATTGTTTATTTATAAGTGAAATAGCCTGGTAAAATTTTAGTTCCACCCTGTGAATTGAAAAAACTGCGTTGTTTATCAGGTGCCAACTGCAGATGGTCCTTCCAAACCAGATGCAAAGAAATCTGATGCATCATTGGTGTCTGAAAAACCCGGCAGAGAGCAAACAAGTAGTCAGAAAGCATCAACGGTCCATGATGGCGAACGTGTAACTTCTGCTCCTACCAAACATTACTCCATCCTTAAAAATCTTGCCGGCATCTCAGTAAATGCTCTAAAAGCATCAACCGGTACACCAAAGGGTGTACAGTTTCGTCCTTCCAGTAAAGACAGATCAAACTCTAGCATGCTGCATCAGGATGCTCTACCCATCGGGAAGCATATGTATACAAATGGCAGTAAACATCAGAATTTTGGTGGACCGCAGGCTAAAGAAGGGGACAAAAATGTCATTCCAAATAAACAGAGATCAGCTCCACTGTTCGATGAGAAGAACTCATCAAAAGAAGCTAGTTCACATCCAAGTTCAGACCCAGAGAGAACTAGTTTGCCTACTGGCTCTACTACAGTGCTTGGATCACTCAGCACTCAGCACGAAGTTTCAGAGGCTTCAAGAATTTTGCAGGAATTCCTATTTGGCGCTGGCAGTTAGAGGAAAGTATGAATACACTACTCTGCCTTTGATACCTGTAGACTACACATAGCACTAGTTCTTTTTACCTCTGCAGTATGAGTTCATGCCATGAGTGTGCGGCTTGTTTTGGTACTTTTGGCTCAGTTTCCGTTTTGTAATTGCATATTGCAACTGCTATTTTTGGTAGATCAACATAAGTATAATATTGCAGTGATGCGTATAGTTTTTGGTTACCAACGAAGTTCACAAACTTATTTTGCAGAATTAGGCTAAGTGCCACCGTGGGTACATGAAGATTCGTTATTATCCAGTCAACTCACTTCCAACTGCATATGGTACTTCCATTTAGTAAATCATTTGTAGCATTAGATCTAAGCTTACTGGTATGATAAATGCCTTCCTGAATCGGTGCTTTGATGAGTCATCTCTCACATATGATTCATTTTAACCACGCTTTGGAAGTTGCTCCGAGTTTAATGAGTGTGCGGATTTTTAAATGTTACCTTGTCGTAGTTGAGGTGTTAGTAAATTTTAGTTCATTTTGTTGAATCTTGATACTTGATACCACTAATTTAGTGATGAATTTTACATCTGTAGTAATAGTATTAGAGCATCTACAACCACGGATAGCTAATCCGAGCCCCTATATGCCCGCGGACAGTGACCAGACGAGCATCAAAACTTGGCATTTGCAACCACGGTCCCTGTTTTCAAAACACCAAATCCATGCAAACACATGCACGTCGATCATTTTGGACAAACATAGCTTAGTGCACACAAATACAAATAGTTCATAATTAATAGTACATAATCCAAACATAGTTCAAACATAAATATTTTTCATAGTGCATAACTAATAAAATAAAAGACAAGTTTACTGATTTCCAGTGTGGTCCACATTTGCTCGACAAGATCATCCAGAAGTTGCATATACACTTGTTGATCTCGCAGCTGTGGATGCTCATCATCATCATCATCATCATCATTTCGGCATCCTCATCCTCCGAATCAGATGACGCGATGAACTCGTTGAATATGAATTCATCTAGATCATCGTTTCCATCGCCATCATTCCATGACGATTCCATTGGTGACCTAGAAGTAATGACCGAAAGAATAAAAAAACCGGCTCGGACATTCATCGAACACGTAGAGCGCGGGGTGAAAGTATGGTGGAGTTTGACGTACCAGGGCGGCGTTCGGTGGCGGCCTGGTCGGCGGCGGTGTGCGTTGGGGCGTCCAATGGCGAAACCCTGAGTTGGGGATGGCGGCGAAGCACCGATAGCGGCGGAAGTCCGGTGCGGCTGTGCGGAGGAGGGAGAACAGAGAAGAGGAGAGGGCTTCTCGGGCAAGGAGAGGGGAGGCGGATATGAGTGAATTGAGCGGGCCCTAGCGGTCAGTCCGACGTGGTGGGCGCGTCCGGGCGTCCCCATATCCTCCCCATATTTGGGCCGGATATGGGGAGTGCCGGTCAGTTCGGGCGTTTGGGTTGGCTATGGGGAGGCTGGTTGGGTGGCGTTTTTCCGTCCGGGGACAGCCAGTCCAGGCGTTTGGGGCAGGTATTCGGAGTCCGGTTGTAGATGCTCTTATATTATGTTTTTTGACTTGGCATTGCTTACTGCCGCCCAAGTATAATTTTGACCATGAGTTGTATCATAATTATTTGAAACCATTGGGCAAGTGATTGGTCAAGCGGCTGGTTGCTGGTGCAACCGATCGCTGAAATAGTCTAAAAGAACAGTTCAATGATGTTATGTTTAAATATTTATCTACTAACTAATTCAGTTTTCATTTGTATGACATAGTAGACCGCTGATATAAGTTGTAGTTCTTTCTCTGGAAGCACTGAAGCGTTCTGCCACCTGTTTTCTTGGGTCCTTGGAGAGCATTTGTAGTGGAGGTTTGATTTCTGGCTCAGCACTAAGTTAAATGCAATTTTTATTCTTTTTTGTTGCTAAAATGGTATTTTACACTAACTGGACAGGGGCAGTCTTTGGTACCGGTTTTCACTAATTCTACAGGCGGCCTAATTTCATGAAGAGTTTTTGCGACAATATATGTTCATGGTATAAAAATTGTGAGATTGTTAAAGTATTTTCCTTTTATGACCAATTTACTTCTTCACTTATGATTTGTGAGACAAATTCAAAGATTAAAAACCAATGTTTGGGTGCATTCTTCCCACGGCAACATGTTCTCTCAGACCAGTTCACAAGTATTAGCTTTCCTTGTCAAACAAAGTATTAGCTTTCATCCAAGATTTTTTGTGTGGAAAAATATTTATCTGCAGAGCCTTGTGGAGATCTTGAACCAGATCTCGTTAATTTTTTCCCTTGACTATTGATTGAGTGCTAAATTATCTGCTGTGTTGGCATGTGATCTAATGCTGTTTTGGTTCACAAGGCAAAGCAGTGGAGATATGAGGTGTCATTATTCAGTTCCTAACAAAGGCTGCTTTCTAAGGCACCTCGGGTCGATTCAGTACACACACATTTCTTTCTGTTGGGCTGTCTGTAGAAAGATGCCATACCGTGCACTAAATGATTTCGAGCTGCTCTTCTATCAGTATCTCAAGTATCCAATGTGCTTATCAGATGTGGAGAAAAGAAAAAAAAATCCATCTTTTTCTGCCTTCAGGCCCTCCGGACTAGAGTCCAGGCAAAGAGAGCATTACTGGTGTTGGCCTGATGCATTGGATGTTTGAACTTGCATGCGCATGCATGCAGTACCCGGGATTATCACTTGGTTGAGAATTGCTTGCGGAACTAGTCTGGAGACTGTGGGACACGGGCAGGCAGAATCAAAGGTGTCCCAGGTATGAGCTGGACCGCGTATGATTGTTTTTGCTTCATTTCAAGCTTCCCTCCGACCTGTCCCGTGCCTACTCGCTGTCAAACTCACAGCTGTTGTCGCATCAATTCATAATTACATTCACATGATCACTGAGGAGGCTCACATGGCGTTTTATGACCTCCAGATTTGTCGCAGACATCTGAGTTTACGCTCCACGGTGACTCTTAACTGCCTATCTCATTACTCAGTCAGAGTTTTTCTTCTAATGATGATGATGCCCTTTAAACCGTGTTATTTCGTCATGCTGCTCATGTCAGCTTTGAGTGGCTTGTGCCCGAGGTGCAATTTGTTATCTTGGTACTGGAATAGCTCTATCGCACTCGTGAAAGCAACTGATTCAAAGGTTTTGAGTGGATTGTACACCTGAACCTGTATGTGTTGCCTGTCATGGGGACTGGATAACGTGTGAACCTGGTGAAAGCCCCCCCTCCCTGAGGATGTGATGGACTGATAGGTAGCCACTTTGTTGCTTTCGTCCTATGATAAATACTCTCCCTTAGTTGGAAAACAAATGCATATTTACCAGTACTTCAGGGCCTTTCTATATACACCATTCATGGAGGATTTGTTACCATCTACACCTAAGGCTCTGTTTGGATTATCGTTTTCCTTTTGAATACCCCTATAAAAAATATAGATCTCGAGCCGTCATATTGTTTCTGGCCAGGAATTGCTCAGTGGCCGTTGAGATACACCTGTAAGTTAAACACCTCCGTATAAAATTACATTGATCCCAAGCGTGGCCTAACTGTGGAGTAAGGGGATATGGCGAAATATGGTTGACCAGAAAAATATAGTATGTATGTAACCTTTTGTACCCAGCATTTTGTGTGCATATCAGCTGGAAGAGCAAAAGACAAGCAACTACTCCATCCTTTTCAAAATGTAGGTGTGTTTTGATATGTTATAAGGAAAGCCTTTGATCAACAGTTCTTATATTAACTCCTATGTGTTCTTTTGTGATGCAAATCACAATCATATTTGAGTATTGTTGAATACAAATCTAATGATATAAAAATATGTTACGTAAACCACATATATTAATAAAGTAAGTATTGGTTGTTAATAAATCAAAACATGTCTTATATTTTGAAACAGAAGGAGTTTGCATGATTTTTTAAAATAAACAGATAATTAAAATAACTCATACTGCTCACTCATCGTGTAATTCTCCTCCGGCGTCATGTACAGCTCCTCGTTCTTGACTAATCGCTGTCAAGCTATGTTCCCCAGTTTGCAACCATCTCTACATGGGCAATGACAATCCACAGCAAACTTCGTTTGTTTTGTTGCCACCATTTTCTGGCCATATGTAGTCAGCCATGCCATACTCTATTGCAAAGTCCATATAAATAAGTTCGCCTGACAAAATCTATTTCGCTATTCAGAGTAATCATGTCGCCAATCAGTATACAGTTTTGTTGAATTATACTACTCTCTCTTTCCCATAATATAAGATGTTTTTTCTAATTGTGTAGTGGTGAACTCTTTATCTGATTATTAAGGCTACAGCTTGTTGCTGACTTTTATCAACGATTGTACAACGCACCGACAAATGATTTGTCATTTGACAGGATTGATACCTCCTTTTTTCTTTTACCTTGTTACATTTGACATGGACTCTTAACATCTTGTTGTCCTGATCCCATCTTCATTGCTGATGATGGCAATATCGTTTCATTGAGCTGCTTTTGTTTCATAGGACCAAATTGTTCAGCAGACTGCCATATGCTAGTTTTTTTTCCAATGATGCCAAATCTGACATTGAGTCGTCGGAGTCGCTGTTTGACACAGCTTTGCTGCTTGTCTTTCTCATCTTAGCACGGTCACATACATAAATCCTGCACAGGGAGTACTCAGGCTGGCTGACAAAAACAACACCTCTTGAGTCATCTAATTCATCAAACTGGCAGCCTCCCTCAGCAAACAGGGAACCCCTGCATCCGTTCAGTTCATGTCCAGAGACCAAGGCCTCCGAATTCAGCCGGCACACCCTCTGTTGAATTGCTAATAGGACCATTCCTGTATGTACTGCAATTCACTGTTCTTGAATTATCTCAGTAATGGACTGAGTCAATGTCAACAGGAAGAATGATGAGGTGGAATCCACGGACACGGTTGGAAAATCTTAAGACTTTGTTCGTGGCTGTTCTGCCCGGCCGTCCATCCTTGTCTGATGGTAAATAGGAGGTCTATGTACTTGAACGCGAGGTATTTATTTACATGTTTAAATCATGGAGTGCTCAACTGTACCTTTTAATTAACATGTCCAAATCAAAGCCTTATTAGTAGAATCTCACTTATTCAAGAAACTAGGCCCCCCGCGCCCATGCTCCTGCGACGCGCCGCTCCGGCGCCCGCAACCACCAACAGCGCCGCCGCTGCAGCCCGCAGCCCTTCTTCCTCGCCTTCTCCTCGGTTCCCGCCAGATTCCCCTCGCCGCAGTTCTTGCGGCCGGATCTGGTGGCCCGGCTTTTCCCCCAGCTCACGTCGGTCTCGTCAGATCTGCTTCGCCATGTTCCTTCACCCCAGGCTGCCTCTGATGCGGTCGTTCCCGAGGTGGCTCGGCGGGTCTGCTTCGCCTTCAATGAGGAGCTCCTCCAAGGCACGCCTCCTCCTCCCATTCAAGGCGCGCACCGTCCATGCCTCAAGTCTGCGTCTGTGGCCTCATTCAAGGCAAAGGTTCGATGTGATGCGGGGATCTCTCCCTCGAGCCCTGCGCCGGATTCAAGACGCCATGCCTCTGATGAGACTGCTCCGGTCGCGGCTCCCCTGGTGCATCAATGGCACTTGGTTAGGCCGGCGCATTGGTGGCGAAAAGACCGCTCCAACAACCAGCCTTCAAGACGTCGAGCTACCGCTTCTTATTCCCCTCTTCGGCGACAGAGCAAGTTCGTCAAGATCCAGGACAGGGAGTGCCACCGCTGTTTGCTCAAAGGTCACTGCAAGGCCAGCTGCAGAAATCCGCTCACATGCTGGAGATGCAGTCAAATTGGGCATAGAGCGAGGGGCTACACCAACTCTCGTTCCCCCTCTCCCCAGTCCCCTCCGCTGACTCCTGAAGCTGCGACTGCTCCTTCCACATCCCGGGGCCTGTCCGCTTCATCGCCTCCGCTGCACGCCATGCCGCGCCACGGCCCCCGCGTTGGCGACCCTTCGCTGCGCCCTGAGGAGGGGAACGTCGTCATCGTCATCACGCCGGAGATGGAGGCCAACGCTGCAAGTCTGTCCTCTCTTGGTGCTTTTCTGTGGCTTGGCGGGCGCAGGCCGGCTGTCAGTGCCGCAGAGATCAAGGAGGCCATCGACGTCGAGTTTGGTGTGAGCGGCGTCAAGGTGGTGCCGCACTACCCTGAGGACTTCTTCGCCCTCTTCGACTTTCAGCATCAGCGCGACAAGGTCACGGCGGACGGCAGATTCCGGCACAACGGCCTCGACATCCATGCCGCCAATTGGCGTCTCGACGCCCACTCTGACGTGGTGCGTGCGGACTACCACGTCCACCTCTGCATCGAAGGAATCCCGCTGAGCGCCTGGTGTGATTCTGTGGCAGCGCAGGTGCTTGGCGCGGACACGTTTGTGCACTACTTTGACATTGCAACTCTGCGCCGTGAAGATACTTCAAGTTTCATGCTCTGGGCGTGGTCGGCTAACCCTCGCCATCCCCAAGGTCCTGCAAGTGACCATTGCTCCGCGTGTGCTCCCGGGTGCGGGAGGTGCACCGTCCACGGCTGTTGGACACAGTGGTTTCCGGCGTCGTGCAATCGTCCACCTGGACCGGCTGGAGGACTACACGCCAGATGTGGCAGGCAACATCCCCCGGCGCCCACACACCGACCCTTTCATTTGGCGCTACGGTGTGGTGGACGACGAATCCAGAGTCCGCGACAGGCTGGAGCCTCCTCCAAGGCGCCGCGATGATGAAGACCGCCACCGCCGCGATGATGACCAAGACAGGGAGGACCGGCGAGGCCGCGACAATGATCGTTCACGGTCTTCCTGGCGCGACCGTTTCTTTCGGAGCCGCTCTCGCGCCCCTGTGCGTAGGGCTGATGATGACCGCCATGGTTCGCGTCGCGAGGAGCGTGGCGGGGACCGTGGCCGAGACGACAGGCGCCGCGTAGAAGGCAGCTCATGGGATCGCTCGACTGGAGCTCGCAAGATGGTTCGTGGTCGTTCCCTGCCGCCTTCCCCACGCACTACCTCCAGCGACATCATCGAGATTACCCCTGTGAGCTCGGCTCTGGGATGGCTCTGCGGCACGGCTTCCAGAGTGTCCAAGGTGCAGCCGTCGCTCACCATGGACAGCATCAAGACCACTCTTGTTCAAGCTTCCTCCTTCACGCCTGTGACTGCTATGGCTTCACCAACTCCCCCTGACCTGGATGCTGCGCCTGATGACGCACCTGAGGTCGCGCTCACCCCTACGACTGAGTTCATCCTCGACACTCCAACACCACCAAGCCTTGCTGAGACAACCCCGCCCTCGGCTCTCATCGTTTCTCGGAAGAGGAGGAGGCGCCCTCTTCATCCCACGCATGCCGGCTCTTCTGCCTACTCCATCACCACGCTCCACTCCACCAAGGCCACCCAAGACAAGGCGCAAGACCTTGGCCGGAGTCACTGGCTTCCAGCTGCCGCGCCATAGCCCGCGTCTCCGAGCCAAAAACAGGAGTATGCCCATAGCCAAACTTGCAGAGCAGCTCCTGTGTCATCGTTTGGGCATAGTTGCTGAAGGAGAGCAAGTCACTGAAGAGGCCATTGGCAAGTTCACGGCAATGTTCCAGGGACGTCTGCCGGATATCACAGTTGCTGCCCTTCGAGCTCTGTTCAAGATGGACTGCGATCTCTCTGCTGCGGTTGAAGAGGCACTGATCCAGTATGGAGGGGAAGGAGGACCTGACCTGAGCGCTCCCGCTGTGGAGGAGGCCTGAATGTCGAGATAGTCTGTTATGCTGTAGCCTAGTTTAATCATGTTAGCTACAACCTGCTATGATGTGTGTTTGCCTGTTTGTGGTGGCGTGTGTGCTCCACTGATGTTGGCCCTGGCAAGGCAAAGTTCGTTTCAGTTTCAACCTGATGTAGTTCCTGTTTCAAGATGTTAGACACCAACCTATCAATCCTATGTTGGAATGTTCGTGGACTAAACAGCCTTACCGTCGTGCGACGGTCCATGAGACTATTGCTTCTTCCTCATGCCATCTAGTTTGCATCCAAGAATCCAAACTCCAAGCTATCGATCAGTTCACGGCTGCGTACCTTGGGGGTCAGCGTCTAAAATCCTTTGCCCAGAGACCTGCTGATGGCACAAGAGGGGGTATCTTGCTCCTTTGGGACGACAATGTTGTGTCCATTACCAATGTCCAGATTGGTGCCTACTTCCTTTCGGCCTCTGTTTCCATGAAAAACAGCAATCAACCACAATCCTTCAAGCTTACTACAGTTTATGGCCCTACTCGCAACAATCTCAAAGATGCTTTCTTCCTTGAGCTAAACTCTCAAAAGCCTCCTGCAGGAACCAAGTGGCTGGTTAATGGTGATTTCAACCAAATCTACAGGGCTAGAGATAAAAACCGTGCAAATGTGAATCGCTCTCGTCTTGTGAGATTCCGCAATGCACTCAACTCCTATGAGCTAAAGGAAATCCCCTTGCGAATAGAAAATTCACTTGGAGTAACGAGCAAAATGATCCAACGATGAGCAAGCTTGATGGTTTCTTCAGAACGAAGAGTGGGATGTCATTTTCCTACTCACATTCTCCATGCCCTATCATCTTCGCTCTCGGATCACTGTCCTCTCTTGCTTGCCAATGCATCTGGACCGAAGAGACCCAAATCATTTCGTTTCGAGAACCACTGGATCAAGATGCCTGGGTTCCAACAGGTTGTTAGTGACTCCTGGAATGAGGATTCTCCCCATGGTGAACCCTATCAACGGCTTTTCCATAAGCTTAAGAGAACTAGTAGGAGGCTGTGTTCTTGGAGCAAAAAATTGTTCGCTGCTTCTAGAATTCAACTCCATATGGCCCTGGAAATCATCCTACACCTAGATATGGCACAAGAACGTAGAGAACTTTCTCCTGATGAGAGGCACCTCAGAAAGAGACTAAAGAGGAAGGTCATTGGCTTGGCAGTCCTGGAGAAGGCTAGAAAGCGTCAAAATTCCAGAGTTACCAATCTTAAGGCAGGAGATGCCAACACTCGCTACTTCCATCTCCGTGTCAACCGCAGAAGGAGGAAGAACTTCATACAACGCCTGAAAAACAATAACGGTTGGGCTACGGAACATGCTCACAAAGAGGACATCGTGCACCGACACTTCAAAAACATCGCCAAAAAGCCCCCCTCGCGTAGCATAGACTTCAATTGGGGGCTTCTGCATACCCCTGATTGTGATCTTCATGAGCTGGACAACGCCATCACAGAGGAGGAGGTTAAGGCTGCTGTGTTCTCCATGCCAGGAGACAAAGCCCCTGGACCGGATGGTTTCTCCGGTGCGTTCTTTAAGGCATGTTGGAGCATCATCAAGGCGGACGTTATGTGTGCCATCAATCATTTCTCTGATCTACATGCATCCCATTTCCACTGGTTGAATTCGGCAGATGTTGCTTTGATCCCTAAGAAGGATGGTGCTGATGACATCACAGATTTTCGCCCCATCAGTCTTATCCATGTCATTGCCAAGATTATTCCAAAGTGATGTCCAACCGCCTTGCGCCACACATGAATGAACTTGTCTCGCAGGCTCAGAGTGCGTTCATAAAAAAAACGATGCATTCATGATAATTTCATGTATGTACGCAACCTAGCGAAACGCCTGCACCGCAAAAGGACCCCGGCACTCCTATTCAAACTCGACATCAAAAAAGCATTTGACTCGGTTAGATGGGACTTCCTCCTTGACTTGCTCAACCACCTTGGGTTCCCTCCGAGGTTCAGGGGCTGGATCTCGACTTTGCTTTCTTCAGCGTCCTCTCGTATTCTCCTTAATGGGGTTCCAGGGGGCCCCATCAAGCATGGATGTGGTCTGAGGCAAGGGGATCCGCTTTCCCCTCTTCTATTCGTGCTTGCCATTGATCCGCTACACCTAATCCTCCAGAAGGCCACCGCCCAAGGAAAACTCCATCCCCTCGATGGTCAGGCTATGTCAATTCGGGCCTCCATGGTATAACATTGTCAAACAGTTTGATGGATAAAATGTGAATTATATAGCACAAATACTAGTACCATTTGAAACTTGTTTCGATAACATCAAACTAGTAAGATGGAGGGGACAAAGATGGTTGTACTTTCTCCGCGCGTCATGGACAATACGAATAGTACAAGAAATTAAGAGAGTTGTGGTAATCAATTCTCGAAAGGAAACAGCATATTAATCATATCATAGGAGTCAGGAGAGTATACTTGGGTACAGTAGAGTAGGGTAGGTCGCTGTCTGATGCCGTGGATGTATTTTATTCCGCTGATGGCATGCAGACAAGGGTCAACAGAGACATGCCATGTGCCATCTCACCCCTGCCTGCTAAACATTTCCTTCCTTGTGATCGCAGCAGCTAGCGGAGGCATGCAACGTGCCTAAACTGCTACGCGCACCTGGCTAACTTATGGGCTCGCCCGGTTGACGAGAAAGCAATCCGATGGCTCACGCGGTCACCGGTCCAGCGCTCAGGCCGGTCGACCGGCACATACTGCCCTTAAATTAAATTAAGAAATATGATTTACTTTGAACCTTAGTGTTACATGTATCATGTGTTTGGTTGTTTTGATCTTTTGTACTGTACTACACAGCACTCATCCACACATGACCTCTGGTTCTTTGGTCCGTCTTTTACAGCACATCATCATTCAGATAGTAGCAAAGCTGCAATTCTTTTTAGCATCCAAACACGGGATCCAACTTTCCCAGCAGATGCCTAAAAGGAGAAGACCCATGAAAACCAGTGAAGCAATGATTAGAAGATAATTGGCACAGTGTAGTTGGGCTAGCTTTTGCTGAATCAAGTCAACCAAAACAGCGAGACTAGATTTTTCCTGCAAGATGAGCAATCCGAAACATTGTGCAATTAGTCATGAACACAATCAAAGATCTCCAGACAATAGTAAAAAGAAAACCCCCCTTGCCTGCCTGCCTACCCATGTCAATATCAATCTGCTAGAATTATGGTCATGTATGATTTTGAAAAAGCGGTCAAGGCGCGAATTATGAGCCCGAATATAAGCATGTCTGCATCAAGAAAAGGACAGGCCCCTCCTGCAAATTGCAGTCTCAGTTGAATCTGGTAGCAGGAAGAATTACTGCACTAGTTTGGAGAAGAAAACTCATGATTCAGTAACAGGAGGCATGAAAGCCGGATCTCCGGATCCACAGGGCAATTGCACGCTCGCGTGACCAATGAAACCATGTGTATTTTTATCGTCATCGAAAGAGAAGAGAACAAACTGTAGTTCTTGGCTGAACTGCGTGATGATATGCGGTGAGCATGAGAACATGGCAGTAGCCAGGATTCATGGAGTGTCGTTGTCATGTTCAAGATGGGTCTCGGGTGATAGTCTCCATTTCTAACTGAGGAATGTAATGGGACAACAGCTACTACATTATAGGCAAAACTGTCATAAGAAGATTGCGGTTCAAGAAATATTGTATGTAGAGTAGAATATGAGGGAGATGACACTGACAATGGCCACTCTCCGGAGGTATTGAAACCCATAATTGCCTAACCCTCCTGCTTATTATCTCTGAAATGGCGACCAATCAAAGTAATCAGCTGTACATAATTTCCTGAAAAAATCATAATAACCTGAGCGCAATCCAGACACGAATGGGTCAAGGCTTTGATTTTTTTTTTTTTGAAACAAGGCAAAAGATTTGCCATTTTCATTGAATAAGAAGGAGTATTAGGGGTCTTGGCCAAAGGCCAAATACAACGTATCACTCTCGTGGCATGATATTACACAAATGTTTCGCACCGGCCAGACACCATAGCGTCATCTCGTCCTTGATTCTAGCTACTAAAACCCCAACAGGCACTGCGACATTACGAAATACCCTAGCATTCCGCTCTTTCCAAATTTCCCATGAGACGAGCAGCATCAGGCAGGTAAGCGGTCGTCGAGATTGCGTCCTGTTGGAAGCGTTGGCGCTCCACCACTTCTTCACCGTGTCAACCATGGCCCAGTTCTGCGGGTAAATGTCATGAAGGCCAAGCCACGCTTTAATCATGTTCCATACTCTAACCGTGTAGCGGCATTTAAAAAGCAGATGAGCCGTCGATTCCTGGACTTGCTTGCACAGGGGGCACATGTTGCAATTAGGCCACCCTCGCTTCTGAAGCCGGTCTGCCGTCCAGATTCTATTGTTGATGACTAGCCATGCGAAAAACTTGCATTTTGGGGGGGGGGGGGGGGCCCAAGTTGTCCAAACAATTTGAGGCAAGTCCAAGTCGACTAAACCGAGAAACTGCGACCTGTAAGCCGTTGTCATGAATAGTGACCATCCTTGGTGAGCTTCCAAATGATGGAGTCAGGCATGTCAGGTATTAGCTGAACATGAGATAGCTTCTCCCATAGGTTGACGAACTCATAAAGATGGTCAACAGTCATGCCCTGAGAGGTCTTCACCTGAGACACCCAAAAATTGTTGAGGAGCGCTTTCTGGACCGAGCAATTCCTCCTTTGTGACAGCTCAAAAATTCTTGGTGCAATGTCCTTGGGTCGCAAACCATCAAGCCAAGCAGACTCCCAAAAAATGGCACGAGTACCATCGCCCACGACGACTTTTGTGGAGGCCGCAAAGATGTCTCTATCCTGTCGGTCGCATGGCGTCCCTAATCCCACCCAAGGCTTGATCGGAGTAAGCCACTCACCCCAGAGCCAACGAATGCGCAGAGCAGATGCAAACTTTTTTAGATTGAGAATGCCAAGGCCACCATGAAGTTTTGACTTGCACACTTGCTCCCAATTAATCTTGCATTTTCCTCCAGTGACTTTGTCACATCCAGCCCACAAGAATGCCCGTCGGAGCGCATCAATCTTGTTCATCACCTCAACCGGGAGGTTCAGCGCCGTCATATAATAGATAGCAATGGCCGTAAGCACGGATTTGACCAACACAACACGTCCTGAAGAGGCAACGTGTTTACCCATCCACGGTGCCAATTGGGCTGCGATCTTGTCTTCAAGCGGTTGATAGTGGATTCTTTTCAACTTCTTGACCGAGAGAGGGAGGCCCAAATACTTCATTGGGAAGGAGGTACGGTTGGCCGGGAAAGAGTGCAAGATGTCCACCAGGTCCAGGTTCTCACAACGAATAGGAGCAACCAAGCTTTTGGTACAGTTCGTGACCAAGCCAGTGACTTCCCCAAAACTTTTTAGGGTGCGGGCAAAGAACTCAACATCTGACTTAATGGGGGCAAGGAAAACAGCTGCGTCGACCGCGTAGGATTCTTGCCTTGTTTGGATTTCTTTAGAGTACGATTCTTGCCTTGTTTGGATTGTTTTCTTTGGAATACGTGAGCGTACAACTACCAATTTCGTTTTGACTATTCTGGTGTGCCAAAAAAGAGAGGGGCATTTCCTTGTGGAGCCGCGTGACTAGTACTTGTGCCTCTTAAAAAAAAAAGACCAAGTGTTTGACTTCGTTCGGAAAACAACAACGCACAAGTTTTATTGGCTGCCTCATTGGTCTTTGTGTCACACACATTTTTGATTGCTGAATCTAGAGTGCTTTTGGAGAGAGAAATTTTTTTTGGTCGTTTGCTTTGGAGCGCATCATACTATTTGAATGCGATTTATCTCACTTCATTATTCTCCTCCGTCGCGGTGTGAATTTTCATCTGTGTCTTAGGCTCGCGTCTCTAGTACAGTCTAGCCTAAGACCAGCACTCGACCACTTTGAACGAATTTTCAGCTTGCATTAATTAACATGGTTGTAGCATTTTTCCCACATATATAAAGCCAACCCAGCTCCACATATTTCTACATCGTGCATACATACGTTCAGAATTGAGGGCAGGAATATTATACCGTCTTAGCAAAAATCGTGAACTGAGTATAGCTCAGATAGTCAGGGTGCTTGTGGGGAACTAGCTCATCAGAATTTAAGTTCTAAACTTGATATGATATTCACATTTTTATGAATTGTTTTTTAAATGTACAGGTGTACATTTATAGGGGTAATCATAGCAAATCGTGTGGCAAATGGCAACACCAAACGAAGCCAATAGCCATATACTATCCTCGATTAACTTGCCTCGACGCGGACACGTACGGGCCCACAGGCCATCCTGCACGACGGGTAGATGCAGCCGGCGACACGATGGATCCAAAAAGCTGCGACCTGTTCTCATCACCTCATAATCTAATCCAGTTTACCTGAGTGGTTAAACACTATATTTAATGATCGTGTAATTAGTTAACATTTTTCGCTCTGGCTCCGACCCAATCTTTGTTTTGTTTTACATAGGGGTCAGGAGCAACGTAGGCCTGCTGCTGCTTGTATACCTGGCTTACGTACACGTACTGCTGTCCAGTGGTGATAGTGGTAGTATTTCTATATGCGTTTTTGTCTTGGCCATCATTTTTTCTTTCGTCTTTATTTCTTTTCAGTGGTTAGGAGGAATCAGACATCAAAATATCCGATGTGATGTGCCAAGTTCGATTGTCATGTACTTTTATTTTGTTTTGACAAATGTTCTGTCGTGTTCACGTTTATTTACTTGGCATGTATATACTGTAATACAGATGTTTACGACTGCTCCCTCTGGTCCGGATTAATATGGTTGGCTTTGATTTTTAGTCATCAATTTCACTAACAGAACATGTGTCATATACCATCAAAAGCCTACCATTGGATTTACAATTAAGTAGAGTATCTAAGCATATAATTTTGATGTGGCATACAGCAATTCGTGAGCCAAATTGACCATCTAAGAAATCATGCTCATACACTCGCCCTTATGAACACACACACGCACACCCTACTCCTATGAGCACCTTCAAAAAATTGAGCCGACAAATCATTTTAAAATTTATGAAGTCACTGTAGGCACCTCGTATTCGACGGGAACGTCTTTTCACACTGAATGCGCATCGCCGGAAATCCTGAAATAAATTCAGAAATAAATGCGAGCACCAGGACTTAAAGCCTGATGGGCTGGGGATACCACATTCCCTTTAACCATCCAATCACAGGTTGGTTCGCTCCTTAAATATATACTTGTATGTACCCCTCATGAAAATCGAGGCATGTACTATAAATTGAATTCTACAGATGAAGGTGTATTTTACATTTCAATTATATATATTTGCCAGATAGTATTTTAGCATTTTTTCACTAACATTGTCACACACATAAACAAATACATATTTGGTTAAACAATTCAATAAAATGAGAAAACACATCATGTGAAATCGAAATTTCTCCAAAAGTCAAGAGGTTTTATTTTTCTTGTGAACATCACTGACCCTCTTATACGGGCAAAGGCGAAAAAGATGCAATACCATGGTTCATGGAAGTTTTTTGAAACTGGCGTTATTCTCCACCATGAAAACAAAATGGTGCTATCCCGTTGCAGCCTACCTAATGCACGTAATCTTTTTTGGATATATGATTTTAGATGTTCGAAGAAAGAAGCAGACCACATGATAAGGATAGGTAAGGTACTAACAAAAGCAGCTCAATAACTAAGTCTAAGAAAATATTAGTCTGGCCAAGAGAGTTAATAAATGAAAGGAAAAGGATATCCCCAGTGTCTGTGCACTGTAGATCCATGTAGCCTATTTGCTCTTTTCAAAATTCCCACCTACACATAAATGCACGCACCATGCATCGCTCGAAAAGATGGGAAGTGTTTCCCGGAAATATAACATTCTTTCTATGCGCATGTTTCTTCAAACAACTATCACAACAAACAACGTAGCGTGCATATCTATTGTGCTGGCGATTTTCTCGGGTAAAAAAACCCTTCACGCCCCACAGTCCACTCTCTTCCCGCATCTAGACCCCGACACACCGTCACACCAACCTCGGAACACCTGGACCGAATATCACCACCATAATGGATCTCTCCAACCCCACGAACGCATTCATGTCCAGCATCTTCGAAATGTAGTGGTCGCCAGGCAAAATCTGGAGAGCACCAAACACAAGAGCAACGCACGAACGCCAAGGCCCTAGAGGCCGATGCGGATGCGTGAGTGAAAGCTCCTCCTACCTGCTATGCTGCCATATTAAATTCGCCCACACATGAGGCCTCCCCAGTCGCCCCAGCCTCGCAATACAGGTCAACGTCGCAGTTCGACGCCTCATCCTAGTCCGATTCTGATCCATTCACCGTCGACCTCAACTCCGACTACAACTTCACCGAGTCATCATAGCTCATCCAGTTGCGGACACGCCGAAAGATGTCATCTCGGCGAACGACTGCAACCTATTCGACAAAATGACCCACCTCGAAGATCGACGGCGAAAGAGATGTTGATGTCGATGATCAACAAAGCGCAATTGTCCAGGGGGGTGGAAGATAAATACTCGTCGAAGCCCGATGCAAAAACAATGAAAGCAAAGAGAGGAGTCGCATACAGATGAAGGATGGCGAGTTGTTGTGCTTGGCATGGTTGGGCCCAAGTGTTGATTCATTTCAAGGCGACAAGCAAAGGGGGCGACCTTTTGGAGGAAGGTGTACGAGTTCTCACGAAATGAAGAACTACACACCGTTTGATGTGACGAGAATTGTGGCGTGAGAACTCCCTCACTCATGGGTGGTATGCCATTCACGAATTGATTAACAAATATTATGGTGCATATGCCCAAATTAAGAACTGTGCACCAAGTGGAATGGGTCTGGTCAATTACATAACTTTTGCCTCCTACGAAGTTCATTATACGGTTTATTTTCTCTATGCCACAAATTGCTCATCATGTGATTCATTTGTAATTCATTTGCTAGCCCACGTTGGCGACGACATTATACAAGCAAACCAAAAATAAGATATTTACCATGCATCATTGTTGGAACAAGTTGAATGACCAAAGCAAAGGAGTTATTTGGCCAGTTCACTCAAGACTGCTAATGCTAAGTGACTCAAGTACCCTAGTGGATTAAGATGGTGCATCAAGTGGAGGATGTCTGGCACCGATAACCCGTGTGCCAAGGGAGAGGGGGAAGAAGTGGAAGACCAAACAGACGAAGAGCAATGGGGCAGCTAGCCAAATGTCAGAGAAGTAGGAGGTCATCTTGGACAAGAAAGAGATGGCAAATGCGACTAGGAGGTATAATCTAGTTGCGGGAATTGTTGCGCTACACAAATTCCCCTTCCCTTACTTCGATTGTGTGGATTTATTGGTGAGTTGATCATTACACATAACCTCATAGTGATCTTGGAATGATCGTGTGCGTATTTTTTTGTTGCGTAGCATGTTCCCCTACACGATCAATGCCGCAATCACACACCCGTAACTTGTCGTGGACATCGGCAACGAAATCCAAACTCTTGAAGCAAAAAGCCTGCCACTTAGCAAATGAGGTGGCACGAATCTGGGTCTCCGCCTTCTTGGAGACGAAGCGAAGGGCACCAAGGGAAATCTACCATCCTGACATGAGGCTACAGATCTTGACACAGAAGGCCCTCCCAATCTATTCGATGGCTCCATGAGCGTGAGCCCCTACCTGGTGCGCCAACTGTCGGATTTTTAGTCCAGCAGTGTCGTCGAGCAACATCACATTTGTTAGCAAGGGTGCGTGTGCGGCACATCGGGATGGTGAGGCATGCAACATGCGATTTACCCATGTTTGATCCCTCGGGGATGAGGTAAAACCCTACTCCTGCCTCTGATGTTTATATTAATGGGTTGGTCGCCGGAGAGATCTTATGCTTGGGTTACAAGTCTCGTGTCTGGTACTGGAGAGGAAGGAGAATATGATAAAGGAAAACCCTAGCTCTAGATATGTCCAGAATGCCATTCTCAACCCGAGAAGGACAGTTAGCCTTCCTTATATACCCTCCTTAGGCTAGGGTTACATGGATCGGGTTGGACTGTCGATGGGCTTGCTCCATGGGGTTGCGTCGGGTTTCTAGCAATGTAGCCCTTCGTCATCTTCCAAGTCATCCGCCTAGTTGTTGAGTCCATTTAGGGACCTAGTAAAGGAGCAGAATGGATTGCCACATTTTTCCCTAAAGGTGACCCTGAATTATCAAAACCATGAGAGGAAGTGCATCTTTAAGACAAGGGTTTCTACCAAGTTTTGTAAGAGAATTAAATTCTAGTTTTTGGACCGGGTCGAAATCAAGTTACATAGTTGAACACTTATAAATAAAACTAGGCATGGGTATGAGGACTTATTCTTACAACCATATATTTGCGAACGGGGTCATCATGATATTTATTTATGCTATGGAAGTCATCATCAAGATATGCTTGCAACATTATCGAAGTGGGGGATGTGTCCAAATCATGTCTTGACCGGCACGCGTCCTGCGTTAAGAGTTAGTTGCCCAACCAATGGCTCTATTCGTCGGGCGGGGTTGCCTCGGTAATTAAGGAAAAAACAGAAAGAAAAAACATTAGGCGTTTACCTGTTGTATCCCCAGAGATAGGATTCACGCTATCGTACTAAATCTTTCTGTCACTGGTGTTCAGAATAGCGTTTCATGGTCTCTATGCCCTTAGCATTGCTGTGGCTCGATCTCTATGATCTTGGGTACCTGCAGGGACAAAGATCGCGAACAAGACAAGAGACAACTACGTAGCAATTTTATTTCACACATACAAGATATTATCATACTTTCATCGACCACTCCAATAAATACATGGGGTTGTAGGGCTATGCCTCAACCCATGGCCCTGACCTTACCGAATTACTCACACATAGCGATCAGATCGCAAGAAGGAATCATTGAAGAACACATCATGAAGATCGATTGATATATGTCTTACAATAGTTGCCAGATGCGATATAGGATTACAAGGTGTGGCTAACTAGGATGAATGTTGTGATGATGGTGATGGAGATGGAAAATGGCGGTGGCTAGGGTTGTTGTGGATGAAGAAGATGGAGGTCTCGGTGATGTTCTATTGCCCTTCTGGTGCTGGCCCATTTATAAAAGTTGTTGGGGTGGATCAGAGGATGCCGCTGGCATGCCATAAGAGCACTCATACGAGTGTGTGCACTCGCATGAGACACTGTCTTGTGCTCTGGTGGCTTTCTGTGCCTCCCATTTTGTCTCTCCTTATCTCCTCTTTACTCATTTCCATATACTAGATGACCCATTGCGCCAATTGGCGCAGAAACCAACTTCATCCTGCAACTTAAGCAAAGTACATGAACCATAAAGTGGAAGTCAAGTGAACTATTTGAAGAGATCAACAAACCAATTGCAACTCGGCAGCTAAATGAACTATTTGAAATATAAAATGAAAACTAAGTGAACTCTTTTAAGAGACCAACTGTAGCTCAAAACATAAGCGAATTGTTTGAAGGATTTTATTCACAACTGTATGAAAATAATTAAGTTCATACTTTGTTTCTATTTGCCTTGACAATAAGCATTACCCATAGTATTCGATAATAAAACTATTTGAAGGGTTTTGTCCTCAACAGTTTGCAAATAATTATGTTCATCCTAACAATCACTGATAGAAACATAATGTGAACGTTGGGCTTTTTTTGCTTGTATTCTATTGCACTAATTGGTGTAGTGACCAACTGCAACCTGCAAATTAAGTGAACTATTTGAAACATAAAATGGAGATTAAGTGAACTATTTGAAGGATGTTTCTCTTGAATAGTCTGAAAGTGGTTATGTTTCTATTGTTTTGTTTCTGCCAGTACAATTACAAACCACAATTAATGATTATCTTAGAAAGTTTTTTCTTTGACCTTGTGATCGTAGAACAATTGTTCTACGGTATATTATCATTAATAAAGTAAACATTTACAAGTACATAGGAATAAATATAAAATCAGCCAATACCAGCTCTAGGGATCATTAAACTAAATCACAAGTTCTGTTCTATCTAGACTCTAAATTTCTCTGACTTTTTCTACTTAGCTCTGATGTGACAGGCCCACAATCCTTCTTTGAGTTAGCACTTCCAGTTTCCAATATGTACTGCAGCAGTTTTGAAAATCTTGTCATTTCTGACACACCATATTCCCCAGCATCCCATGAGTACACAATGTCTAGTGCAAGCTCTTTCGGTAGGTTTGACCTAGTGCTTTCAAGAGGAACTTAACATACATTAGCCAACAACCGGTATTCTAGGAGAGCTTAGCCAAGGATCTGCAAGACAAAATGTTGTCGATGAATAGGAAAGCCCTTCGATGCCTTCCTAAAGCATGAGCATCACATTGACAAAAAATTTCAAATGTGGTAGGATTGCCAGCACAACCGACCACCTATTGAAATATGGTTTCAAAGACTAGGAAGGTACTCCACATATATAAATTGCAATAGGACATTCAAAGAAAAGAACACAATGCCATTTCAAGATTCTAACACAAATGTCAAAAATATTACAAGGTTCAAATTAAAATATTGCAAGACCCAAATTCAAAGATTACAAGATTCAAACTAATAATATAAAAAACTCTTGCAGTTCAATAATTTTGCAAAGGGATCAGCCACTGACAAGTCATGCATGGGCTGGACATCAAGACTTCTAATTAAGTTGGTTCTGTCGTTCCAAAATGCAATTTAGCTTCTGGAGAACTGACAGCCCACAAGTATAGGGGATCACAACAGTTTTCGAGGGTAGACTATTCAACCCAAATTTATAGATTCGACACAAGGGGAGCCAAAGAATATTTGAAGCTATTAGCAGCTGAGTTGTCAATTCAACCACACCTGCAGATTAATTATCTGCAGCAAAGTGATCAGTAGCAAAGTAGTACGATAGTTTTGATAATAGTGATAGTAGTAATGGTAATGGTAACATCGATAGCAGTAGTTTTGTAGCAAGTGCAACAGTAACAATAGCAGTAGTAACTTAGCAAGAACAATATAAGATAAATTCGTAGGCATGGGATCGGTAATTTGTTGGATGATATTCATCATGTGACAGTCATAACCTAGGGCGATACGGCACTAGCTCCAGTTCATAAATATAATGTAGGCATGTATTCCGTAAATAGTCATATGTGCTTATGGAAAGAACTTGCATGACATCTTTTGTCCTACCCTCCCTTGGCAGTGGGGTCCATATTGGAAACTAAGGGATATTAAGGCCTCCTTTTAATAGAGAACCAGAACAAAGCATTAACACACGGTGAATACATGAACTCCTCAAACTGCGGTCATCACCGGGAGTGGTCCCGACTATTGTCACTCCGGGGTTGCCGGATCATAACACATAGTAGGTGACTATAACTTGCAAGATCAGATCTAGAACATGGATATAATGGTGATAACATAAATGGTTCAGACCTGAATTCATGGCACCCGGGCCCAAAGTGACAAGCATTAAGCATGGCAAAGTCATAGCAACATCAATCTCAGAACATAGTGGATACTAGGGATCAAACCCTAACAAAACTAACTCGATTGCATGATGAACCTCATCCAACTCCTCACTGACCAGCGAGCCTACGGAGGAATTACTCACTCCCGGTGGGGAGCATCATGGAATTAGTGATGGAGAAGGGTTGGTGATGATGAAGAACGAAGACCCCCCCTCTCTGGAGCCCCAAACGTACTCCAGATCTGGCCTCCCAATGAAGAACAGGAGGTGACGGTGGCTCCGTCTTGTGGTTCGCGATAATTCGTTCTCCCTCATTTTTTCTGGAAAAATAGGATTTTACAACGTTGGTTTCAGGGTCTGTGGGCCCACCAGGTGGGGACAACCCACCTGGGCACGCCTGGGAGGGCAGGCGCGCCCTGGTGGGTTGTGCCCACCCAGGTGCCCCCCTCCGGCGGCTCTTGGCTCCAGAAATTCTCTTTTATTGTATAAAAAATCCTCGCAAAGTTTCGTTCCATTCCGAGAACTTTTATTTCTACACAAAAACAACACCATGGTAGTTCTGCTGAAAACAGCGTCAGTTCAGGGTTAGTTTTATTCAAATCATGCAAATTAGAGTCCAAAGCAAGAGGAAAAGCGTTAGGAAAAGTAGATACGTTGGAGACGTATTAAGAACCTTTGTCATTCAGTGATACGTCTCCAACGTATCTATAATTTATGAAGTATTCATGCCATGTTTACAACAATTCTATGTGGTTTTCGTATGATTTGAATGGAACTAACCCAGACTGACGCTATTTCCAGCAAAACTACTGTGGTGTTGTTTTTTGTGCAGAAAAAAAGGTTCTCCAAATGTACCGAAACTTTTTGACAATTTTTTTGGAATAAAAGAGGCACTGGAAGCTTCGTGGGAGGAACAAAAGGTGAAGGAGTTGGCCACTAGGCACCAGGGCGCGCCACCCCCCTCTGGTGCGCTGATACGTCTCCGTCGTATCTACTTTTCCTAATGCTTTTACTCTTGTTTTGGACTCTAATTTGCATGATTTGAGTGAAACTAACCCATACTGACGTTGTTTTCAGCAGAACTACCATGGTGTTGTTGCAGAAATAAAATTTCTCGGAATGGAACAAAACTTTTTGGAGAATTTTTATACAATAAAAGAAAAATACTGGAGCCAAGAACCACCGGAGGGGGTGGGGGGGGGGGTCCCTGGGGGAGCACAACCCACCAAGGCGCGCCCCCTCCTAGCGTGCCCAGGTGGGTTGTGCCCACCTGGTGGCCCCGCAGACCCTATCTCCGACACTATAAAATCACATTTTGGGAGAAAAAAATCAGGGAGAAAGAATTACCGCATTTCACGAGATGGAGCCGCCGCCACCTCGTGTTCTTCATCGCGAGGCTAGATCTAGAGTCCGTTTGGGGCTCCGGAGAGGGGGATCTTTGATCTTCGTCATCACCAACCCTTCACCATCGCCAATTCCATGATGCTCCCCACCGGGAGTGAGTAATTCCTTCATAGGCTCGCTGGTCGGTGAGGAGTTGGATGAGATTCATCATGTAATTGAGTTAGTTTTGTTAGGGCTTGATCCCTAGTATCCATTATGTTCTGAGATTGATGTTGCTATGAGTTTGCCGTGCTTAATGCTTGTCACTTTGGGACCGGGTGCCATGATTTCAGATCTGAACCATTTATGTTCTAGATCCGATCTTGCAAGTTATAGTCACCTATTACGTGTTATGATCCGTAAACCCTGGAGTGACAGTATTCGGGATACTTTTCGGTGATGACCGTAGTTTGAGGAGTTCATGTATTCATATGTGCTAGTGCTTTGTTCCGGTTCTCTATTAAAAGGAGGCCTTAATATCCCTTAGTTTCCTTATGGACCCCGTGAAAGTGCAACAAATCCCCGGGTGGTTTTGGTAATTCATAACAACATATAGCTCACTGAACTATATCCATTCGAGTTGAATATTTAAGAAAGTTCAATGATTGGCATGGCATGGACTAGAGATGTGGACCCCTCAAACAGCTGAGGACAAATATTGGCAAAAGCTCAAGACTCTTCATTTCTATTTTAGTGATCCAAGATCACACTAAGTCCATAGGAAAAGCCAATACTATTAAAAGGGGACGAGGTGTTGCTTAATGGTCTACTTGCTCAAAATGCTTAATGATATGCTCTAAAGCCCTCAACCACTTTCTCAATTACAAATATGTCCAAAACCTAAAGTCAAATTCGGCCCCATCGATTTGATCTATCCGGCGCCACCGAGTTCCTTTGACATAGCCACTGCCAGAAACCCTAATCAGTTCGGTCTCACCGATAGAGATGGGATTGCAAACTCTCTGTTTCCCTTCGTAACATTTCGGCCCCACTGAAATGAGCGATCGGTCCCACCGAGTTCGCAATGCGAACTCTCTGTTTCCCTTTCGTAACGTTTCGGTCTTACCGAAAGGAGCGATCGGTCGTACCGAGTTTTCCTGACCAACTCTCTATTTGCTCATTGCTGAAATCGGTCTCACCGAGTTCATGCAATCGGTCACACCGAGATGAGGTTTTGCCCTAACCCTAGCACATCGGTCCCATCGAGTTGATCATGTCGGTCCCACCGAGAATCCTAACGTTCACATTTTGAACTGAATCGGTCTCACCGAGTTCACCTATTTGGTCTGACCGAGTTGGGTCAAATGTGTGTAACGGTTAGATTTTGTGTGGAGGCTATAAATACCCCTCCACCCCCTTCTCTATTCAAGAGAGAGCCATCAGAACGTGCCTACACTTCCACTACTCATTTTCTGAGAGAGAACCACCTACTCATGTGTTGAGACCAAGACATTCCAATCCAACCACAAGAATCTTGATCTCTAGCCTTCCCCAAGTTGCTTTCCACTCAAATCATCTTTCCACCATGGCCAAATCTGTGTGAGAGAGTTGATTGTCGGGGAGACTATCATTTGAAGAAGAAGAGCAAGGAGTTCATCATCAACACACCATCTATTACCTTTTGGAGAGTGGTGTCTCCTAGATTGGTTGGGTGTCACTTGGGAGCCTCCAACAAGATTGTGGAGTTGAACCAAGGAGTTTGTAAGGGCAAGGAGATCGCCTACTTCGTGAAGATCTACCGAAGTGAGGCAAGTCCTTCGTGGGCGATGGCCATGGTGGGATAGACAAGGTTGCTTCTTCATGGACCTTTAGTGGGTGGAGCCCTCCGTGGACTCGCGCAACCGTTACCCTTCGTGGGTTGAAGTCTCCATCAACGTGGACGTACGATAGCACCACCTATCGGAACCATGCCAAAAATCTTCGTGTCTACATTGCGTTTGCCTTCTCCAAACCCTTCCCTTTACCTTCATATGCAATGTTTTACTTTCCGCTGCTACACTCTTAGAATTGCATGTGTAGGTTGATTGCTTGACTTGTGCTAATTTGCTAAAATCTGCCAAGACTTAAAATTGGGAAAAGGCTAGATTTTTATTTGGTCAAGTAGTCTAATCACCCCCTCTAGATCTACTTTTGATCCTACAAGTGGTATCAGAGCTTTGGTCTCCATTTGCCTTGATTTCCATAGCGTTGGTGATCATAGCCTTGGTTGCACAACCTAGGAGAGTATGGCATCTAGCGTGGGAAATTACCACCGTAGAATCATAATACCATTTTGCTAGTTTTGCTAATACACACTTTGATGGTAATAATTTTGCTAGTTGGAATCATAAGATGAAAATGCATATTCTTGGACATAACCCTGCCGTTTTGGCTATTGTGTGTATTGGTTTGCAAGGTGAATTCTTCGAAGATGGAAGAGAACCGAATTGTGAAACAACCGCGGAAGAATTGAAGATGTTGCAATACAATGCTCAAGCTTGCGATATCCTCTTCAACGGATTGTGCCCCGAAGAATTCAAAGAAATCAGTCGCCTTTAGAATGCAAAGGAAATTTGGGATACTTTGGTTGATATGCACGAAGGTACCAAGTCCGTCAAGGAATCCAAATTGGATGTGCACTAGTACGCGTCGGTGCTATACAAACGGTTTTTAACCCCTTTCCGCGACGACATTTGGAACCGTCGCCAAGTGAGTTCAACTTCATATCAGGCACATAAATATATTTTAACATCATAGTACGATAGCTACATGAAAACAACACATTACAAGATATAGCTAGTTCAACTTCATAAGAACAATATTAGAACAATATATTCATTTCCCTAATCGAGATCATCAAGTCTCGTCTTATCCACCTCTGCTTTCAGTTCAGTAAGAACCTGTTTTGCGTTGGCCAACTGGGAAAGTGCCTCCTCCTTTCCCAACACCATCTTAGCAAAGTCTGATTTAAAAAATCTGAGCTCATTCTCCACCTTCCTCTTTTTATCCCGCATCTTCAAATATTCTTCAGCGTTGACAACACTTTCTCTGTTCTCTTCCTCATACATGCTCCAGTGCTTCGCTAGGCACATCTTCAAAGACTGTGGCCACTCTTGATCAACCCACTCCAAGTAAGAACACTTCCGTTCATCCTATGATATTTAAAACTAGATCAGTAACAATTGTAGGAGAAATGGGTTTATAGCAACATAGAAAATCACCAATGCTTATTTTGAAAAACTGAAGAAACATGTTAATTATGACATATCTTCTCAAAAAGATCAATGTGCAAATGAATTAATTGCTACTTAGACAACAACCAAATTCTGGAACATCAGAAGCTATAATTAACTACAACAACGCTACAAGTTCTTACTCATGTACAATAAATAACAAATTGAACATTTTATGAGGAAGGTAAATATAATTGCAACAACATAGCGATAGTGTTTGGATGACAGCAAATTGATACTAACAGTTGTGTACATGCACAAATTTAGTAACATAGAACTAATAACACTAAGGCCGTCCACTATGTATGCCAAAACTAGTGTAAAGACAACTTTTGCTACATCTCGCACTGGTGCCCTACACTGGCGAGCCGATGCAGCGGAAAAAAATCAGGGACCCGGACTCCGGAGCACCTAGTTGCTCTGATGCACAGTTCCTTCGTGCCATAAAGATTTAGTATTTTACTGCTTGTCTGCTCGGATGTGTGGACCAAAGTTGGCTGCACAAACTTCTAAAGCGGTGCCAAATAATTTTCTAATGGCACCGCTGATGAGATGGCAACAATTTTACATACTAGGTACAAACTGTGACACTGTCTTAGGATGCGTTTTGTTGAAGGTGTGGTATGAATGGGTTGGGACCGTGACAGTGTCTGAATCACATCTAACAAATGATTTGTAACAACGAAAGAGGGTCTAACCTTCTCTGCACATGCCAGAAACTTCCTCCCACTGTCCAAGATTCAAATGCAACTAGCTTCACGCATGGAGATTGATGGTGACAACGACCAGATAGATCTTCAGCCACCCCGCTCCATTCATTTCCACCGATGGTCCTAGGTAGCTACAAGAGGAAGAAATGACTCAAATCGTCTGCAGGGTAAAACTCCTTCATTCCAAGTCATAGCCTGAGAGAGAAAAGAGAGGCATACCCGGGTGGTGAAGGAGTTGTCGCCGGAGGAGGAACCGCTGGAGAGGTCTTTGAAGAAGACAATGGCGACCCCTGCGGTAGGATGCGAGACAGCGAGAGCGAGGAAGCAGTTTAGTTTAGGAAGGAAGGAAGGAGGAAACATGGGAAATGTGACTTGTGGTCGGGGAGAAAAGGGGGTGGGGGAGGGGGCAGGGGGGCGGGGGTAGATATTTTGGCGGTAGGCCAAAATTTTGGAAATGTGGAGGGAAACTTTGCGCGCGGTGCCGCCGGACCATTCACTTTGAACGATTGTGTGCATCACAAACGATTCTTCTGCTTTACGCGCATGGGATGAGTTTGATAATTCAAATTTTGGTGGAATTTTCCCCGGGTACGTCATTGCATAATTTAACATCGCTTGCTAATTTGGGTACACAAAAGAGCGTACCACAGACAGACCACACTTACTGAATCAAAGCAATTTTAGTAATTAAGCAGAGCCAATTGACCTAAACATTGCTCTAACAAAAGACTAACATTAAAAACAAAGCCTAAGTACGCATAATTTTAACAAACCGCCGCCGCGCTGGCCTATGCATCGCCGGTGTGAGATGAGACATCGATGAGTTGTCCTGGCGACATGCCGCCGCTGGTGGACTCCGCATCCCCCGTGCTGAAGTCGATCGCGTCCTCGTCCTCGTCCTCGGCGCTGCCCTGAAGGTTGTAGTACTCGTAGTAGTGGCTGCGCCAGAGCTCGTGTTGGTACTCCACCGTTGATTCCTCGACGGACAGACTCTTCTCTACCTCGACATCGGCCACACGCAACTCCTCCTCCAGGCGCTCCTCGATCTCCGCTGCCTCCTGCATCTCCAGCTCCCGCTCGGCGACCTCATGAGGAAGCAGGTGCTCCATGGCCACCGCCGCCTTTTCGGACGTGGGTTGCATGCTGGAGTCCGAGGTGGCCTGAAATATCTTGGCATGTGCATCGTCGATCTTGGCGTGGATGGCCTCGACCCAGGCCAGAGTGACATCGGCGGCACGGACGGCAGTTCGAGCGCTCTCGGCGTTTGCAGCCGCCGTCGCAGCAGCAGCTGCACCCATCTCGGCTGCTGCAGCTGCCCTGTCGGCTGCCGCAGATGCCCTCTCGGCGGAAGTAGCCGCGCTCAATGCAGATGCGGCGGCACTCTCGGCGTAGGCGGCGGTGCTGGGGGGGGGGGCATCGTACGGGCCTTCACAAAGCGTTTCCACGGTGTCATCTTTGCAAGAAGGGGTGCGGGAATGGGGATCGGGATTCGTGGATTCGGGGGTTGCTGGCATTGGAGCAGACGAGCCGGCGAAGCTAAGGAGGAAGACTTAAATAGACCCAGATATTTTCATCGCAAACGGTTCCTATAAAACAACTGTGTGTGATATTGTAGATATTTTTTATTAGTTGTGGAAGACGAATTTGGAGTAAAGTGGCAACAGATGGTGTTTTAAATGTACGAGAAAATTTGTAGTACTAATACAACTGTTATGTCAAATTTTGGAAAATTTCAGGGGTCATTTGACCATTTAAGACTTTTAAGTAATTTTCTAGCCATTTAATGACCGTAATTGAAATTTGAACTACATGTACATGCAACAGCTAACCATAACGGTTTGAAAATTCATATTTTGTGTACTTGTGTGTGATTTAATTCCATGTGCAATAAATTGGAAGGAATTTTCAAACATATTGGTCTAACGGCTATACACAATTAAGCATGGAGTGCCATGGCATTTAAATTCCATTTTTTTTAAAATATCAGAAACACATGAAACCTTGGTTGATGTAATGTCATGCCACCAAGATAATATGGTAAAAAAATTGGCATGTGTGACGAAAGATTGGACACACACCCCTCACAAACCGGAGCAATTCACAAGAAGGCTTGTGGTTCCAAGAGGGAACAATGCATGTTCGATGACGAACGGGAGATCGCTTCCTCTTATAGCCTTCAAAATTTTTCTACGTGTAACGTGCACTAATACAGCTGTCATGTGAAACTTTGGAAAATTTTAGGGGTCATTTGACCTTTTGAAGACATTTAAGTAATTTTCTAGCCATTTAATGACCGTAATTCAAATTTGACCTACACCTACATGCAACGGCTAACCATAACGGTTTGAAAAATCATATTTGTGTACTTGTGTGCGAGTTAATTCCATGTGCAGTAAATTAGAAGGAATTTTCAAACATATTGGTCTCACGACATGGACACATGCATATGTATGCATGGAGTGCCATGGCATTTTAATTCCAAAAAAAATTAAAAAATGATCAGAAAAACGTTAAACCTTGCTTGATGTAATATCATGCCACCAAGATGATGTGGTAAAAAATTGGCATGTTTGACAAAAGTTTGGACACACACCCCTTACAAACCAGAGCAACTCACTAGAAGGATCGTGGTTCCGAGAGGGAACAATAAATGTTCGATGACGAATAGGAGATAGCTTCCTCTCACGGCCTTCAAATTTTTTCTACGTGTAACGTGCACTAATACAACTGTCATGTGAAAATTTGGAAAATTTGAGGGGTCATTTGACCTTTTTAAGACATTTAAGTGATTTTCTAGCCATTTCATGACCGTAATTCAAATTTGAACTACATCTACATGCAACGGCTAACCATAACGGTTTGAAAAATCATATTTGTGTACTTGTGTGCGAGCTAATTCCATGTGCAGTAAATTAGAAGGAATTTTCAGACATATTGGTCTCACGACATGGGCACATGCATGGAGTGCCATGGCATTTTAATTCAAAAAAATTAAAAGTGATCAGAAAAACATGAAACATTGCTTGATGTAATGTCATGCCACCAAGATGATGTGGTAAAAAATTGGCCTATTTGACGAAAGTTTGGACACACCCCCTCACAAACCGGAGCAACTCACTAGAAGGTTGTGGTTTCGAGAGGGAACAATGCATGTTTGATGACGAACGGGAGATAGCTTCCTCTTACGGCCTTCAATTTTTTTTCAACATTTAACATGCACTAATACAACTGTCATGTGAAAATTTGGAAAATTTCAGGGGTTATTTGACCTTTTAAAGACATTTAAGTGATTTTCTAGCCATTTAATGACAATAATACAAATTTGAACTACATCTACATGCAACGGCTAACCATAACGGTTTGAAAAATCATATTTGTGTACTTGTGTGCGAGTTAATTCCATGTGCAGTAAATTAGAAGGAATTTTCAAACATATTGGTCTCACGGCATGGGCACATGCATGGAGTGCCATGGCATTTTAATTCCAATTTTTTTTTAAAATGATCAGAAAAACATGAAACCTTGCTTGATGTAATGTCATGCCACCAAGATGATATGGTAAAAAAATTGGCCTGTTTGACGAAAGTTTGGACACCCCCTCACAAACCGGAGCAACTCACTAGAATGTTCGTGGTTTCTGAGAAGGAACAATGCATGTTTGATGACGAACAGGAGATAGCTTCCTCTTACAACCTTCAATTTTTTTCTACGTTTAACGTGCACTAGTACAACTATCATGTGAAAATTTGGGAAATTTCAGGGGTCATTTGACCTTTTAAAGACATTTAAGTGATTTTCTAGCCATTTAATGATCGTAATTCAAATTTGAACTACATCTACATGCAACGGCTAACCATAACGGTTTGAAAAATCATATTTGTGTACTTGTGTGCGACTTAATTCCATGTGCAGTAAATTAGAAGGAATTTTTAAACATATTGGTCTCCCGGCATGGGCACATGAATGGAGTGCCATGGCATTTTAATTCCAAAAAAATAAAAAATGATCAGAAAAACATGAAACCTTGCTTGATGTAATGTCATGCCACCAAGATGATGTGGTAAAAAAATTGGCCTGTTTGACGAAAGTTTGGACACCCCCCCTCATAAACCGGAGCAACTCACTAGAAGGTTCGTGGTTCCGAGAGGGAACAATGCATGTTTGATGACGAAAGGGAGATATCTTCCTCTTACGGCCTTCAATTTTTTTCTACGTTTAACATGCACTAATACAACTGTCATGTGAAAATTTGGAAAATTCTAGGGGTCATTTGACCTTTTAAAGACATTTAAGTGATTTTCTAGCCATTTAATGACCGTAATTCAAATTTGAACTACATCTACATGTAACGGGTAACCATAACGGTTTGAAAAATCATATTTTTGTGTACTTGTGTGCGAGTTAATAATCATCAGACAATGTAAATATCCGGTGTTCAAGAAAGAAAATGTAAAGATCTGGTAAGACAACCGGCCCCCACGCGATTGGCACTCTATATCACGGCTCGAGTTTTGGTAGGTGAGTGGCGGGGATCATTAATCAGACACGGTTCTGTATTGGAAACTGTCAGCTATTAAGTTCACACACGGATTTTGCTGCGGGAATCGTGTGTAATTCAAACTACAGTACTCGTAAATTCCGGCGACCGGCGTGTGTACTGTTCCCGTTGATCTAGATTTCGTCCGCCAATAAATACTACCTTGCTCACGTCGTCCTGCCTGCATTCTCATCTACATCATCCCCTCGCTCGCCCTCTCTCTCTCTCAAATCTCTGCCATGGCGTCGTCGGTCTGCCCACACGCTGACGAGGAGTCGCTGCCACCCGAGGATGCTCACTCGAATAGCAGCGACAAGGACCCCTACGCGTCACCGGACGAGGTTGCGCCGGACCCACCAACTTTGGATTGGTTTTGGGGCCAGGACAATCTTTGTCTGTGGAAGTCGCTGCCACTGGCTAAGAAAGCCAGGCAAGTGGCGTTCAAGAAGGAGATGGCGGGGGAGGAAGCCAAGTAGCAGGCGGCCTGTGAAGCCCGTGATGCCACCTGGAAAAAGGAGGCGGCAGAGCTTTGGGGGCGGGCGCGTCGTCGTGCGGAGGAGGTGTACGAAGATGGTTACTTCGCGAGGAAGGTCAAAGGCGCTGGGCGCCTCTCCGCTGCGTGGAGGTGGGCCGATGAGCTCCAGCGTGCCACCAACGAGGAGCTCCGGTGGGCGCCCAACGAAACGGCAAGATCGTTCGCACTCGTCCGCCAGCAAGAGGCAGATTGGTACGTCAAGCGCTGCGAGGCGGAGGAGGCGGAGTACTGCCTCCAAGACTGGAAGACGCCGCGCACTGTGGAGCTGCTGACGAGGGCTGCGAATCTCGCCCCCAGGAGGGATTATTAGTTTTAGTATTGTTCGTTTTCAATTTTATGCATTGTACCTAGTAGTTAACTATCATCACGTATATTCTGTGATGAACTAATGGACAATTAATATATATATATATTATGAATTCCATTTTCTATCTGCTTTTTGTATACTAATTTGAATCTAGCTGTTATCATCCACATATATAGAATGGAAATCGCATATACACACATTGAAACAGAACATATAAGAACGGAAAACAGAGTACACACATTGAAACAGAGCAATACTATGGTTTCTGTGAATACATAGCTATCCACGTCGAAACGACTCAACAAAATAAAACGCGTCCATGAGACCATGACCAGCAGCCCTTGCCTACGGTAGCTCTTGGCTCTGCCTGAACTCGTGCAGGCGTTCGTCCAAGCAGTCGACACGCTCGTGGTACATTTGCAGCACGATCTCGAGCTCCAAGTTGGCTATTTCATTGGAGATCACCAGCTCGAGGATGCGACGGCCATGTTCCTCTACTGCGCCTAGGTGGACACCAGGGCCAAGGAGGCGGTCGAGCCTACCGACTAATGCGTTGGCATTGAGCGGGCCGCAAACAAGGCGAACGACGCGACCCATGTGAACGACACGGCGGGCGTCCGGTGCAAGTATGGCGCGGCCGACCTCTGGTGCAAGTACGGCGCAGAGGGCCTCTGCCCACTCCTGGCGAGGAATGGGGGTATTGACGGGACGTGTACCCAGCTACGACACCGTGTCGACAGCAGGCAAGCGCCGATGGATCCGCTCTTGCTGTGCGGCGCGCCACGCCTTTTGCTGTGCGGCGCTCCAATGGTCTCGCTATGCGGCGTGCCGCAGCCTATCGGCGCGGACGCGCCTAGCTTGCTCTGCGGCATGCCATCGATCATGTTGTGCGGCGAGCTGCAGCCTGTCGGCACTGACATGCCTATCTTGATCCGCGGTACTCAAGCGTCATGCGCCAAAGGTCTGCTCAACCCTGGCGATGACGCGCATCACGATGTCGTCCATCGCGTTGCCGGGGAGCACCTTGGCCTCGACGGGCCGTGGCACCTGCTCATTTTCCTCGTCGACGAGGTTGATGGCAGAGGCGGCGCTTTGGTGGGTTGGCATGCTTGGAAAAGGTGGATGTGCTACAGGCTGCGCTTGTCACCTCCGTGCGTCGCGCGCCGCCTAGGTTTATGCGCAATATCGTTGGGTGGCGGGAAACAGGTGATGAAATGGCGGGAAATGGTGGCATGTTCGTAAAACGCCATCAATTAATAGAAACTTAGCATAGAAGGAATATCGAGCTAGCAGAAGAAGTAGATGATGATCAGATGAACACGGACCACACTAGGGAACCCGTCGGTGATGAATTCATCAATCGCAAACAGTTGAATACTAGCAAGCATTTGCCCACAACACACACGGCTTATTCCATCACAAACAGGTCGGATGGATCAACTGTATGCCATGTATTGCACATTGTCAAAAAGTAATGTGGTAGACCTTCTTTAACATGTGTTAAAAAACAATGACCTCAAGGTTAAATTAACTCACGGGATGGGTCATATCAGTCATTTAATTTGATAGATATGACCATCCTATCAGTTAATTTAACATCAACACAACTTCCCATCCAGTCACCCATCTGACGGCTGCTCCAGCCTGAGCACACTTAACTTGAGAGTTCTCTTACATGAGCTACTGGTGGAACAACTAGTCCTTATTGATATAGGATGCCTCTTCGCATCCGCCCGTCCCCCAATGGCCAATAGATGTTGTGTAGACAGAGCATATCACATACGTCTTATTAGAAGCAATCGTTTGTGTTATTATCGGTCTTCGCACATGTTTCTGATTACAGACCTGTTTGCCGCGTATCACACACATCTTGTTATATTGAACCGTTTCTGTTCTCTTGTCTCAACACAAACAATTCATCTGAGTGAACCGCATGTCATATATCGCACACACCTTGATCTGGCTGGCCGTTTCTTTTGTGTTGCCTAATCACAAACAGTTCATCCGAGTGAAGCGTATGCTGCATATCGCACACACCTTCATTTGGCAGCCCATTTCTTTTGTTCCTCCTCATCGCAAACAGTTAATTTAACTAAACTGTATGCCTTGAATCACACACCCAACCAAAATTTGAACCGTGTTTGATGCATCTGTCATCGCAAACGTTTTGCACCTTTTTTGATGCTTTTTACACCACCGTTTGCGATTATTGCATCGCACACAGTTTCATCGAAGGGTCTCTAATCGTAGTGTCGCGTTAGCAGCATCCTGCAGTAGTGGTGCTTCAAAGTCAACTTGACAAGTTCAAAATGAACGATGGTGAAGGATTCACTGAAATATATTGTAGGCTTTCTCTCATCACAAATGAGATTGCCGGCTTAGGAAGTGAAGAGATGACCGACAGATTCATCGTCAAGAAGATCCTAAGAGCCTTGGATGGAAAATATGATACGTGTGCACTTTGATCCAAATGATGCCCAATTACAAAGATCTCAAGCCAACCGAAGTCATTGGTAGAATTGTTGCTCATGAGATGTCACTTAAGGATAAGGAAGAGCTTCACAACAACTCCAGTGATGCTTACAAGGCTTCATGTGATGCTCCTACAACATCAAGTGAGAAACAAGCCTTCAATGAAGAATTCTAGTCGTGATCGCAATGAAGAAGTTCCAAGTCAAGGTCGTACAATGACAAAAGATATTCTAGTCATGATCGCAATTGCTACAATTTTGGAAGACCCGGACACTACTCTAGTGAGTGTACGGCTCCCTACAAAAGAAGAGAAGACTCACCTAAAAGGAGAAGTAAAAGAGAGGAATCACCACCAAGAGAGAGAAGGAGTAGAGATGATCGTTATGAACAAAGACCCTCTTGCAGAAGCAAGGATTCAGAAAGGAAGGACAAGTCATCAAAGAGCTACACAAGACGAAGACATCAAGCTCATATTGGTGAATGGGTATCCAGTTTCAAATCCGATAACTACTCCGAGAGAAGCTATCACTCCGACTCCGAATATACTCAAGATGAAGGTGTTGCTAGTCTTGCACTTGTGTCATCCAACTCCTACGACATATTCGATTCACCAAATGAAGGAATTGGAAGATGCTTCATGGCTAAAGGCCCCAAGGTATCACACCCAGAGTATGTTGATTTCAATAGTGATGAAGATGATTTGCTAGGTGATGATGATTTACTTGTTGATAACTCTAGTGATGAAAACTATGATGAAACTGCTACTAATCATGCTAATCAAGATGAAACGAATGGCAATGATAAGAAGGAGACTGAGTGTCTAACTGAAGAACTAAACACTCTTAAGGTATCTCATGAAACTACCTTAGAGGATCATCGAGAGCTTTTAAAGACTCATGAGAAGCTACGCTTTGAAAAGCTCAATCTAGAGCAAGAGCATGGGTTCTTAAAAGCAATCAATGATGATCTTTGTAAGAAAAGATCTTCTTACATTGCCATGCATTTACTCTTGTCTACTTACATGCCACAAGTAAAATCTAGCAACAAGAGCAAGAAAGATTCTTCTTCTAGTAGTAACAGTAATCATGTTAAATCCAATATTGTTGCTTCTAGTAGTTCTCTTGATTCCACTAATGATTCTCTTATCCAAGTTACACTTGAGCAAGAAATAGCTTATTGAAGGGAATTATAGAGAAAGTTTTTTACAAGAGCCTTGCTGGAAGTAAGCAATTTGAGGAGATTGTACGCAAGCAAGGAAGGCACTGGAAGAATCAAGGTGTCGGTTTTGAACGCAAGTTCAATGCCAATGGAGTTGAGTGGGAATAAGATCAATACCCCAAGACGAAGTTTGTTCCTCAACAAGAGAAGTATGATCCCACTTCTTTCAAGGGAACACAAGCTCAAGATGATCTTCCACCACAAGACTACAAGCTAAAAGGCAAGGACAAGCTTCAAGACTTCTAAAGTGCCAGATGCTTCAGTTGTCAATATCAAGACCAAGCAGGATCAACTTAGCTATCTGCTTCAGGCAACAGTGAGAATACAGAAAGGACTAGCCACCCTGACTCGAAATCAAGAGATCCTTGAGAGGATCTTTGAGACAAAGCTTCATGATTTAGATGTGAAGGTCACTGAGATTCAGACCACAGTTGAGAAGCTACAGGAAGAGGTTGCGGATAGGAGTGATAGGCCAACTACAGATGCTTTTCAGAGAGTGCCAAGAGCACATAGGTCTACAACTATGCCAGTTGACGGAGACTCCAGAGCTACTGCTTCAGCACCTGCTGCAACTGCCACTGTTGTTCCTTCAGTTGCAACTCCTCCAGTTCCTCAGACATCTTCAGAAGCGTTTGCAGATGCTTTCCTCTCCATGCCATCTACGCACACCGGATCCACCAGCCAGAAGACCATTTCAGGAGCTCCCGGAGATCATGGCTAGAGTGCCGCATAACACTATGCATTTTCAAGCGTTTTGGTAACTTGTTGCCAAAGGGGGAGAAAGTGTATAGATCTTAGGCTTCGAGAGAGAGAGAGAGAGAGAGTGTTTTGCCTTTTGTTTGCCTCTCTTGCTACTTGATATTTGTTCGTTTGGTTGCTACAATATTTGTGCTTATGTGTGAGATACTCTTATGATCATGTGTTTGATCATATTATGCTTTAATGTGTGCTTGAATGATGATATCTTAATACTTGTGTTTGATCAATCATGTTTCCCTTGGTGATGAGTGCATGTACTTTACATTCTATCATTTTGAGTGCTCCACCAAGATGTATGTGACATGGAAGAGTAACCCATGATCCTAATCGATTGTGCATTTGCATTCAAAAGCACTTTTTTTTAATAATGCACAAATTTAGGGGGGGGGGGGGGCTCTTGCTTATCACAAAAGCTCAAAGCGACGATGTATTTCATTCATATTATCATTTGTCGAAGCTTTGATCTATATGTTGTCATCAATTACTAAAAAGGGGGAGATTGAAAGTGCAACAAATCCCGAGGTGGTTTTGGTAATTCATAACAAGATATAGCTCATTGAACTAATATCCATTCAAGTTGAATATTTCAGAAAGTTCAATGATTGGCATGGCATGGACAAGAGATGTGGACCCCCTCAAAATGCTAAGGACAAATATTGTCAAAAGCTCAAGACTCTTCATTTCTATTTTAGTGATCCAATATCACAATGAGTCCATAGGAAAAGCCAATACTATTAAAAGGGGATGAGATGTTGCTTAATGGTCCACTTGCTCAAAATGCTTAGTGATATGTTCCAAAGCCCTCAACCACTTTCTCAATTCCAAATATGTCCGAAACCTAAAGTCAAACTCGGCCCCACCGATTTGATCTATCCGGCGCCATCGAGTTCCTTTGACATAGCCACTGCGAGAAACCCGAATTAGTTCAGTCTCACTGATAGGGATCTCGGTCTCACCGAGATGGGATTGCAAACTCTCTGTTTCCCTTCATAACATTTCGGTCCCACCAAAATGAGCAATCGGTCCCACCAAGTTCGCAATGCAAACTCTCTGTTTCCCTTTCATAATGTTTCGGTCTTACAGAAAGGAGCGATAGGTCCCACCGAGTTTGCCTGACCAACTCTGTGTTTGCTCATTGCTGAAACCGGTCTCACCGAGTTCACGCAATCGGTCACACCGAGATGAGGTTTTGCCCTAACCCTAGCACATCGGTCCCACCGAGTTGATCATGTCGGTCCCACCAAGAATCCTAACGTTCACATTTTGAACTGAATCGGTCTCACCGAGCTCACCTATTCGTTCTGACCGAGTTGGGTCAAATGTGTGTAATGGTTAGATTTTGTGTGGAGGCTATAAATACCCCTCCACCCCCTTCTCTATTCAATAGAGAGCCATCAGAACGTGCCTACACTTCCACTACTCATTTTCTGAGAGAGAACCACCTACTCATGTGTTGAGACCAAGGCATTCCAATCCAACCACAAGAATCTTGATCTCTAGCCTTCCCCAAGTTGCTTTCCACTCAAATCATCTTTCCACCATAGCCAAATCTGTGTGAGAGAGAGTTGAGTGTTCGCGAGACTATCATTTGAAGCACAAGAGCAAGGAGTTCATCATCAACACACCATTTATTACCTTTTGGAGAGTGGTGTCTCCTATATTGGTTAGGTGTCACTTGGGAGCCTCCGACAATTTTGTGGAGTTGAACCAAGGAGTTTGTAAGGGCAAGGAGATCGCCTACTTTGTGAAGATCTACCCGAGTGAGGAAAGTCCTTCGTGGGTGATGGACATGGTGGGATAGACAAGGTTGCTTCTTCATGGACGCTTAGTGGGTGGAGCCTTCCATGGACTCGCGCAACCATTACCCTTCGTGGGTTGAAGTCTCCATCAACGTGGACGTACGATAGCACCACCTATCGGAACCACGCCAAATATCTCCGTGTCTACATTGTGTTTGCCTTCTCCAAACCCTTCCCTTTACCTTCATATGCAGTGTTTTACTTTCCGTTGCTACACTCTTAGAATTGCATGTGTAGGTTGATTGCTTGACTTGTGCTAAGTTGCTAAAATCTGCCAAGACTTAAAATTGGGAAAAGGCTAGATTTTTATTTGGTCAAGTAGTCTAATCACCCCTCCCTCTAAACCTACTTTCGATCCTACACTCCGCTACCACGGGAGGGTAGGACAAAAGATGTCATGCAAGTTCTTTCCATAAGCACGTATGACTATTTACGGAATACATGCCTACATTATATTAATGAACTGGAGCTAGTTTTGTATCGCCCTAGGTTATGACTATTATATGATGAATATCATCCAACAAATTCACCGATCCAATGCCTATGAGTTTTCCACATAAGTTAATATTGCTATTGCTGCTGTCAGAACTGCTACAAAATCATTGTTATCGCTGTTACCGTTATTGCTATTATTGCCACCACTATCAAAACTATCATACTACTTTGCTACTGATCATATTTCTGCAGATAATTAATCTCCAGGTGTGGTTGAATTGACAACTCAGCTGCTAATACTTGCAAATATTTTTTGGCTCCCCTTGTGTCAAATCTATAAAATTGGGTTGAATACTCTACCCTCGAAAACTGTTGCGATCCCACATACTTATTGGTTATCAAGACCTTTTTCTGGCACCGTTGCCAGGGAGCATAGCTATATTTGTTGAGTCACTTGGGTTTATTATCTATTTATCACTATGAAGAATCTGAAGGATACAAAGACGAAGATCGTTCCCTCTAGGACGAGGGGAGGTAAGGAACTGCCATCACACTCTGGACTTGATTCACCTTCTGTTTTGAATAGACTTGCAACACCACCACATTCTATTAATCCTGATATGTCGCAAGTTATTTATGATGCTACTTCTATGAATGCTACTCATGATGATGCTAGTACCTTTCTTGATGATGGTGTGCCACTAGGTAATTTTCTTGATGAACAAATTGCTAGAGCTAAAGAGAATGAAATTACTGAAACTGATGAGATCATTGAAACTGACGAAATACTTGAAACTGGAAATCTTGAAACACCTATTAGACCTAGCTCTCCTAGATATGAAATGCCTAAGATACCTGAAGGTTATGTTATGGATGCGGAGACAACTAGAGATTTTCTTGCTTGCAATGATAGAGATGATCTTAAGAAATTATTATGCAAACTGAAAGAGAAATCTTGGAATGCTAGAATGAAATGTGATCCTAAGTTTACTATTTCACCTATCTTTGCTGATGATAAGGATTATGAATTCTCTGCCGACCTAGAGTTAATTACTTTGGTTGAATCTGATCCTTTCCATGGTTATGAAACTGAAACTGTTGTGGCACACCTTACTAAATTAAATGATATAGCCACCCTATTTTCTCATGATGAGAAGATTCACTACTACTATATCCTCAAATTATTTTCGTTCTCATTAAAGGGTGATGCTACGACATGGTACAATACTCCTGCTCCTGGTTGTGTGCGTACTCCCCAGGATTTGATTTATTACTTCTCTGAATAATATTTTCCTGCTCATAAGAAACAAGCTGCCTTATAGGAAATATTTAACTTTGTGCAAATTGAAGAAGAGTCTCCCACAATCTTGGGAGTGGATTCTCCAATTGCTTAATGCTTTGCCTGATCATCCTCTTAAGAAAAATGAAATACTTGATATCTTCTATAATGGACTAACTGATGCTTCTAGGGACTTCCTAGATAGTTGTGCTAGTTGTGTTTTTAGGGAATGAACCGTTGAACAAGATGAGGAATTATTGAATAATATATTGAAAAATTATGATGATTGGACTCTTCCTGAACCACTGCATAAGCCCACTCTGAAGAAGAGGGGTATCTTATATCTAAGTCCTGAAGATATGCAAGAGGCAAAGAAATGTATGAAGGAAAATGGTATTAAAGCTGACGATGTCAAAAATTCACCTCCTATTGAAGAAATACATGGACTTGATACACCACCACCAAGGTGGTAGAGGTAAACTCTTTAATGAAATTTGATGAAAAGGACAACCCTTATACTATGCATCCTAGTCAGTGCCTTTAGTAGTTTGACAATTACATTAGAAAGCAAGATCAGTTCAATGCAAATGTAATGAAACAACTGAAATACAACTCTGATATGATTGCTCGCTTGAGTGACTTGTTATTTAGAATCTCCAATGATGTTAGAGCTGTAGGAAAACATGCCTCTATGGTTCATGATCAGTTAGAACAAGTTGCTAAATCTCAAAGAAAGTTGCTTGATGAAATGAACAATAATATCAATGACCATGTTGTTAGAGTAATGACTAGGGGAGGTAGAATGACCCAGGAACCACTTTATCCTGAAGGTCATCCTAAAAGGATTGAACAAGACTCTCGACGAATTAACACTGATGCACCTAGTCCGTCTAAGAAGGAAAAGAAAAATGATTGGACTTTGCATACCTCTAGTGAACCTGAAGTAGGAAAACCTCCTAAAGATAATAATGATGTTTCTATATCTGATGCTGAAACTCAATCTGGTAATGAACATTCATCTAGTGATAATGAAAAAGATAATGATGATGTTCATGAAGATACTCAACCAAACAATGATAAAGGACCAGATAATGATGTTGAGATAGAACCAGCTGTTGATCTTGATAACCCATAACCTAAAAATAAAAGATATAATAAAAGAGACTTTGTGGCAAGAAAACATGGTAAATAGAGAGAGAAGCATGGGTTAAAAAACCTATGCCCTTTCCACCTAAATCAACTAAGAAGAAAGATGATGAAGAATTTGAACGTTTTGCTAAAATTCTTAGGCCAGTCTTTTTGCGCACTCGCTTGACTGATATTTTAAAGATGGCCCCTTATGCAAAATACATGAAAGACATCGTCTCTAATAAAAGAAAGGTATCTGAAGCTCAAATCTCCACCATGCTTGCTAATCATTCTTTTAAGGATGGAGTACCTAAAAAACTTGGAGATCCGGGATTACCAACTATACCTTGCTCCGTCAAAACAAAGTATGTTAAAACTGCTTAATGTGATTTAGGAGCTGGTGTTAGTGTTATGCCTTTCTCTTTATATAAAAGACTTGACTTGAATAAACTCACACCTACTAAAATATCTTTGCAAATGGCTGACAGGTCAACTGCCATACCTATCGGTATTTGTGAGGACGTGCCCATTGTTGTTGCAAATGTTACTATTTTAACTGACTTTGTTATACTTGAGATGCCCGAGGATGACAACATGTCGATTATCCTTGGTAGACCCTTCTTGAATACTGCAGGGGCTATTATTTATTGCAATAAAAGCAAGTTCACTTTTCATATCAGTGGTAATGAGCATACGGTGCACTTTCTGAAGAAACAATTCCAAGTGAATGGTATTAATGTTATTGAAAAATCTCCGACAGTCATTACTGGAAGTTTTCAACTACCTCTACCTACTACCAAAAGGAAATGTGAAATGCTTATTGTTGGGGACATGCATATCCCCGTTGAGGTAACTTAGCGTTTTACGAAATTTCTACGGTTTCGTGCTAATCGAAGGTGGTTGTTAATAAGACTTGATCAACCTTATTAATGGATCATTTTTGATAGGTATGAAATTGATGAATTTAGTAGGCACTACTTTCTGTCCCTACCTTTTGTTTTCTGTTTTTCTAAGTTAAATAAAATGAAAAGGCATGTTTATCCTGTTTTCTGGATTTTCCGCGCAATGAAAAAATGACCCAAAAATAAAAGTTCTCATAATGTCCCAAAAATTTAATACATTTTTTTGTAAATATTTCTTAATTTATAGTGCAAATAACATCAGAGGGAGGGGGGTGCACCAGGTGGGCACAACACACCTGGGCGCTCCAGCAGCCCCAAGTGCGCCCTGGTGGGTTGTGGTCCCCACGTGGGTCTCCTCACTTATCTCTTTAGCCCATGTCATCACCTACCTCCAGAAAAAATCACCATTGCTCTCTCTCTCTCTCTCTCTCTCTCTCTCTCTCTCTCTCTCTCTCTCTCTCGTGTTCTTGCTCTCAAACCCGCGGATTTTGATCTCTTTGCTCGAAGCTCCGTTTCTGAAACTGTTTTGGGGGATTGCTACTTGGTATGTGATTCCTCCAGTGCTCCAATTAGTTCTTTTTGCTTTAGTAGTTTATATTTGAACAATTAGCTATTCTTCGTACTGCTGTAGATGAGCTTGCATGTTGAATTCTTAGAGCTCTAAGTAGTTTGAATGCTTGATAAGGCTTCTATGCATCCCTATGAGTAGTTGCTATCAATCTTGTGAAGTTTTGTTGGCAAAAATTTTGTGGACTAAAATTTCAGCATTTCATTTATGGGAATAATATGAGCTTATTTAGGAAGTTTGCCTCCAAGAACAAATCAAAGGGATTCATTGGGGAGTCATCGGACAGTGATCTCCATGCCCGGAGGAGGGCGAAGGTGCAGCCGTGCGAATGGCCGCACAACCCCTTCATGGATGGAGCCGGGATCCGTCAAGAGTTTGCACAATTTGCTGGTAATGTCGGGCTTACCGACTTCATCGCAGGTGAGTGTGCATAATACCATCTCCTTACAAATTCCTTTGTGCAAAGCTTCCATTTTCTGAGTAGGAATAACCCTCCTAAGGTGCAATTTAATTTATATGTTGAAACCCGTCAGATACCACTTACTGAATTTTGTGATATATGCTTGATCCCTTATGATGGGGAAATAAGAGAGCCTAGACCTGCAGAGTTTGAGGACTTCTATCGCACTTTATCAGTGGGAGATGAGAGAGGCGTGTTGATTGTCACCGCTACTAGTTTGTAGTTTCCTGATGTGCATTATTTTGCTCTATTTATTGCTAAGTGCTTAATTGCTAGAGAGAAGGTCAGTGCACTCTGTGCTTTGGACTTCGCCATCTTACGCCTCACACTGCAAGGTGATAACACTTACAGCCTAGGGGCATTATTGCACGCCGTCTGCACCTTAACAGATCCAAGGGCAAAATTCATGGCGGTATTTATGCGAATCGTTTAGCGAGTCAGTTTAACATTCAGATTCGCCAGCATGATTATCGTTTACCTAAGGTTTATTTAGATCACCACGTGATGAAGGATCACCCGTTTACTTATATTGATGATTATGTTAACCATATTCCTTACAACCTGGTTTTTAGTGAGGAAACCCGTGATATTATTCCGTTGCCTACACCTGCCTTGTTTGATTCTCTTGCCAGGGGCGGATACAGGATCATGCATGAGGACATTATCACCTGTCGGAACGCCCAGGCATAGGCAAAGGAGGAGCCTCGGGAGTGGGACGCTTAGGTGCCTGCTCCACAACACTTCGAGATGGGGACAGATGGCTACTACGGATGGTGATTACCAAGCTAGGCCAAAAGCCTAAGCTTGGGGGAGTACATATTTCCACGGACATTACATTCATGTTCAGACATTTCATTCCATTTGTCGGTGTCCACAATTTTTCATTATATTATCCATGCTAGATTTATTTTCTCGCTTTCTTATTGTGTGTTTGAAAAACTTTGAGAAAACCCAAAAAATGTGTTGCTTGCTTCTTTTCGGTTTTTCTTTCTAGTGTAGTTAGTTGTAGTATTAAAAAGAAAACCCTAAAAGATTTCTCGATTCTTGGGAGCTTTCCCATGTAAATAGTTTTTCTCATTTTCGTTTTCCTTTTTCCTTAAATTGCTTCCTTCAAGAAAAACTAAAAAACTCCAAAAATATTTCAGTGTGTTTCTGTGAATTCTTTTCTTTTTATTGAGTCATACCAAGGTGAAGACCACGATGAAAATGTTGAGTGGCTCTCATATGCATTGTTATTGATCTAACGAAGAGCCCATATTACCTTCTCTTCTCCTTTTGAATAAAATGTTTGTAGTTTCCAGCTTAGTCCATGGCACTCTTGCACTATTATTATTTTCATATCATTCGGTCGTGCAAGTGAAAGGCAATACTGACGATATTTGATGAACTGGCTGTGGCAGAGAGAAATAGGTATGAACTCAACTTGTTCTGTTTTTGTAAATATGTTTAACATAGTATCCATGATTCAGCATATTATCACTACTGGAATCAGGATCTTTGCCGTCAGCCAGCTCTTTCAGTACTGCAGGATACTGCTAACGCGACACTACGATTAGAGACCCTTCGAGAAACTGTGTGCGATGCAATAATCGCAAACGGTGGTGTATGAAAACCGTCAGAAATGATGCAAAACGTTTGCGATAAATGATACATCAAACACGGTTCAGATTATAGTTGCGTGTGCGATGAGGGGCGGTTGATCTGTACGAACTGTTTGCGATGAGACAGAACAACAGAAACGGGCAGCCAGATCAAGGTGTGTGCGATATACGGCATACAGTTCACTCCGATGAACCATTTGCGATGAGTGAGGTGAACACAAACGATTCGGCGTAACAAGATGTGTGTGATACCCGGCAAACAGGTCGGTAATCAGAATTGTGTGTGATCATTATAGACAGCCCATACGGTCTTTTTTGTGAATTGTGTGCTCATCAGGGCACACAATTCAACAAACCAACCTGTTGGCGATAATGTAGAAGATCTCTGCCGAATACATATTACTAACCGTCTGCGATGAGATTGACAGATAAACAGATATATATATATATATATATATATATATATATATATATATATATATATATATATATATAGTCTGCTTAATTTAGTCCTTCTTCTTGTTGTTCTTGTTGGATGGCCCCTTGACATCGTCTTGGCGAGGACACTTCTTGCCGCTAACCGTTGGCTTTTCATCGCCGCCGCCGTCGTCATCGTCGTTGCTGTCATCGTGCTCCTCCTCCTCGTTCGACCATTCCTCCTCCTCACCATCGTCGTCCTCTTCTTCGTCCTTCGACGGCTCCTCGTCCGTCTGGTTGTCGTCTGACGACTCCGGAGGCGGCGTCCCTTCCATGAACCGGATATAATCGAGGTTTGGGCTTGACGCCTGTGACGCCCCCGATTCAATCGTACACTAATCATACACGCAAACGTGTATGATCAAGATCAAGGACTCATGGAAATATATCACAACACAACTCTAAAAATAAAAATAAGTCATACAAGCATCATAATACAAGCCAGGGGCCTCGAGGGCTCGAATACAAGTGCTCGATCATAGACGAGTCAGCGGAAGCCACAATATCTGAGTACAGACATAAGTAAAAGAAGTTGCCATAAGATGGCTAGCACAAACGAGGATACAGATCGAAAGAGGCGCATGCCTCCTGCCTGGGATCCTCCTAAACTACTCCTGGTCGTCATCAGCGGCCTACACGTAGTAGTAGGCACCTCTGGTGTAGTAGGAGTCGTCGTCGACGGTGGCGTCTGGCTCCTGGGCTCCAGCATCTGGTTGCGGCAACCAGGTAGAATGGAAAGGGGGAAAAGAGGGAGAAAGGCAACCGTGAGTACTCATCCAAAGTACTCGCAAGCAAGGATCTACACTACATATGCATGGGTATTTGTGTAAGGTGCAATGTCGGTGGACTGTACTGCAGAATGTCAGAATAAGAGGGGGATAGCTAGTCCTGTCAAAGACTACGCTTAGATGGTAAGTTCACCAAGTATCATCGCATAGCATAATCCTAACCCAACGATCCTCTCCTCGTCGACCTGTGAGAGAGCAATCACCGGGTGGTATCTGGCACTTGGAAGGGTGTGTTTTATTAAGTATCCGGTTCTAGTTGTCATAAGGTCAAGGTACAACTCCAAGTCGTCCTGTTACCGAAGATCACGTCTATTCGAATAGATAAACTTCCCTGCAGGGGCGCACCACATAACCCAACACACTCGATCCCATTTGGCCGGACACACTTTCCTGGGTCATGCCCAGCCTCGGAAGATCAACACGTCGCAACCCTACCTAGGCACAACAGAGAGGTCAGCACGCCGGTCTAAATCCTATGGTGCAGGAGTCTGGGCCCATCGCCCATTGCACACCTGCATGTTGCGTACGTGGCCGAAAGCAGACCTAGCCCCCTTAATACAAGCGCGAGCTTACGGTCCAATCTTGGCGCGCGCCTTCGATCGCCGACGTCATGAAGGCTTCGGCTGATACCACGACGCCGAGTGCCCATAACTGTTCCCGCGTAGTTGTTTAGTGCGTATAGGCCAGTGGCCAGACTCAGATCAAATACCAAGATCTCGTTAAGCGTGTTATTATGAAGTAACCGCGAACGCCCACCAGGGCCACTCCCACCTGTCTCCTAGGTGGTCTCAACCTGCCCTGTCGCTCCGCCACAAAGTAACAGCCGGGGGCCGTCGGGAACCCAGGCCCACCTCTACCGGGATGGAGCCACCTGCCCCTTCAACCCCCATCTCCGAACAATATCATAAGTAATGTAACAATATAAAGTATATAACATATTCCCGTGATCACCTCCCGAAGTGATCACGGCCCGAGAATATAGCATGGCAGACGGACAAGAGTGTAGGGCCACTGATGGAATACTAGCATCCTATACTAAGCATTTAGGATTGCAGGTAAGGGTAACAACTGTAGCAACAATGACAGGCTATGCGGCAGAATAGGATTAACCGAAAGCAGTAACATGTTACGCTACTCTAATGCAAGCAGTATAGAGAAGGAATAGACGATATCTGGTGATCAAGGGGGGCTTGCACGAAGCTCACCGAGAAGGAGGGTCGTCAACACCGTAGTCGTCTTTGGGTAGCAGCAAGCGTCGGTCTCGGTGTCTAACGAGAAAAGAGGGGGAATAAACAATAAATATAATGCAAACATAAGCATGACAGTGCATGACATGACAATGAGCGGTGCTAGATGTGCCCTAACGCGGTAGTAGGTGATACCGGCGAAGGGGGAAACATCCGGGAAAGTATTCCTGGTGTTTCGCGTTTTCGGACAGATGAACCGGAGGGGAAAAGTTGTGTGTTTTCTATGCTAGGGGTGTGTGGCGGACGAACGGGCTGCATACCCGGATTCGTCTCGTCGTTCTGAGCAACTTTCATGTACTAAGTTTTTTCATCTGAGCTACGGTTTATTTTATATGATTTTCTAAATTTTTAAATCTTTTTTAGAATTTATTTATTTAATTTAATTCAACATTATCCAGAACAGTGCGTGCTGATGTCAACATGACGTCAGCGGTCAAAGTTGACCAGTCAAACTTACGCGTGGGCCCCGTTCGTCATAGTCTTAAAGTAATTAAACAAGGGTAATTAGATTTGACTGAATGATTAGGTTAACTAATTTCAATTAGCTTAGTTAAAGAAAATTGATTAAGTAAACAGATTAATTAAGTTAATTACCTAATGAATTAATTAGTATTTATTCATTTTTTCAGGAGGTTGGGCCCCGCCTGGAAGTGGCCCAGGAGCCTAGCGGGCACGGGCTATCGGGCGTCGGGGCGGGGTGCACCCGATTGGGGCTCACAGGCGGTCCAGGCGGCGGCTGCGGGCACGGTGACGACGTGCTCGCCGGCGGGAGGAGACGGGGTGGTGCGGGTGCAGACGGGCAAGTGCTGGCGCGTGGCTACGGCGGAGCAACCACAGGAGAGCGACAACTGCTAAAGGCGTGAGCACGCGCGAGAGAGGGTGAGGCCAGGGACACGCGGGGAGCACGGCGGCGGAGGACTGGCCGCGGGCGCCAGTGGCGGGTGGCCGAGAGGGGTGGCCACGCATGGGAGCGCTCGCGAGGATCGCGACCAAGTGGAGATGGGCTCGCACGGCGTGCAGGGGCCAGTAGAGCCTGGCCACGGCCAAGCACGGTATGGCCTTGTAGGGAGCGGTGTGTGCGTGTGGGCAGCGATGAGGTCCAGTGGATGAGCGAGGCGACGCCCGGAGCAACGGCAACGCCAATAGCAAGCAACAGTAGGGGTTCGAGTAGTAGGGAGAATAAAAACGAACAAAGCTCACATAGGGAGCTCATGGAGGCTCTGCGAAAGCTTAGGAGCAGGGGTTCGCCATAGTCGACGACGAACGCCGTGGCTGAAGTCGATCTGCTCGACTTGGCGCATCCCAGCTTGTTCTGCTCCTCGATGACGGTGTAGTGGACGACGACGGAGTGGTCGGACATGGCCTCACGGCGCGGGGACGACGGTGATGCTTGGCGGCAGGGAAGACGCACACGGCGACCATGGCGCAAGCATTGACTGGTCATGGAAGGAGGCGAGCAGTAGAACGAGATGCGCCACGTGAGGAAGGATGGGGCGCATGGTCGAGGCAGAGGGCACCGTAGCATGGCGGCTAGGAGGTGAGAAGCAAGGCGACGGGGAGGCGCTGGTTAGCGGTGGCGCGTGGAGGGAAAGCGAGGGAGGGATAAGGGGCTCGAGTAGAGGCGTTTCCCCCCATGCAACTGCGTGTGCGTGTGAGGCGGCGCCCACAGGGAGACAAAGGAACGATGGGGGATCGAGAGGGTAGATCGAGCTAGGGTTAGCTGGTGGGGGTGGGCCGGCCTACCCGGGGTGGCTGTGGCCAGCCGGCTGGACCAAGCCCCAGTTGGCCATGGGGAGTATTTTTTACCTTTTACCTTTTGTTTTGTTTTACTTTTGTTTTTATTTATATCCTTGTTTCTGTTTTCTTTTACTTATTTAATAGTTTATAGTTTTTAGAAAAAGTGAAACCCACCCCTCAATTAGATTTGTAAAATCAACTGTTCTCACAAAAAGTTTGGGACAAAAGTAAAGTACCTTGTATTCTCTATTAATTAAAAAGACATTTAAGTTATTGTTTTGGTCATTGTTTTATTTATTTTAATGCCTTTAATTATTTTATAATAATGTGGATCCTCCACCATAATTACTTATGATTTATTTGTCAGATTGGGAACATTATAGTTTTAGCTTTTGAAAACTTTTAGTGTTTGACTTTATTTTAAATTTGAATTTGAATCGGTTTTGAACTAACGCGAGATTAACAACAGTAACCGTGGTGATGTAGCATCGTTAACGTGGGATTACTGTAGCCTAATTATCCGGGCGTCACTCCTCCACTACAAGAAATCTCGTCCTGAGATTTAAGAGGTACTGAAAGGGGGAAAGGTTTGGTAACGAATCTAGCGGGTCTTCTCATTCTGGCTTGCTCTTCTCGAAGAGGCCGGTCCAATACATTGATGTATTCATTTCTCTGCTTCACGTCATCATGATGAAGTCGGCATCCTTTCTTCGGGAACTCCATCGTATTTACGAAAGAATAAAGGGTGGGCATTCTGGGAGAACAGACCGCTGCAAGGTCGACTATCTGGTCGATAACATCGGGGAAGGTGGCGGAAAGTAACTCTTGAATTGAAACTTAAGAATATGTCGAGAGGAAAGTAAGAAGGTGCAAAATAGAAGTTTCAAGCGCATAGGCAATCGTTCGTTGCCTGATTACGAAATGTGAAAGGGGTTCAGAGCAATGGGAAAGTATTGCGTCTGATACAAGAATAGATCACTAGGAAGGTGGCCCGTGAATTACATACGAAGCCAAGCGGGTGGAATAACTTTGGAAACAGGGGTGTACAGAAGATTCAGGTTTTGATCCTATGGAACTGTGGGTTATGGGCCCACCATGTGGGTTAAAAGTAGGAGGAGCGGTGACATCTTGCATAGTCATGATAGCAAGGCATGTCAGAGGGTAGCCTGTCGATTATGTCGGCAACAACGTCGGTACCAAGGGCGAGGGACGAAGAGAACCATTTTCCTGCTCGTCGAACGAGGCGGACCAATAGGCAAAGTTCTCTTCCATCGGTGGTTACCGGAATGCCATCAACAATAGTAATAGGCTCTTACTGACAGAGTTGTACACCGAGATGTTTGCACAAGCAGGGAATTATTACTGCTTATATCATATAGATCATAGAAAGGGTTTAAACAAACCAATGGAAAGGGAAAAAATGTCTATCAGATTTAATCAAAACAATGGAAAGAAAAATGTGTTTATACACATATTTCAGGGGTATATCCTTCCTAAGGACAAGCAGAGCATGATATCCATGACAGGATATAACGTAGAAAACCATTTAGGTTAGGCAAGAGGAAGTTCATGACATTACCCAAACAACGGTGTTTGAATAATTGATAAATGAAATTTAGCATGGCGCTTCAAATGTTCTTATCGATGATCAGAGTACCACCGACATGCTTCGAGATAGCATTGACATGGTCTTCAAGCAAAGGTCAGACTTTGGATACAGGAAGGATCCATCAGGAACAACTTGTAGAATAAGTCTTACAATTTCCTCATGGAAGAATGGTTAACCTTGCTAAAAAGGAAGGTCCTCCGGCCAGGTGTGCTAGGCATGGCATCACCTTATCGGGTCATATAAGGACCAATGTTATGACTCTTGGAAAATGTTCCAACCACCATATCTGACCGATTTTTAGATCTAATTGGGGTCAGGATACCTCAGACTCGGGACGCCTGAGAAGAAAAGGTGCGAAAAATTGACGAGAAGACATTATAAGATTCTCGTGAATGAACTATGGAAGCGAGTTCCGAAACAAGAGTTCATCAGTAAACTAAGGAGAGGATGAGGAGGTGGCTGATGGACTCAACAACAATTCATCGAGAATTTCAAAGGATGGATTTCCACAGTTATGTGAACAAGGAGATAGCATTTGTCAGTTCAAATGATATAAAGAGGTATGCTCGAGGAAAACATTCATAATTAAACATTGGTTGGAAGGTGCACCCGAAATATGGGCTGGGTTGCACGATCAATGTTTAGACTGGTGATTCAATAACCGATAGGCTAAGAATGAACTATCGATCATTAATTTCAAAGCAATAGGGTTGCTAGAAGAGCAGAATCCAAACAGCACCATTCACTTGTTGGTACCCCGGTTAGAACCAACACGGGGACCAAGAAAGAATGATGATGGGGAGAAGCATCACTATACTAAGAATTCTTAAGGGATGGAGCAATCTCAAGACATTCCTGACATAAAATATGGTAATACTCCAAGGTAAAGAAGAACTCATGCTAGATAGCAAGGAACTCAAGGAATAACACAGAACACGAACAAGTTTGTGTTGGAGGGAAGGCAATAAAGTGGTCGATGACAACAAAAATCATCGAGGGCAAGTATGGTATTTCTCATCATGAATTCAACTGATATCCTGGAAGAGCTCCGAATGCTGATGATGATCACGACACATTTGTCGAGAGATTTCATGAAGATGTAATCAATCAGCGATGACATCAAGTTAAAGGAATGATGAAGCGAAAGGTTATTGGAACCATGGGTACGAGACAAGCTCGAATCAAGTTTGCTATTCAAGGAGAAATGATATGACGAGGAAGATCGACGTAAGATTAGCTCATCGTCTAAATTTGTGCTCCGGGAAGAAAGAACCAGGTAGCATAGTTAAAATTTAGCACGATAAGGATATAGCCAATCAGCCTAGGAATGACTTCAAGGATTATTAAACTCATAAGCAACGAAAATTACTTATCGGAGCGCGCAATCGATTCACTTATGGATGTTCTCGGTTGACGACAACCCAGAACCCGTGGAGTCACTATGACAGGGAAGGTACTACTTCATCAGAAATTCATAAGATATATCCTCGAGATACCATGGGGGTAATATAAGAAGGCAGATCAAAATAGAGATTGGGCAGGCGTATTGATCTGCAGAAGGCAAGTACTCTAACATGTCCGAGAAATGGAATCAAGAAGAAAATATGGTCGGAACCATGGTTGTAAAAGACCAATTCCCATATATAAGATGAACTTATACCAAAGAGGGTTTAAGAGAAGCATCCATGACAAGATCAGCATCGTGTCCATGGGCATGAACAAAAGGTTCAAGGTCGACTCCCACTTCTCCAATGCGCAACTTCTCATTTACTGCTCTCGGTTAAGAATGTTTAGAGTTTGAAAGTTTAAGTGGCAGAATACCAGAAGGTTATGACCCATGAAGACTTTTGAGTTCACACAAATTAAGGAAGGTATGTGTTCAACCCCTCGGGGCATCTTAGAAACATATACCACAACTCCAGGAGTAATTCATACAAGCTCGAAAGAAGCACATGGTTGAGAAAGCAGAGGATACAATTTATCCAAGGCATTATGTATCCGAGGACGGCTCAGAAGATTATTGAATATGAAGGACGCTGTCAGATAAAATCCAACAAAGTATCTGACGGTCCGTAATAGTGTTAATGTGAGTGCGGGCACAATCAGAGGAAGAAACAATGCAAATGCATTGGATTATAGAAATAACTGACTAATTCAAAGTTCAGATGCAAAGGAATTTATGATTTTCTAATCAAGGGATCAGAAGCAAACGCTCTGATTAAGGATGGATAACTTGAGTAAGCTTAGGGTACAAACGACGACAATTTGATTGGTCGAGATCCTGCACATGTTGAAAATGACGTCTAAGCCAGAAAGATGAATTCTAGGATCTGATTAAGGATTGCAACATTCGCAACATATTGAATCAAGGGACCCAAAATGATATTGACAAGGGATGCCAATAAGATCACCAGACTTATGGGATTAATCACAATGCTAGTAAGCAAGAATTTCAAGAGCATTAGGATGTCAAGGATTTTTAGAAGAACGAATGGTATTCCGAACACTTTTGTGAACTACAGGAATCAACTGTGGATGAACGGATACTCGATAAGTGTGAGGAATTATCCGTAGGGGTATTCATGTGGTAAAGAACTGCAAGGCAGTAAGCTCAAAGGATTCTCGGGACAACAGAGAGTATTTCGGGACATCTTGTAATAAACAACGGGTAATGATTGTATGCATGGCAAGTGTATGCAGTTTTCATAGGGGTTGACGGTGGAAGGAAATCGCAAATGCGATGGCACAAAGACTCGAGAGAACATCGTAGAGTAACTTTGGTATCTTCTAGTGCAGCAGGCGATCATCTGAAGTGAGGGGCTCTCCGGTAGAAAGTACTTTCGAGAACCTAAAGTTAGTTTTGTTTTTAGCAAAATCATTTAACCCGAATAGAAGAGAGATCAGAGTCCCAGAGCATAGACAAGGAATAAAAGATCCTAATACCACCCAATGGCCACGTGGGCCCGTAAGCCACACAACCATGTTAGTAAAAGTTTGCAATGTCTAGACTCGACTTCGGCCAAGGAGTTGGAAAGGGGGATTCCTACAGGCAGTCGGCTCTATACCAACTTGTGACGCCCCTGATTCAATTATACACTAATCATACACGCAAACGTTTACAATCAAGATCAGGGACTCACGGAAAGATATCACAACACAACTCTAAAAATAAAAATAAGTCATACAAGCATCATAATACAAGCCAGGGGCCTCGAGGGCTCGAATACAAGTGCTCGATCATAGACGAGTTAGCGGAAGCAACAATATCTGAGTACAGACATAAGTAAAAGAAGTTGCCATAAGATGGCTAGCACAAACGGGGATACAGATCGATAGAGGCGCAAGCCTCCTGCCTGGGATCCTCCTAAACTACTCCTGGTCGTCGTCAGCGGCCTACACATAGTAGTAGGCACCTCTGGTGTAGTAGGAGTCATCGTCGACGGTGGCGTCTGGCTCCTGGGCTCCAGCATCTGGTTGCGGCAACCAGGTAGAATGGAAAGGGGGAAAAGAGGGAGAAAAGCAACCGTGAGTACTCATCCAAAGTACTCGCAAGCAAGGATCTACACTACATATGCATGGGTATTTGTGTAAGGTGCAATATCGGTGGACTGTACTGCAGAATGCCAGAATAAGAGGGGGATAGCTAGTCCTGTCGAAGACTACGCTTCTGGCAGCCTCCATCTTGCAGCATGTAGAAGAGAGTAGATGGTAAGTTCACCAAGTATCATCGCATAGCATAATCCTAACCCAACGATCCTCTCCTCGTCGACCTGTGAGAGAGTAATCACCGGGTGGTAGGGATGGCAATGGGTCGGGTTTGGGGCGGGTAGAGCTCGTCCAAATCCAACCCATGACCCATCTTCCTATCCTCTGCCCATCCACCAAATTATCCATGGGCACAACTTGTGCCCATGTCCAAACCCGCTGGATACCCACATACCCATGGAGCTCCATAGGCATAGAAAAGTCAGCATGAAGCCTTCCCAAAGATCAAATTAACACATCATCATTCACTCACAAATGACAACATAAGCTACATGCATAATTAGGCAACAAGTAATACGATGAGTCCTTAATTGTGACATACCAGAGGTTGATTCTGCAGCATATAGCTTATGGCACCAGTTGCATATTGCCTGCCATTTCCCATTGATTCATTCTTTCTACGGTCACTGGCATATGGCCCCACATGTCATATGGGTATCCATTGGATATCCATGGAGCACAAAATATAACCGTGCCCAACTCGGCTGTTCGTGGGTATCCATATCCACGGACCCATGGGCAGAAATGCGCTCCATACCCTTGCCCAACCGGGTCGGGTATCCATGGGTATCCAGATCCATGGATAAAATTGCCGTCCCTACCGGGTGGTATCTGGCACTTGGAAGGGTGTGTTTTATAAGTATCCAGTTCTAGTTGTCATAAGGTCAAGGTACAACTCCAAGTCGTCCTGTTACCGAAGATCACGTCTATTCGAATAGATAAACTTCCCTGCAGGGGTGCACCACATAACCCAACACGCTCGATCCCATTTGGCCGGACACACTTTCCTGGGTCATGCACGGCCTCGGAAGATCAACACGTCGCAACCCTACCTAGGCACAACAGAGAGGTCAGCATGCCGGTCTAAATCCTATGGCGCAGGGGTCTGGGCCCATCACCCATTGCACACCTGCACGTTGCGTACGCGGCCGGAAGCAGACCTAGCCCCCTTAATACAAGCGTGAGCTTACGGTCCAATGCGGCGCGCGCCGCTTAGTCGCTGACATCACGTAGGCTTCGGCTGATACCACGAGGCCGAGTGCTCATAACTGTTCCCGCGTAGTTGGTTAGTGCGTATAGGCCAGTGGCCAGACTCAGATCAAATACCAAGATCTCGTTAAGCGTGTTATTATGAAGTAACCGCGAACGCCGACCAGGGCTAGGCCCACCTCTCTCCTAGGTGGTCTCAACCTGCCCTGTCGCTCCGCCACAAAGTAATGATCGGGGTCGCTTGAACCTGTGCCCACCTCTACCGCGATGGAGCCACCTGCCCTTCAGCCCCCATCTCCAAACAGTATCATAAGTAATGTAACAGTATAAAGTATATAACATATGCCCGTGATCACCTCCCGAAGTGATCACGACCCAGTAGTATAGCATGGCAGACGGACAAGAGTGTAGGGCCACTGATGGAATACTAGCATCCTATACTAAGCATTTAGGATTGCAGGTAAGGGTAACAACTGTAGCAACAATGATAGGCTATGAGGCAGAATAGGATTAACCGAAAGCAGTAACATGCTACGCTACTCTAATGCAAGCAGTATAGAGAAGGAATAGGCGATATCTGGTGATCAAAGGGAGGGGGGGCTTGCCTGGAAGCTCAGCCGAGAAGGAGGGGTCGTCAACACCGTAGTCGTACTGGGTAGCAGCAGCGTCGGTCTCGGTGTCTAACGAGAAAAGAGGGGGAAGAAACAATAAATATAATGCAAACATAAGCATGATAGTGCATGACATGATAATGAGCGGTGCTAGATGTGCCCTAACGCGGTAGTAGGTGATACCGGCGAAGGGGGAAAACATCCGGGAAAGTATTCCCGATGTTTCGTGTTTTCGGACAGATGAACCGAAGGGGAAAAGTTGCGTGTTTGCTATGCTAGGGGTGTGTGGCAGACGAACGGGCTGCTTATCCGGATTCGTCTCGTCGTTCTGAGCAACTTTCATGTACTAAGTTTTTTCATCTGAGCTACGGTTTATTTTATATGATTTTCCAAAGTTTTAAATCAATTTTAGGATTTATTTATTTAATTTAATTCAACATTATCCAGAACAATGCGTGCTGACGTCAGCATGACGTCAGCGGTCAAAGTTGACCAGTCAAACTTATGCGTGGGCCCCGTTCGTCATAGTCTTAAAGTAATTAAACAAGGTTAATTAGATTTAACTGAATGATTAGGTTAACTAATTTCAATTAGCTTAGTTAAACATAATTGATTAACCAAATAGATTAATTAAGTTAATTACCCAATGAAATAATTAGTATTTATTCATTTTTTTCCAGGAGGTTGGGCCCCGCCTGGAAGTGGCCAAGGAGCCTAGCGGGCACGGGCTATCGGGCGTCAGGGCGGGGTGCACCCGATTGGGGCTCACGGGCGGTCCAGGCGGCGGCTGCGGGCACGGTGACGACGTGCTCGCTGGCGGGAGGCGACGGGGTGGTGCGGGCACAGATGGGCGCAGGCCGGCGCGTGGCTACGGCGGAGCAACCACAGCAGAGCGACAGCCGCTAAAGGCGTGAGCACGCGCGAGAGAGGGTGAGGCCAGGGACACGCGCGGAGCATGGAGGCGGAGGACTGGCCGCGGGCGCCATTGGCGGGTGGCCGAGAGGGGTGGCCACGCACGGGAGCGCTCGCGAGGATCGCGACCAATTTGAGATGGGCTCGCACGACGTGCAGGGGCCAGCAGAGCCTGGACACGGCCAAGCGCTGTATGGCCTTTTAGGGAGCGGCGTGTGCGTGCGGGCAGGGGTGAGGTCCAGTGGATGAGCGAGGCGACGACCGGAGCGACGGCAACGCCAACAACAAGCAGCAGTAGGGGTTCGAGTAGTAGGGAGAAGAAAAACGAATGAAGCTCACATAGGGAGCTCATGGAGGCTTTGCGAAAGCTTAGGAGCACTAGGGGTTCGCCATAGTCGACAATGAACGCCGTAGCTGAAGTCTATCTGCTCGACTTGGCGCATCCCAGCTTGTTCTGCCCCTCGATGATGGTGTAGTGGACGACGACGGAGTGGCTGGACATGGCCTCTGTCAGGAACTTGACAGTGGTTCACTGAATTTAACACCAAGTTATCACAATTTCAGAGGAAAATTGGGAAGAACTAGGGTTTGTATTGCTTGAGCAAAAGGGGAAAGTAGCTTCGCACGCCACAGGCGGCTTAAGGGGTTCAACCCAATTACAATGATGTCTCCACCAGAGAAGGGAATGGGTGGCTATATAGCCGTTACTCGTTAACTGAAGAAAAGGAGCAATAGAAAGGTAAAAGCACTTTTCGGAAAGTGAACGGCGACACTGGGTTGCCTCAGGATCGTCGGATGGAGGATCAACGGCTATCAGTACTTCAGGCACGCTGGAACAGGGGAAAACAGAGGATGCTGTAGCCTGACAATACCCCCCCTGAGAAGACACAACTTGCCCTCAAGCTGCGAACGACGGGAAAACTTTTTGAATGAAAGCCGAATCTTCCCAAGTTGCTTCCTCCACTGGCAAGTTGATCCACTTCACGAGCCATCTGACCACCGGGATACTGATATTGCCCTGCACTCTTGGCACTAATTTTCTCTCCAGAATTGCCTCAGGTTCGAGCTTGATTACACCATCAGGGCCAACCAGGGGCAAATGCTTGGAAGGAACCACTGCTGGACCAATGTGCTTCTTTAGTTGACTTACATGGAATGTATTTTGTAACTGACAACCTTCTGGCAATAGCAGTTGATAAACATGCTGAGCAATCCTTTGCATAACTCTGAAAGGGCCATAGAACTTAGAGTGCAACTTCAAATGCCTGTGCAAACTAAGAGAAGTGTGCCTATAGGGCTGCAGTTTCAAGTAAACCATGTCACCCACATCAAATTCTCTTTCTTTCCTCTTTTTATCTGCATAGAATTTCATCCTTGCTTGAGCTTTGATCAGGTTATACTTAATCACTTCCATTGCTAGCTCTCTGTTTTGTAGCAAATTGTCACTGTCCTCACATATAGTATCAGGTAAAGCTGACTCAGCAACCATGGGAGGAGGAAATCCATACAAAGCTTGGAATGGTGTCATTTGCAAAGATGTGTGAAAGCTAGTATTGTACCACCATTCTGCTAAAGCTAACCAGCCATGCCACTTCCTAGGTTGCTGAAAACACATGAGTTTTCTAAACATTGATTAACTCTCTCAGTCTGACCATCAGTCTGTGGGTGATAACTAGTACTCAGGTGTAGCTTGATTTTGAGATATTTGAATAGTTGCTGCCATAGTTACTAGTGAAGATTCTGTCCCTGTCTGTTACTATAACTAGTGGCATGCCATGTAACTTGAACACTATGTCAGCAAATGCTCTTGCCACTGATTGAACTGTGATAGGGTGTTTCATGGCAATAAAATGTGCATATTTGGTGAATCTATCCACTGTCACCAATATCAAATCCTTATTTTCAGACACATGTAAGCCCTCCACAAAGTCCATGCTCACATGTGCCCATGCAAAATCAGGAACTGGTAATCGTTCCAATAAACAGGATAGGTACAATGTTCAGCTTTATTGAGTTGACACACTGGACAAGATTTGACAAACTGTATAACATCCTGTTTCATGCCATGCCAGTGAAATACCAGTTTCACTCTGTGATATGTTGCTCTTTCTCCAGAATGACCTCCCAATTCAGAATTGTGGAAGGTTTTTAGTATGTCCTGCTTGAGGGAAGTGGCAGTCCCCACCACAATCTTGTTGTTATATCTGAGAAGACCATTTCTGAAAGAATATGCAGTGTCATTTCCTTTGTCCACAACACATTCAGCAATGAGTTCTTTCACTTTGCTGTCATCCTTGTAACTTTTAATCACCTCCTTGACCCAAGTTGGAGTATTGGTGCTAGCAGTCAGCATAGACACCACATACTTGACCCTTGATAAAGCATCTGCAGCCCTGTTTTCCTTTCCTTTCTTGTATTCGACAGTGAAGTTGTACCCTAACAACTTGAGCAATAACTTATGCTGAATGCCTTCTGTCATTTTTTGCTCTTGTATGTATTTCAGGCTTTCTTGATCTGTTCTTATAACCAGTGCAGTTGCCAGAAAATAGTGCCTCCACTTCTTAACAGCTTCTATTATAGCCAGAGCTTCCTTGTCATAAGTTGACATGGCAGCAGCTCGAGGTCCAATGGATTTGCTGAAATAAGAAATGGGCCTTCCTTCTTGCATCAGGACAGCTCCTAGTCCATACCCACTGGCATCAGCTTCGAGAATGAAGGGCTTTGAAAAATCTGGCAAGGCTAAAACAGGGTATTGGTGAGTTTCTCCTTTAGAGTAGCAAAGGCCTCCTCCTGTGCTGTTTCCCACATAAATGCATCCTTCTTGAGACAATCAAACAGGGGTCTGCAAATTACACCATAGCCCTGTATGAACCTCCTATAATAACCACTTAAGCCCAAAAAGCTCCTCAGTTCAGTGACAGTTTTAGGTGCTGGCCATTCCTGGATAGCCTTGATTTTGGAAGGATCAGTAGCCACCCCTCCTGGTTAATAATGTGCCCCGGTATTCCACTTGCTGCTATCCAAAAGAACACTTTTCTATTTTTGCATATAACTTGTTGGCTTGCAAAATCTCAAATACTTGCATCAAGTGCTCTTTGTGCTTGCTCATGGAAATACTGAACACTAGAATATCGTCAATGAACACTACTACAAACTTCAGGTGACCCAACAACATATTAATGAGGGCCCGGAATGAAGGGGGGCAATTAGTGAGACCAAATGACATCAGTAGATATTCAAAAAGGCCCATGTGGGTGGAAAATGCAGTTTTATGAATATCTTCTTCAGCCATTCTTATCTGATGATATCCATTTCTGAGATCGATCTTTGAAATTTTTTTGGCTCCTTTTAACTGGTCCAACAGATCTTCTATTACTGGTATGGGGTACTTATTTTTGATTGTGATAGCATTTAGTTTTCTATAATCAGTGCATAGCCTCCATGAACCATCCTTCTTTTTAACTAGCAGCACAGGTGAGGAAAAGGGACTAGTGCTAGGTCTGATTACACCAGCCTTTAAGAGATCTTTTATAATCTTTTCCAGTATTTCCTTCTGGTGATGAGGCATTCTGTAGGGTCTTTGGCTTACCACCTTTGCTCCCTCCATTAGTGGGATCATATGATCACATGGCCTGTGAGGAGGAAGTTCAGTAGGTTCTTGAAACAATTTCTCATATTGTTGTAACAGAGGTTGCAGATCAATGGGAACTTCTTGTATTTCTTCTACCAATTCCACACAACAGGCAGTGAGCAAGAAAAATCCACAAACTGCTTGCTCTAATATAGTATCAGTATTACTATTAGCAGCAGTAGGTTGTGTCAGGGGCACTGTTTCATCCACAAAAGTAACCATGTGTCCATTTGTGGACACCTTCATCTCCATCTTAATAAAATCCATTTGGATAGGACTATACTTCTTCAGCCAGTCCACTCCCAAAATCATATCATATCCTTGAGTTTCAACACCTGAAACTGTCAGAGAATTTCTGGCCTTGTATTTCATAGGGGCAGTTTTGGGACATAAATTCACTCCACAAAATTCCTCCACTAGCCACTACTACTTTCACTTTAGGTGTTGAAGCAGGAGTTACATGCAGTTTAGTAGCCATTTCAGGTGAGACAAATGTGGAAGTACTACCACTGTCCACTAGTGCTGTTGCAATAGTGTTGCCCACCTTAACTGTCCAAGATAAATGTGTTTTTAGCTGCCCCAATTCCCATAGCTGCATGCATTGATACTTGCAGGACTGCATCAACTGCTGGGGGTTCCATATTCTCCAAGTCTGGATCTTCAAAATCAGTTACATATATAGTTTCAGGAACTGCTCCTTTTGGAGTTTGCAAGGCTTGAATTTGAGCCTTTTGGCTCATCCTACACACTTGTGTGTGGCCAGGTACCCAGGGCTCTCTGTATTTATAACAAACCTGATTTTGTTTAGACTGTTGAATGATTGTGTTTCTGTTCTGCAGTGGCTGAGTTGTAGGTATCTTTGGTTGCTCAAAAACCATTTGTCTCTTGGGTTGTGGAACATAAACTCTAGTTTGCACTGTCTAAACTGGAAGTTGTGCCTTTTCCATTCTTCTGGCATACCAGAGAGCAGTTTGCATGTCCTTAGGCTTGAAACACTCCACATGGCTCTTAATATAAGGAGTGAGCCCAGACACAAAGCTAGTGACATAATAATCATCAGGTATACCAGGGTTTTCCCTCCTCATTATATTCATCAGTTGCTCAAACTGCTCCACATAGGCAGCTACTGTAGAGGTTTGCTGTGCAGCATGAAAAGAGCTCACCACATCACACACTGATTCTGTAGCTAATCTCTCAGACAGATAAGAGCAGAACTTGTGCCATGGCACATTACTGGGAGCATAACCAGTGCCTCTCCACCATTGTACAACAGGGCCTTTCAAATAGGACACTGCTAACTTAGTCCTGTGTTCAATTGGTGTTCTAGCTGCAGCAAAATACTGCTCCAGGTTCTGTATCCAAGATTCAGGGTCAGTCCCTTCAAACTCAGATATATTAAGTTTAGCTGGTTTTACTATCAACACCATTCTCCTATTATCCATAGGTGTGAAATGTCTCTGCCTATGCCCATCAGGCCACTCCTCAAGGTTTACATCTTCCACCAACAGCAAATTTTGTTGTTGCTGTTGTACTGCACCATTTTCGGTGGCAGGAGCCCCTTCCTTAGTACTACCAAAGTTGGGATGACGATATGGCATCTTTGGTGTACCGTCTAAGTTTAGCTCTTTGCCATTGTGATCTTTCAGAATTGCAGATCCCCTTACCACATGATGATCTTTTTCCTGTCCTGCTCCCACAGGAGGGGTGTTGGGCAACAGCTGCTTAGGCCTCCCTGTAGGAATCACCGGAGTATGAACTTCTGGTGCCTTGTGCTGCACACTACCCTGTTCTGATTGATCCACCGACTGATCTTCAGGTTCAGGTTCCAGCAACAACCTTCTGAAATTTGCTTGTATCTTGTCAAAGTTTCTTGCATAGTTGCAAAATTCCTGTTGATCATGGCCTGAAATTCTGGGAATTCCTTGTGATCTTGCTCCCTGTTGTGCTGCAGCGCCTTGATGTCCAGCTCCAGCGACTGCAGCTGCAGATCTGCTGTTGTGATGGATTCTGACGGCCCCGCCATGACTGATATCTTTCACCACGATCTGAAACAAGAACAGGGTTGGGATGGGAGGGTGATGCCGATTCACTAGTCACCGCCGCCTGCGCCCGCCTCCGATGGTACACGGTCGGCCTACAAGAGCTAGGATTTTACTCCCCAAGGAAGATCCTTAGGTAACCAGGTGTAGCTCCGGCTGTACCCGAACGCTGCCACTCCGGCCTTCTTCAAAATTCGCCGCCGCCAAATCCGAGGGGAGGGAGGGATTTTACAGCCGAAACCAACCTCGCACCGCTCAAAATCAGCACCGCCGCCGAGGAAGGACTGGTCTCTAATGCCAATTGTCAGGAACTTGACAGTGGTTCACTGAATTTAACACTAAGTTATCACAATTTCAGAGGAAAATTGGGAAGAACTAGGGTCTGTATTGCTTGAGCAAAAGGGGAAAGCAGCTTCACACGCCACAGGCGGCTTAAGGGGTTCAACCCAATTACAATGATGTCTCCACCAGAGAAGGTAATGGGTGGCTATATAGCCATTACACGTTAACTGAAGAAAAGGAGCAATAGAAAGGTAAAAGCACTTTTCAGAAAGTGAACAGCGACACTAGGTTGCCTCAGGATCGTCGGATGGAGGATCAACGACTATCAGTACTTTAGGCACGCTGGAACAGGGGAAAGCAGAGGACGCTGTAGCCTGACAGCCTCACGGCGCGGGGACGACGGTGATGCTTGGCAGCGGGGAAGACGCACACGACGACCATGGCGCAAGCAGCGACTAGTCATGGAAGGAGGCGAGCAGTAGAATGAGATGCGCCGCATGGGGAAGGATGGGGCGCATGGCGGAGGCAGAGGGCACCGTAGCATGGCGGCTAGGAGGTGAGCAGCAAGGCGACGGGGAGGCGCTGGTCAGCGGTGGAGCGAGGAGGGAAAGCGAGGGAGGGATAAGGGGATCGAGTAGAGGCGTTTCCGCCCCATGCGACTTCGTGTGCGTGTGAGGCGGCGCTCACAGGGAGACAAAGGAATGATGGGGGATCGAGAGGGTAGATCGAGCTAGGGTTAGGCCAACTCCACCGCGCGACCCTATCTTGTCCGCCCCCGTCCGTTTGGGGTAAAAGGGACAAACGAGATGGCCCAGCGCGCGGGCGCAACCGGACTTTTGTCCGCTTTGTGTCCGCTTTCGACCCATCCGCGGCCCAAGTTTGCACCGCTTTTGGGGTGAAACGAACACCACGCGGGCGCGCGGGTCGTATGCGCGTGTCCTCCCCTGGCCCGCCCGTCAGTGGCACAGGACGGGCCTTTTTCTATCCGCCCCCTCCCTCCCTCCGGCCACATCCACTCCACTATTCCCCTCTCTTTCCCTCGCCACCGTCGGCCGCCCGCTGCCATTTCCGTGCAACTCGGACGCGCGCTTGCCCAGCCCCTTGCTCTCGTTGCCGCCGAGCTACCCAAGCACGACCACCTTGTTTGCGCACCCGCCGGCCGGATTTGGGGCGGATCTGGTCGGTCTTGAGCTCGCCCGGCTGTGGGAGGCCGGGCCGCGCCATGGACTGGTCGGGAACCTCGCCGGAAGGCCCTGGCAGGGCCGCAAGGCCACATGCAGGCAGTGGCTCGTCCTCTAGCCGCTCGGATCTGCACCGTCGGTGGCCCGCCGACAGATACGCGAATGGCGGCCGGCCGGACTCGGTGCTTGCCCAAAAGCTCGTCGGCGCACCGTTGCCCCTCATCAAGTGCGACCACTGCCCAAGGGTGGTCGTGCGCCGCGTGTCTACAACGCCAGGGCATCCCGGATGGGTGTTCATCAAGTGCTTAAACGATGGGGTATGTGCTCTTTTAGCTTCGGTTTGTGCTCTTGGATTAGACTAGTGGTGCTAACTTTAAGTTTTATTGTGTAGAACGGATGCAAGTTTTGGTATTGGGAAGAAGAGTACATCGATTTGTTGATAGAGCGAAATGTATTGCATGTTCGTGCACTTTTAGCTAGCCTAGGGGCTTTAGATGAGACAAGTGCACTTGTTGCTAGATTAGAGGCTAGGCACGATACTACGTGCGAAGAAGCAACAAGGCACGATACTACGTGTGAGGAAGCAACGTCGACTTCTGGCTTGAAGAAGAAAGGAGGGTGCAACGCCGTGCCTCCTCCACAGATCAACAATGAGTGCATCGAGAAGGTCCTAACCCAACTCAAGGGAGTAGTTATGGAAGTTGGGTATCTTCTCAAATGTATTCTTGTGGTTCTTGTTTTCTCTGGCCTTGCTTTACTAGTCAAAATGTGATGATGTATTGTCATGTACCAAAAATGAATGATAAAAAAAGTTTAAGGACATGCAAAGAAATATACGCGGATAGGATGGGGCAAATGGATGCGGCCGTGCGCTGGGTGCACGGCCACCGCATCCCAGGACAGGCCCGGACACGACCCCAAATCCCTACCCAAACGGACAGAACCGGAAAAAATGGACGTCCATTTGGGGTCGCGCGGTGGAGTTGGCCTTAGCTGGTGGGGGTGGACCGGCCTGCCCGGGGTGGCTGTGGCCAACCGGCTGGACCAAGGCCCAGTTGGCCATGGGGAGTTCTTTTACCTTTTACCTTTTGTTTTGTTTCACTTTTGTTTTTATTTATTTCCTTGTTTCTATTTTCTTTTACTTATTTAATAGTTTATAGTTTTTAGAAAAAGTGAAACCCACCCCTCAATTAGATTTGTAAAATCAACTGTTCTCACAAAAAGTTTGGGACAAAAGTAAAGTACCTTGTATTCTCTATTAATTAAAAAGACATTTAAGTTATTGTTTCGGTCATTGTTTTATTTATTTTAGTGCCTTTAATTATTTCATAATAATGTGGATCCTCCACCATAATTACTTGTGATTTATTTGTCACATTGGGAACATTATAGTTTTAGCTTTTGAAAACTTTTAGTGTTTGACTTTATTTTAAATTTGAATTTGAATCGGTTTTGAACTAATGCGAGATTAACAACAGTAACCGTGGTGACGTGGCATCGTTAACGTGGGATTACTGTAGCCTAATTATCCGGGCGTCAAAACGCCGGACTCATGGAAGACGAGCGGGATGATTTTGATGTTGACCTATCATCGGGCGCCAGACTACTGGCCGAACTGTCGTCGTCGCTATCGCTCGACATGGCTGCAGAGTATGTGCCAGTGTGTAGCGCGGCCTGTCAGGGATGAAGAAGATGGTGGACACTTAAGCAGGGTATGCAAAGAAGAGGAACTGCCAATTGAAGCGGGGATTGAAGCGGGGGTTGACGTATTATCTAACCGCTGATATAATCAACCGTAATTATTTGTACCCATTCGCTCCAAATTCCCGGGGTTACGCAGGACTCCTATTGGCTATTTGGTTGGTTTCCTTTTTCAGGACAAAAACAAGGAACGAGGATTATGCACCGGTACCGGTACGAACGGAGTAGGACAATTGGTAAGCAATACATTGAGCTCTTCTTATTGATAAAGCCAGTAATAATCAAACTAGAAAGGAAAAGAAAAAGACAAAGAAAAATATCTGCACGAATCTTCGCGTAACATCAATGGCATATCTAGGACCTAGATGTGCATTACTTAGAGCACATCTAGATGTGCTTTAGCAATACAGTCAAACAAAACCCCTAATCATCATTGCAAACAGCGCATAGAACATGGCTAATGCGACAACCACAACTACGCATGCTAGTTCCTTCTTGTCTCTTGCTTTCATCTGTTGCCTGTGATTGATTCTTTCTTGCTTCATCGTACTGATTGTACATTCCAGATCAGCTAGTTTCTTCTTCAACTTTATGTTATCTTCTGCGAGCTTGGTGATAACACTCCGAGCCCTGCCATGCCATTCTTCATCCAGCCAGTTAACAAAGGCACAAGCCTCATATCACTGCCAATGTTAAATAGTATTCTGGATGAGCGGTGGCATTAACTGAAGTAAAATGATGAACTTAATTAGCACTAACCTCTAAGGCGCAACTGAGAAACCGCCTGCCAATGTCAAATCCCTCGTCCGCATTCCCCCAATGTCAGCACCACTCGTCCGCATTCCCCCAATGTCAGCACCACGTGAGGGAATTTGGAAGCTATGTAGGGATTTGGGGGAAATGGGGAAACTGTGGAGATAAGCTAACGGTCGGGAACTACTAATGGCACTATATATATGTTGTATACGGCACACTGTTTGTACATGTCGTCTGTGTTAGGTATTACAACGTCACACATGATTTCCGCACCAAACCGTGTGAGAAGACAATGTAGGTTACACACGGTTACCGTTACATAACCGTATGTGATGTACCCTCTCCATATAATTGAGTTACGGTGAGATACCGTGTAAACAGCCGATCTGAGGATATTCGTGAAAAAAAACAACCGCTCTGCATATAGAGATGGCGGCAGCAGCCTAGGTAGCGGCTACAGGAAAGAGGTCAATCCTCGGTCAGTGGGCGGTGGCGGCGTCATAGGAGGTCAATCCTCGTTCTGCGGCGGGAGATAGGAGGAGCTCAACCTTCGAGGTCGGCGGCGGCGTGATTCGAGCACATCCATTGCAGTCGATGGCGGGATAGTGGAGGTCGAACTTGAGGCGGCAGCCGCACTAAGCTTTGCTCCTCGACCCAGCTGTCTCGGCGTGCCGCCGCATCGCGCTTGTCTGTCTGCTGGGTGGAGGTCACCGCGTGGCTAATTAATTAAGGTATTCCTTTCGTGAGTGGCTAAATTTAGGTATTCAATTCCTAAGTGTAGTGTTGTACTAGTACTCTACGTGTAAATTGACTGGCCATTAATTTTTGTCATAACACGTCTCGATAACAACATGGAGCGTCCTCAGTAATTATTAAAATAAAACCTTGCGATTTACGCACGCATCTTTGGACATCAGTTAATCCATGTATTAATGTTGTTGTTTTGTTTTTAGTTACCATTCGTGTGCTGCAGATGGAACAATCTTGATGGATGAAGAATCGGAAAATCGCAGATTTTATCAGTGGCATGACAGAGTTCATGAATTTGGCTGAAATTACAAAGAGGAGAATTGGTGATGCGGATTACATCCTATGTCCAGGTACTGATTGTTCCAATACAGAGTCACATGAAGTTGATGATGTCCAGATGCACTTAGTCTCTAGGGGATTGATACGTCTACGTCGTATCTACTTTTCCAAACACTTTTGCCCTTGTTTTGGACTCTAACTTGCATGATTTGAATGGAACTAACCCGGACTGATGCTGTTTTCAACAGAATTGCCATGATGTTGTTTTATGTGCAGAAAACAAAAGTTCTCGGAATGACCTGAAACTCCACGGAACATCTTAGAAAAAATAATAAAAAAATCCTCGCCAAAGATGAAGACCAGGGGGCCCACACCCTGTCCACGAGGGTGGGGGCGCGCCCCCCTCCAGGGCACGCCCCCTACCTCGTGGGCTCCCTGGAGCTCCTTCGACGCCAACTTCAACTCTATATATTTGCTCTCGGAGAGGAAAAAATCAGAGAGAAGAAATCATCACGTTTTACGATACGGAGCCACCGCCAAGCCCTAAAACCTCTCGGGAGGGCTGATCTGGAGTCCGTTCGGGGCCCCGGAGAGGGGGATTCGTCGCCGTCGTCATCATCAACCATCCTCCATCACCAATTTCATGATGCTCACCGCCGTGTGTGAGTAATTCCATCGTAGGCTTGCTGGACGGTGATGGGTTGGATGAGATCTATCATGTAATCGAGTTAGTTTTGTTAGGGTTTGATCCCTAGTATCCATTATGTTCTGAGATTGATGTTGCTATGACTTTGCTATGCTTAACGCTTGTCACTAGGGCCCGAGTGCCATGATTTCAGATCTGAACCTATTATGTTTTCATGAATATATGTGAGTTCTTGATCCTATCTTGCTATTCTATAGTCACCTATTATGTGTTATGATCCGAAAACCCCGAAGTGACAATAATCGGGATACTTCTCGGTGATGACCATAGTTTGAGGAGTTCATGTATTCACTATGTGCTAATGCTTTGTTCCTGTTCTCTATTAAAAGGAGGCCTTAATATCCCTTAGTTTCCATTAGGACCCCGCTGCCACGGGAGGGTAGGACAAAAGATGTCATGCAAGTTCTTTTCCATAAGCACGTATGACTATATTCGGAATACATGCCTACATTACATTGATGAATTGGAGCTAGTTCCGTGTCACCCTATGTTATGATTGTTACATGATGAACCACATCCGGCATAATTATCCATCACTGATCCAATGCCTATGAGCTTTCCATATACTGGTTTACGCTTATTTACTTTCCCGTTGCTGTTGTTAAAATCACTACAAAATACCAAAAATATTACTTTTGCTTTCATTACTCTTTTGTTACCGTTACCACTACTATCATACTACTTTGCTACTAAATACTTTGCTGCTGATACTAAGTTATCTAGATGTGGCTGAATTGGCAACTCAGTTGCTAAAACTTGAGAATATTCTTTGGCTCCCCTTGTGTCGAATCAATAAATTTGGGTTGAATACTTTACCCTCGAAAGCTGTTGCGATCCCCTACACTTGTGGGTTATCAAGACCAATTTCTGGCGCCGTTGCCGGGGAGCATAGCTCTATTCTTTGAGTCACTTGGGGTTTATATCTGCTGGACACTATGAAGAATTTGAAAGACGCTAAGACAAAAATTTATCCCTCAACTATGAGGGAGGTAAGGAACTGCCATCTAGCTCGCACTTGATTCACCTTCGTTATGAGTAAGCTTGCGACACCTAAACCTGCTTACGCTATTAGATTCGATATGTCGCATGTTATTGATGATGCCACTTCGCTATGCATGATACTTATGATGAAACTACTTCTATGCTTGATACTACTGTGCCCTTGGTGAATTTCTTGATGAACAAATTTCTAGGGCTAGAGAGAAAGAAACTATTGAAAGCTGATAATGTTGATGAAATTGATGATGAAGATATGCCTGTTATTCCTGAGGGTTATGTTTTTGATATGGAATCTTCTGCAGCTATTTTTGCCTGCAAAGATAGAAATGAACTTAAGAGGCTATTATCTAAATGGAGTAAAGAATCTCTTAGAGATAGAATGAAACCTGACCCTGCTTTTGCTACTTCACCTATTTGTGTTCCCGATAAGGATTATGAATTCTCTGTTGATCCTGATATCATTACTTTGGTTGAATCTGATCCTTTTCATGGTTATGAATCTGAAACTGTTGTGGCACATCTTACTAAATTAAATGATATAGCCACCCTGTTCACTAATGATGAGAGATCTCGCTACTTTTACATCCTTAAAATATTTCCGTTCTCATTAAAGGGTGATGCTAAGATATGGTTTAATTCTCTAGATCCTGGTTGTGTGCGTAGTCCCCAGGATATGATTTATTACTTTTCTGCTAAATATTTCCCTGCTCATAATAAGCAAGCTGCTTTAAAGGAAATATACAACTTTGTGCAAATTGAAGAAGAGAGTCTCCCACAATCTTGGGGGAGGCTTCTCAAGTTACTTAATGCTTTTCCTGATCGTCCTCTTAAGAAAAATGAAATACTTGATATCTTTTATAATGGAATAACCGATGCTTCCAGAGATTACCTGGATAGTTGTGCTGGTTCTCTTTTCAGGGAAAGAACACCGGATGAAGCTGAAATTCTGTTGAATAATATGTTGACAAATGAAAATAATTGGGCACTTCCTGAGCCAGTTCCTGAGCCAGCTCCTGAGCCAATTCCTAAACCAACTCCGAAGAAGAGAGGTGTTCTATTTCTCAGTCCTGAAGATATGCAAGAGGCAAAGAAATCTATGAAAGAAAAAGGTATTAAAGCTGAAGATGTTAATAATTTACCCCCTATTGAAGAAACACATGGTCTTAATTTACCGCCTGTTGAAGAAACATATGATCTTAATCCATTACCTATTGAAGAACCTCCTGATCCTGATAACCCGACACAGGTAGTAAAGGTAAATTCTCTCTATAGATTTGATGAAGGTGATATTCCTCACTATAAGTCTGCTAGACAATGCTTGGATGAGTCTGATAATTTTATTGTCAAACAAGAAAATTTCAATGCTTATTTTGGTAGACAATTAAAACAAAATACCTATATGATTAAACACTTGGGTGATTATATGGCTAATGTTAGAGGTGAACTTAAACTCATTAGCAAACATGCTTCTATGGTCACCACTCAAGTAGAACAAGTACTTAAGGCTCAAAATGATTTGCTCAATGAAATGAATAGTAAGAAAAATGATTATGCGGTTAGAGTGGCTACTAGAACTGGTAGAATGACTCAGGAACCTTTGTATCCTGAAGGCCACCCTAAGAGAATTGAGCAAGATTCTCAGAGAAATAATACTGATGTGCCTAGTTCTTATAAAAGGAAGAAAAAGAAAAATGATAGGACTTTGCAAACTTCTAGTGAACCTATTGCTGAACCACCTGAGAATCCAAATGATATATCTATTTCTGATGATGTTAGTAATGAACGTGAACCTAGTGAAAATCTTAATGATGTTGTTCATGATGATGCTCAACCTAGTAATGATAATGATGTAGAAGTTGAACCTGTTGTTGATCTTGATAACCCACAATCAAAGAATCAACGTTATGATAAGAGAGACTTTGTTGCTAGGAAACATGGTAAAGAAAGAGAACCATGGGTTCAGAAACCCATGCCTTTTCCTCCCAAACCATCCAAGAAAAAGGATGACGAGAATTTTGAGTGCTTTGCTGAAATGATTAGACCTATCTTTTTGTGTATGCGATTAACTGATGTGCTCAAAACAAATCCTTATGCTAAGTATATGAAGGATATCATTACCAATAAGAGAAAGATACCGGAAGCTGAAATTTCCACCATGCTTGCTAATTATACTTTTAAGGGTGGAATACCAAAGAAACTTGGAGATCCAGGAGTACCCACTATACCATGCTCCATTAAAAGAAATTATGTTAAAACTGCTTTATGTGATCTTGGAGCCGGTGTTAGTGTTATGCCTCTCTCTTTATATCATAGACTTGAATTGAATAAGTTGACACCTACTGAAATATCTTTGCAAATGGCTGATAAATCAACTACTATACCTGTCGGTATTTGTGAGGATGTGCCTGTTGTGGTTGCAAACCTTACTATTTTAACGGACTTTGTTATTCTTGATATTCCCGAGGACGATAGTATGTCTATTATTCTTGGAAGACCTTTTCTGAATACTGCAGGGGCTGTTATTGATTGCAACAAAGGCAATGTCACTTTTCATGTTAATGGTAATGAGCATACGGTACACTTTCCGAGGAAACAACCTCAAGTTTATAGCATCAACTCTATTGGAAAAATTCCATCGATTATATTTGGAGGTTTTGAATTTCCTCTTCCTACTGCCAAGAAGAAATATGATATTATTATTGTAGGGGATGTGCATATCCTCGTTGAGGTAACATAGTGTTATTCGAAACTTCTCCGGTTCCATGTTATTCGGAATGAGTTTGTTAACAAGACTTGATCAACCTTGTTAGTGGATTCCTTTTGATGATCATGAGAAGGATGAAACTAGAAGGCACAACCATCTGTACCCTCTTTATACTTTCTGTTATTTAGTTGAAATAAAGTAAAAATAGTATTTTTCTGTCTGTTTCCTGATTTATCCGTGCAATATAAAAATATCCCGAAGATAAAAGTCCTCAGAATGCCATGCCAATTTAATATGACTTTTTCGGGAATATTTGAGGATTTATGGTGCAAAAATTACCACGGAGGAGCTGCACACTGCCACGAGGGTGGGGCGCCCTACCCCTGGCGCACCCCCTGCCTTGTGGGCCCACGGTGGCCCTCCTCCACTTATTCATGCACCCATCCTCTTCTTCTTCCTCCCACAAACACGAATATCTGGTTCAAACATGAGTTCCAGCCCCCGTTGCTGTGATTTTTGATCTCCTTGCTCAAAGCAGTTCTCACAAAACTGCTTGGGGAGATTGTTCCTTGGTATGTGACTCCTCCATTGGTCCAATTAGGTTTTGTTCTAGTGCTTTATTCATTGCAAATTTGTGCTGCATAGGTGACCATGTTCTTGAGCTTGCATGTCAATTTTTTATGGTTCCAAGTAGTTCTAATGCATGATAAAGGCTCTAGGCACTTGTAGGAGTAGTTGCTATCAATTTTATTGAAGTTGGTTCACTTTTGTTTGAAGTTACTAAAAATTTCAGAAATTTTTCAGAGAAAACAATATGTTTAGGAAGATGTTCCAAGGTGGCTCTTCAAGGAAGCAAGGTCCCAGGCTTGCTATGCGTGGTGCTGACGAGGAACCACCAAGAGACGCTCTAGTGCGGCCTTATGAGTGGCCTTCGGAAAATTTTATGGATCGAGCGGGAATTAAAGAGGAATTTAACGCATATTGCTTAACGCCGATCTTGTGGACTTTGAGGCAGACAAATGCCCACAGTATCATGATCTCACTAGTTCATTTGTGAGGAGGTTTGAGTTTTCATCTTCGCGTAATTCCCCTTCTGTCATGTTTGATCTTTATGATAAATCTTATACCATGGACTTAGAGGATTTTACTTTTGCTTGCAAACTCCCACAATGGGGTAGTACTGTTGATCCCCGTAAATCTGAATTTTGAGACTTTCTTGCTAGTATAACTGTGCGGGAATCTAGAGATATAACGCAAGCCACTATAGGGAGCATTCACTTTCCTGCTATACATTATTTTGCTCTCTTCACCGGTAGGTGCATAAATGCTAAGGATGAAGCATTTCACATGTGTGTCCCTGATCTCAGCATTCTCAGGAGTGCTGTGTTAGGAGACCAATCTTATCATATGGGAGCCATTGTAGCTCGTAGGTTGCATCATAATAGATGTAATGGAGATTTCTTTGGAGGAATTTATGCAACCCACTTAGCTAATTTTCTTGAGATAGATATTCGTGAAGGTGATATGGAGTTGCCCCCTACTTATTTAGATCTTGATTTTATGGTTTCCCACCAGTTTCTCGAGAGGACTGAATCACCTCTCCAGTATCGACTAATCTTTAACAAACGGCATGTTGTCCGTATTACTCTCCCTGCCCCTGCCTTCTTTGATTCTCAGACAAAAGGAAGATATGTTATTACCAGAGAGGAGGCAGATGAGTATGAGAGGAGAGCGAAGGCAGCTCGACGCCACGCTGCAGCTCAGGAGGCGATAGCCGCTGCATCGCAGTACGAACCCAGCTACACCTACGGGTATCCGCCAGGCTATCCCTGGAAATGAACCAACTTAGGCCAAAAGCCTAAGCTTGGGGGGAGTACGTATCTCCCACTGACATTACATTTATGTTCACACACACTCATTGCTAGATGTCGGTGCTCATACTCTTTCACTGTAATATCCTGCTAGTTTATTTTCTTTTTCCTGCTTTCTTCTTGTGTGTTTGATAAACTTTAAGAAAACAACAAAAAAATTAGTGTAGCTTCTAGTTAGTTTACTTTCTTGATGTAGTAGTAATAATTGAAAAGAAAACCCAAAAAGATTTCCCGTTCTTCTTTTGCTTGTTGGGAGTTTTCCCATGTAAATAGTTTTTATTTCCTTTCTTTTCTTTGGGGGTCGATAGGAGAAGACCATAATTAAATTGTTGAAGTGGCTCTTATATGCTTTATTGTTGATTTAACTGAAGGAAATATGCCCTAGAGGCAATAATAAAGTTATTATTTATTTCCTCATATCATGATAAATGTTTATTATTCATGCTAGAATTTTATTACTCGGAAACATGCTACATGTGTGAATACATAGACAAACATAATGTCACTATTATGCCTCTACTTGACTAGCTCATTAATCAAAGATGGTTATGTTTCCTAACCATAGACATGTGTTGTCATTTGATTAACGGGATCACATCATTAGGAGAATGATGTGATTGACTTGACCCATTCCGTTAGCCTAGCACTTGATCGTTTAGTATGTTGCTATTGCTTACTTCATGACTTATACAAAGTTCCTACAACTATGAGATTATGCAACTCCCGTTTACCGGAGGAACACTTTGTGTGCTACCAAACGTCACAACGTAACTGGGTGATTATAAAGGTGCTCTACAGGTGTCTCCGAAGATACATGTTGGGTTGACGTATTTCAAGATTAGGTTTTGTCACTCCGATTGTCAGAGAGGTATCTCTGGGCCCTCTCGGTAATGTACATCACTATAAGCCTTGAAGCAATGTGGCCAATGAGTTGGTTACGGAATGATGCATTACGGAAAGAGTAAAGAGACTTGCCGGTAACGAGATTGAACTAGGTATTGAGATACCGACGATCGAATCTCGTGCAAGTAACATACCGATGACAAAGGGAACAACGTATGAGGTTATGCGGTTTGACCGATAAAGATCTTCGTAGAATATGTGGGAGCCAATATGAGCATCCAGGTTCCGCTATTGGTTATTGACCGGAAACGTGTCTCGGTCATGTCTACATAGTTCTCGAACCCGTAGGGTCCGCATGCTTAAGGTTTCGATGACAGTTTTATTATGAGTTTATGAATTTTGATGTACCAAAGGAGTTTGGAGTCCCGGATGAGATCGGGGACATGACGAGGAGTCTCGAAATGGTCGAGACGTAAAGATCGATATATTGGACGACTATATTCGGACTTCGGAAAGGTTCCGAGTGATTCCGGTATTTTTCGGAGTACCGGAGAGTTACGGGAATTCGCCGGGAGAAGTATTGGGCCTTATTGGGCCATACGGGAAAGAGAGAGGGGCTGCCTAGGGCAGGCCGTGCGCCCCAAGGCCTAGTCCGAATTGGACTAGGGGGAGGGGCTGCGCCCCCTCCTTCCTTCCCTTCTCTCTTCCCTTTCCTTCTCTCCTACTCCTACTACATGGAAGGGCTCCTAGTTCTACTAGGAAAGGGGGAATCCTACTCCCGGTGGGAGTAGGACTCCCCTAGGGCGCGCCATAGAGAGGGCGGCCCTTCCCTCTTCCACTCCTTTATATCTGAGGGCAGGGGCACCCCATATACACACAAGTTGATCTTCGTGATCGTTTCTTAGCCGCAGCGGTGCCCCCTCCACCATATTCCACCTCGGTCATATCGTTGCGGTGCTTAGGCGAAGCCTGCGTCGATAGAACATCATCATCGCCACCTGCCGTCGTCTTGTGGAACTCATCCCGACACCTGCTGGATCGGAGTCCGGGATCGTCATCGAGCTGAACGTGTGCGGAACTCGGAGGTGCCGTACGTTCGGTACTTGGATCGGTCGGATCATGAAGACGTACGACTACATAAACCGCGTTGTCATAACGCTTCTTATGGTCTACGAGGGTACGTAGACAACACTCTCCCCTCTCGTTGCTATGCATCACCATGATCTTGCGTGTGCGTAGGATTTTTTTTGAAATTACTACGTTCCCCAACAGTGGCATCCGAGCCAAGTTTTATGCGTAGATGTTATATGCGCGAGTAGAACACAAGTGAGTTGTGGGCGATACAAGTCATACTTCTTACCAACATGTCATACTTTGGTTCGGCGGTATTGTTGGATGAAGCGGCCCGGACCGACATTACGCATACGCTTACGCGAGACTGGTTCTACCGACGTGCTTTGCACACAGGTGGCTGGCGGGTGTCAGTTTCTCCAACTTTAGTTGAACCGAGTGTGGCTACGCCCGGTCATTGCGAAGGTTAAAACAACACTAACTTGACGAACTATCGTTGTGGTTTTTATGCGTAGGTAAGAACGGTTCTTGCTAAGCCCGTAGCAGCCACGTAAAACTTGCAACAACAAAGTAGAGGACGTCTAACTTGTTTTTGCAGGGCATGTTGTGATGTGATATGGTCAAGACGTGATGCTATATTTTATTGTATGAGATGATCATGTTTTGTAACGAGTTATCGACAATGGCAGGAGCCATATGGTTGTCGCTTTATTGTATGCAATGCAATCGCCCTCTAATGCTTTACTTTATCACTAAGCGGTAGCGATAGTCGAGAAGCATAAGATTGGCGAGGCGACAACGATGCTATGATGGAGATCAAGGTGTCGGCCGGTGACGATGGTGATCATGGCGGTGCTTGAAGATGGAATCACAAGCACAAGATGATGATGGCCATATCATATCACTTATATTGATTGCATGTGATGTTTATCCTTTATGCATCTTATCTTGCTTTGATTGACGGTAGCATTATAAGATGATCTCTCACTAAATTTCAAGATAAAAGTGTTCTCCCTGAGTATGCACCGTTGCCAAAGTTCGTCGTCCCCAGACACCACGTGATGATCGGGTGTGATAAGCTCTACGTCCATCTACAACGGGTGCAAGCCAGTTTTGCACACGCAGAATACTCAGGTTAAACTTGACGAGCCTAGCATATGCAGATATGGCCTCGGAACACTGAGACCGAAAGGTCGAGCGTGAATCATATAGTAGATATGATCAACATAGTGATGTTCACCATTGAAAACTACTTCATTTCACGTGATGATCGGTTATGGTTTAGTTGATTTGGATCACGTGATCGCTTAGAAGATTAGAGGGATGTCTTTCTAAGTGGGAGTTCTTAAGTAATATGATTAATTGAACTTAAATTTATCATGAACTTAGTCCTGGTAGTATTTTACAAATTATGTTGTAGATCAATAGCTCACATTGTTGCTTTCATATGTTTATTTTAATATGTTCCTAGAGAAAACTGTGTTGAAAGATGTTAGTAGCAATGAGGATTGGATCCGTGATCTGAGGTTTATCCTCATTACTGCATAGAAGAATTATGTCCTTAATGCACCGCTAGGTGACAGACCTATTGCAGGAGCAGATGCAAACGTTATGAACGTTTTCCTAGCTCAATATGATGACTACTTGATAGTTTAGTGCACCATGCTTAACGGCTTAGAATCGGGACTTCAAAGACGTTTTGAACGTCATGGACCATATGAGATGTTCCAGGAATTGAAGTTAATATTTCAAGCAAATACCCGAGTTGAGAGATATGAAGTCTCCAACAAGTTCTATAGCTAAAAGATGGAGGAGAATCGCTCAACTAGTGAGCATGTGCTCAGATTATGCAGGTACTTCAATCGCTTGAATCAAGTGGGAGTTAATCTTCCACATAAGATAGTGATTGATGAATTCTCTAGTCACCATCACTAAGTTACTAGAACTTCGTGATGAACTATAGTATGCAAGGGATGACGAAAATGATTCTGAGCTCTTCGTGATGTTGAAATCGACGAAGGTAGAAATCAAGAAAGAGCATCAAGTGTTGATGATTGACAAGACCACTAGTTTCAAGAAAAGGGCAAAGGGAAAGAAAGGGAAACTTCAAGTAGAATGGCAAACAAGTTGTCACTCCGTGAAGAAGACCAAAGCTGGACCAAAGCCTGAAACCGAGTGCTTATAATCGCAAAGGAAATGGTCCTTTGGAAGCGAAATACCCTGAATATTTGGTGGATAGGAAGGATGGCAAAGTGAACAAGGGTATATTTGATATACAGGTTATTGATGTGTGCTTTACTAGTGTTTATAGTAGCCTGAGTATTTGATACTTGTTCGGTTGCTAAGATTAGTAACTCAAACAGGAGTTCTGAATAAGCAGAAACTAGTTGAAGGGAAGTGACGATGAGTGTTGGAAGTAGTTCCAATATTGATATGATCAACATCACACACTCCCTATACTTTGGGATTAGTGTTAAACCTAAATAAATGTTATTTAGCTTTTGCGTTGAGCATGAATATGATTTGATCATATTTATTGCAATCTGATTATTCATTTAAAGTCGAGAATAATTGTTGTTCATTTACATGAATAAAACCTTCAATGGTCATACACCCAATGAAAATAGTTTATTGGATCTCGATCGTAGTGATACACATATTCCTAATATTGATGCCAAAAGATTTAAAGTTAATAATGATAGTGCAACTTATTTGTGGCACTGCCGTTTGGGTCATATCGGTGTAAAGCGCATGAAGAAACTCCATAAAGATGGATTTTCGGAATCACTTGGTTATGAATCATTTGATGCTTGCGAACCGTGCCTTTTGTGCAAGATGACTAAAACTCCGTTCTTCGCAACAATGGAACGAGCAACAAACTTGTTGGAAATAATACATACTGATGTATGCAGACCAATGAGTATTAAGGCTCGTGGCGGGTATCTTTATTTTCTGACCTTCACAGATGATTTGAGCAGATATGGGTATATCTACTTGATGAAACATAAGTCTGAAATAGTTGAAAGGTTCAAAGAATTTCAGAGTGAAGTGGAAAATCATCGTAACAAGAAAATAAAGTTTCTGCGATCTGATCGTGGAGATGAATATTTAAGTTACGAGTTTGGTCTTCAATTAAAACAATGAGGAATAGTTTCACAGCTCACGCCACCTAGAACACCACAACGTTATGGTGTGTCCGAACGTCATAACCGCACTTTATTTGATATGGTGTGATCAATGATGTCTCTTACCGATTTACCAATATCGTTTTGGGGTTATGCATTAGAGACAGCTGCATTCACGTTAAATATGTCACCATCTAAATCCGTTGAGATGACACCTTATGAACTGTGGTTTGGCAAGAAACCCAAGTTGTCGTTTCTTAAAGTTTGGGGTTGCGATGCTTATGTGAATAAGTTTCATCCTGATAAGCTCAAACCCAAATCAGAGAAGTGCGTCTTCATAGAATACCCAAAGAAAACTGTTGGGTACACCTTCCATCACAGATCCGAAGGCAAGACATTCATTGCTAAGAATGGATCCTTTCTAGAGAAGGAGTTTCTCTCGAAAGAAGTGTGTGGGAGGAAAGTAGAACTTGATGAGGTAACAGTACCAGCTCCCTTATTGGAAAGTAGTTCATCACGAAATCGGTTCCTCGACACCTACACCAATTAGTGAGGAAGTTAATGATGATGATCATGAAACTTCAGATCAAGTTATTCTTGAACTCAGTAGATCAACGAGTAAGATCCGCACTGAGTGGTACGGTAATCCTATTCGGAAGTCATGCTACTAGATCATGGTGAACCTACGAACTATGAAGAAGCGATGGTGAACCCAGATTCCATAAAATGGCTTGAAGCCATGAAATCTGAGATGGGATCCATGTATGAGAACAAAGTGTGGACTTTGGTTGACTTGCCCGATGATCGACAAGCAATAGAGAATAAATGGATCTTCAAGAAGAAGACCGACGACGGTAATATTATGTTTACAAAGCTCGACTTGTTGCAAAAGGTTTTCTACAAGTTCAAGGGGTTGACTACGATGAGACCTTCTCACCCGAAGCGATGCTTAAGTCTGCGAATCATGTTAGCGATTGCCGCATTTTATGATTATGAAATATGGCGGATGGATGTCAAAACGCATTCGAATGGATTTACGGAAGAAGAGTTGTATATGATGCAACCGGAAGGTTTTGTCGATCCTAAGGGAGCTAAGAAAGTGTGCAAGCTCAGCGATCCATTTATGGTGCAGTGCAAGCCTCTCGGGGTTGGAATAAGCGCTTTGATAGTGTGATCAATGCATATGGTTTCATCTGAGACTTTTGGAGAAGCCTGTATTTACATGAAAGTGAGTGGGAGATCTGTAGCATTTACGATATTATATGTGGACGACATATTGTTGATTGGAAATGATATAGAATTTCTGGATAGCATAAAGGATACTTGAATAAAAGTTTTTCAATGAAAGACCTCGGTGAAGCTGCTTACATATTTGGCATCAAGATCTATAGAGATAGATCAAGGCGCTTGATTGGACTTTCACAAAGCACATACCTTGATAAAGTTTTGAAAAAGTTCAAAATGGATCGAGCAAAGAAAGGATTCTTGCTGTATTACAAGGTGTGAAGTTGAGTCGGACTCAATGCCCGACCACTGCAGAAGATAGAGAGAAAATGAAAGGAGTTCCTATGCTTCAGCCATAGGCTCTATCATGTATGCAATGCTGTGTACTGACTGATGTGTGCCTTGCTATTAGTTTAGCGGGGAGGTACCAAAGTAATCCAGAGTGGATCTTTGGACAGCGATCAAGAACATCTGAAATACGAAAAGGACTAAGGATATGTTTCTCGTTTATGGAGGTGACAAAGAGCTTGTCGTAAATGGTTACGTCGATGCAAGCTTTGACACTGATCCGGACGATTCTAAATCGCAAACCGGATACGTGTTTATATTAAACGGTGGAGCTGTTAGTTGGTGCAGTTCTAAACACAGCATCGTAGCGGGATCTACATGCGAAGCGGAGTACATAGCTGCTTAAGAAGCAACAAATAAAGGAGTCTGGATGAAGGAGTTCATTTCCGATCTAGGTGTCATACCTAGTGCATCGGGACCAATGAAGATCTTCTGTGACAATACTGGTGCGATTGCCTTGGCAAAGGAATCCAGATTTCACAAGAGGACCAAGCACATCAAGAGACGCTTCAATTCCATCCAGGACCAAGTCCACGTGGGAGACATAGAGATTTGCAAGATACATACGGATCTGAATGTTGCAGACCCATTGACTAAGCCTCTTCCACGAGCAAAACATGATCAGCACCAAGACTCCATGGGTGTTAGAATCATTCTTGTGTAATCTAGATTATTGACTCTAGTGCAAGTGGGAGATGAAGGAAATATGCCCTAGAGGCAATAATAAAGTTATTATTTATTTCCTCATATCATGATAAATGTTTATTATTCATGCTAGAATTGTATTACCCGGAAACATGATACATGTGTGAATACATAGACAAACATAATGTCACTAGTATGCCTCTACTTGACTAGCTCATTAATCAAAGATGGTTATGTTTCCTAACCATAGACATGTGTTGTCATTTGATTAACGGGATCATATCATTAGGAGAATGATGTGATTGACTTGACCCATTCCGTTAGCCTAGCACTTGATCGTTTAGTATGTTGCTATTGCTTTCTTTATGACTTATACAAAGTTCCTACAACTATGAGATTATGCAACTCCCGTTTACCGGAGGAACACTTTGTGTGCTACCAAACGTCACAACTTAACTGGGTGATTATAAAGGTGCTCTCTGGTGTCTCGAAGGTACATGTTGGGTTGGCGTATTTCAAGATTAGGTTTTTCACTCCGATTGTCGGAGAGGTATCTCTGGGCCCTCTCGGTAATGTACATCACTATAAGCCTTGCAAGCAATGTGGCCAATGAGTTGGTTACGGAATGATGCATTCTGAGCGAGTAAAGAGACTTGCGGTAATGAGATTGAACTAGGTATTGAGATACCGACGATCGAATCTCGGGCAAGTAACATACCGATGACAAAGGAACAACGTATGTTGTTATGCGGTTTGACCGATAAAGATCTTCGTAGAATATGTAGGAGCCAATATGAGCATCCAGGTTACGCTATTGGTTATTGACCGGAAGCGTGTCTCGGTCATGTCTACATAGTTCTCGAACCCGTAGGGTCCGCACGCTTAAGGTTTCGATGACAGTTTTATTATGAGTTTATGAATTTTGATGTACGAAGGAGTTGAGTCCCGGATGAGATCGGGGACATGACGAGGAGTCTCGAAATGGTTGAGGCGTAAAGATCGATATATTGACGACTATATTCGGACTTGGAAGGTTCGAGTGATTCGGTATTTTGAGTACAGAGAGTTCTGAGAATTCGCGGAGAAGTATTGGGCCTTATTGGGCCATACGGAAAGAGAGAGGGCTGCCTAGGGCAGGCGCGCGCCCCAAGGCCTAGTCCGAATTGGACTAGGGGGGGCTGCGCCTCCTTCCTTCCTTCTCTCTTCCCTTTCCTTCTCTCCTACTCCTACTACATGGAAGGGCTCCTAGTTCTACTAGGAAAGGGGAATCCTACTCGGTGGGAGTAGGACTCCCCTAGGGCGCGCCATAGAGAGGGACGGCCCTTCCCTCCTCCACTCCTTTATATCTGAGGCGGGGGCACCCCATATACACACAAGTTGATCTTCGTGATCGTTTCTTAGCCGTGTCGGTGCCCCTCCACCATATTCCACCTCGGTCATATCGTTGCGGTGCTTAGGCGTGCCTGCGTCGGTAGAACATCATCATCGTCCACCACGCCGTCGTCTTGTGGAACTCATCCCGACACCCTGCTGGATCGGTCCGGGATCGTCATCGAGCTGAGCGTGTGCTGAACTCGGAGGTGCCGTACGTTCGGTACTTGGATCGGTCGGATCGTGAAGACGTAGGACTACATCAACCGCGTTGTCATAACGCTTCCGCTTACGGTCTACGAGGGTACGTAGACAACAGTCTCCCCTCTCGTTGCTATGCATCACCATGTTTTTGCGTGTGTGTAGATTTTTTTTTTTGAAATTACTACATTCCCCAACATTAACCAAGAGCCCATATTGCCTTGTCTTCACCTGTTTATGGAATTCTCGCAGATTCCAGCTTAGTCCAATGCACCTGCACTCTTATTATTATTCACATCGTTCGGTCATGCAAGTGAAAGGCAATTATGACGATATATGATGGACTGACTGAGATGGGAAAAGCTGGTATGAACTCGACCTCTCTTGTTTTTGTAAATATGATGAGTTCATCGTTCTTGATTCAGCCTATTATGAATAAACATGTTTGCAATGACAATTAGAGATCATAGTTGCTTATGCCATGCTTGATTAGCTATGAGTTATAATGGTTTACCTTGCGTGCCAACATGCTATTAAAATGGTTGTGATGTGGTATGATGGGGTGGTATCCTCCTTTGAATGAATTAAGTGACTTTACTTGGCACATGTTCACACATGTAGTTGAAACAAAATCAACATAGCCTTCACGATATTTATGTTCATGGTGGATTATATCCTACTCATGCTTGCATCCAATGTTTATTAATTTTAATGCATGTTCATGGCTGTTGCCGCTCTCTAGTTGGTCGCTTCCCAGTCTTTTGCTAGCCTTCACTTGTACTAAGCGGGAATACTGCTTGTGCATCCAATCCCTTAAACCCCAAAGTTATTCCATATGAGTCCATTATACCTTCCTATATACGGTATCTACCTGCCGTTCCAAGTAAATTTGTATGTGCCAAACTCTAAACCTTCAAATAAACATTCTGTTTTGTATGCTCAAATAGCTCATGTATCAACTAGGGCTGCCCTTATCTTCCATGTTAGGCGGGTTATTCTCAAGAGGAGTGGACTCCGCTCCTCACTCACAACAAAATGGCTGGTCACCGGGATGCCCAGTCCCATGCTTTAAGCAAACTAAATCAAAATAATTGCAAACAAAACTCCCCCTGGGACCTGTTGATTGTTGGAGGCACTCGTTGTTTCGAGCAAGCCATGGATTGATGCTTGTTGGTGGAGGGGGAGTATAAACTTTACCATTCTGTTTGGGAACCGCCTATAATGTGTGTAGCATGGAAGATATCGCCATCTCTTAGTTGTTATGTTGACAATGAAAGTATACCGCTCAAAATATTATTTATCTATATTTCAAAACCGAGCTCTGGCACCTCTACAAATCCCTGCTTCCCTCTGCGAAGGGCCTATCTATTTACTTTTATGTTGAGTCATCACCCTCTTATTAAAAAGCACTAGCTGGAGAGCGCCTCTGTCATTTGCATTCATTACTATTAATTTATATTGGCTCTCTTTTACCATGAATTACAATGTCTAGTCAGTCCTTGATCTTTAAAGGTGCTCTGCATTTATGTTTTGCGGTCTCACAAAGGGCTAGCGAGATACCATCTTGTTATATCATATTATGATTGTTTTGAGAAAGTGTTGTCATCCGAGATTTATTATTATGACTCGCTAGTTGATTATGCCATTGATATGAGTAAAGAATGAGACCTGAGAATTATTGCAAATGTGGTTAGTTATGGTCTTTGCTGAAAAGTTTAATGTTGGCTTGACATATTTACAACAACAAGAGCAAACAAAGTTTGTAAAAGTTTTTCTTTTTTCTCTTTCAGTTTGTCAACTGAATTGCTTGAGGACAAGCAAGGGTTTAAGCTTGGGGGAGCTGATACGTCTCCATCGTATCTACTTCTCCAAACACTTTTGCCCTTGTTTTGGACTCTAACTTGCATGATTCGAATGGAGCTAACCCGGACTGACGATGTTTTCAGCAGAATTGCCATGATGTTGTTTTATGTGCAGAAAACAAAAGTTCTCGGAATGACCTGAAACTCCACGGAACATCTTAGAAAAAATAATAAAAAATCCTCGCCAAAGATGAAGACCAGGGGGCCCACACCCTATCCACGAGGGTGGGGGCGCGCCCCCCTACCTCGTGAGCCCCCTGGAGCTCCTCCGACGCTAACTCCAACTCTATATATTTGCTCTCGGAGAGAAAAAAATCAAAGAGAAGAAATCATCGCGTTTTACGATATAGAGCCGCCGCCAAGCCCTAAAACCTCTCGGGAGGGCTGATCAGGAGTCCATTCGGGGCTCCGGAGAGGGGGATTCGTCGCCGTCGTCATCATCAACCATCCTTCATCACCAATTTCATGATGCTCACCGCCGTGTGTGAGTAATTCCATCGTAGGCTTGCTGGGCGGTGATGGGTTGGATGAGATCTATCATGTAATCGGGTTAGTTTTGTTAGGGTTTGATCCCTAGTATCCATTATGTTCTGAGATTGATGTTGCTATGACTTTGTTATGCTTAATGCTTGTCACTAGGGCCCGAGTGCCATGATTTCAGATCTGAACCTATTATGTTTTCATGAATATATGTGAGTTCTTGATCCTATCTTGCAAGTCTATAGTCACCTATAATGTGTTATGATCCGACAACCCCGAAGTGACAATAATCGGGATACTTCTCGGTGATGACCATAGTTTGAGGAGTTCATGTATTCACCATGTGCTAATGCTTTGTTCCGGTTCTCTATTAAAAGGAGGCCTTAATATCCCTTAGTTTCCATTAGGACCCCGCTGCCACGGGAGGGTAGGACAAAAGATGTCATGCAAGTTCTTTTCCATAAGCACGTATGACTATATTCGGAATACATGCCTACATTACATTGATGAATTGGAGCTAGTTTTGTGTCACCCTATGTTATGATTGTTACATGATGAACCGCATCCGGCATAATTATCCATCACTGATCCAATGCCTACGAGCTTTCCATATACTGGTTTATGCTTATTTAATTTCGCGTTGCTATTGTTACAATCACTACAAAATACCAAAAATATTACTTTTGCTTTCATTACTCTTTTGTTACCGTTACCACTACTATCATACTACTTTGCTACTAAATACTTTGCTGCAGATACTAAGTTATCCAGGTGTGGCATAATTGACAACTCAGTTGCTAAAACTTGAGAATATTCTTTGGCTCCCCTTGTGTCGAATCAATAAATTTGGGTTGAATACTTTACCCTCGAAAGCTGTTGTGATCCCCTACACTTGTGGGTTATCAGGGATTCATGGATGGATATACACGTTGGACCAAACACGGTGAAGAGGAGGTCATGGATGAAGATACCCAGGGCAGCGAGATGCCAAACCCCGATCAATGTCACATGGATGTTGAACTAATATCGGGGCAGAGGCATCAAGCTACCAATGGAACACCAGAAAGCCGAAACGCCCACTAGAAAACCAAGACGTCAACGCAGATGACGATGATCTTGATATGCCAGTTTTTGCTGCTATGATTGCAGATTTCGAGGGCCCAGATAAGCATATGATTGGGTACAAGGATCTGCCAACCATTGATGCGGACTCCAAGAAAGAATTGTATCCAGGTTGCAAAAAGAAATATTCCAGGTTGAGTGCCACCCTGGCGCTTCTCAGATTAAAAGCAGCAAAAGGTCTATCAAACAAGGGCTTCAAAGATGTTAGGTCTTTTGAAAGAAATTCTTCTGGAAGATAATGTGCTCCCCAGAAGCACGAATGAAGCGAAGAAAATTGTTTGCCCATTGGAACTTGAAGGACAGAAGATACACGCTTGTGTGAATGATTGTATATTGTCTCGTGGTGAGTACAAAGATTTTTGTGCATGTCCCACATGCAAGCATGCACGATACAAGCGTAGGAGAGCAAAGGACAAGTACAAATTGGACGACGAGATCAAGACAGGAGTCCCGTTCAAGGTTGTTTTGTACTTGCCTTTAATTCCAAGGTTGAGGCGTTTGTTTACAAATCCTAGAGAGGCAAAGAGGTTGCGGTGGCATCATGATGAGCGAATTGCGGATAGGTATATGAGGCACCCGAAAGATGGGGCTCAGTGGGAATTAATCGACAAAAAGTTTGAAAATTTTGCCAAGGATCCTAGAAGTATAAGGCTCGGGGAGTGTACTGACGGGATGAATCCTTTTGGCGATATGAGCACCAATCACCGCACATGGTCGGTGCTTCTATGCATATATAACCTAGCTCCTTGGTTGTGTATGAAGAAAAAATACATTATGATGTCAATCATTATCCAAGGCCCGAAGCAACCTGGAAATGACATTGACATTTACTTTCAGCTACTAGTAGAAGAACTGCTGACACTGTGGATAGATGCGCCTACTGTAAAATGTTATGATGCTTGCAGAAAGGATATTTTCGATCTACATGCCATGCTGGTGCACACCATTCAAGATATGCCGGCATTAGGCAACACATCGGGGCAGAAAACAAGGGGAGAAGTAGGGTGTTTCACATGCATGGATAGGACAGCTAGCAGAAGACTTCCCAACTCGCACAAAACAGTGTATTTGCGTCATCGTAGGTTCTTACGGAAAAATCACCCATACCGAAAAGATGAAATCTGAATTTGATGGTACGACATAGGCAGCTGCAGCCCCAAGACCCTATGAAGGGGTGGTGGTCCACAACATGGCTAAAAAAATTAATGTTGTGCTTGGCAAGAACCACCCTTTGACGGTGAAACTAACACCCAAGGATCAAGTGTTTAAAAAGAAATCGGTGTTCTAGAAATTACCTTACTGGAAGATTCTACGTGTACGTCACTGCATCGATGTCATGCACGTAGAGAAGAACGTATGTGAAAGCATCCTTGGTACTTTGCTCAACATTTAAGGTAAAAGAAAGGATGGTGACGGTTCACGGCTCGATATGCTTTCTAATCAATCACAATGCAAGAGTGAAGAAGAAGATGATGACAAATTCATCAAAGCTCGCCAGAGTTACAATTTCAGTACAAAAGAAGCAACACAGTTCTTCACCTATTTGTTGTTAGTTAATACACCCTCTTCCTACTCCGCAAACATCAGAAGTCTCGTGGATGTGAGCTCAGGTAAAATGAAGTTGGGACACATGAAGTCACATGATTGCCACGTAATGTTGACACAAATCCTCCCGGTGGCCATCAGGAATCCGATGGACAAAGATATAAGAAACACACTCATTGACCTCTGTGATTTCTTCAACCAACTATGGCAGAAAGTTGTAGATCCTCAAGAGTTGGATCATATGCAAGATGATATTGCAAGAATATTGTCCAACCTAGAGATGTTTTTCCCACCGTCATTCTTTGATATCATGGCCATCTCACTGTGCACCTTGTCGACGAGATAAAGTATTGTGGTCCTGTGTTTCTTCACAACATGTATCCCTTCAAGCGGTTCATGGGAATCCTGAAGCGCTTTTGCCGGAACCAAAACCATCCAGAGGCAAGCATCCTACAAGGTTATACCGCGGAGGAGGTGTTCAGTTTTGCACTGAATACATGAAACAAAGACCTATAGGTTTGCCCCTCTCTCGCCACGAGGAAGGCTGAAAGGTAAGCCAGTCCTTGCTTGGCACGCAAATGGTTGCACCGGAGAATTGGCGAGAAAGCCCATTTGTGCATCGCTTAACAACCCAGTTCTCATCGCTTATGCCGAAAAACACTTGGCCGAGATACGCCAAAAATTCTTACCAATGGTGCCTTCATCAGAGGTGGAGATGAAGGAGCACACTAAGAACTACGCCGAATGGCTGAAGAATCGTTTGGCATAAGGATCCATCGATGACATTGCTATGTGGTTGGCACAAAAGCCATCACCTACGGTTTTGACGTACCAAGCATATGACATAAATGGATACACGTTCTACACTGAGGAACGTGATAAGAAGACCTCCTATCAGAACAACTCTATTCGAATAGAATGCATGACTATAAATGAAGCTGATAAAAGGGTATACTATGGAACCATCAAAGAGATTTGGGAGCTTGACTATGTGAAAGTTAAGGTGGCATTATTCAGGTACGCAAGGATCCCTCTTGGTCAGGTAAGGATTAATGAGTAAGGGAAGGCCTGTGTTAACAGGACAACGATGGCATATCACGCGAACCCATTCATTCTTGCCAGCGATGCTACCCAGATTTTCTTTGTGGAAGACCCCTTGCAAAGAACGGCCATTTAGCGATGCATGGGAAGAGAAGGGTACTGGGTGTCGATGATGTTGCCGATCAGGACGAGTACGATGAATTTGATGAGTTGCCAGCCAAGGGATCACGCACCAGTGCAACAGAGCAGAAGTTTAAAATCATCAAAAACCCCAAGTTCATTCGGGGTCAACTTAATGATCCCAGTTCCCCCATGTACATGGCAATTAAGCTGTAAGACTAGTCTTTATGACCACCCTGCAACTTAATTCGTTCAATTAGAACTGTCGCGTGTACTGAATTTGTAAGTTATGCCCAGTTTTCTGTTGATGTAAGAACCGTTAATATGTTGACCTTGATATGCTGTCAGCTCAGGCAATGAATTTGAACTGTTTTTTGTTAACAATATTATTATCATATCATAGAGGTAGCACACTCAATCGATCTCACTACAGTATGCGTGAACAAAAATATGCAATCTGGTTTGCGAATAGCACACGGTTCATTGATGAAAGCCGTGTGCCGACCAAAACCCGCCACCACCCCGCCCACGATCTGAGTCGTGCTTTCTGATTTGGCAGAACCCAAACCCCACGGATCATACATCTGCACCGTTGGATGCTCCCAAATCGAACGACGATCCTTATCCCTTTCGATAGCACATGCAGTTCCGGTTGTAATTTTATTTTTATGCACAAAATGCACGTTAATATCAAAAAATGTCTTAAATATAGCTAACTATACCTAAAATGCGCCGGAAAATCAAACCCGCGGTATAATGGGGATTACGTACCGTGGAAATTTTTATGAGGCCAAACGATGAAGTCACCGGCCACAGGAGTTTGAATTGACCGTCTCCTTTTGGAAAACCATGATCCTTCATGTGAGATGCTCGGTTTGAAGGGCGGTCATCAAAACTTGTGCCAAACTTTACCATTTTTTTCCACGGGTCGTGAGAGGCATACATGCACACATCGATTTTGATGATGTCGAACTCCGTCTGAATTTTCTGTAATTAAAATACCAACTAGGCCTACGCCAGTGGCCGCTTTCTCATGACGAAATGTTTGAAACTTCTCCCCGCTTCTTGAACAAACGGATGAAAACTCACAAAGCACAAATGATCTGTACACCTTTGCTAGGCTGATAGTAAGGGGGTATCATAGCTAGTATCATGCATGACAATATAAATAAAGTACACCTTTGAGGTGTCATAGAATTAACTAAATGAAGAAAGAGATGGTTAAGTATCATATCATGAAATCGTATCATAATAAATGTTATGCTACTATGTGTCATGCATGACAATATAAATAAAGTACTACATATGATACTAGCTACTCTATGATACTATGCATTATTAGAGCAAGTAAGTACACAATAGAGTGACATAAGACTAGCCACAATGGGTAGTAACATAGAATGTTACTAGTCTATGTTACTACCTCTATAGATGGGGAGTAACATATGTGTAGTAACATGCAACACTTAATTTATTAGGCTATAGACTCATCTTGCCTCGAGATGTGTGATGTTACTCAGACTAGCCACAATGCGTAGTAACATAGACTAGTAACATGCCCATGTGTTACACTTGTCTATGTTACTACCTCTAAAGTGGGGAGTGACATATATGTGTGGTAACATGCAACACTTCATTTATCAGGCTATAGACACATCTTGCCTTGATATGTACATGTGATGTTACTCATACTACTAGTAACTAGTTATGTTACTACTTTCCTCTCTTTCTTCATTTATTGCTTGCCACATCATCTACTTTATCTAGATATGTGTGATGTTACTACCTATGTTACTCCCATTGTGGGTATAGTCTCATACTATAGTAAGACTATACCCACAGTGGGAGCAACATAGGTAGTAACATCACACATATCCACTTTCCTCCATTTCTTCATTTATTGCTTGCCACATCATTTATTTTATCTAGATATGTGTGATGTTACTACTGTCGGCGTTCTGGGAACGGGGGTCCCCAGACTTGCCTGCCTGCGGCCCACGGCATGGCCAAGTTAGCGGGCTGTACGACCCATCTTCATCGACAAGGCAATCAAGACCCTCGCGAGGGCCAAGCCTCGCGAGGCGGACGACGCAAGACCTCCTCGGGAGTGGCCTAGCCAGGCAGGCTCATGAGGAGTGGAGATATCAAGGCGGGGCAAACCTCGCGAGGCTTGAGTGACGTGAGCCATGACGATCGACACCAGGCGGGCGCCAGCGCGCACAACGTCCTTGTTTCCTCTTTGGTGCTAAGGAGGCCAGTGCAGGCAAGGAGTACCGAGGCATCAGGAAAAGGTTGCCATATCGGTGCAACGAGACCAAGACCAGAAGGACGGCAAGACGGAGGTCACAGTGGGGCCCAAGACGGCGTCACTCCTCCCCGCGACTGCCTGCTCCCTCCTTCCTGCGGCCGGCTGTGCTGCCGCGCAGGCCTCACCGCCCCACCGTACTCCCATCGCTGGCCTAGCCATCCCTCTACTCACCAACACTTGCTGTTATTCTCCGGCGACGGTAGATGAACCAGTAAACCCTCGTACAGTCGTACTCCCCTCCGCATGGGAAACAACTGCCGAGTTTTCCCTGGCTCTGTGTTGTTCCCTTCCTAGGCTTCGCCGTCATCCACCGCCCTGGTGCTCTCGGCGCGGCCTGGTCAACGTGGTCAACGACCGACATGCATCTGAAGAGGACTGTACATGGAGAGGCTGACAGCTGGGTACACGGCCGCACGCAAGGAAATGCCTCCTTATTACACGCAAAATAATGATTCCTCCACCTGACATCTGGGACCTACCGAAAGGGCCTCTGTATTTCTCGAAAAAAATGTTACCGCCGCTGACAGCTCAGACCCACCAGCTATATCTTCCCACGCAAGGAAGTGCCTCCTTATTACACACAAAAAATGAATACTCCCCCTGCTAGCTGGGACCCAGTATAGTGGCAGGCTGACTTGTGGGCCTACTAAGTTGACGGGGACGGAGGGCTTTGTCAACTTAGTCAATATGCAGGATTCTAGCTCCAGTGACCATATGATGTCCATCCAACGGCCGTAGTGCTTCTTCAACCTCTGGTCTTCTTGCTCCAGCCGCCCAAACCAGCGTCGGTCGTGCCTCGTGCTCCTTCCTCCTGTGGCCGGCTGCGATGCCGCGGAGGCCTCACCGCCCCCTGCTACTCCCACCGCTGGCCAGGCCATCCCTCTACTCACCCACACCCCCTGTTATTCTGCGGCGACGACAGCCTCACACCGCAGCGAACCAGTGATCCCTCATACTCCTCTTCGCGTGGGCATCCACTGCCGCGTCTTCCCTGGCTCCGCGTCGTCCCCTTCCTAGGCCTCGCCGTCGTCCACCGCCCTGGTGCTCTCGATGCGGTGTGGTCAACATGGTCAAGGAATGGCTTCCATCGGACGTGGGGTGTACATGGAGAGGCTGACAGCTGGGTCCACGGCCGCAGCAAGGAAGTGCCTCCTTATTACGCAGAAAATAATGATTCCTCCACCTGACAGTAGGGATCCACCGGACGGGCAACCGTATTTCACGAAAAAAAGTTTCGCCCTGACTGCTGGGACCTACCAGCGACATCTTCGCACGCATGGAAGTGCGTCTGGGCAAAAAAAAAATGATTCGCCCCCTGACTGCTGGGACCCACTAGCTACATCTTTGCACGCAAAGAAGTGCCTGACAGTCGGGACCCACCTGGTCGAAGCGTACGTAGCGTTGTCATTCTGGTCGTGAACGTGTACGTACATATATACAGGTGGATATAGAGGCGCGCATGTGTCGTAGTAGAGGCGCGTACGTGTCGTAGTAGTAGGCGCGCACGTAGCATGTACACGCGTACATACGGTGCGAGGGTGCAAGAAAGAAAATCGCCACGTATGTGTACATCTGGGCGGGTCTCGAACGCCTACTCGGCGCATCGCACGGCCAGCGTTCGTGCTCATGGCTGGGTCGGAACGGAGAAACAGCGTCATCATGGTGTTCATGGGGAGGCAACGGAATGCGTCGTGTTCATGGGGAGGCAACGGAATGCATCGTGTTCATGAGGAGGCAGCGGAATGCGTCGTGTTCGCCGGGAGGCAGCAGGCAGCGTGGGAGCCAACCGGCTGGGTCGGAGCGGAATGCGTGGTCGTGTTCATCGGGAGGCTTGGGCGGAACAGGCGATGGAAGCGAGGCTGGCGCATCGCAAAAGCGGAGAAATGGACCTCCCTACGTTGGAGCGGGTCTGTTGATCGGGAGGGTGTGGCGTCTGACAAAAGCGGAGAAGCGGACCTCCTACGGTGAAACATGGGTCCTGTTGATCGGGAGGGTGTGGCGCATCGCAAAATAGATGAAACGGATCTCCTACGGTCAAAGCAGGGGTCTGTTGATCGGGAGGGTGTGGCGTGCCGCAAAAGCGGATTTAAACGGACCTCCTACGGTCAAGCACGGGGTCTGTTCATCGGGAGGGTGTGGCGTGCCGCAAAAGCAGGACTCCACATGATCTCGTTCATCTCCACCATCGACCTCCTCCGGCCTCCACGGGCTACCGTCGACCTCCTCCGGCCTCCACGGGCTCCTGTTCATCAAGCCTCCACCGCGCTACTCCACCGGCTCTTGTCGACCACCCTCCACGGGCACCCCTCCACCGTCTACTATTCATCCAGACCTCCACACCACGGGTCTGTTCAACCACCCTCCACGGGCACCCCTCCACCGTCTCTGTTCATCCAGCCCTCCACACCACGGGTCCTGTTCATCCGAGAGGCAACGCCACCGCTCCTTTGTTCAATCAACCCCCCATAGCGCTCCTTTGTTCATCAATCGATCGGCTTGATTAGCAGCGATAGCGAAGAATCGCTCGATCGGGTTCAATTAACAACCATTGATCGATCGCTCGGGTTCAATAACGCGTAACTGCGGTCTGCAATCGCTCGGGTTGATTAGAGCCCAACGCCTCGCTTCGGGTTGATTAGAGCCAACACCTCATACACACCGCAGCGTGCGTGTGAGAGAAAGCAGCGCATCGCTTCGCCCCTGACCTCCCACCGTAACAGGGAACTCCCCAAAATTTTCCTCCCCTTGCTTCTACCATGGTTTTACCATTATGGGCGGCCCAAGAATGTCATGCAGCTGCGTCTCCGGCCCGCCAGACGAAAAGCCCATTTTCTGTCATGATTTTTGTCATAAGTAGGAGCCCACCACATCTATGATGATACCGGGTTTTGTCACAATTATCGTCATAGAAGTGTCATATGCATGACAGAAAAAAATTTCGTTCGGCCCAAAATGTCACGGATGTGTCTTTTTTTGTAGTGATATCAGAATGAATAGCAGAAGGAGGTTTTAGGTGTCGCAAGCTTACTCAAAACAGAAGGTGAATCAAGTGCAGAGCTAGATGGCAGTTCCTTACCTCCCCTCGTAGTTGAGGGATAAATTTTTGTTTTTGCGTCTTTCAAGTTCTTCATAGTGACCAGTAGATATAAATCCCATGTGACTCAAAGAATAGAGCTATGCTCCCCGGCAACGGCGCCAGAAAATAGTCTTGATAACCCACAAGTATAGGGGATAGCAACAGTTTTCGAGGGTAGTGTATTCAACCCAAATTTATTGATTCGACACAAGGGGGGCCAAAGAATATTCTCAACTATTAGCAGTTGAGTTGTCAATTCAACCACACCTGGATAACTTAGTATCTGCAGCAAAGTATTTAGTAGCAAAGTAGTATGGAAGTAACGGTAACGGTAGCAAAGTAATATTTTTGGGTTTTGTAGTGATTGTAACATTATCAACGGAAAAGTAAATAAGTGAAGAACCATATGTGAAAAGCTCGTAGGCATTGGATCGGTGATGGAGAATTATGCCGGATGCGGTTCATCATGTAACAATCATAACATAGGGTAACACAGAAGTAGCTCCAATTCATCAATGTAATGTAGGCATGTATTCCGAATATAGTCATACGTGCTTATGGAAAAGAACTTGCATGACATCTTTTGTCCTACCCTCCCGTGGCAGTGGGGTCCTAATGGAAACTAAGGGATATTAAGGCCTCCTTTTAATAGAGTACCGGACCAAAGCATTAACACATAGTGAATACATGGACTCCTGAAACTATGGTCATCACCGGGAGTGGTCCCGATTATTGTCACTTCTGGGTTGCCGGATCATAACACATAGTAGGTGACTATAGACTTGCAAGATAGGATCAAGAACTCACATATATTCATGAAAAAATAATAGGTTCAGATCTGAAATCATGGCACTCGGCCCCTATGACAAGCATTAAGCATAGCTAAGTCATAGCAACATCAATCTCAGAACATAATGGATACTAGGGATCAAACCCTAACAAAAACTACCTCGGTTACATGATAAATATCATCCAACCCATCACCGTCCAGCAAGCCTACGATGGAATTACTCACGCATGGCGGTGAGCATCATAAAATTGGTGATGGAGAATGGTTGATGATGACGACGACGACAGATTCCCCTCTTCGGAGCCCCGACTAGACTCCAGATCAGCCCTCCTGAGAGGTTTTAGGGCTTGGCGGCGGCTCCGTATCGTAAAACGCGATGAATCTTTCTCCTTGATTTTTTTCTCCCCGAACACGGATATATGGAGTTGGAGTTGAGGTCGGTGGAGCGTCAGGGTGCCCACGAGGCTGGGGGGCGCGCCCCCCATCCTCGTGGACAGGTGGAGGCCCCCCTGATGTGGATTCTTCTTCCAATATTTTTATTATTTTCCAAAAATATGTTCCGTGGAGTTTCAGGTCATTCCGAGAACTTTTGTTTCTGCACATAAATAACACCATGGAAAGTCTGCTGAAAACAGCGTCGATCGGGTTAGTTCCATTCAAATCATGCAAGTTAGAGTCCAAAACAAGGGCAAAAGTGTTTGGAAAAGTAGATCTGACGGAGCGTATCACCACCGTTACGCGGATCTTGCACAACCAGACGCAACCGGAAAGATTGTGGGTGGGCCTTGGAGTTATCAAGCTTTGGGTTGAAGTTTGAAAGTACTTCAACAATCCGAGCGAGTCTTGGGGAGTTCATTGCAGAATGGACCTCAACGCCTGGCGAGGAAATCCAGGAGACCACTCTCCCCGGCATGGAAGCAAGTCTGGCTGGATCATGTACTTTGATGGGGCCTTCTCGCTGCAAGGCGCGGTCTTTGGTGTGCTGCTCGTCGCGGAGAGCACCTCAAGTATGTAATCGGATGCACTTTCTGGGGAGATGTCCACCAACAACACTGCTGAGTATGAGGGGTTGCTTGCCGGTCTCAGGATTGCGGCAGACCTCAGGGTTAAGAAGCTCATCGTCAGGGGTGTTCGCAGCTTGTCGTCAGACAAGTCAACAAAGATTATCAGAGCCCGTTGATGGAGGCCTATGTAGATGAGGTGAGGAAGCTGGAATAGTGCTTTGACGGTATACAAGCGGAGCACGTTCCCCGAGTGGAGAACGACATCACCGATTGAGGGAGTCCTGGACTAAGGGGTCCTCGGGCATCTGACCTGTTATCCATGGGTCAGACTGATGGGCTATGAAGATATGAAGGTCGAAGACTATACCCGTGTCCGGATTGGACTCTCCTTGGCGTGGAAGGCAAGCTAGGCGACCAACTATGAAGATTCCCTCTTATGTAACCGACCCCATGTAACCCTAGATCTCTCTGGTGTCTATATAAACCAGAGAGCGTAGTCCGGATAGAGACTCACGACCATATTCATATAGGCTAGACTTCTAGGGTTTAGCCATTACGATCTCATGCTAGATCAACTCTTGTAACACTCATATTCATCAAGATCAATCAAGTAGGAAGTAGGGTATTACCTCCATAGAGAGGGCCCAAACCTGGGTAAACATCGTGTCCCCCGTCTCCTGTTACCATCGATCCTAGACGCACAGTTCGGGCCCCCTACCCGAGATCCGGCGGTTTTGACACCGACATTGGTGCTCTCGTTGAGAGTTCCACTGTGCCATCGGCAAAGGATTCGATGGCCCCTTTGATCGTCAGTGATGACGTTGTCCAGGGAGAAACCTTTCTCCCCGGACAGATCTTCTTATTCGGCGGCTTCGTACTACGGGCCAACTCTCTTGGCCATATGGAGCAGGTCGATAGCTACGCCCCTGGCCATCTGGTCAGATTTGGAAGCTTGAACTACGTTGCGGATATCCGTGGAGACTTGATCTTCGATGGATTCGAGACCGCGGCGACCGCTCCCCCTCTCTCCGACGAACATGACTTAAATCTGTCATTGGATCACATCCAGGAGATAGATCATGTTGCTGCAACGGCCTCAGAACCGAATCAGATCGTGCCCTCCGAGGCCACGAAGTCCACAGCACTGGAGCCGCACACGGACTCGACATCCTGCAATGTCTGTGTCAATGGAACTCCGGACTCGTCTCTGGCTATACGTTCCGGACTAGGCACGCCTGTGGACACCGAGCTGGATCGGTTATCAATTTTTGAATTTAGCACCGCAGTCATCTTCCAGCATTCACCTTTGGGTGACGTGCTAAACTCTTTACAGAACTTGTCCTTGGAGAAGGACTCACAGCCGAACTATATTCGGTTCGAGCTAGAGGCGGACGATGAGGAATTGTGCTTCCCACCCGCCACTCACTTCATAGCCACCGTCAATGACTTAACCGATGTGCTTGACTATGGCTCCGAAGACTTCGGCGATATGGAAACGGTGCCGATAAGGAGCAAGGCCAAGACCCGCCATTTACTGGACGCTGGACGGCCACCTCTTCGTATGACGTGTACATGGTTGATACACCTAAAGGATCTGGCGACGAAAAAGAAGAGCCAGACGCGAATAAACCCTCTGAGACGCAGTCCAAGCGCCGGCGCCCCAAACGCTGCTCTAAGCCTCGTCGCTCAAAAGATAGCAACACCGGCACTGGAGAAAATAGTACTCCGTGCGACACCGAAAACAATGAAGACCCTGTAGGAGCTATATCCGAATAGGAGGAACATGACAACCGGCAAAAGAACCCTGGCGAATAGGCCATAAAAGATGACTCAGAGGATGATAGCTACCGTCCACCCTCCAAAGAAGAGACAAGCCTCGGCAACGAAGACTTCATCGTGTCGAGGATCCTCTAGAGCAGGGGCGCTTTAAACTCCAGCTCATAGCCACTGCAAGGAGCCTGAAAAAGAAACAGCAGCAGCTTCAAGCCGAACAAGATCTGCTCGTTGACAGATGGACTGACGTCCTGACAGCCGAAGAATACAACCTCAAGCGCTCAGTCAAGAGCTACCCGAAACGCAGACTACTACCTCAGTTCAATGAGGAGGCACCAGAACCCATACCTCCCTCGCGCAACACGGGCCGACCACCATGTGGTCGGGATAGAGCGGTGGACCGGCCACCCCGCGGTCGCGATAAAACAACAACTTAGGCCGAACAGCAGCCTACCCCACCGCCTCGCAAAAACAGGGACAGCCCAGCTCGGGTCCATACATACGATCTCTGGCAGGAACTGGATAGTAGAGCAGGACATACAAGATCGATCTACGGATCGCGAGGACGTGCCTCGAGGCACGACGACGGCTACCTATTCGGACGTGACAAACCTAACCACGCCCGGGCCGAATGCCGCAGACGTACTCCATCAGAGCTACGCCGCAATGCGGCCCGGTACAGAGGTGCCGCACACCATCTCTGCTTCATAGATGAAGTACTGGATCAAGAATTCCCCGAGGGGTTCAACCCCGTCAATATCGAATCATACGACGGCACAACCGATCCCGCAGTATGGATCGAGGATTTCATTCTCCATATCCATATGGCTCGAGGAGATGACCTCCACGCCATTAAATACCTCCCACTAAAGCTCAAAGGGCTAGCTCGGCACTGGCTTAACAGCCTGCCTGAAAACTCTATCGGCAGCTGGGAGGACTTAGAAGAAGCTTTCCTGGACAACTTCCAAGGAACCTATGTCCGACCACCAAACGCCGATGACTTAAGCCACATAGTTCAACAACCTGGAAAATCAGCCGGAAAATTCTGTACTAGGTTCCTAACCAAAAAGAACCAGATCGTTGACTGTCCGGATGCCGAGGCCTTAGCAGCCTTCAAGCATAGCATCCGGGACGAATGGCTCGCCCGCCACCTCGGCCAAGAAAAGCCGAGGTCCATGGCAGCCCTCACGGCACTTATGACCCGCTTCTGCGCGGGAGAGGATAGTTGGCTGGCTTGCAGTACGAACACAGCCAACGACACGGGCCCCTCCGAGGACAAAAACAACACCGGCAAGCTCCGGCGCAACAGACACAAACGCCGCAGCAATGGCAACAACACCGATGACACAACAGTTCATGCCGGATTCAGTGGCTCCAAGTCCGGCCAACGAAAGAAGCCCTATAAAAGGAGCAGTGGAAGACCATCCAGCTTGGACCGCATACTCGATCGTCCTTGCCAAATACATGGCACCCTAGTCAAATCGGCAAACCATACTAACAGACATTGCCGGGTCTTTAAACAAGCCAACAAGGTAAACAGCAAAAAAGGGGAATCACAGAGCGAGGACGATGATGAGGAGCCCCGGCAGCTGACCACTGTGGGGCAAAAGAAATTTCCCCCTCAAGTCAAAACGGTGAACATGATATACGCCACACACATCCCAAAAAGGGAGGTAAGCGAGCACTCAGGGACGTCTACGTGGTAGAGCCTGTCACCCCAAAATTCAATCCGTGGTCGGCGTTCCCGATCACCTTCGATCGCCAAGATCATCCAACCAGCATCCACCATGGCAGTTCAGCCGCACTGGTCCTCGACCCGATCATCGACGGATTTCACCTGACACGAGTCCTAATGGACGGTGGTAGTAGCCTCAACTTGCTCTATCAGCACACAGTGCGGAAGATGGGCATTAACCCCTCACGAACCAAACCAACAAAGACTACCTTTAAAGGAGTCATACTAGGCATAGAGGCCCGTTGTACGGGCTCAATAACGCTGGAGGTAGTATTCGGTTCCCCGGATAACTTCCGAAGCGAAGAACTAATCTTCGATATCCTCCCATTTCCTAGTGAAATATGCCCTAGAGGCAATAATAAAAGGATTATTATTATATTTCCTTGTTCATGATAATTGTCTTTTATTCATGCTATAATTGTATTATCCGGAAATCGTAATACACGTGTGAATAAATAGACCACAATATGTCCCTAGTGAGCCTCTAGTTGACTAGCTCGTTGATCAATAGATAGTCATGGTTTCCTGACTATGGACATTGTATGTCATTGATAACGGGATCACATCATTAGGAGAATGATGTGATGGACAAGACCCAATCCTAAGCATAGCACAAGATCGTGTAGTTCGTTTTGCTAGAGCTTTTTCAATGTCAAGTATCTCTTCCTTAGACCATGAGATCGTGTGACTCCGGATACCGTAAGGGTGCTTTGGGTGTACCAAAGCGTCACTGGCGTAATCGGGTGACTATAAAGGTGCACTACAGGTATCTCCGAAAGTGTCATTGGGTTGACACGGATCGAGGCTGGGATTTGTCACTCCGTGTTACGGAGAGGTATCACTTGGGCCCACTCGGTAGTGCATCATCATAATGAGCTCAAAGTGACCAAGTGTCCGGTCACGAGATCATGCATTACGGTGACGAGTAAAGTGACTTACCGGTAACGAGATTGAGCGAGGTATTGGGATACCGACGATCGAATCTCGGGCAAGTAACATACCGATTGACAAAGGGAATTGTATACGGGATTGTTTGAATCCTCGACATCGTGGTTCATCCGATGAGATCATCGAGGAGCATGTAGGAGCCAACATGGGTATCCAGATCCCTTGTTGGTTATTGCCCGAGAGCTGTCTCGGTCATGTCTCGTGTCTCCGAACCCGTAGGGTCTACACATAAGGTTTGGTGGCGCTAGGGTTGTATGAATATGAGTATGCAGTAAACCGAATGTTGTTCGAGTCCGGATGAGATCCCGGACGTCACGAGGAGTTCGGAATGGTCCGGAGGTAAAGAATTATATATAGGAAGTATTGTTTGACCATCGGGAAAGTTTCGGGTCACCGGTATTGTCTGGGACCACCGGAAGGGTCCCGGGGTTCCACCGGGTAGGGCCACCCATCCCGGAGGGCCCCATGGGATGAAGTGGGGAGGGGAACCAGCCCATAGTGGGCTGGTGCGCCCCCCTTGGCCCACCCCCTGCGCCTAGGGTTGAAACCCTAGGGTGGGGGGCGGCGCCCCACTTGCCTTGGGGGGCACTCCACCCCCCTTGGCCGCCGCCCCCCTTGGGAGATGGGATCCCCAAGGGCCAGCGCCCCCCCTAGGGGCCTATATAAAGGGAGGGGGGAGGGGGAAGCCGCACCCTGAAGTTCTGGCGCCTCCCTCCCCGTGTTACACCTCGTCCTCCTCCCGCAGCAGCTTGGCGAAGCCCTGCCGGAGTGCTGCTTCTCCACCAACACCACGCCGTCGTGCTGCTGCTGGAGCCATCTTCCTCAACCTCTCCTTCCCCCTTGCTGGATCAAGAAGGAGGAGACGTCATCCGCTCCAGACGTGTGTTGAGCGTGGAGGTGCCGTCCGTTCGGCGCTAGGATCTCCGGTGATAGGATCACGGCGAGAACGACTACTTCATCCCGTTTTTTGAGCGCTTCCGCTCGCGATCTACAAAGTGGTATGTAGATGCAATCTCTCTCCCATGACTCGTTGCTTAGATGAACTCATAGATAGATCTTGGTGAAACCGTAGGAAAATTTTAATTTTCGCAACGTTCCCCACAGTGGCATCATGAGCTAGGTCTATGCGTAGTTCTCTTTGCACGAGTAGAACACAATTTTGTTGTGGGCGTAGATCTTGTCAACTTGCTTGCCGCTACTAGTCTTATCTTGCTTCAGCGGTATTGTGGGATGAAGCGGCCGGACCAACCTTACGTGACGCTTACGTGAGACCGGTTCCACCGGTGACATGCACTAGTTGCATAAGGTGGCTGGCGGGTGTCTGTCTCTCCCACTTTAGTTGGAGCGGATTCGATGAAAAGGGTCCTTATGAAGGGTAAATAGAAGTTGACAAAATCACGTTGTGGTTATTAGTAGGTAAGAAAACGTTCTTGCTAGAACCCAATTGCAGCCACGTAAAAGATGCAACAACAATTAGAGGACGTCTAACTTGTTTTTGCAGCAATTGTCATGTGATGTGATATGGCCAGAAGTTGTGATGAGTGATGAATGACATATTGTGATGTATGAGATCATGTTCTTGTAATAGGAATCACGACTTGCATGTCGGTGAGTATGACAACCGGCAGGAGCCATAGGAGTTGTCTTTATTTTGTATGACCTGCGTGTCATTGAAGAACGCCATGTAAATTACTTTACTTTATTGCTAAATGCGTTAGCCATAGAAGTAGAAGTAGTCGTTGGCGTGACAACTTCATGAAGAAACGATGATGGAGATCATGATGATGGAGATCATGGTGTCATGCCAGTGACAAGATGATCATGGAGCCCCGAAGATGGAGATCAATGGAGCTATATGATATTGTCCATATCATGTCACTACTATATAATTGCATGTGATGTTTATTATGTTAATGCATCTTGTTTACTTAGAACGACGGTAGTAAATAAGATGATCCCTTACAACAATATCAAGAAGTGTTCTCCCCTAACTGTGCGCCGTTTCTAAAGTTCGTCGTTTCGAAGCACCACGTGATGATCGGGTGTGATAGATCCTTACGTTCACATACAACGGGTGTAAGACAGTTTTACACATGCAAAACACTTAGGGTTAACTTGACGAGCCTAGCATGTACAGACATGGCCTCGGAACACGGAGACCGAAAGGTCGAACACGAGTCGTATGGAAGATACGATCAACATGAAGATGTTCACCGACGATGACTAGTCCGTCTCACGTGATGATCGGACACGGCCTAGTCGACTCGGATCGTGTAACACTTAGATGACTAGAGGGATGTCTAATCTGAGTGGGAGTTCATTAAAATAATTTGATTAGATGAACTTAATTATCATGAACTTAGTCTAAAACCTTTGCAAATATGTCTTGTAGATCAAATGGCCAACGCTCATGTCAACATGAACTTCAACGCGTTCCTAGAAAACCAAGCTGAAAGATGATGGCAGCAACTATAGGACTGGGTCGGAACCCGAGGATCATCCTCATAGCTGCCAGAAACAATATGTCCTAGAAGCACCGCTAGGTGATGCACCCATCGAAGAACCAAGACATTATGAATGCTTGGCAGTCTCGTCTTGATGATTACTCCCTCGTTCGGGCGGCATGCTTTGACTTAGAACCGGGGCTCCAAAAGCGTTTTGAGCAACACGGAGCATATGAGATGTTCGAGGAGCTGAAAATGGTTTTCCAAGCTCATGCCCGGTCGAGAGATATGAAGTCTCCGACAAGTTCTATAGTTGTAAGATGGAGGAAAACAGTTCATCGGTGAGCACATACTCAAAATGTCCAGGTTGCACAACCGCCTATCCCACTGGACATAAACCTCCGGACAAGGCGGTCATTGACAGAATCCTTGATCGCTCCCACCAAGCTACAAGAGCTTTGTGATGAACTACAATATGCAGGGGATGGTGAAGACCATTCCGAAGTATTCTCAATCTGAAGTCGCAGAGGTTGAAATCAAGAAAGAACATCAAGTGTTGATGGTCAATAAAACCACTAAGTTCAAAAAGGGCAAGGGTAAGAAGAACTTCAAGAAGGACGGCAAGGATGTTGCCGCGCCCGGTAAGCATGTTGCCGGGAAGAAGTCAAAGAATGGACCCAAGCCTGAGACAGAGTGCTTTTATTGCAAAGGGAAGGGCCACTAGAAGCGGAACTGCCTCAAATACTTAGCGGACAAGAAGGCCGGCAACACTAAAGGTATATTTGATATACATGTAATTGATGTGTACCTTACCATTACTCGTAGTAACTCCCCGGTATTTGATACCGGTGCCGTTGCTCATATTTGTAACTCACAGCAGGAGCTGCGGAATAAGCGGAGACCGGCAAAGGGCGAGGTGACGGCGCGTCGGGAATGGTTCCAAGGTCGATGTGATCGCCGTCGACACGCTACCTCTACATTTACCTACGGGATTAGTTTTAAACCTCAATAATTGTTATTTAGTGCCAAGTTTGAGCATGAACATTGTATCAGGATCTCGTTTAATGCGAGATGGCTACTCATTTAAATCCGAGAATAATGGTTGTTCTATTTATATGAGAGATATGTTTTATGGTCATTCTCCGATGGTCAATGGTTTATTCTTAATGAATCTCGAACGTAATATTACACATATTTCATAGTGTGAATACCAAAAGATGTAAAGTTGATAATGATAGTCCCACATACTTGTGGCACTGCCGCCTTGGTCACATTGGTGTCAAGCGCATGAAGAAGCTCCATTCTGATGGACTTTTAGAGTCTCTCGATTATGAATCATTTGACACATGCGAACCATGCCTCATGGGCAAAATGACCAAGACTCCATTCTCGGGACAATGGGCGAGCAACCAACTTATTGGAAATCATACATACCGATGTGTGCGGTCCAATGGCGTTGAGGCTCATGGAGGATATCGTTATGTTCTCACTCTCACAGACGACTTAAGTAGATATGGGTATGTCTACTTGATGAAACACAAGTCTGAGACCTTTGAAAAGTTCAAGGAATTTCAGAATGAGGTAGAGAATCAACGTGACCGAAAAATAAAGTTCTTACGATCAGATCGTGGAGGAGAATATTTAAGTCACGAATTTGGTACACACTTAAGGAAATGTAGAATCGTTTCACAACTCACGCCGCCTGGAACACCTCAGCGTAATGGTGTGTCCGAACGTCGTAATCGCACTCTATTGGATATGGTGCGATCTATGATGTCTCTTACAGATTTACCGCTATCATTTTGGGGATACGCTCTAGAGACAGCTACATTCACTTTAAATAGGGCACCGTCTAAATCCGTTGAGACGACACCGTATGAATTATGGTTTGGGAAGAAACCTAAGCTATCGTTTCTAAAAGTTTGGGGATGCGATGCTTATGTCAAGAAACTTCAACTGAAAAGCTCGAACCCAAGTCGGAAAAATGCGTCTTCATAGGATACCCTAAGGAAATCATTGGGTATACCTTCTACTTAAGATCCGAGGGCAAGATCTTTGTTGCCAAGAACGGATCCTTTCGGAAAAGAGTTTCTCTCGAAAGAAGTTAGTGGGAGGAAAGTAGAACTCGATGAAGTACTACCTCTTGAGCGGGATAGTAGTGCAGCTCGGAAAATGTTCTGTGATGCCTACACCAACCGAAGAGGAAAATAATGATGATGATCAAGGTACTTCGGATCAAGTTGCTCTTGAACTCAGAGGTCCACAAGGACACGTTCCGCACTGAGTGGTACGGCAACCCTGTCACGGAAATCATGTTGTTAGACAACGGTGAACCTTGAACTATGAAGAAGCGATGGGGGCCCAGATTCCAACAAATGGCTTGAAGCCATGCAATCCGAGATAGGATCCATGTATGAAAACAAAGTATGGACTTTGACAGACTTGCCCGATGATCGGCGAGCGATAGAAAACAAATGGATCTTTAAGAAGAAGACGGACGGATGGTAATGTTACCATCTATAAAGCTCGACTTGTCGCTAAGGGTTATCGGCAAGTTCAGGGATTGACTACGATGAGACTTTCTCTCCGTAGCGAAGCTTAAGTCCGTCCGAATCATGTTAGCAATTGCCGCATACTATGATTATGAGATATGGCAGATGGACGTCAAAACAGCGTTCCTTAACGGTTATCTTAAGGAAGAGCTGTATATGATGCAGCCGGAAGGTTTTGTCGATCCTAAGAATGCTAACAAAGTATGCAAGCTCCAGCGATCCATTTATGGGCTGGTGCAAGCATCTCGGAGTTGGAACATTCGCTTTGATGAGATGATCAAATCGTTTGGGTTTATGCAGACTTATGGAGAAGCCTGCGTTTACAAGAAAGTGAGTGGGAGCTCTCTAGCATTTCTCATATTATATGTAGATGACATACTTTTGATGGGAAATGATATATAACTCTTGGACAACATTAAGGCCTACTTGAATAAAAGTTTTTCAATGAAGGACCTTGGAGAAGCTGCTTATATATTAGGCATCAAGATCTAAAGAGATAGATCGAGACGCCTCATAGGTCTTTCACAAAGCACATACCTTGATAAGATTTTGAAGAAGTTCAAAATGGATCAGTCCAAGAAAGGGTTCTTGCTGTCTTGCAAGGTGTGAGATTGAGCTCAGCTCAATGCCCGACCACGACAAAAGATAAAGAAGAGATGGCGTCATCCCTATGCCTCAGCCATAGGATCTATTATGTATGCCATCTGTGTACGGACCTGATGTAAACCTTGCCGTAAGTTTGGTAGGAAGGTACCAAAGTAATCTCGGCAAGGAACACGGACAGCGGTCAAGAATATCCTGAAGTACACGAAAAGGACAAAGGACATGTTTCTCGTTTATGGAGGTGACGAAGAGCTCGTCGAAGGGTTACGTCGATGCTAGCTTCGACACATATCTGGATGACTCTAAGTCACAAACCGGATCGTGTATATGTTGAATGGTGGAGCGAGAAGCTGGTGCAGCTGCAAGCAAAGCGTCGTGGCGGGATCTACATGTGAAGCGGAGTACATGGCAGCCTCGGAGGCAGCGCATGAAGCAATTTGGGTGAAGGAGTTCATCACCGACCTAGGAGTCATACCCAATGCGTCGGGCCGATCAAACTCTTCGTGACAACACTTTGGAGCTATTGCACTTGCCAAGGAGCCCAGGTTTCACAAGAAGACCAGGCACATCAAGCGTCGCTTCAACTCCATCCGTGAAAATGTTCAAGATGGAGACATAGAAATTTGCAAAGTGCATATGGATCTGAATGTCGCAGATCCGTTGACTAAACCTCTTCCGCGAGCAAAACATGATCAACACCAGAACTCTATGGGTGTTCGATTCATCACAATGTAACTAGATTATTGACTCTAGTGCAAGTGGGAGACTGTTGGAAATATGCCCTAGAGGCAATAATAAAAGGATTATTATTATATTTCCTTGTTCATGATAATTGTCTTTTATTCATGCTATAATTGTATTATCCGGAAATCGTAATACACGTGTGAATAAATAGACCACAATATGTCCCTAGTGAGCCTCTAGTTGACTAGCTCGTTGATCAATAGATAGTCATGGTTTCCTGACTATGGACATTGGATGTCATTGATAACGGGATCACATCATTAGGAGAATGATGTGATGGACAAGACAATCCTAAGCATAGCACAAGATCGTGTAGTTCGTTTTGCTAGAGCTTTTTCAATGTCAAGTATCTCTTCCTTAGACCATGAGATCGTGTGACTCCGGATACCGTAAGAGTGCTTTGGGTGTACCAAGCGTCACAATGTAATCGGGTGACTATAAAGGTGCACTACAGGTATCTCCGAAAGTGTCATTGGGTTGACACGGATCGAGGCTGGGATTTGTCACTCCGTGTTACGGAGAGGTATCATGGGCCCACTCGGTAGTGCATCATCATAATGAGCTCAAAGTGACCAAGTGTCCGGTCACGGGATCATGCATTACGGTGCGAGTAAAGTGACTTGCGTAACGAGATTGAGCGAGGTATTGGGATACCGACGATCGAATCTCGGGCAAGTAACATACCGATTGACAAAGGGAATTGTATACGGATTGTTTGAATCCTCGACATCGTGGTTCATCAATGAGATCATCGAGGATCATGTAGGAGCCAACATGGGTATCCAGATCCGCTGTTGGTTATTCGAGAGCCGTCTCGGTCATGTCTCGTGTCTCCCGAACCCGTAGGGTCTACACATAAGGTTCGGTGGCGCTAGGGTTGTATGAATATGAGTATGCAGTAAATCGAATGTTGTTGAGTCCGGATGAGATCCCGGACGTCACGAGGAGTTCGGAATGGTCGAGGTAAAGAATTATATATAGGAAGTATTGTTTCGCCATCGGGAAAGTTTGAGGTCACCGGTATTGTCTGGGACCACCGGAAGGGTCCCGGGGGTCCACCGGGTGGGGCCACCCATCCCGGAGGGCCCCATGGGCTGAAGTGGGGAGGGGAACCAGCCCATAGTGGGCTGGTGGGCCCCCCTTGGCCCACCCCCTGCGCCTAGGGTTGAAACCCTAGGGTGGGGGGCGCCCACTTGCCTTGGGGGGCACTCCCCCCCCTTGGCCGCCGCCCCCCTTGGGAGATGGGATCCCCAGGCGGCGCCCCTGGGGCCTATATAAAGGAAGGGGAGGGGCAGCCGCACCTGAAGTTCGGCGCCTCCTCCCCTGTTACACCTCGTCCTCCTCCCAGCAGCTTGGCGAAGCCTGCCGAGTCTTTGCTCCTCCACCAACACCACGCCGTCGTCTGCTCTTTGGAGCCATCTTCCTCAACCTCTCCTTCCCCTTGCTGGATCAAGAAGGAGGAGACGTCATCCGCTCCGTACGTGTGTTGAACGCGGAGGTGCCGTCCGTTCGGCGCTAGGATCTCCGGTGATAGGATAACGGCGAGAACGACTACTTCATCCCCGTTCTTTTGAACGCTTCCGCTCGCGATCTACAAAGTGGTATGTAGATGCAATCTCTCTCCCATGACTCGTTGCTTAGATGAACTCATAGATAGATCTTGGTGAAACCGTAGGAAATTTTTTAATTTTCTGCAACGTTCCCCAACATTTACTACCTTACGTTCCGCTATATCAGCTAGGGTAGTAAAGGGAGAACTACTGCGATTGTGTCCCGGTTATTCCGGACGAGACCTCAGTAGAGAAAGCCGAAAACTGACTGTCATGATGCGGCTAGAGCCGGTCAACTGTTCACGAGGTTCCAAATCGTTGGAGATTTTTTCCGCTTCTTGCGAAGAATCGGTTCTTCCGATTAGGCATGTATAACGCCCCTAATTCGGCCTTCCGAACATCAGGGGCTTCGCCAAATTTATTAATTGTCAAACTCCTATGGCTAAGTGAGGGCGGTAACCGACGCATCGTCTGATTGCCTTATTCGCTGCGCTAAACACCTCCTTTAAGGACCAGAATGTGGAGTAAAGAATGTTTAGATTTATCCTGAACACCCCCGTACTATCTACATGGGGGCAGAAGCCGGCGACTGGTCAACCCTCGGGTTTAATAAACAGCCGCACAGGAGGTAAAATTTAAAATCTTAAACATTATACTACATAACATCATTGTTCCATATTACAGAGCAAGGTAATATACATGTTCTCATGGGAATATAACATCCTTCGAACATTGCTCCGCCATAAGGTGTGACCCCTCTAGAACACCGTCAAAATAGTGCTTGGGTCGATGATGCTCCTTGCCCTCCGGCGGTCCCTCGGTCATCAGCTTCTTGGCATCTAGCTTCGCCCAATGCGTCTTGACGCGGGCAAAGGCCATACGCGCACCTTCAATGCAGACCGGCCGCTTCACGGCTTCGAGGCGCGGACAGGCACTCACAAGCCGCTGCACAAGCCCGAAGTAGCTGCTAGGTATAAGATCGGCAGGCCACAGCCGGACTATCAGGTCCTCCATGGCTAGCTCTGCCAACCTGTGCAGCTCGACCAACTGCTTTAGCTGGTCGCCGAAGGGCACCGGATGTTCGGATCCCAGATGTTGGGACCAGAATAGCTTCTCCGTAGACATCCCTTCTTCGGCTCTGTAATGCTCGGCAGCATCTGATACACTGTGCGGCACATCCATAAACGCCCCTGGAAAATCCAAATTCAGGATAAGTAGAAGGAACATTTCTTCTATATACTTGCTATGCATGGTGAAAGACTTACCCGTTGTAATCTTCTTGGCCGCCTGAATTTCCTGGAGTGCGCTCTGGGCTTCGGCTCGTGCATCCTGCGTGCTTTGGCGGACCTTCGCCAATTCGGACTCTTGCGCCTTACAATCGCGCCCCAGGGACTCAAATATCTCTATCGTGCCCTGGAGCTATTGCTGCACCTCGACAACCCGGGCCTCGTGCTTCTCTCGCGAGGCGCGTTCCTTGGCCGCTTTGTCCTCGGCCTCGGCTAGCGCCTTCTTAAGGGTTGCCACCTTGGTCGTGGCCCCTAATAAAGTTTATGACACTTTAGTCCGGTCGGACTATTCATTTTTTCGAAATATACCCACAGGTTACTGCATACCTTGGCTATCCTCCAGCTGCTTCTTCACGAGACCGAGATCCTCCTCGGCCCGTGCCAGTTTCTGCTTTAGTCCGGAGAACTCCGCCGCATGAGAAGTGGCATCCTGCAGCGATACCTTCTTATTCACATAGACAACTCATGTTAGACTCCTGCGATATTTATTCTTGATCCTCTGTTCGGCTTTTCTTCCCGAACACCAAACATAGCATCAGGGGCTACTGCCTATACTGTGATATTTTTCCTACAACCACATTACTTACCTCAAAGCCCGTTAGAAGGCTAGTGCAGGCTTCGGTCAGTCCGCTTTTGGCAAACCGAACCTTTTCTATTACCGCGTCCATAAGGACACGATGTTCGTCTATGATAGAGGCACCTCATAGCGCCTCCAGCAGATTATCCGGTGCCTCTGGCTGGACAGAGGTCACCGGTGGAACAGGCACCTTCCCTCCTTGTGGAGAGTGCAGTTCGCTGGACCCCGGAGCCGTGTGGATCTCCGGAATGGTACCCGGCTGAGGCCCGAAGGGAACTCGGGCCCCGTCACCAGTCCCTGCGGGAACTTTTTCCCCCATGTGTCCGGCGACTGAAGAATCGTCCTGGGCCGCCTTCCCGATGATATCCGGAAGCTCCCCCCAGTTGGGGAAGGTCTCTTGCGACACCACCTCGTCATCACCCTTGGGAGAGACGGAATGAGCAGGTGGCGGAGACATGCTAGCCATCTCCTTTGAGTCTAGCGATTCCTCTGTCGAGGATCGCGGGGAGCCATCGCGTGCCGGACTGTTATAACATGGTTTAAGGTATATCAATATCACATACCAGAAAGGCCAGATGTTTTCGGATTCTGGTAATTACGAGGCGGCCCGAGGCTTGGTCTGACGAGGTCGCTCCGGACTGCTATCAACATCCCACACGGAGTTATCTGCGAGGGAGCCTCTAACCCTCTTGGGCGTTTTCACCCCCGGACTTGTGGGGGCCGCTCTCTTCCTCCTCCCCACTTCGGGTGGGGAGTCGTGTTCTTCTTCCTCTTCGTCATCATTGTCAGCAGACGAGGAGGAAGTCTCGCTCCTGGACGTCACGTCCGGAGTGCTTTTGCGGCGAGGGCCCTTCTTGGCTCCTTGGGCCACCTTCTTAGCATCTTCTCCGGTACCTCATAAGGCGCAGGGAACAACATTTTCTCCAGTAATGGAAATTCTTGGTCCTCGGGAAGCGGAGCCGGACAGTTGATCTCCTCTGCCACCTTGATCCAGGCCTGAAAACAGGGGAAGGAAGCTTAAATTTCCTCTCAAAACATGCTAAGTAGGGGGTACTCCCTGAAAACATTAAAGGAACTGACCTGGTTGGGCTGGCGTTTTAAGCTAAGCCCGCGATCTTCGGTCGTAGGTGGTGGCGTCTCGCCAGCCTTGAAGAGCACTCTCCAGATTTCTTTGTGCGTCTTGCCGAAGAGCTCTAGTAGCGTCTGGTGCTTGGCCGGATCGAACTCCCACAGATAACAAGTCTGGCGTTGGCACGGAAGGACTCAACGAACAAGCATGACCTGGACCATGTTGACGAGCTTGATTTTCCTGTCTATCATGTTCTGGATGCACGTCTGGAGCCCAGTCAGCTCGTCCGAAGGACCCCAGGTTAGGCCCCTCTCTTGCCAGGAGGTGAGCCGCAACGGGATTCCGGATCGGAATTTGGGGGCCGCCGCCCAGTCAGCATCGCGCGGCTCACTGATGTAGAACCACCCCGATTGCCACCCCTTCACCGTCTTCGCAAATGAGCCTTCGGGCCAGGTGACGTTGGGTATCTTGCCCACCATAGCGCCTCCGCACTCTGCTTGTTGACCGACCAGTACTTTCGGCCTCACATTGAAGGTCTTCGGCCACAGGCCGAAGTGAGGCGGGATGCGGAGAAAAGCCTCGCAAACAACGATAAATGCCGAAATGTTGAGGATAAAGTTGGGGGCTAGGTCATGAAAATCCAGCCCATAGTAAAACATCAACCCACGGACGAATGGATGAAGAAGGAACCCCAGCCCGGGACGAAATGTGTAAGAAACACAACCCTCTCGTGGGGCTCGGGAGTAGGGACGATCTGTCCGTTGGCCGGGAGTCGATGAGCGATCTCCTTGGCCAGATATCCGGCCTCCCGGAGCTCCTTGATGTCCTTCTTGACGGAAGAGGCCATCCACTTACCTCCAGCTCCGGATCCGGACATCTTTGGATTGCTTTCTAGAACAAAGGAAAAGCTAAAGCTTGGGCGCCGGAGCTCAGGGACGGAAGGGCTGAGGAGGAACCGAGGTGTGGGTAAAGAAAGGGGATCCTTACCCGCTTATAAAGGCCATGAATGTCAAGCGCCTTCCTAGTCGCCTTAAACTCACCTATTCCCAAGGGCCGTGCAAACGGCACGGTTGGGTTACCCATGCCCGCATTGATGAAAATCCCGTATAAGGGGACACGATCTCTACTTTGACAAGACGTGCCAATAGCAACCGCGTCTTGAAACGTGGGATGGCAGAAGAAAAACGGTTCAAAATTATGACCGGACGGACGTAATGTTACGTTGCAGAAAGCTGTCAGCGGATGGAACTCGTGTAAAATATATATATATATATTCTCTCTGCAGTTGTATGGTGTGTGTAACAGGTCCGGACACAATCATCGCATCAGAAGACTATCTTGGAGTTCGGAAGAAGGGAAACCAGCCTTGCAATGCCGAAGACAATCTGCGCGCCGGACTCCTCGTCATTGAAGCCAGGTTCAGGGGCTACTGAGGGAGTCTTGGACTAAGGGGTCCTCGGGCATCCGGCCTGTTATCCATGGGCCGGACTGATGGGCTCTGAAGATATGAAGGCCGAAGACTATATCCGTGTCCGGATTGGAATCTCCTTGGCGTGGAAGGCAAGCTAGGCGACCGACTATGAAGATTCCCTCTTATGTAACCGACCCCATGTAACCCTAGATCTCTCCGGTGTCTATATAAACCGGAGAGCATAGTCCGGATAGAGACTCATGACCATATTCATATAGGCTAGACTTCTAGGGTTTAGCCATTACAATCCCGTGGTAGATCAACTCTTGTAACACTCATATTCATCAAGATCAATCAAGCAGGAAGTAGGGTATTACCTCCATAGAGAGGGCCCGAACCTGGGTAAACATCATGTCCCCCGTATCCTGTTACCATCGATCCTAGACGCACAGTTCGGGACCCCCTACCCGAGATCCGCCGGTTTTGACACCGGCACCGATTGCCTGTCAAAGCGCGCTGCATTCAAGCTATCGGTGGAACCAGGTACTTTTTTGCTTCGGTTAACTCAACCATCCGTCAAACCATCAACGGAGCAGAACAAACGGAGGAAATCAGGCCCCGGCAAGTACTTTCCCACTGAGCCCGCGGGGGCCGCCGGCAAGGGTGTTGCGGTGGATTCTGAGCCTGCCGGGGAGCGACTGACTCCGGCAGGCCGTCAAGCCCTGGCCGTAGAGACGACCACTCCCACGGCAGAAGAAATGCCTTTGGTCCTTGACACCGAGCCCCAGGCTCCGGCATGGGCACAACATACCAACCGATTCCTCCAAACAGGGGAGCTTCCTGAGGAGCATGAAGAAGCGGAGAAAGTAGCCCGTCAGTCTGCTATGTATCAGTTCATCGATGACGTCCTGTAGAGGAAGAGACCGAACGGTGTGAAATTGAAGTGCATTCCCTGGGAGGAAGGACTGGAGCTGTTGGCAGAGATACACGGAGGCATATGCGGCTCCCACATAGGGTCGAGGGTGTAATGCCCTCGATGCGGCTATATCTCCCACGTGTCGAAGCACGACTTAGAGGCATAACCGCATTGAAAGCAATGTCGCAAGTGAGGTAATCTTCACACAACCCATGTAATACATAAGGAAAGAGATACATAGTTGGCTTACGATGCCACTTCACACAATACATAAATTAAACATCCATCATTCAGATTACACTCAAGGTCCGACTACGGAACCAAAATAAAAGAAGATACCCCAAATGCTACACAGATCCCGATCGTCCCAACTGGGCTCCACTCATCGATCATCGAGGAAAAGACACATAGTAACGACCACGTTCCTCATCGAACTCCCACTTGAGCTCGGTTGCTTCACCTGCTTTGGCGTCGTCGGCACCTGCAACTGTTTTGGTAGAATCTGTGAGTCACGGGGACTCAGCAATCTCACACCCGCGAGATCAAGACTATTTAAGCTTATAGTAAGGACAGAGTTGTGAGGTGGAGCTGCAGCAAGCGACTAGCATATATGGTGGCTACATTCGCAAAAGAGAGCGAGAAGAGAAGCAAAGCACGGACGTGAAGCTAGTAGCGATCAAGAAGTGATCCTGAACTACTTACGTCAGACATAACTCCAACACCGTGTTCACTTCCCGGACTCCGCCGAGAAGAGACCATCACGGTTACACATGCGGTTGATGTGTATTTTAATTAAGGTCAACTTCGGGTTTTCTACAACCGGACATTAACAAATTCCCATCTGCCTCATAACCGCGGGCACGGCTTTGAAAGATAATACCTGCAGGGTGTCCCAACTTAGCCCATTATAAGCTCTCACGGTCAACGAAGGATATTCCTTCTACGGGAAGACCCGATCAATCTCGGAATCCCGGACTACAAGACATTTCGACAGCAATAAAACAAGACCAGCAAAGCCACCCGATGTGCCGACAAATCCCGATAGGAGCTGCACATATCTCGTTCTCGTGGCACACCGGATAGGTCAGCCCTACGAGTAAAACCAGCCCTCGAGTTGCCCGTGGTGGCCCCATGATCTGCCGGTTCGGGCCAGCACTCGAAGAGCACTGGTCCCGGGGATTAAAATAAAGATGACCCTCGGGCTCGCGAAAACCGGGGAAAAGGCTTAGGTGGCAAATGGTAAAACCAATGTTGGGCCTTCTTTGGAGGAGTCTTATTCAAAGCGAACTGTCAAGGGGTCCCATAAATCACCCAACCGTGTAAGGAACGCGAAATCAAGGAACATAACACCGGTATGACGGAAAACTAGGGTGGCAAGAGTGGAACAAAACACGGGCATAAGGCCGAGCCTTCCACCCTTTACCAAGTATATAGATGCATTAATTATAGCAGATATATATTGTGATATCCCCAACAAGTAAACATGTTCCAACAAGGAACAACATCTCCATGTTCAACAAGGAACAAACTTCACCTTCACTGCAACTAGCAGCGCTATAAGAGGGCTGAGCAAAGCGGTAACATAGCCAATCAACGGTTTGCTAGGAAAGGATGGTTAGGGGCTGACATGGCAATATGGGTGGCATGATAAGCAAGTGATAGGCATCATAGCATAGGCATAGCAAAAGAGCGAGCATCTAGCATAGCAAAGATAGAAGTGATTTCGAGGGTATGGTCATCTTGCCTGCAAAGTTCTCAGAGTTGTCGAAAGCTTGATCCTCGTAAGCGTTCTCAACAGGCTCCTCGTTCACGTACTCGTCTCCTGACTCTACCCAAAGCAAGAACACAAACAAAGGAACCACAATAAATCACGGTGCAATGCACAAGCAACATGATGCAAAACATGACATGATATGCGAGATGTGATATGCAATGCGTATGCGTGCTCCGGAAGGAAAATGATGAACCAGGCATCAACTTGGCAAACCAAGTATGTCGCTGGAAAGATGAGATGATTTCGGTTGAAATCGATATAAAGATCACCGGAATCGGATGCATGGTTTGCAAATGACAAGCAAAACAAGAATGGCACAAATCTGCCATTAACAGCATGATGCCACTTAGCAAGCAACAAGAAATTAAGCTACTGCACCCAAACGTACCAACAAAGTATATGGCAGTGGTCTACTCAAGATGCTTGACAAAAGATGAGCACTGAGCTACAGCTAAATCACATCATAACAGGTCCAAACAAGCATGGCAAAAATGCAAAACATATCAGCTTCACAGACTTGGTGAAATTACTGAACATGGCAAAATCAGCATCGGTAGCAATGTTGAGCAAGAAAACAACATGCTACAGGAACTTATAATAGCAAAACAAGGCATGGCATGAATCTACTTAAAGCATAGAACAAAAGTCCCTTACTGACCATAAGCCAAAAGGATCATAAAATATAGTAACACCCATGTCAATATAGCAAGTTTAGTTAATGTGTTCAAACAACAGGGCATGGCAAAACAGATAACAAGTAGGCATGTTTACGAGCTCGATGCACTCACTACAGAGCATTATATGATAAACTAAGCATACATACATCAAGAAGACATGGCATAGAAGATATACATGGCAAGAACAACATCATAGCATACACGGATCAAGCACAACAACCTTGGAAAAATTGAATAACATGTAAACAATCTGCCAGGAAACATTTTATAGCAAAATTAGAGCTCGATTGACTCAAGCTACGGCACTCCATAATTGCAAACAAAGGCATGGATGGATAGAGCATAACCATATGTTCAAAACATCCTTAATGAAGTATCTTAAAATATGCATGGATCTCTCGGTAGCATCAAGTTAACATGGCATCAAAATATCAGCAAAACAGGGGCTGAAATCAGCAACATCATGACACCTAGTTTGCATGCTTGTGCTAGTCACCACATAGATCACAAAAATACATGGCATACACCCCTGGAAAGATGGCATGGCATATTACAAAACACATGTAGGACTCAAATTCATAGTATGCACACATCAATCGTGGCAAAAATAACAAAAGTGCATGTTACATTAAGAAAGCGAAACTAACATCACATAGCCCTCTTCTAACAGCATTTCGGGCATGAAGATGAGCTCAAATGAAAATGATGCAATGAGATGAAATGATCTACTCTTCGAGTCGAACATTTTGACATATTACAGGCACGAAACGGAGCTACAGGTGCAAAGTTATGATCGTTGAAAATGCCACAAATTAATCACCGAGATAAAAACTTAGACGAAAATTTTAGGGGGGAAGAAGTCAACCAAGAGATCCGGATCGGGATCTCAGATCCAGGTGATCGGTGACGGCTGCTCGCCGAGCAGCGCGGGGTGAGCCGGAGGAGGGCGCCGCCGGAGGAGGAGGCCGGGCCGAGGCAAGGAGGGCGGTGGGGGCCCGGCAGGGCGGCGGTGGCGGTGAGGGCGGGCGGCGGCGGAGGAGCAGACCGGGCGGCGAGGCGGCGGAGGGCAGCTGCGGCGGGCCGGGAGGGCGGCTGGCGCTGGGCCCTGGCTGGCTGGTGTGCGGGCGGCGAATGGGGACCCCAGTGCTCACGTGGCAGTCCCTGGTTGGGCGGGCGGCGGGGGCGGACACGTCCGTCGGTGTGTATTTTGTCCGGTGCGAGGTAGGGAAGGCTAGGGTTGTACCGCGATTTGGAATGGGGGGTGTATAAATAGGCATAGAGGGAGCTAGGAGAGTCCAAATGAGGTGTAGTTTTCGCCCACATGATCATGATCGAACGACGGAGAGCATGGAAGTGACTTAGATGAGTTATTGGACTATTTTGAAGGGGTGTTGGGCTGCAACTTAAAAGAGGCCTTCTTGAGGGTGCGGTTAACCGTTGGAGTACCAAACGAGCTCCAAATGACCGAAACTTGACCGGTGGTCTACGGTGGTATACCAAGGCCACTTGACAAACCTCGATCCATTCCGAGAAAGTTTAGTACCGCTCACGGAAAAACGTAAAAGGGGCGCCGGGGACATAGGAGTGCCGGATTGCAAAAGCGGACAACGGGAAAAATGCTCGGAATCATGAGGCGAACACGTATGCAAAGGCGATGCACATGATGACATGATATGAAAAGCATGACATGGACAAAATGCAAAATGAAGAAAACCCAACCACGGAGGGAATATCATATCACAATGCAGAAAATGGCAAGAGTTGGAGTTACAAATATGGAAAGTTACATCCGGGGTGTTACAACACTCCACCACTACAAGAGGATCTCGTCCCGAGATCTAGGACTGAAAGAACTCCGGATATTCGGAATGGAGGTGATCCTCGCGCTCGCAGGTGGCTTCTCGGTCGGAATGGTGTGACCACTTCACTTTCAGGAATTTGATTGACTTGTTGCGAGTCTTGCGCTCGGTTTCCTCAAGAATAGCAACGGGGTGCTCATGATAAGAGTGATCTTCTTGAAGGTCAATCTCTTCGAAGTTGATAGTGCGCTCAGGAGTCTTGAAGCACTTGCGAAGCTGTGACACGTGAAACACATCGTGCACGTTCGTGAAGTTGGACGGAAGCTCAAGTTGATAGGCGAGATCGCCTCTTTTACCAATGATCTTGAAAGGACCCACGTATCTAGGGGCAAGCTTCCCTTTGATACCGAAGCAACGAGTGCCTTTCATTGGAGAGACGCGGAGATAGACATGGTCTCCGATTTCAAAAGCCACATCACGGTGCTTGTCATCATAATAGCTCTTCTGGCGCAATTTCGCGGCTTTGAGATTTTCACGAATGACTTTGCACATTTCTTCGGCTTCTGTGATCAAGTCGTTGCCAAGAAGTTGGCGTTCACTGTCTCGGACCAATTGAGAGAGTACGGCACTTTACGCCATAGAGAATTTCGAATGGGGCCTTGCCGAACTCGCTTGGAAGCTGTTGTTGTAGGAGAACTTCGGCATATGGAAGACAATCTTCCACTTCATACCGAAGGAAATGACACAAGCCACGAGCATATCTTCAAGGATTTGATTTACTCGCTCGACTTGGCCACTTGTTTGAGGATGGAAAGCTGTCTTTGAAACGAATATTGGTGCCCATGGCCTTCGAAAAGAATCCCAAAACTTGGAGGTAAAGATGCTGCCACGGTCAGAAGAGATCACTTGTGGAATGCCGTGCAAGGAGACAATCTGGATGTGTATAGCTCGCCAACCGAGCTGCTGTGATAGATTCTTTGATAGGAAGAAAATGAGCCACTTTAGTAAGCTTGTCAATGACAATGAAGATAGCATCATTTCCACGCTTGGACTTTGGAAATCCGATCACGAAGTCCATCTCAATATGATCAAACTTCCATTCGGAATAGCAAGAGGTTGGAGGAGACCAGCTGGTCGTTGGTGTTCTGCTTTCACTCTTCTGCAGACATCACACTCATTCACGAATTGAGCAATTTCTCGCTTCATTCGAGTCCACCAATATGATTGCTTGAGGTCTGGTACATCTTCGTGCTTCGGGATGAATGGATAGAAGCGAATTGTGTGCCTCGTTCATAATGACTTTCGTAGATCACCCTTTGGAACCACAATCCGGTCCTCGAAGAAAAGAGTATCTTTGTCATCAATGTGGAAGCACTTGTATTTGGAAATGCCCTTGTCGATACCACGTTTCACCTTTTTCACCATGGTATCCGAAGTTGAGCCTCACGAATCTGATCTTCCAAAGTAGGAGAGACTATGAGGTTGGCAAGAAAGCCTTGAGGAACAACTTGAAGATTCAGCTTATGGAAAGCTTCACAAAGATCCGGTTGGAAGGGCTTGAGGATTAAGCATTGCGATAAGCCTTCCTGCTCAAAGCATCTGCAATGACATTGGCCTTGCCCGGAGTATATTCAATACTTGGATTGTACTCTTGAATCATTTTGACCCATCGAGTCTACCTGAGGTTGAGGTTGGGTTGAGTGAAGATATACTTGAGACTCTTGTGATCGGTGAAAATGTCCACTTTCCTTCCCAACAAGAGATGTCTCCATGTTATCAATGCATGGAAAACTGCCGCCAACTCAAGATCGTGAGTGGGGTATTTCTTTTTGTTGGGCTTCAGCTGACGAGAGGTATAGGCCACAACCCTCTTCTCTTGCATTAACACAGCACCGAGACCTTGAAGAGAAGCATCACGAGAAAACTTCAAATGGCTTGGATTCATCAGGAGGAGTCAAGGCAGAAGCTGTGACGAGTTTCTCTTTGAGAGTATTGAAAGCAACATCACACTCAGGAGACCAAACATACTTCACATGCTTCTGGAGGAGGTTGGAAAGAGGCTTTGCAATCTTGGAGAAGTTCTCAACGAATCTTCGGCAATAGCTTGCAAGACCAAGAAAATCTGGAGCTGCTTGACATACGAGGAGGTTCCCAATTCATAATTGCAGACACCTTCTCGGGATTAACAGCGATGCCCTTGGCGGAGATGATATGACCAAGATAAAGCACTTCATCAAGCCAAAATTCACATTTGGAAAACTTCGCATAGAATTGATACTCTCTGAGCTTGTCAAGCACCAATCGCAAATATTTGGCATGATCATTCTTATTCTTGGAGAAGACCAAAATATCATCAAGATAGACCAAGACAAATTCATTGGTGTAGGGGTTGAAGATGAAGTTCATCATCCGAGAGAATGTTGGAGGAGCATTGACAAGGCGAAAGACATGACGGTATATTCATAAGAACCAAAGCTTGTTACGAATCTTTGTCTTGGGAATATCTTGTTCACGAATGCGAATCTGATGATAACCCATCTGAAGGTCAAGCTTGGAGAACACTTTAGCACCTTTGAGTTGCTCGAAAAGCTCATTGATGTTGGGAAGTGGATACTTGTTCTTGATAGTCTTCTTATTCAATGGGCGGTAATCGACGCAAAAGTCGGTCCGTGCCATCCTTCTTCCGGACAAAAGAACACCACAACCCCAAGGAGATGAACTCGGTCCGATCAAACCAGACGCTCTTGTTCATCGAGCTGCTTCTTCAATTCCTTCAGCTCATCAGGTCCAAGCTTGTATGGGCGCTTGCAAGCGGGTTGATGCGGGCTCAAGATCGATACTGAATTCAAGCGGCGGTGAGGAGGCATTCTGGAAGCTCTTCGGAAAGACATCTTGGTACTCACAAGCGATGGAATCGAGTGATAGCATCAATTCGCCCTTCTCATTGAGAGAAAACAACCGAATGGTTTCATCACGGCGGCATAGATGATCACATCATTAGAAAAGTGAGTCAATTGAATTTCCACGGCAGCACAATCAAGCTGAGCTTTGTCTTTGAAAGCCGATCCATCCGAGAATAAGATCAATATCCGAGTCACCGAGAACAATTGGTTTAGCGAAATCTATAGTCGCCCATCTTGATACCGACATTCGGAACCAACAAACTAGAACTCATGTGCTTGCCCGGGGAAACAATTGCTAGAGGTCTATCCAAAAATTCCGAAGTGAAATCATGCTTGGCAAAAAATGGTCTTGACATGAAACAATGCGATGCACCAGTATCAAATAAGACTTTTGCAGGAATATCATTAACTGAGAGATTACCCATTATCACATCAGTAGATTCCTCCGCTTGAGCTGCATTCATCATATTCACCTTGGCATGCTTTGGATTATGCTTGACCTTTGCATTCTTTGGAAGATTTCACAGAGGAGGAGGCGAAGGCGCCTTTGGTTGAAGCACTTGTTAGCATAGTGACCTTCTGCGACACTTGTTGCAAGTCACCTCGAGAGCGGACGGTGATAAGGAACATTTGACTTTGGAGCTTGAGAATTAGACTTGTTACGATAGCTTGGGTTGGGTGGGTGGGAAGATCCACGACCACTGAGTTCTTCTGGCGATAAGGCCGACGGAACGGAGGAGGAGGAAGGTAAAACTTCTGCTGCTTAGCTGCCACTTGAGAGGAAGAAGAAGACTGAACTACATCCTGATTCTCTTCTTAGAAGCCTCACATTTGAGCTGGGCAGCTTCTTGCTTGATGCCATGTTGTAGAATTCATCATACTTTTACGGCTCAAAAGCACAAGAGCTAATTGCAGATCTTCTCTGAGACCACCTCTGAATTGATAGATCATACTCTTTTCATCGAGGGACGTCTTGCTTAGCAAAGCGGCGAGTTTCTAGAACTGGATATTGTATTGATACACGACATGTTGCCTTGCTTGAGATTGCGGAACTCCTCACGCTTGCTCTCAAGAACACTTTTGAATGTGGTGAGCTCTGAAGTCTCGGCGGAACTCATCCTGTAATGACATGACCTCCTCTGGAATCTTTGTATTCTTGGTACCACTCAGCAGCTTGGTCCTTGAGTTGAAGCGATGCAAACTTGACAAAGTCCTCAGTCCGACATTGCTACCTTCAAAATGTTTGCAGATGTCCACAAGCCAATCGTCGGCGTCTGTGGCCTCGACGTAAACCGAAAGACTTGGCTGATTAGCGAGGCGACCGAGAGTAGCAAAGTGCGGCTGGTTGTTGCCTTGACCTTGATTTCCTTGACTTCCTTGCCCTTGAGTGCGCTCTTGCAAGAGTTGCAAAATCATCGAGAATTGGCATTGGTGGCTGCCATGATAGCTTGCCGAGCCTCCGGGAGGCGGAGGTGGAGGTGGAGGTTGACCGACTCCCATCATTTCGTTCCGGATTACGGCGTTGGCGGAGCCATCTGAAGAGGGTGACATCCGTTAGCACTTGATGAGCAGATAGACAAGTTGAATCAACGGATAGAAATTGCAACATATAGTCTTCACAATAAACATTGAACGAGGATGAGCGAATGAATTCCAAAGTTAACATCACCGTCCATTAAGGTGAGAAGCCACTTGATTAAGGTTGATGAAAAAAAAAAAACAAGGTACGACTGGAACAAATAAGTGGTAAGGATTACCCAATCACAAACCAAATATCTGCGGGAAGAAATGCTAGGAGCTACTTGAATCCCACCTATAAACTCCCGAAACTTTCTGGTTATGCAATCTGGTGTTGGGGATACGGGGACACAAAATATATCACCCAAACTAACAATACCTAGATCCAATTTGTATCCATCCGTCAACACATAACCAAGAAACCTTCGGAAATGGTGTACCTCGACCTTTGAAAAGCATCCGTTATACGAGTCATGGCAATACTCCCGAGCTCGCCCCAGTACTGGGTTATCGGGGTTATCTCACCAACAACTGCACAAAAGAGATTTCGATGTCGGTAAAACTCAGGTATTCGAGAATGCAGCGATAAAATTGTGGCGACAACACCTCGGAGCTCAACTCCCGGGACACTGCCACAACCCCTAAATGTCAGGAGGCACCAAGAACAATGTTCTCGTCACAAAACCATCGGAACGATTCCAAGAAACCCGCGTGATCCTAAAATTTTTTTTAGTGAAATTTGAGGAGAGGAGAGTCAAAACTTCTCGTCGGAGACCTCACCAGAGCGAAGAAGGACTGGGAGTAAAAAGAATCCTACTCTCCGATATATATAATCCTAAGACTCAAAACATTTTCCGTTCTAGACTCAACAACGCATGACAAACAATCAAGTAGGGGCTCCTAAGTCGGGAAGGCTCGAATACCAACATAGCGCCTCGATGCGGCTATATCTCCCACGTGTCGAAGCACGACTTAGAGGCATAACCGCATTGAAAGCAATGTCGCAAGTGAGGTAATCTTCACACAACCCATGTAATACATAAGGAAAGAGATACATAGTTGGCTTACAGTCGCCACTTCACACAATACATAAATTAAACATCCATCATTCAGATTACACTCAAGGTCCGACTACGGAACCAAAATAAAAGAAGATACCCCAAATGCTACACAGATCCCCGATCGTCCCAACTGGCTCCACTCACGATCATCGGGAAAGACACATAGTAACGACCACGTTCCTCATCGAACTCCCACTTGAGCTCGGTTGCGTCACACCTTTGGCGTCGTCGGCACCTGCAACTGTTTTGGTAGAATCTGTGAGTCACGGGGACTCAGCAATCTCACACCCGCGAGATCAAGACTATTTAAGCTTATAGTAAGGACAGAGTTGTGAGGTGGAGCTGCAGCAAGCGACTAGCATATATGGTGGCTACATTCGCAAAAGAGAGCGAGAAGAGAAGCAAAGCACGGACGTGAAGCTAGTAGCGATCAAGAAGTGATCCTGAACTACTTACGTCGACATAACTCCAACACCGTGTTCACTTCCGGACTCCGCCGAGAAGAGACCATCACGGTTACACACTTGTTGATGTGTATTTTAATTAAGGTCAACTTCGGGTTTTCTACAACGGACATTAACAAATTCCCATCGCCTCATAACCGCGGGCACGGCTTTGAAAGATAATACCTGCGGGGGTGTCCCAACTTAGCCCATTATAAGCTCTCACGGTCAACGAAGGATATTCCTTCTACCGGAAGACCTGATCAATCTCGGAATCCCGGACTACAAGACATTTCGACAGCAATAAAACAAGACCAGCAAAGCCACCCGATTGTGCCGACAAATCCCGATAGGAGCTGCACATATCTCGTTCTCGGGGCACACCGGATAGGTCAGCCTCTGAGTAAAACCAGCCCTCGAGTTGCCCGTGGTGGCCCCATGATCTGCCGGTTCGGGCCAAGACTCAAGGAGCACTGGTCCGGGGATTAAAATAAAGATGACCCTCGGGCTCGCGAAAACCCGGGGAAAAGGCTTAGGTGGCAAATGGTAAAACCAATGTTGGGCCTTCTTTGGAGGAGTCTTATTCAAAGCGAACTGTCAAGGGGTCCCATAAATCACCCAACCGTGTAAGGAGAGCGAAATCAAGGAACATAACACGGTATGACGGAAAACTAGGGTGGCAAAGTGGAACAAAACACGGGCATAAGGCCGAGCCTTCCACCCTTTACCAAGTATATAGATGCATTAATTATAGCAGATATATATTGTGATATCCCCAACAAGTAAACATGTTCCAACAAGGAACAACATCTCCATGTTCAACAAGGAACAAACTTCACCTTCACCGCAACTAGCAACGCTATAAGAGGGCTGAGCAAAGCGGTAACATAGCCAATCAGCGGTTTGCTAGGAAAGGATGGTTAGGGCTGACATGGCAATATGGGTGGCATGATAAGCAAGTGATAGGCATCATAGCATAGGCATAGCAAAAGAGCGAGCATCTAGCATAGCAAAGATAGAAGTGATTTCGAGGGTATGGTCATCTTGCGCAAAGTTCTCGAGTTGTCGAAAGCTTGATCCTCGTAAGCGTTCTCAACAGGTTCCTCGTTCACGTACTCGCGTCTCCGACTCTACCCAAAGCAAGAACACAAACAAAGGAACCACAATAAATCACGGTGCAATGCACAAGCAACATGATGCAAAACATGACATGATATGCGAGATGTGATATGCAATGCGTATCGTGCTCGGAAGGAAAATGATGAACCAGGCATCAACTTGGCAAACCAAGTATGTCGCTGGAAAGATGAGATGATTTCGGTTGAAATCGATATAAAGATCACCGGAATCGGATGCATGGTTTGCAAATGACAAGCAAAACAAGAATGGCACAAATCTGCCATTAACAGCATGATGCCACTTAGCAAGCAACAAGAAATTAAGCTACTGCACCCAAACGTACCAACAAAGTATATGGCAGTGGTCTACTCAAGATGCTTGACAAAAGATGAGCACTGAGCTACAGCTAAATCACATCATAACAGGTCCAAACAAGCATGGCAAAAATGCAAAACATATCAGCTTCACAGACTTGGTGAAATTACTGAACATGGCAAAATCAGCATCAGGTAGCAATGTTCAGAGCAAGAAAACAACATGCTACAGGAACTTATAATAGCAAAACAAGGCATGGCATGAATCTACTTAAAGCATAGAACAAAAGTCCCTTACTGACCATAAGCCAAAAAGGATCATAAAATATAGTAACACCCATGTCAATATAGCAAGTTTCGTTAACAGGTTCAGCAACAGGGCACGGCAAAAACAGATAACAAGTAGGCATGTTTACGAGCTCGATGCACTCACTACAGAGCATTATATGATAAACTAAGCATACATACATCAAGAAGACATGGCATAGAAGATATACATGGCAAGAACAACATCATAGCATACACGGATCAAGCACAACAACCTTGGAAAAATTGAATAACATGTAAACAATCTGCCCGGAAACATTTTATAGCAAAATTAGAGCTCGATTGACTCAAGCTATGGCACTCCATAATTGCAAACAAAGGCATGGATGGATAGAGCATAACCATATGTTCAAAACATCCTTACTGAAGTATCTTAAAATATGCATGGATCTCTCGGTAGCATCAAGTTAACATGGCATCAAAATATCAGCAAAACAGGGGCTGAAATCAGCAACATCATGACACCTAGTTTGCATGCTTGTGCTAGTCACCACATAGATCACAAAAATACATGGCATACACCCCTGGAAAGATGGCATGGCATATTACAAAACACATGTAGGACTCAAATTCATAGTATGCACACATCAATCGTGGCAAAAATAACAAAAGTGCATGTTCTGTTAAGAAACAGAAACTAACATCACATAGCCCTCTTCTAACAGCATTTCGGGCATGAAGATTAGCTCAAATGAAAATGATGCAATGAGATGAAATGATCTACTCTTCGAGTCGAACATTTTGACATATTACACGCACGAAACGGAGCTACAGGTACAAAGTTATGATGCGTTGAAAATGCCACAAATTAATCACCGAGATAAAAACTTAGACGAAAATTTTAAGGGGAAGAATTCAACCCAGAGATCCGGAGGAGGCGCCGGCCAAGCGGAGGGCGGCGGTGGGAGCCGGCACCCGGGCGAGAGGGCAGAGGGCGCGGGCATGGCATGCTTGGCCGAGCCGGGGAGGGGAGGCATGTGGCCCCACGGGCCTGGCTGGCCGGTGGCGAATCGGGGACCCGGGTGCCCACGTGGCAGTCCCTGGTTGGTTGGCTGGGCGGGCGGCGGACACGTCCGTCGGGCTGTATTTTGTCCGGTAGCGAGGTAGGGAAGGCTAGGGTTGTCTGCGATATGGAATGGGGGTGTATAAATAGGCATAGAGTGAGCTAGGAGAGTCCAAATGAGGTGTAGTTTTCGCCCACGATCATGATCGAGCGACGGAGAGCATGGAAGTGACTTAGATGGGTTATTGGACTATTTTGAAGGGTGTTGGTCTGCAACTTAAAAGAGGCCTTTCTTGAGGTGCGGTTAACCGTTGGAGTACCAAACGAGCTCAAATGACCGAAACTTGACCGGTGGTCTACGGTGGTATACCAAGGCCACTTGACAAACCTCGGTCCATTCCGAGAAAGTTTAGTACCGCTCACGGAAAAACGTAAAAGGGGACGCCGGGGACATAGGAGTGCCGGATTGCAAAAGCGGACAACGGGAAAATGCTCGGAATCATGAGACGAACACGTATGCAAATGCGATGCACATGATGACATGATATGAAAAGCATGACATGGACAAAATGCAAAATGAAGAAAACCCAACCACGGAGGGAATATCATATCACAATGCCGAAAATGGCAAGAGTTGGAGTTACAAATATGGAAAGTTACATCCGGGGTGTTACAGAGGGCCCTTAAATAAAGGCGTTCCGGCAGGGTTTCTTTTGGCCCACTGCCCTCCAGGATGCAACGTCACTAGTAACCAAGTGTGAAGCGTGTCAGTTCCATTCGAAGAAGCTTCATCAACTAGCTCAAGTCCTTCGAACAATTCCTCTTTCCTGGCCATTCTCGGTCTGGGGGCTCGACATCCTGGGCCCTTTACCCCGCCTGTCGGGGGCTTTGAGTACTTGTACATTATGATTGACAAGTTCATAAAGTGGTCGGAGGTGGAAGAAGTGAGGAAGGTGACAGCACAGCCAGCCGTTAATTTCTTCAAGGGGCTAGTTTGTCGTTTTGGTGTACCAAACAGAGTCATCACCGATAACGACACGCAGTTCACAAGCCACACCTTCATGCAATACATCCAAGACCTCGGCAGCAAGGTCTGTTTTGCTTCCGTGGCACACTCACGGAGCAACGGCCAGGCGGAGAGGGCAAATGCTGAAGTGTTGCAAGGCCTGAGGACAAAGACTTTTGACAGGCTGCACAAGAGCGGAAGGCGCTGGATTGATGAGTTGCCGACAGTTCTTTGGTCGATCAGGACGACGCCAAATCGAGCCACCGACCAGACACCCTTTGCCCTGGTATACGGGGCAGAAGCAGTTCTCCCCACGGAACTCATATATGGGTCACCTCGAGTGCTCGCTTACGACAAGCTTGAGCAAGAGAAATTGCGGCAAGATAACACAACGCTCCTTGAGGAAGATCGTCTTCGGGTGGCTGTGAGAGCAGCATGCTACCAGCAAGCCTTGCGCTGCTAAAATAGCCACAAAGTTCATGCCCGAAGCTTTGAGGAAGGCGACCTTGTTCTTCGGCGCGTTCAATCGGCCAAGAATTCCAACAAGTTGACGCCGAAGTGGGAAGGCCCTTATCCGTAATCTGAGTCACCGGGCCCGCGCAGTTCTCACGGAGACCGAAGATGCTATTCCAGTGAGCAACTCTGGAACATTGAACATCTTCGCAAGTTTTACCCATATAAGCGCGATTGCCGCCCCCGGCAAGCCACCTTTGTACAAGCTTTGCCGGCAAGGCATGTAACCCTCTGACAAAGCGGTAGCGCAGACACGAGCATAAATAAATGAAGCGCTGGCGCCCTAAGTTATAGCATGCATGTTAGGTTAAGTCTCTCCCTCGGTTAGGGTTGATAGTGCTTAGCGGCGACTAACCCCTAGCCTAGAGGTCGAGTGTGCGTCTTTCTGTCCTCTTTGGTTCGCAAGGCACATGGACACTTCTGCTGAGCCACTTGGAAGAAAGAGAATGAACCGGCGATCCGGCCCCGGCAAGCCAAGACTGCTGGGGGCTGAAGACACAAGGATCCAACCACGGCAAGCCAAGGTTGCCGGGGGCTGCGGATTCAGATAAGTCTTTCATCCCCTGCTATGCATTTCCGTATGGAACTGGGACATGTGAAACCTCGTTTATATTCTTAAACCACCGTCCTCCCCTTTTCCTGCACCCGAGAGCTATCCCCTGGGTCGGAACTTGGTCGTAGTCACGGTGGCAAGAAAATGAACGAGGGACCTAAATCTACTTCGCCCTGCCTCCGTGAAGAGCGTGAAAATGGTCGACTGAAGTGGGGGGACGGCAAGGCATGTTGCCAGGCAACAATGTTTATCTTAAAAATAACAAGGATTAGTTCCTTGGCATGGGCCTCGCTCACGCACAAAGAACCCAGCAAGCACCCTTTTTCATTAAAAACGTCCCATACAGGTACAGTTCGTACGGAATAAAAAACATGAGCAAGGGGATTACAAGTTTTAAATCTAACAAGTGCGCGCAGGCTTACAAACTAAAATAGATAAGATGCCCGTAATCCCTTTCTTGTCCCACTCCTCAGAAGATGGAACAAGGTAGCAGGAGGGCGAAAGGAGCGCCTAGGCAAGGTGCGAGAAGCAAAAGGCACCAAGAGAGCATCCCGGTGCCGGGAGAGGAGCTGGAAGATGAGGCAGCGGCCCGACAATACACGACTAAGGCATCGGTGCCCGCGTACTCTGACTTGACGGCCGCCGGCCGCCTTCTTCACCTTCTCCGGCCCTCCTATGCCAGCCACCCATGGTGGCGATGGGGAACGCGCCGATGGAGAGCTTGACGAGGAAGGCCCTCGGCACGGCGCGTGGCCGAGGGAGGGGCCACGCGGTCAGTCGGAGTCGGGGTCGGCGTCCCGCCGCTCGACGCCCTCGTCGTCGTTGTCGCTATCCTCCTTGTCACTCCCGCTCGAGGAGGAATCTTCATCGTCGGAGGAGCTCTCAACGCAGCATTTCAGTCGAGTTCCAAGATCTCCAAAGACCTTGACAAAGAGCAGGCCGTTCTCTATTAACTTGAAGTAGAGGACGAGCCCTGTCGTCAGGCTGTGGACGCGAGCAAACGTCTTCCACCCTCGATGAAGGTACATGACGTGAGGAGCGGGGAAGTCGACCTCGACCCGCGTGCCGCCATTCCCGCAGCCCCTCATGTGCAACCTGAGAGTTTGGGGCGAATTGAGCACCATCTCCCGAGCAAATGGGGTAGGGAGACGAAGATGACGACGCGGTGGCCGAGGCAACCGGACGAAGAATTCACGGGGCTGGTCCCTGACGTGGCCCTCCATCGGGGGAGGCATCACCGCCGGAGGCGGGGCCGGTGCGCCGCCCCGTCCACCTCTTCGCCGAGCGCCGCGATGACCTCGGCCTCGCCCCCTCCCACTTCCTCTCATGGTTGGCTCCACCGCCGCGAGCTCTTGGGAAGGAGGGGCGCGCTGTCGAGCAGCAACCCTCGCCGCCACCGTTGAAGGGCCCGTGCCTCCTCTCGCCATGGCAGACAGAAGAAAGGAGCCGAAGTGAATGGGGACGGATGATGAAATGATGTGGGATGGTGCCCCCTCCGCCTTCTTATAAAGGGGTGGGGTCGGGGCTCGGCCGCCCCGCTCGGCCAATCCGGCCATCAGGGGCAGAGGGAATCGAGACCGACCCTCTGCCCCAATCAGCGACGGCCCGGTTTCCCGCCACCACCGCCAGCCACCGGCATGGGGGACACGTGGCGAGCAAGCAGAATTGAGGGGACGGGTGAGGCGACCGTTCCCCACCCCGTGATCATGGGGCACGGACGCCTTGAAGGCCATGACCCGAGTCCGCCCGAGTAAATGAGCCGCGCCTCTGCACCTCCCTCTTTTTTTGGGGAAGGCGCGAGCCGCCTCTTTACCATAATGTGACGCATGCATGCGGGAACCGCCCCACGCATGACCCCCACTTCACGCACGACCCTCCTTGTCGCGTGTTCAACGCGGGTCGTGGGGAAGCGCAGCGGACGAAAAGTTACTGCGGTAAAATCTGCCCCACCTGCCCGCGCACTGTTCTGGGCCTAGCCCAACAACGCGTCGCACTTATGTGTGGCCCAGGCCCGGGGGCTCCTGTCGGTGTACAAAAGTAGGGTCTCTCCTTTTGACCCCTTTACTTGTGCAAGGGCAGTCAGAGCCGCGCCCGCGGCCACACTTAACAAAGCAGAAGAGGGTAGCTGGAGGGAAACCGAAGCACAAGGCAAACAAAGCAACGCCGAGACCAGAAGCATAAAAGAGCAAAGGGGCGAGGTGGACTCCCCCGGCAAGACCCTTGCCGGGGCGGCCTCCGCGGCCTCGGCAAGAGCCTTGCCAGGGCAGCTTGCCCAACACCAGCAGAGCGAGACACCCTTGAGCCCAAGGGTTCCAAACTCCGCCAACAACTACATTGGACCCAGGGCTCGGGAGGCACCTCTGTGGTGGCATGTAGATCTTTGTCAAGATCATGAATACATGAGATCAGATGAGGACGAGAAGACGACGACCCTCGGCGGGATTCTAGCCGAGGAAATCCACAAGACCCCTGGCAAGCGCCTTGCCGGGGACGAGCGCAGCACTACGGCAAGACCCTTACTGAGCCCCCGGCAAGACCCTTGCCGAGGGCATTAGCAGGGCCACAGCCAGGCCCACACCAGCCAAGACTCCACCGCTGTCCCCAAGCAGCTGCTAGCTAAACCAGCTGGGCAGGCACCTGCGTGGTGACGGGCGGCCTCTACACCGACTCAGTAAGCACCTGCGTGGTGGCATGCAGATCTTCGTGAAGGCCCTGCCACCGCGCCACCTCAGTAGCCTTCCTACCTGCATGGTGCTGCACACATCGCTGGCCTGGGCACGTGTCGAAATGAGACAGAGCAGCGATGGACGGGACGGGCCTCGTTCCCATCCCTGATAAAGCTAATGGACACCTAAGTAGCGCATTTAATGCGCTTTGTCCCGTAATGCCGGGCGATAAGCTCGCGCACTATAGACCTTTCCACCTCCTGTGTGCCACTGTGGCAACCCCTTTTTCCTATAAAAGGAGGCCCGAGGCGACCAGGAGAGGGATTCGGCTCTTTGGAACTAAATGGCCACCGTAGCTTGTTCGAGAGCTCAAGAACACTCCGAAATACACACCAAAGCAGGACTAGGGTATTACGCATCCTCGCGGCCCGAACCTGGGTAAACGATCTTTGTGCTAGCTCCTAAACCTGCTCTTCTCACAACCCCGCGCCCGCCAACTGTAGAAGGGATTCCAGTGATCCCATAGGTATCGTTTCCCCGACAGATGGAGTCTAGCATGGCAGACGGGTTACATAGAAAACTCATGTGCGATAGGGCACAAATCACACACAGTTCATATGTTGGCCCGTGTGCCTTACATACTGTTTCCCAAATGGTTCATTACGACAGATCGTATGGTTTCACTACGTCATTAGGAACGCTTAGTCACCCATACCACACGTGCGAAAGAATTTAGTGTGTGCTGCATCGCACATGATTACATTTTGGAAGGCCTCTGGATCACTGTTCCATATCCCCGACGGTTTCTGGGTCGTGTGGGAAGGACCCCCTATCGCACACACTCACTTGGCGACGGTTTCGAAGGCCGTCGTGGAAAGGGGTAAAAAACCGTTTGTGTAGGACCGACGCGCACTGGTGTTTGCTGTCAGCCAGCTGACGGCAAAGAACGTCTTTGCCATCAGCTTAAAGAAAACTGACGGCAAAGAATGAGCTGATGGCAAAGGTCATGTTTTCCATCGGCCAGCTCTTTGCCGTCCGCTAGTAGACGGCAAGGAGTGAGGGTTGCCTACTAGCGAGAAGCACCTAACAGGCACTTTCTTTGCCGTCCGCTAGTAGATGGCAAAGAAAGTGGCCAAACTAACGTCTGTTTGCTAGGCTCTTTGCCGTCTGCTAGGAGACGGCAAATAACCGTGCCCTAACTAAAATGCCAACAAAGCCCGCCCACGCCCCATCTCTATGTCCCCTCTCTCTCTCTCTCCGCCCGCGCCCGAGCCGCCGACGCCATGCGCCACCCCGCCCCCGTGCCGCCGTCGCCCCGCCACGCCGGTGACCCCCACCTCTGCCCCGTGCCATCCCTGTTGTCGTGCCGCGTAGCCCAGCCCTGCCCCCGTGCCCGAGCCGCTGCTGTCCCACGCCACCCCCGTCGTCGTGGCACCCCCTCCTCCACCCCGGCGGCCCCCGACGCCCCTCTCCTCCACCATCGCGGCCGCCCCGCCGCTCCGGCGCCCCCTCCTCCACCCGGCCGCCCCGATGCCCCTCTCCTCCACCACCGCAGCCGCCTCGCCGGTCCGACGCCCCGTCCTCCACCTGGCCGCCCCGGCGCCCCAGGACAAGTTCTTCGAGAACGTCATCAACCCATATTTGCGGGAGGTGATGCAGCACCCTCAGGCTATCCAGATGCATGAGGGGTGCTCCACATCTCCGATGTGCAAGGTCCCAAAGGGACGGGAACCGTGGAGGCCAGACTTGAAGCTATGGAGCAGGAGGTCTTCCGGTACAAGGGGATGGTGGAACATGGACTCAATGCCAATCACCTCATAGTCACGGACTACACCCGTGATCTCAAGGTGGATGGCAAGTCCATGAAGGACATCGTCTTCACCTTCAATGAGCAAATCAACTTCCTCCAGAGCCAGATCTACGATCTCCAAAACCATGTCTTTGAATATGAGGCGAGGTTTAAAGGTATGAGTTTGGCTGCGAGTTGCAGGACCCGTGAGACACAGTCCTCCTCTTATGATAGTGAGTCTCTGCCATGGAAACCCGAGGATAAGATTGCCTCCACTTCATCACCACCGCCTCCTTCTTCATCACCAAGGGAAACTTGAGTATCGGGTATGGGCACTCTCCTTAACTTGTGCCAAGCTTGGGGGAGGTGCCCCGGTATCGTATCACCTCCACTATCTTTTGCCTTTACTTATCTTAGTTTGCTCCATAGTTATCTTTTGCTTTAGATGAATAAAAGTTTAGTTCGATCCTTTCTTTTCGAGAGTTTGCTTAGTGATCTATCCTTGTAATCGTGTGCGAGATATATAATAAAGTTTAGTTTGAGTTTTCTTTTCTTTACTTCCATGTTCAGTAAAAAGAAAGGAAATAAATGAAAAAGATCATATGATAATCTAATGGTAAGTAATGACATCACATAAGTAACAGTATAAGTAGGAAATTTTATTGGAGATTTACAAACATAGCATTGGTCAATGATGCAAATCATGAAAGAATTAATAAGGGAAGAGAAGATTTACATGCAAATACACTATCTTGGACATCTTTTGTGATTGTGAGCCCCCATCAAAATATTGTATGCCAAAATTGTTGATGTTGGACAAGGAAGACAACGTAATGATTTATGTTTGTTCATATTCACATAAAAGTTATATTGTCATAGATCCTTTAACATGTGGTGCTTGCCCCTTATCTTTTCTAGCCAAAAATTCCGCACTAAGTAGAGATACTACTTGTGCCTCAAAAAACCCTCAAACCCAAATCTTGTTTTGAGAGTCCACCATACCTATCTATAGTTTGAGTAAGATCCTTCAAGTAAGTTGTCGTTGGTGCAATAAGGCAATAAAAATTGCTTCTAAAAGTGTTAGATCATTTAGTGTAAGAGAATACCGAGCGTTGTATGAACTTGTGATGGCAAAGAATAAAAGCGGCAGACTGCATAATAAAGGTTACAGTCATAAGGGGTAATATAACGTGACGTTCTTTTGCACTATGGGATTAAGCATAAAAACAAAAAAGTGCATGGCAACCTCTGCTTCCCTCTGCGAAGGGCCTATCTTTTACTTTTATGTTTTCTCTTTATTCCTTTTTATTTTCTCTTTTGGCAAGCATCATGTGGTGAGGAAAGATCTAGGCACATATATCAAGTTGGATATGGGTGACATGAGTTATTATTGTTGACATCACCCTTGAGGTGAATACATTGGGAGGCGAAACTATAAGCCCCTATCTTTCTATGTGTCCGGTTGAAACATTTTGCTCATGTTTATGCGGTGAGTGTTAGCAATCATAGAAGACTATATGATGGTTGAGTATGTGGACTTGCCAAAAAGGCTTCGATCACGTGACCCTTCCTGAAAAGATGATGAATAGTAGCTACAAAGTTGACTGAGAACATAGTTTGTTGGTTTTCAATAGATTTTATGCTTTATACTTTGATGTTGTGATGAATTGTTACTTATTCATGAGAAGTCTATGATGAAAGTTTTATGATATAAGTTCTGTGATAAAGTATTATGTTAAAGTTTGTTGTTGTTATAATAATATACATGATGCTTCTATGTCTGTATTTTGTTTTTATCGACACCTCTCTCTCTCTCTAAGCATGTGGACATGTTTTTCGATTTCAGTTTTTCGCTTGAGGACAAGCGAGGTCTAAGCTTGGGGGAGTTGATACGTCCATTTTGCATCATGTTTTCCTACTGTTATTTATGTTGTTTTTATGCATAATAATGCCTTTTGGAGTAATTCTAATGCCTTTTTCTCTCATAATATGCAAGGTACACACAAAGAGGGAGAATACCGGCTGCTGGAATTCTGGACATGAAAAAGTTCTGTTAGGCTACCTATTTTGCACAACTCCAAATGAGCTTGTCTAGTGTAGTTCATCTTCCGCTACATGTTTATAGGTCCAGTTTTCATGCTTGTCTTCGAAACTTCCATGTTTTGAAGACTTTCGTAAAAATCGCCTATTCACCCCCCCCCCCTCTAGTCGATAACTAGCACTTTCAAGCCCAGGCGTGCCCTGGTGGGTTGTCCCCTCCTCGGCCCACCTCCGGTACCCCCCTTATGGTATATCAGTCATTCTGACCTTGAAAAAAATAAGGAGAGGACTTTTGGGACGAAGCGCCGCCATCTCGAGGCGGAGCTTGGGCAGGAGCACTTTTGCCCTCCGGCGGAGCGATTCCGCCGGGGGAACTTCCCTCCTGGAGGGGGAAATCATCGTCATCATCATCACCAAAACTCTTCCATCTTGGGGAGGGAAAGCTCCATCAAAATCTTCAACAGCACCATCTCCTCTCAAACCCTAGTTCATCTCTTGTGTTCAATCTTTGTACCGAAACTATATATTGGTGCTTGTGGGTGACTAGTAGTGTTGATTACATCTTGGAGTTGATTACTATATGGTTTATTCACTGGAAGATTATATGTTCAGATCCATTCTGCTAGTTAAGACCCCTCTAATCTTGAGCATGATTACCATTGTGAGCAGTTACTTTGTTCTTGAGGTCACAGGAGAAATCTTGTTGCAAGTAATCATGTGAACTTGATATGTGTTTGATATTTTGATGGTATGTATGTTGTGATTCCCTTAGTGATGTCATGTGAACGTCGATTACATGACACTTCGCCATATTTGGGCCTAAGGGAATGCATTGTGCAGTAGTTATTAGATGATGGGTTGCGAGAGTGATAGAATCTTAAACCCTAGGTTATGCGCTATTACGTAAGGGACTGATTTGGATCCAAAAATTTATTGCTATGGTTAGAATTTATTCTTAATACTTTTCTTGTAGTTGCGGATGCTTGCGAGGGGATTAATCATAAGTAGGAGGTTTGTTCAAGTAAGAACAACACCTAAGCACCGGTCCACCTACATATCAAATCATCAAATTTGCGAACACAAATCAAACCAACATGATGAAAGTGACTACATGAAATTCCTGTGTACCCTCAAGAACGCTTTGCTTATCATAAGAGACCATTTTGGCATGTCCTTTGCCTCAAAAGTATTGGGCTACCTTGCTACACTTTTTTTACTGTTACTGTTACTTGCTCGTTACAAATTATCTTGTTACCAAACTACTCGTTACTTGTAATTTCAGTGCTTGCAGATAATACCTTGCTGAAAACCACTTGTCATTTCCTTCTGCTCCTCGTTGGGTTCGACACTCTTACTTATCGAAAGGACTATGATTGATCCCATATACTTGTGGGTCATCATTGAACAAGCTGAGAAATTATTGAATAACATATTGAAAAATTATGATGATTGGACTCTTCCAGAACCATCGCCTAAACCCACTCCGAAGAAGAGGGGTATCTTATATCTCAGTCCTGAAGATATGTAAGAGGCAAAGAAATGTATGAAAGAAAAAGGCATTAAAGCTAAAGATGTCAAAAATTTACATACTATTGAAGAAATACATGGACTTGATACACCACACCCAAGGTGGTAGAGGTAAACTCTTTAATGATATTTGATGAAAAGGACAATCCTTATAATATTCATCCTAGTCGGTGCCTTTATGAGTTTGATAACTACATTAGAAAACAAGACCACTTCAATGAAAATGTTATGAAACAATTGAAATATAACTCTGATATGATTGCTCGCTTGAGTGACTTGCTATTTATAATCTCTAATGATGTTAGAGGTGTAGGAAAACATGCCTCTATGTTTCATACTCAGTTAGATCAAGTTGCTAAATCTCAAAGAGAATTGCTTGATGAAACGAACAATAATATCAATGATCATGTTGCTAGAGTAATGACTAGAGGAGGTAGAATGACTCAGGAACCACTTTATCCTGAGGGACACCCTAAAAGAATTGAACAAGACTCTCAAAGAATTAACACTGATGCACCTAATCTTTCAAAAAAGAAAAGAGAAGAAGAAAAATGATAGGGCTTTGCATACCTCTAGTGAACCTGAAGTAGAAAATCCTCCTGAAGATAATAATGATGTTTCTATCCCTGATGCTGAAACTCAATCTGGTAATGAAAATTCATCTAGTGATAATGAAAAAGATAATGACGACGTTCATGAAGACACTCAACCAAACAATGATAAAGAACCAGATAATGATGTTGAGATAGAACCTGCTGTTGATTTTGATAACCCACAACCTAAAATTAAAAGATATGATAAAAGAGACTTTGTGGTAAGAAAACATGGTAAAGAAAGAGAACCATGGGTTCAAAAACCCAGGCCCTTTCCATCTAAATCAACTAAGAAGAAAGATGATGAAGAATTTGAACGCTTTGTTGAAATGCTTAGGCCGATATTTTTGCGCACTCGCTTGACTGATATTTTAAAGATGGCATCTTATGCAAAATACATGAAAGACATCATCTCTTACAAAAGAAAGATACCGGAAGCTGAAATCTCCACAATGCTTGCTAATTACTCTTTGAAGGATGGAGTACCTAAAAAACTTGGAGATCCGGGAATACCAACTATACCTTGCTCCATCAAAAGAAATTATGTTAAAACTGATTTGTGTGATCTAGGAGCTGGTGTTAGTGTTATGCATTTCTCTTTATATAAAAGACTTGACTTGAATAAACTCACACCTACTGAAATATCTTTGCAAATGGGTGATAAATCAACTGCCATACCTATCGGTATTTGTGAGGATGTGCCCGTTGTTGTTGCAAATGTTTCTATCTTAACTGACTTTGTTATACTTGAGATGCCCGAGGACAACAACATGTCAATTATCCTTGGTAGACCCTTTTTGAACACTACAAGGGCTGCTATTGATTGCAATAAAAGCAAGGTTACTTTTCATATCAATGTTATGAGCATACGGTGCACTTTCCAAAGAAACAATTCCAAGTGAATGCTATTAATGTTATTGAAAAATCTCCTACAATCACTATTGGAAGTTTTCAACTACCTCTACCTACTGTCAAAAAGAAATATGACATACTTATTGTTGGGTACATGCATATCCCCATTGAGGTAACTTAGTATTTTACAAAAGGTCTTTGGTTTCATGCTAATCGAAGGTGGTTGTTAATAAGACTTGATCAACCTTATTAATGGATCATCTTTGAGAGGTATGAAGTTGATGAATTTAGTAAGCACTACCTTATGTCCTTACCTTTTGTTTTCTGTTTTTCTTAGTTAAATAAAATAAAATGCCATGTTTATCCTGCTTTCTGGATTTTTCGTGCAATAAAAAATGACCCAAAAATAAAAGTGCTCAGAATGCCCGGAAAATTTAATATGATTTTTTCTGAATAGTTCTAAGTATTTAGTGCAAATAACATTAGAGGGGGGGGGGTGCATGAGGTGGGCACAACTCACCTGGGCGTGCCAGCAGACTGATATGTCTCAACGTATCTATAATTTTTGATTGTTCCATGTTGTTATATTATCATTCTTGGATGTTTTACAATCAATTTATAATCATTTTATATCATTTTTGGTACTAACCTATTGACATAGTGCCCAGTGCGAGTTGTTGCTTTCTGCATGTTTTTTACATCGCAGGAAATCAATACCAAACGGAGTCCAAACGCAGTGAAACTTTTTGTGGATTTTTTTGGACCAGAAGACATCCAGTGGGCCGGAGAAGCACCTGGGGGGTGCCCCAAGGGGGGCACAACCCACCAAGGCCCGCCTGGAGGCCCAGGCGCGCCCAGGCGGGTTGTGCCCACCTCGGTGGCCTCATGCACCGCCTCTTTGCTCTATAAATACCCCAATATTCCAGAAAACCTAGGGGAGTCGACGAAAATCAATTCCAGCCGCCACAAGTTCTAGAACCACCAGATCCAATCTAGACACCATCACGGAGGGGTTCGTCATGCCCATTGGTGCCTCTCCGATGATGCGTGTAGGGATGGAAATTTTATCCATGGGTCTGGATACCCATGGATACCTAACCTGATTGGGCAAGGGTATGGGGCGCATTTCTGCCCATGGGTCCATGGATATGGATACCCACGAATAGCCGGGTTGGGCACGGTTATAGTTTGTGCTCCATGGATATCCAATGGATACCCGTATGATATGTGGGGCCATATGCCAGTGACAGTAGAAAGAGCGAATCAATGGGAAATGGCAGGCAATATGCAACTGGTGCCATAAGCTATATGCTATAGAATCAACCTCTAGTATGTCACACATAAGGAGTGAATGATGATGAGTAAATTTGATCTTTGGGAAGGCTTCATGCTGACTTTATTATGCCCATGGAGCTCCATGGGTATGTGGGTATCCAGCGGGTTTGGGCATGGGCACAAGTTGTGCCCATAGATAATTTGGTGGATGGGCAGAGGGAAGGAAGATGGGTCATGGGTTGGATTTGGACCAGCTCCACCCGCCCCAAACCCGACCCATTGCCATCCCTAGATGCGTGAGTAGTTCTTTGTAGACCTACGGGTCCGTAGTTAGTAGCTAGATGGCTTCCTCTCTCTCTTTTGATTCTCAATACAATGGTCTCTTGGAGATCCATATGATGTAACTCTTTTTGCGGTGTGTTTGTTGGGATTCGATGAACTTTGAGTTTATGATCAGATCTATCTTTTTATCCATGAAAGTTATTTGAGTCTTCTTTGATCTCTTATATGCATGATTGCTTAAAGCCTCGTATTTCTTGTAGCGACCCGACCCGAATGGATCAAGTCTCTGTGCTCAGTTGTCATCCCTGGATTAGTAATGCTGACACCACACAGTACTTCGAAGGATTTATAACAGAGTAGCAATCACACACTTATTACATCGTTGCCCAAAAGAGGACTTATTACAATAAATATGGCTTAAGGCCATCTAATAACGATAACAGCGGAAGACTTGGAAGATAAGTGAGTCCATCAACTCCAGTGCATCCTTGAGTATAGAACCACGACCTAAGCACCTTACTTGTCGTCTGAAAAGTCTACGCAACATGAAAGTTGCAGCCAGCAGGTCAGCACATGGAATATCTTTGGCAATGTAACACATAGAGAATAATGGATGATAAGCCTGTACTACATGCATATGTGGCTGGTGGTAAAGCTCTCTGATTCTGTTTTGCATAAAGCCAGTTTTTCCCTCGCAAAGGAATAAATTTGTTTAACTATCATGGTGGTTGTTAAACATTGAGAATGGTTGACAGCATCCTCAATCCCAATTAAAAATACTCATTAAAAACCCAACAATATTAATTAGAGTAACATGTTGAGATTCACATGATATTCAAGTACTAGATACTCAAGATGTCCATAACCGGGGACACGGCTAATCATGATTAGTTTGTACACTCTGCAGAGGTTTGCGCACTTTTCCCCACAAGACTCGATCGCCTCCGTTTGGTTTCTCGCACTACATGATGTTTGAGACACGGATGACCGAGACATAGTCTTTCAGAAGCGTTTGCACCTTACGATGGGTAGACCGTACCACCTACAACCCCTACATCAGCTAGTCTACCACTGTAAGAGTTCACACGACTTAATCAACTATGCAGAGCCCATAATGGCTTGTGGCTGCACGGAAGTTACTAGTTTGAATAATCTTATGATCCTTTTGAGCACGGGTGGCGGTCCGAAGAAAACAGGCAAGTCTGATAGAAACCGGTGCCTCAATCCACCCAGATGTGTGTTTAAGTTGCCACCTTAAATAAACCATTAATTTAACAATCTCACATCTGTCATGGAATACACTCACCCAATCCACGTCTACTAGCATAGCATAGCATAATAAGCAAGCGAGAAGTAACTCCCAAGGTTTCATAAGTAAAACAGTAATAGGTACTACCTCATCTACTTCCCATCCCACAATTTAATTAGATCCTAATCATGCAAGTGTTTGAGGACTGATCTAATGCATAAAAACTGGGTAGTAGAAAAGGTATGATCAAGTGTTACTTGCCTTCTCGACGATCCATGAAACCTAGAGACTCAAGTAACAAGCGGCGCACTCCGGGTGATCTATCGCAGACAAACAACAAGCATACAATAAGTACTCATCTAATGCACAGGTAAATCTCGAATAAAAGATCTAACCAGAAAGTTCAACTTAAGAACCCTGGTTGCAAAAAGAATCGAATCTAATAAAGCAGCGAAAGTCAAGCGATTTAAAGAAAACAACTCGATTCTAGCAAGTTGAAACTAAGTCAAATTTTACAGTAGCAAAACTTTGTTTAAGTTGATTAGTCGGAACGGCGGTTTGAAACGAAACTCCAGCGCTTGAATCACCTGATTCCGATAAGCGAGCGAGAAGATAAACTAGAAAGAAAATCGGATCTGAAATCGCTATCGAAAAATAGCGGAATAAATCCGATGAGAAAGAAAACGACGAGCGGTTGAGCGAGCGGACGTTCATTAACCAAGCAAATCGGTGATCACGTTCCTTAGGACGAACGGTCCGTGACGCGCTAAACAAAACCGGAAAGAAAAACCGGCGAGAAAACCGATCTAGGGTTTTGGAAAGAAAATCAAGCGAAAAACCGATCTAGAAAACCGGGCGAAATCGGAACGGAAATCGGAAAACCGAACCGAGGAAAAGAAAGGTGACGCGCTGAGGCTAGTACCTCAAGAGGCGAGGGCTCCACAATGGCGGGCGTAGGGTGGCGGCGGCGGCGTAGGGCGGCGGCGGTGGTGGCGGCGGCGGCGAGGGGTGGCGGCGGTGGGTGGCGGCGGTGGGCGGCGGCGGCGGCACTTGGCGGCGGCGGCGGCTGCTGCTGCGGAGGAGAGGAGAGGAGAGGAGGGGTGTTGCTTTGATGTGTTAGAGGGGGGGAGGTGCTTGGGTATTTATATTGGGGAGGGGAGGGTTTTGCTTGGGGTAGGGGACAAGAAATAGACTAGGATTAGGAAACAAGAGGGAAAAGATCTAGAAACAAATATGGAATAAACGGAAATAGGACAAGAGTCCTACTAGGATTGGAAAAAGAAAGCGGCGGCGTGCGCGATGGAGTTGGCCTCCTGGCCGGCCGGCTCCTTGGCGGCTTGGGCCTTTGGCCCAAGGCGCCATGAGTTCTTTTAAGCGGTCTAGCAAGAGAAAAATAAATAAATAAAATCTAAACGAACTCCAAAATTAATAAAGTAAACTTTCCCCGACTCCTAAAAATGAGTCGAACAAAATGAACTTTAACACGGGCCAAAAATGCAAATTTTGAAAACACGCATTTTTCCCTAAGGCAAATAAACTCCGAGAAAAATCCAAAAGTTGATTTATTTATTAAATCGTCATTTTTCCTAAATTTTGGGAAAGTCATATTATTCCCTCTCTTATTTTTGATATTGGAAAAATATTTGAAGATAAAATAAATAAATCCAATGATCCTCTTTTCATAGTTTTATGAGAACTCAAATACGAAAATTTCGAAATCTCCAACTCTCTCTCCGAGGGTCCTTGAGTTGCGTGAAATTTCTAGGATCAACCAAATGCAACAAAATATGATATGCATGATGATCTAATGTATAAAATTCCAAATTGAAAATTTGGGATGTTACATTTCTTCTCCGATATTTGGGTTTTGTTTGGCCAAATTGATCTATTTATCTTGCAATGGGAAGAGGTGCTTTGTAATGGCTTCGATCTTACGGTGCTTGATCCCAATGAAAGAAAGGGAACCGATGCGCATGTATTGTTACTATTAAGGATAACAAGATGGGGTCTATTTCTACATAAATAGATCTTGTCTACAACTTGTCATCATTCTTATAGCATTACTCCATTTTACCATGAACTTAATACACTAGATGCATGCTGGATAGCGGTCGATGTGTGGAGTAATAGTAGTAGATGCAGGCAGGAGTCGGTCTACTAATCTTGGACGTGATGCCTATATAATGATCATTGCCTGGAGATCGTCATGATTATTTGAAGCTCTATCAATTGCCCAACAGTAATTCGCTTACCCACCGTTTGCTATTTTTCTCGAGAGAAGCCTACGACCCACGGGTCTCTTCTTTATTATATTTGCCTTTGCGATCTATTTATATTTGCTTTTATTTTAAGATCTATTAAACCAAAAATACAAAAATACCTTGCTGCACTTTATTTTATTTGCGATCTATTTATCCAATCTATTACAACTTTATCCCGTCCTTTCGTCAATTTCTGGCGCCGTTACCCGAAAGGGATTGACAACCCCTTTAACACGTCGGTTGCGAGTATTTGTTATTTGTGTGCAGGTGATGTTTACGTAGTGTTGCTTGGTTCTCCTACAGGTTCGATAACATTGGTCTCATCACTGAGGGAAATACCTACCGTTGCTGTGCTGTATCATCCCTTCCTGTTTGGGGAAATACCGACGTAGTTCTAGCAGACATCATAGACCCAGGCATGCCTTGGTGCGTTGTGGTCCCCACGTGCCCCCCTCGCTTATCTCTTTAGCACATGTCATCTCCTACCTCTAGAATAAAATCACCATTGCTCTCTCTCTCTCTCTCTCTCTCTCTCTCTCTCTCTCTCTCTCTCTCTCTCTCTCTCTCGTGTTCTTGCTCTCAAACCCGCGGATTTCAATCTTTTTGCTCAAAGCTCCGTTTCCAAAACTGTTTTGGGGGATTGCTACTTGGTATGTGACTCCTCCATTGCTCCAATTAGTTTTTGCTTTAGTGGTTTATATTTTGAATAATTAACTACTCTTGGGGCTGCTGTAGATGAGCTTGCATGTTGAATTTTTAGAGTTCTAAGTAGTTTGAATGCTTGATATGGCCTCTATACATCCCTATGAGTAGTTGCTATCAATCTTGTGAAGTTTTGTTAACAAAAAAATTGTGGACTAATTTTTTTTAGAATTTTGTTCATAGGAATAAGATGGGTTTCTTTAGTAAGTTTGCCTCCAAGAAAAATGCCAAGGGAGTCATTAGGGAATCATCGGACAGTGACCATACTCGGAGAAGGGCGGAGGTGTGGTCGTGCGAATGGCCGCATAACCCCTTCATGGATGGATCTGGGATTCGTCAAGAGTTCGCACAATTTGCTGCTAATGCTAGACTTACCGACTTCATCGCAGCTGAATGTGAACAATACCATCTCCTTACAAATTTCTTTGTGCAAAATTTTCATTTTCTACCTAGGAATAACCCCCCTGAGGTGCAGTTTAATCTATATGTTGAAACTCCTCAGATACCACTCATTGACTTTTGTGACATTTGCTTAATCCCTTCTGATGGGGAAATAAGAGAGCCTAGACCTGCAGAGTTGAGGACTTTTATCGTACTCTATCAGTGGGAGATGAGAGAGGGGTATCGAGTGTCACAGCCACTAGCTTGCAGTTTCCTTCTGTGCGTTATTTGCTCTATTTATCGTGAAGTGTTTACTTGCTAGAGAGAAGCCCGGTGCACTTAGTGCCCCCGATTTCGCTGTCTTACACCGTGCACTATACAACGATAACTCCTTTAGCCTAGGGGCTATTATTGCACGCCGTTTGCACCTTAACAGGACCAAGGGAAAATCCATGGTGGTATTTATGCTACTAGCTTAGCGAGTCATTTTAATGTTCAGATACGCCAACATGATCATCGTTTCCCTAAGGTTTACCTAGATTGCCAGGCTATGTCAGCATGTCAGTTTATTGATGCCGAGGACACTATTAGCAATGTTCCTTACAACCTGGTTTTCAATGTGAACACCCATGATATTATTCCGTTGCCTACACCTTCTTTGTTTGATTCTATTGCCAGGGGCGGATACAGGATCATGCCAGCCGACATCACTGCCTACCGAAACGCTCCGGCGATGGCAGAGGAGGAGCCTCAGGAGCGGGATGCTCAGGTGCCTGCTCCACAACACTTTGAGATGGGGCCGGATGGCTACTACAGATGGTGATTACCAAGCTAGGCCAAAAGCCTAAGCTTGGGGAGTACGTATTTCCACCGACACTACATTCATGTTCACACATTTCATTCCATTTGTCGGTGTTCACACTTTTTCATTGTATTATCCATGCTAGATTTATTTTCTCGCTTTCTTCTTGTGTGTTTGAAAAACTTTGAGAAAATCCAAAAAATATATTTCTTGCTTCTTTTCAGTTTTTTTTTAATTTAGTTAGTTGTAGTATTAAAAGAAAACCCAAAAAGATTTCCTTGTTCTTCTTTTTGCTTGTTGGGAGATTTTCCATGTAAATAGCTCGTTTTTGTTTTCCTTTCTTCAATTTCGCTTTCTTCAAGAAAAACTAAAAACTCCAAAAATATTTCAGTGTGTTTCTCTGAAATTCTTTTCTTTTTATTAAGTCATACCAAGGAGAAGATCACGATGAAAATGTTGAGTGGCTCTCATATGCATTATTGTTGATCTAACAAAGAGCCCATATTACCTTGTCTTCTCCTCTTGAATAAAATGTTTGCAGATTCCAGCTTAGTCCACGACACTCTTGCACTATTATTATTTTATATCATTCAATCGTGCAAGTGAAAGGCACTAATGACGATATTTGATGAACTGGATGTGGCAGAGAGAAACGGGTATGAATTCAACTTGTTCTGTTTCTGTAAATATGTTTAACCCAGTATCCATGATTCAGCCTATAATGATCAAACATGTTTGCAATGACAATTAGAGATTATAGTTTCTCATGCCATGCTTAAGTATATAGGAGTGGATAATGATTTATCTTTGATGTCAACATTGAGTTAAAATGATTGTTATGTGGTAAGATGATATGGTATCCTCCTCTGAATGTTTCAAGCGGCTTGACTTGGCACATGTTTATGCATGTACTCGAATTCAACATAGCCTCTATAATATTTATGTTCATGGTGTCCATATCCTACTCATGCTAGTATCCAATGTTCATTATTCATAATGCATGTTCATGACCATTTTTGCTCTCTAGCTGGCCGCTTCTCAACCTTTTTGCTAGCCTTCGCCTGTACAAAGCAGGAATACTGCTTGTGCATCAAAATCCTAAAACCCAAGTTATTCCAGATGAGTTCACCATATCTACCTATATGCGGTATTACCCTGCTGTTCTAAGTAAATTTGCATGTGCCACCTCTAAAAACTTCAAAAAAACATTTGTTTTTGTGTGCCTGGATTGTTCATAGAGCGACAGGGAGTAGTTAGTATCTTCCATGCTAAGCGGGTTATTCTCATGATGAGTGTTTATTCACTTGTCTTTACACGAGAGGGGCGGTAATAGGGATTCCCAGTCCCGAATTCAAAAGTCGCAAATAATTGAACAAAACTCCCCCATGACTCATGTTGGTATGGACGATACCCGTGGATTCGGCTAGCCGTGGAGTGTGTTTATTGGTGGAAGGGGAGTAAACCTTTACTTTTATCACTTGGTAACCACCACTAATGTGTTTAGGATGGAAGACTTTCGGTCGTGACGTAAACATAAAGGGTGTATTTCTCAAAATTTCATTTATCACTATTTTAAAAAGTTGAGCTCTGGCACCTCTGCAAATCCATGCTTCCCTCTACGAAGGGACTATCGAGATACCATTGTTGTCATATTATATCATGATTGTTTTGACAAAGTGTTAGCATTTGAGATATCTTATTATTGCTTGCTAGTTGATTATGTCATTGATATGAGTTAATATAATTTTTAAGAGTTATTGTTGACATGGTTAGTCATGATCTTTGCTGAAAACCTGGGTGCTACTTAAGCTTATTTATGTAAACAAGAGCAAAAGAGTTTGTAATTTTTTTTCTTTTTCACTTTCAGTTTATCAACTGAATTGCTTGAGGACAGCAAAGGTTTAAGCTTGTGGGAGTTGATAGGTCTCCATCGTATCTACTTTTCCTAACACTTTTCCTCTTGTTTTGGACTCTAATTTGCATGATTTGAATAAAACTAACCCGGACTGACTTTGTTTTCAGCAGAACTACCATGGTGTTGTTTTTGTGCATAAATAAAAGTTCTCGGATTTGAACAAAACTTTTTGGAGAATTATTTCAAAATAAAAGAAAAATATTGGAGCCGAGAACCACCAGAAGAGGCCCCTGGGTGAGCACAACCCCTGGGGCGCGCCCTCTCCAGGCGCGCCCAGGTGGGTTGTGCCCACCTCGTGGCCCCACAGACCCTGATCCCGACTCCATAAATACCTATTTTTCCTGAAAAAAATCAGGGAGGACGAATTTTCTCGTTTCATGAGACGGAGCCGCCACCACCTCATGTTCTTCATCGGGAGGCAAGATTTGGAGTCCGTTTGGGGCTCCGGAGAGGTGGATCTTCGATCTTCGTCATCACCAACCCTCCTTCATCGCCAATTCCATGATGCTCCCCACTGGGAGTGAGTAATTCCTTCGTAGGCTCGCTGGTCAGTGAGGAGTTGGATGAGATTCATCATGTAATCGAGTTAGTTTTGTTAGGGCTTGATCCCTAGTATCCATTATGTTCTGAGATACATGTTGTTATGACTTTGCCATGCTTAATGCTTGTCACTTTGGGCCCAAGTGCCATGATTGCAGATCTGGACCGTTTATGTTATCACCATTATATCTATGTTTTAGATCCGATCTTAAAAGTCATATTCACCTATTACGTGTTATGATCCGTAAACCCCAGAGTGACAATAGTCGAGATACTTTTCGGCGATGACCGTTGATACGTCTCCAATGTATCTATAATTTTTTATTGTTCCATACTATTATATTATGTGTTTTGGATGTTTTATATGCATTAATATGCTATTTTATACTCCCTCCGTTCCTAAATATAGGGTGTATAGTTTTTCGCACGGAAATTAAAGAATGCATGTGGAGGGAAAATTTCACAAGTTTTGGGCGAGATTCCACCTAACTAATTGTTATGAGAAAATAGAGGAGCTTGCCCGATATAAGAAAATGTAATCAAAACCCAAAAATAATTATCCAAATGAGTGGTGCAATGCAATACACCTTATATTTTAGAATTTTTCTCAAAAATCTATACACCTTATATCAAGGAACGGAGGGAGTATTATTTTCGGGACTAACCTATTAACCTAGAGCCCAGTGCCAGTTCCTGTTTTTTCCCTGTTTTTGATTTTCGCAGAAAAGCAATTCCAAACGGAATAAAACCTTCGCGATGATTTTTCTTGGACCAGAAGACAACCAGGAGACTTTGAGATGAAGTCGGAGGAGCCACGAGGCAGCCACAATGACGGAGGGCACGCTCAGGGGGGTAGGGCACGCCCCACCCTTGTGGGCCCCTCATGCACCTCCTGACCTAATTCTTTCGCCTATATATTCCCAAATATCCCCGAACCAACAGAGGCATCCACAAAAACACTTTTCCACCGCCGCAACCTTCTGTACCCGCTAGATCCCATCTAGGGACCTTTTCCGGCACTCTGCCGGAGGGGGATTCGATCACGGAGGGCTTCTAGATCAACTCTATTGCCCTTCCAATGAAGCGTGAGTAGTTTACCACAGACCTACGGGTCCATAGCTAGTAGCTAGATGGCTTCTTCTCTCTCTTTGATTCTCTATACCATGTTCTCCTCGATGTTCTTGGAGATCTATTCGATGTAATACTTTTTTGCAGTCTGTTTGTCGAGATCCGATGAATTATGGATTTATGATCAACTTATCTATGAATATTATTTGAATCTTCTCTGAATTCTTTTATAGTTGATTTGATATCTTTATAATTCTCTTCGAAATATCGGTTTGGTTTGGCCAACTAGGTTGGTTTTTCTTGCAATGGGAGAAGTGCTTAGCTTTGGGTTCAATCTTGCGGTGTCCTTTCCCAGTGACAGTAGGGGCTGCAAGGCATGTATTATATTGTTGCCATCGAGGATAAAAAGATGGGGTTTTCATCATATTGCTTGAGTTAATTCCTCTACATCACGTCATCTTACTAAATGCATTACTCCGTTCTTTATGAACTTAATACTCTAGATGCATGTTGGATAGCTGTCGATGTGTGGAGTAATAGTAGTAAATGCAGAATCGTTTCGGTCTACTTGACACGGACGTGATGCCTATATTCATGATCATTGCCTAAGATATCATCATAACTTTGTGCTTTTCCATCAATTGCTCGCCAGTAATTTGTTCACCCACCGTATTATTTTCTATCTTGAGGGAAGCCTCTAGTGAAACCTAAGGCCCCCGGGTTTATTTTCCATCATATAAGTTTCTATTTTCCATCATATAAGTTTCCGATCTACTATTTTGCAATCTTTTACATTCCGATCTATAAACCAAAAATACCAAAAATATTTACTTTATCGTTTATCTATCTCTATCAGATCTCACTTTTGCAAGTAACCGTGAAGGGATTGACAACCCCTTTATCACGTTGGGTGCAAGTTGTTTGATTGTTTGTGCAGGTATTCGGTGATTTGTGCATTGTCTCCTACTGGATTGATACCTTGGTTCTCAAACTGAGGGAAATACATATCTCTACTTTGCTGCATCACCCTTCCTCTTAAAGGGAAAAACAAACGCAAGCTCAAGAAGTAGCAACCGTAGTTTGAGGAGTTCATGTATTCACTGCGTGCTAATTATGGAAAGGAGGCCTTAATATCCCTTAGTTTGTTCCGGTTCTCTATTAAAAGGAGGCCTTAATATCCCTTAGTTTCCATATGGACCCCGCTGCCACGGGAGGGTAGGACAAAAGATGCCATGCAAGTTCTTTCCATAAGCACGTATGCCTATTTATGGAATACATGCCTACATTATATCTATGAGCTGGCACTAGTTTTGTATCACCCTAGGTTATGACTGTTATATGATGAATATCATCCAACGAATCCACCGATCCAATGCCTACGAATTTCCTACATATTGATCTTGCTAAGTTACTACTACTACTGTTACTGTTACATTTGCTACAATACAAATAATTGGTATCACTGTTACCGTTACTATTGCTGCTGCTACTATCATCAAAACTATCATATTATTGTGCTACTAATCACTTTGCTGTAGATAATTAATCTCCAGGTGTGGTTGAATTGAAAATTCATGTCTACTACACAAATTGTTCTTGTAGACTCGTGTTGGGCCTCCAAGCGCAGAGTTTTGTTGGACAGTAGCAATTTTCCCTCAAGTGGATGACCTAAGGTTTATCAATCAATGGGAGGAGCTGAAGATGGTTGAGGGAGTCCTGGACTGGGGGGTGTCCGGATAGCCGAACTATCATCACGGCCGGACTCCAAGACTATGAAGATACAAGATTGAAGACTCCGTCCCGTGTCCGGATGGGACTTTCCTTGGCGTGGAAGGCAAGCTTGGCGATACGGATATGTAGATCTCCTACCATTGTAACCGACTCTGTGTAACCCTAACCTATCCGGTGTCTATATAAACCGGAGGGTTTTAGTCCGTAGGACGAACAACAATCATACCATAGGCTAGCTTCTAGGGTTTAGCCTCTCGATCTCGTGGTAGATCTACTCTTGTACTACCCATATCATCAATATTAATCAAGCAGGAGTAGGGTATTACCTCCATCGAGAGGGCCGAACCAGGTAAAACATCGTATCCCTTGTCTCCTGTTACCATCCGCTTAGGCGCACAGTTCGGGACCCCCTACCGAGATCCGCTGGTTTTGACATCGACATTGGTGCTTTCATTGAGAGTTCCTCCGTGTCGTCACCTATAGGCCCGATGGCTCCTTGATCATCAACAACCACGCGGTCCGTGGTGAGACTTTTCTCCCGGACAGATCTTCGATTCGGCTGCTTTGCTGCGGGCAATAAGCTGGCCATCCGGAGCAGATCGAAGCTTCGCCCCGCCATCAGTCAGATTTGAAGTTTGAACTATACGGCCGATGTCGCAGAGACTTGATCTTCGACGGATTTGAGCGCAGCCGAAGCGTGCCGCCTTGTCTCGATGGGCATGATCTAGCTCTGCAGCGAGCGGTGCCACGAGGTCGCACAAAGCATCCACTCCGACCCTTAATCCGGGCTGGATTCCCGATCGAGGGCAGTGGTTGGACACCGCCTCGGGGCTATGATCTCTCGGCGATTGAGCCGAGCTCCATCTCATCCTTTGTGAAGACCTTGACTCTGTGGTGCGGACTCCTCTCCGGACCGAACCCTCCATACCGCTAATCGAATCCGATTGGGCGCCGGTCATGGAGTTCACTGCCGCGGACATCTTTCAGCACTCGCCCTTTGGCGACATCCTGAATTCACTAAAGTCTCTCTCCTTATCCGGAGAGCCCTCGCCGGACTATGGACAGGAAGGTTGGGATACAGACGACGAAGAAATTCAACGCCCACCCACCACCCACTTTGTAGCCACTGTCGATGATTTAACAGACATGCTCGACTTCGACTCCGAAGACATCGACGGTGTGGACGACGATGCCGGAGACGACCAAGACCCAGCACCTACAGGACACTGGAAGGTCACCTCGTCATACGACATATACATGGTGGATATCCTAAAAGATGGGAACGGCGATGGAACAACGGAGGATGACCCTCAAAAAGCAACCGAGCGCCGGCGTCGTGGCGCCGCTCTAAATCCCGCCACAAAGCAAAATGGTGATTCCGCACGGAGATAATAACACCCGGACGGTGCGAAGACAACCCCTCCAAAGCAGGACTCAAGCGAGGAGGAGGAGAAGCAAGTCTGCACGATAGTGCGACAGAAAGAGAGGTCGAGGACGATAATTATGCGCCTCCCTCCGAAGATGAGGCAAGCCTCGACGATGATGAATTTGTTGTGCCTGAGGATCCCCCCGAACAGGAGCGTTTCAAACGCAGGCTTATAGCCACGACAAGCAGCCTCAAGAAAAAGCAGCAACAGGTTAGAGCTGACTAAGACCTGCTAGGTCGACAGATGGATCAAGTCCTTGCAGCCAAGAGTATGATCTCGAACGCCCTCCGAAGCTACCCCAAACGCAGGCCGTTGCCTCGATCAGAGGAGGAAGCACCCGATCACCGGCCAAGACGACATGGCAGACCGGCCACCCGTGGGTCATGACAGAGAAGCCTCTCGGCCCTCCGCTCAAGCCACACCCAGCGCCGCTCAAAAAGTACCAAGGCACGGAAAAGCGCTACGGACTTGCGAGATATATTGGAGGATAAGGCAAAACATACAAGATCGATCTACGGATCGCGTGGCCCAACAACGCGGGATGATTACCGTCGCGCGGATACAACAAACCCGGCCGGGCCGAACACGATGAACAAAGCTCATATGAGCTACGCCGTGATATAGCCCAATCTGAGGCGCCAAGACACCCACTATGCTTCACGGATGAAGTAATGGATCATCAAATCGCCGAGGGCTTCAAACCCGTAAACATCGAATCATACGATGGTACCACAGATCCTGCGGTCTGGATCGAGGACTATCTCCTGAATATCCACATGGCCCGCGGTGATGATCTACATGCCATCAAATACCTCCCACTCAAGCTTAAAGGACCAGCTCGGCATTGGCTCAACAGCTTGCCAACAGAATCAATTGGTTGTTGGGAGGACCTGGAAGCCGCATTCCTTGATAACTTCCAGGGCACATATGTGCGACCACCAGACACCGACGACCTTAGCCATATAATTCAGCAGCCAGAAGAATCGGCCAGACAATTCTAGACACGGTTCCTAACAAAGAAAAATCAAATCGTTGACTGTCCGCATGCAGAGGCCCTTGCAGCCTTCAAACATAACATCCGCGACGAATGGCTTGCCCGGCACCTAGGATAGGAAAGCCGAAATCCATGGAAGCCCTCACAACACTCATAACCCGCTTTTGTGCGGGAGAGGACAGCTGGCTAGCTCGAAGCAACAACTTGGCCAAACACCCTGATAGTCCGGATACCAAGGACAGCAATGGCAGGTCGTGTCGCAACAAGAACAAGCGCCGCATTAACGGCGATAATGCTGAAGATACGGCCGTCAATGCCGGATTCAAAGGCTCTAAACCTGGTCAGCGGAAGATGCCATTCAAAAGAAATACCCAGGGCCCGTCCAACTTGGACCGAATACTCAATCGCTTGTGCGGATACATGGCACCCCGAAAACCAGCCAATCACACCAACAGGGATTGTTGGGTGTTCAAGCAAGCGAGCAAGTTAAGTGCGAACTCAAAGTGACAAGGGCTGCATAGCGATGACGAGGAAGAGCCCCGGCCACCGAACAATAGAGGACATAAGGGTTTTCCCACACAAGTGCGGACGGTGAACATGATATACGCAACCCATATACCCAAAAGGGAGCGAGCGTGCACTAAGGGACGTATATGCGATGGAGCCATCGCCCTAAGTTCAACCCATGGTCTTCCTGCCCGATCACCTTCGATCGAAGGACCACCCACTAGCATCCGCCACGGCGGTTTCGCCGCATTGGTTCTTGACCCAATTATTGACGGATTTCACCTCACCAGAGTCCTGATGGATGGCGGTAGCAGCCTGAACCTGCTTTATCAAGATACAGTGCGCAAAATGGGCATAAACCCTCAAGGATTAAACCTACAAAGACGACCTTTAAAGGCGTCATACCGGTGTAGAGGCCAATTGTACAGGCTCGTTACACTCGGTGGTCTTGGATCCCGGATAACTTCCGGGCGAAGAGTTAATCTTCGACATCGTCCCGTCCGCAGCGGCTATCATGCTTTGCTCGGACGAACCGCACGGTAAATTTCAATGTGGTGCTGCACCACGCATACCTCAAGCTCAAGATGCCAGGCCCTCGAGGAGTAATCATGGTCAATGGAAACACCGAACGCCTCTCCGAACGAAGGAGCACACGGCGGCCCTCGCGGCGGAGGCGCAGCAGTTTCACAGCAATTCTCGAGTCCGCCACTAAGCGTCCGGACACGGTCAAGCGCGCCCGGAGTAACCTACAGCAAGACCGCCTGGCACGATTCAAGAACGCGAGTAATCCGCCCCAACCCGGCCCTCGCGAAATTGCGAAGCGATTACTACGCGTACATAACTACGCCCGTGATACCATGGGCATAAGGGAGGGGCACGACCACAAAGACGCCCGGAATGCGGCTCAACCGCACTGTGGGCCCCGATTGTGTCATTCTTTTTCTTTTTTTCTGTTCTTCCTTTTTCTTACTTTCAGGACTCTGTTTTCCAGAAGTATTGTCCGGCACTAGAATCGCCGAACTCACGATGCAACAGCTAGGGAAGCAGAAAGCCACGTAGAGTGTTCAGGTGGTCTCTATTACGAGCATTATACCTGTTTTACATACCATCCCGCAGCTTACCCCTGGAGGGGGACATGTTAGATAGTCCCATCCCTTGCTTATCGCACTATTTGTATCGTTCTGCTTTCATTGCAGTACCTTTTTGAATAAACAATACATAGGTTTTGCCTATTATTGCACTCTTTTCTTTATCTATATATATGTTCATTTCATGACATTATGCACCCGTACACTTTGGTACGGCCAATACACCAGGGGCTTAAGTACCCCAAAATTATGGTGTGATAAGTCCGAACACTTTCACAAGTGCGGCACCCCGAACTTATAGCATTATACGAATCGGCTCCGAATCATGTCTTGGGTCAATAGTTGGGTTTGCCCGGCCCGTGTTTTGGTACCTTACGTTCCGTTATATCGCCTAAGGTAGCATCGGAGAACCATGCGATTGTGCCCCAGCTTGAGCTGGGTCGAGCACCTCGAGGAGAAAGCTAAAACTGACCGTCATGATAGGGCGAGAGCCGGTCGCTGTTCGAGAGGTTTTTGGGTCCCTAAAGACTTATGCCGCTTAGAGCGAGGAACCGGTATTGTCCGCCAAGGCATGGATAGCGCCTCAACTCGGTCTTCCGAACACTAGGGGCTTCACCAAATTTAAAATTATAGAATTCTATGGCTAAGTGAGAGTGTTCAAGCATCATAAGTCCGGTTGCCTTGTTCGCTATGCTGAGCGCCTCCTAGATGGACCCAAGAATGGGAACAAGAGTGCTCAAGTTTATCCCGAACACCCCAAAGACTCGTGGCATGGGGGCTGAAGCCAACGACTTGCCATCTCTCAAATTTGATAAACGGCCGCATGAAGGTAATATTTTAAATTAACAAGTGTTGCTTAGCGATATGAACAAGTTTTCAGCGTCTGGGATAACAAATGCGAGTCTATTCAAAATTACATCTTTGGAGCACTCATCCGCTATTCAAGGGCACCCTTTAGGAGGCCCTCATAGTACATTTCGGGCGTGCGGTGCTCCTTGCCCTTCGGTGGCCCGTCCGTCACAAGCTTCTCCGCATCCAGCTTGCCCCAGTGCACTTTAGCACAGGCAAGGGCCCGACGGACACCTTCAATGCAGATGGAGCGCTTGATGACTTCAATCCGTGGATAGGCGTCCACCAGCCGTCGCACTAGCCCAAAGTAGCTCCCAAGCATGGCTTCCAATGGCCACAGCCGAACTATGAGGCCCTTCATGGTCTGTTTGGCGACCTTGTGGAGCTCGACCAGCTGCTTCAGCTGGTCGCTTAGGGGCACCGGATGTTCGACCTTAGCATATTGAGACCAGAACACCTTCTCCGTTGAGCTCCCCTCCTTGGCGCGGTAGAATGCGGCAGCATCAGACACACTACGGGGCAGATCTGCGAATGCTCCTGGAGAGCTCTGAATCCGGGTAAGTAATAGGTAATTCACTTTCACATGCTTGCTTTGCATAAACAATGCCTTACCCGCCGCTATCTTCTTTAGCGATTCAATTTCTTGGAGGGCTTTGTGGGCCTCGGCCTTAGCAGCTTTGGCACTCTCAAGAGCCGAAGCAAGCTCGGACTCTCGGGTCTTCGAGTCACGCTCCAAACCCTCGTGTTTTTCCACGAGAGCCTGGAGCTCTTGCCGCACCTCCGCCAGCTGCGCATCCCCCTTCTCTCACTCGGTGCGCTCCGTGGCCGCTTTGCTTTCGGCCACGGACACCGCTTCCTTCAGGGTCGCCACCTCGTTCGTGGCCCCTGTAGTACCCAAGTTATTCCTGTTATTTTTTGCAACCAAAACCTTTTCTATAGGGTATTTCTTTAATAAGGTATTACTTACCTTCCTTGTCCTCGAGCTGCTTCTTGGCAAGGCCGAGCTCGTTCTCGGACCGCTCGAGGCTCTGCTTCAATGCAGCGACCTCCGATCAAGGCGGTAGAGGTCAGCAGCAGAGCCTGCATTCCCATATTGACATACTTATGTTAGACTCCACAGATATCTTTTTAGATCCTTAGTCCGGCTTTTCTTTCGAACACCGAACTAAGCATCGGGGCTACTGTATGCATGCGGTAATATTTTTACATATTCTATACTTACCTCAAAGCCTGTTAGAAGGCTGGTACAGCTTCGGTCAGCCCGCTCTTGGCGGATCGAATCTGTCCGGATCACCGCACTCATAACAAGGCGGTGCTCCTCCTCGATGGAAGCGCTGTTAAGCGCCCAAGAAGCTATCCGGTGCCTCCGGTTGTACTGAGAGGACACGGCGTCTTACCCTTCTTGCGAAGGACCGCTTGCGGACTCGGAACCGCTGAAGGTTCCGGCATGGAGTCCGGACGAGGGTCGGGCTTAGAGCCCCTGGGGGTCTCGCCCCCCATGCGCCTGGAGTCCGGGAGGTTGCTTTGCGGCGCCTCCTGTGCCACCTCCTCTTGACCGAGCCCCCCTTGGGGCCCCACCGCGGCGTCGTCCACAGCGTGAGGAGAGGAGGCGGCCGGAAGTGAAGCACTCTCCATTTCCGACGAACTCAGGGACCCGCTCGATGAAGCGGCGAACTCGCCCTTGGGCGGGCTGCATGATTGTTCAGCATTAGAGAACACTATGCAATGATAAAAAAGCCATGGGTATCCGGACACTTACGATCTCGCCAGGGGCTTGGCCCTCGTTGGCCAATCCTCCTCGTCGTTGTCAACGTTGGTGGAGAAGTCTGGAGGAAGGGTTCTTCCCTTCTTGACCCTTGGCCTCCCGGTTAGGCGGCCTTCCTTTTCTCTCCTCCCGGCGGGGAGAGGCTTATTTTCTTCCTCCTCGTCCTCGGAGAAGATTCCGCTCAGAATCGACAACACCAGCGTCAGGGAGCTCCTTCGAGTTCCCGTTGCCTCCTTCTTGGCCTTCTTCTCCGCACCACATGAGGTACCGGAGCCAGCAGCCCCGCTAATCGGGCGTCCGCTGGTCTTCGGCAAAGGAGCCGGACAGCTAACCTGTCCGGACGTCTTCAGCCAGTCCTGTTAAAGGTTAGGGAGTTTTAGATCCCACATAGAGTCAAACTATGAAAAAAGACTCCCATAAAGGGTAAAATAACTCACCTTGCTGGCTTGACGCTGCGAGCTGAATCCGCGATCTTCGGTAGCGGATGTGGGAGCCTCGGCGCCCTTGAACAGCACCTTCCAGGCATCTTCGTACGTAGTGTCGAAGAGCCTTGTCAGAGTGGGGTGTTGTGCCGGATCAAACTCCCACAATTTGAAGCCCCGTTGTTGGCATGGGAGAATCCGGCGGATGAGCATCACCTGGATTATGTTGACAAGCCTGAGATTCTTGTCCCCCAGGTTTCTGACGCATGTTTGGAGTCCGGATAGCTCGTCCGAATTCCCTCACGTCAGGCCCGTCTCTTTCCATGACGAGAGCCGTGTGGGGAAGCCAGATCTGAATTCGGGGGCCGCCACCCATTTGGGGTCGCGTGGCTCGGTGATGTAGAACCACCCCGATTGCCACCCCTTTATTGTCTCCACAAAGGAGCCCTCGAGCCATAGGACTTTGGCCATCTTGCCAACCATGGCGCCCAAGACTCCGCTGACGGCCGCCCACAACCTTCGGCCTGACATTGAAGGTCTTCACCATAGGTCAAGTGGGGCTGGATGCGAGGAAGGCCTCGCATACCCACGATAAACGCCGAGATGTTGAGGATGAAATTCGGGGCCAGGTCATGGAAGTCCAGGCCGTAGTAGAACATGAGCCCCCGGACAAATGGGTGAAGTGGAAAACCTAGTCCGCGGAGGAAGTGGGGGAGAAACACCACCCTCTCATGGGGCCTGGGGGTTGGAATGAGTTGCCCCACGTCGGGCAGCCTGTGCGCGATGTTGCTGAACAAGTATCCGGCCTCCCGCAGTCTTGTGATGTGCCCCTCCGTGACGGAGGAAGCCATCCACCTGCCTCCCGCTCCGGACATGGTTGGAGAAGGTTGAGGTGGGATGTGCGGACTTGGGCGCTGGAGCTTGAGTGCGCAAGAATGGATGAGCAAAGGAGGAAGAAGGTGTAGGTGAAAAGGTGGATCCCTATCCCCTTATATGGACGAACGAAGTTATGCGTCCCCCACCAGCCTGGTAAAACTCGCTTATCTCCCAAGCGCCGTAATCAATGGCGCGGATGGGTTACCCACGTCCGTATTGATGAGAATCCCGGAATAAGGGGGCACGATCTATGCTTTGATAAGACGTGCCAATGAAATCGCCTCGCTAAACGCGCTGAGGTGGAACAGCAAAAAACAATTCATATAAAGACCTGGCCGCGGTGTGATGTCACGCCGCGGAATACGTCAGCAGATCTGTGCAAAAGTTATTCTACTCTCTCTACGGTGGTATGTGGAACTTATTTTGAAGAGCCGGGCACTATCCTAGTGTTCAAAACCTTCTATGAAGTATTCGGAGGAGGAACCCGCCTTGCAATGCCGAAGACAATATGCGCGCCGGACTCGTCGTCATTGAAGCCTAGTTCAGGGCTCTTGAGGAGTCCTAGATCGGGGTGTCCGGATAGCGAACTATCATCACGGCCGGACTCCAAGACTATGAAGATACAAGATTGAAGACTTCGTCCCGTGTCCGGATGGGACTTTCCTTGGCGTGGAAGGCAAGCTTGGCGATACGGATATGTAGATCTCCTACATTGTAACCGACTCTGTGTAACCCTAACCTATTCGGTGTCTATATAAACCAGAGGATTTTATTCCGTAGGACAAACAACAATCATACCATAGGCTAGCTTCTAGGGTTTAGCCTCTATGATCTCGTGGTAGATCTACTCTTGTACTACCCATATCATCAATATTAATCAAGCAGGAGTAGGGTATTACCTCCATCGAGAGGGCCCGGACCTGGGTAAAAACATCGTGTCCCTTGTCTCCTGTTACCATCCGCCTAGACGCACAGTTCGGGACCCCCTACCCGAGATCCGCCGGTTTTGACACCGACAATGGTCTCTAACAAAATGTCTCTTTTTTCCCCAACACACCAAATACGATGGTAAAATGTATAGGTGCACTAGTTCGGCGAAGAGATGGTGATACAAGTGTAGTAATGATAGTGGATACAATAAAAAATAGCAAGGTAGCGACTAACAAAAGTGAGCACAAATGGTATTGCAATGCTTGAAAATGAGGCCTAGGGTCCGTACTTTCGCTAGTGCCATCTCTCAACAATGCTAATATAATTGGATCATATAACCATCCCTCACGTGCGATGAATAATCACTCCAAAGTTCTTATCTAGTGGAGAACATGAGAAGAAATTGTTTGTAGGGTACAAAACCACCTCAAATCTATTCTTTCCGATCAATCTATATTAGAGTTCGTACTAAAATAACACCAAGATATTCTTTCCGATCGATCTAACCAAGAGTTCATACTAAAATAACACCATATCATACACATCAACCAACTCTAATGTCACCTAGATACTCCAATGTCACCACGAGTATCCGTGAGTTGATTATACGATATGCATCAAACAATTTCAGATTCATAATACTCAATCCAACACAAAGAACCTCATAGAGTTCCCAAAGATTTCTACCGGAGAGATAAATACGAGAACGTGCATCAACCCCTATGCATAAATTACTCTAATGTCACCTCGGGAATCCGCGAGCTGAGTGCGAAAACATATATCAAGTGATCAATATAATACCCCATTGTCACCACGGGTATTCATATGCAAGACATATATCAAGTGCTCTCAAATCCATAAAAGTATTCAATCCAATAAAATAAATTCTCAAAGGGAAAAATCAATTCACAACAACATAAAGAGGGGAAAACACCATATGATCCGACTATATTAACAATGCCCGCGATACATCAAGATCGTGACATCTTAAGAACACGAGAGAGAGAGAGAGAGAGAGAGAGAGAGAGAGAGATAGATATTAAACACATAGCTACTGGTACAAACCCTCAGCCCCGAGGGTGGACTACTCCCTCCTCATCATGGAGACCATAGGGATGATGAAGATGGCCTCCGGTGATGATTTACCCCTCCGACGGAATGCCGTAACGGAGTCTAGATTGTTTTTTCGTGGCTACAAAGGCTTGCGGCGGTGGAACTTCTGATCTATTAACTACCCTAGGGTTTTTGGAATATCTCGGAATTTATAGGGCGAAGCGGCAGTGCGGGAGGCCACCGAGGTGGGCACAACCCACCTGGGCACGCCTGGGCCTCCAAGCGCGCCCTGGTGGGTTGTGCCCCCCTCGGGTCTCCCCTCTAGCAGTTGTTTTGCCCGCTAGATGTCTTCTGGTCCAAGAAATACCTCCAAAAAAGTTTCTCTATGTTTGGACACCGTTTGGTATTGATTTTCTGTGAAGTAAAAAACAAGCAAAAAACAGCAACTCGTGTTGGGCACTATGTCAATAGGTTAGTCCCAAAAAATGATATAAAGTTTCTATAAAATGATTGGAAAACATCCAAGAATGATAATATAACAGCATGAATATTTCATAAATTATAGATATGTTGGAGACGTATCAGCATCCCCAAGCTTAATTCCTACTCGTCCTCGAGTAGGTAAATGATAAAAGAAATAATTTATGAAGTGTGAATGCTAGCAAAGTGCATAAGTTTAATCAATGATAATTTCAAACACTTTTCCTAGCATTATAATAGCAACTCTTTCTCATAAAACTCATCATGTTAAAGTAGCAACCAATTCACATGTTAAGGTTCAAACAATGAATTCTCAAGAAACTCAACAACCTGTATTCTTAGTCACCAAAACATTGCAATTCAACTTATTCAATAGAATCTAAGTAAGAGCTCCACATACTCAATCGTCATATAGTATTCCATGATTGCTAGTACTCAAAGCATATTCTTAGAACAAATGGCATCCACTGAACATAGATAAATATAGGGGCTTAATGTTTGACCTCCCAACTCATTTATCATAGAGATAATTGTCAATAATAATAAATCATGATCAAATATATTTGACTGGTCATATGTGCCTAAATCTTTCCCCACCACATGATGCTTGCCAACTAGAGAATAATTGAGGTTGAAATGAGAATGCATTCTATTGACTCTTGCATAAAAGTAAATACTGAAAAGTAAAAGATAGGCCCTTCGCAGAGGGAAGCATAGGTTGTCATGCACTTTATATTTGGATGCCCAAGCTCTTAATGCAGAGGAACGTCACATTATATTGCCCCTTATGATAGCAACCTTTATTATGCAGTTTGTCGCTTTTATTACTTTGCCATCACAAGTTCGTACATCGCTCAATTTTCCCTTACAATAAAAGATCAAACATATTTAGGAGCAATTTTTATTGCTTTATGCACCGATGACAACTTACTTGAAGGATCTTATTCAATCCATAGGTAGGTATGGTGGACACTCATGGCAAGAAACTAGGTTTTATGGTTTTTGGATGTACAAGTAGTATCTCTACTTAGTACGAAAATTTTGGCTAGCAAAAGATCCTAGGCAAACACCACATGTTGGAGGATCCATGACAATATAACTTCTATGCAAATATACACAACCATAACTCATTACGGTTTCTTCCTTGTCCAACTTCAACTAATTTGCTCAAGTTTTAAAATAATTAATGGCTATTCACAATCATAGAAGATGTCCAAGACAATATATTTGTACGTGAAAGTTCTCTTCCTTATACTAATCATTCATGAATTGCTTGTATGAGATTAATATTGTGATTGTCAAGCTTCAAAATATTTCACTTTCTAAACCCAATGTGAAGCTACTAATAGGCATGATATGAACATATAATTTTAACTTCATGATATTCAATTCATTCAACAATTTACTCATAGTATATAAGTGAAGCACAAGAGTAAATGACAAACTACCCCAAAAAGATATAAGTGAAGATCAAGCGAGTAGTTAAGTAAATGGGTAGCCATTTGAGGTCTCTCTCTTATTTAAAACTTTCAGATCTAAGTATTTTATTAAAACAGCAAGAAAAACAAAACAAAATGACATTCCAAGAATAGCACATCTCATGTGAAGAAGCAAAAACTTAGTCTCAACCGATACTAACCGATAGTTGTTAACGAAGAAAGGTGGGATGCCCACTGGGGCATTCCCAAGCTTAGATGCTTGAGACTTCTTGAAATATTATCTTGGAATGCCTTGGACATCCAAAGCTTGAGGTTTTCTGTCTCCTTAATTCTTTTTATATCCCGGTTTCCCTAAATCTTAAAAACTTCATCCACACAAAACTCAACAAGAACTCATGAGATAAGTTAGTATAAATCAATGCAAAACCCTTATCATTCTCTACTGTAGCAAATCACTAAAATTATTATTTAACATTACATACTTAATGCCTCTACATATTTAATAGTCCTATCCTCGAATAGAATCATTAAACAAGCAAACATAACAGCAATCTGCCAAAACAGGACAGTTTGTAAAGGATGCAAGAATATTCAAACTTCTCTAACTCCAAAAATTCTTAAAAATTACCATACTATAGAAAATGTATCATAGCTTATTGTGCAAAAAATTCAACATTTTATAACATTCTGACTTTTCTCAATAATTCACACAATGACAACAAACTTTCTGTTTTTAAACAGCAACATGTAGGCTTGTAAAATAAGCATGTTAAAGGCTATACTTGACTTTTTTATTGAAATAAAAGATGAAAAATATTATCTAAATAACAGCAAGCAAATCCTAACAAAAGAAAATGACGCTCCAAGCAAAACACATATCATGTGACGAATAAAAATATAGCTCCAAGTGAGGTTACCGATAATGTTGAAGACGAAAGAGAGGATGCCTTCCGGGGCATCCCCAAGCTTAGTTGCTTGGATCTTCCTTGAATATTACCTTGGGGTGCCATGGGCAATCCCAAGCCTAGGTTGTTGCGACTCCTTATTCTTCTCATATTGACATCTCACCCAAAACTTGAAAACTTCAATCACACAAAACTTAACGGAACTTCGTGAGATAGGTTAGTGATGACCCACAAGTATATGGGATCAATCGTAGTCCTTTCGATAAGTAAGAGCGTCGAACCCAACAAGTGGTTTTCAGTAAGGTATTCTCTGCAAGCACTAAAATTGTAAGTAACGAGTAGTTTGGTAACAAGATAATTTGTAACGAGCAAGTAACGGTAACGGTAACAAAAGTGCATCAAGGTAGCCCAATCCTTTTGAGGCAAAGGACAGGTCAAAACGGTCTGTTATGATAAGCAAAGCGTTCTTGAGGGTACACAGGAATTTCATCTAGTCACTTTCATCATGTGGTTTGATTTGTGTTCGCTACTTTGATAATTTGACATGTGGGGAGACCGGTGCTTAGGTGATGTTCTTACTTGAACAAACCTCCTACTTATGATTAACCCCCTCGCAAGCATCCGCAACTACGAGAAAAGTATTAAGAATAAATTCTAACCATAGCATTAAACTTTTGGATCCAAATCAGTCCCTTACGGAATAGCGCATAAACTAGGGTTTAAGCTTCTGTCACTCTCGCAAACCATCATCTAATTACTACTCCACAATGCATGCCCTTAGGCCCAAATATGGTGAAGTGTCATATAGTCGACGTTCACATGACACCACTAAGGGAATCACAACATATATACCATCAAAATATTGAACACATATCAAGTTCACATGATTACTTGCAACAAGATTTATCCTGTGACCTCAAGAACAAAAGTAACTACTCACCAATGATAATCATGCTCAAGATTAGAGGAGTATTAACTAGCAGAATGGATCTAACATATAATCTTCCACCGAATAAATCATATAGTAATCAACTACAAGATGTAATCAACACTACTAGTCACCCACTGATGTCTACTACGCAACCTTCTTCTTGTAGACGTTGTTGGGCCTCCAAGTGCAGAGGTTTGTAGGACAGTAGCAAATTTCCCTCAAGTGGATGACCTAAGGTTTATCAATCCGTGGGGGACGTAGGATGAACATGGTCTCTCTCAAGCAACCCTGTAACCAAATAACAAAGAGTCTCTTGTGTCCCCAACACACCCAATACAATGGTAAATTGTATAGGTGCACTAGTTCGGCGAAGATATGGTGATACAAGTGCAATATGGATGGTAGATATAGGTTTTTGTAAACTGAAAATATAAAACAGCAAGGTAACAAGTGGTAAAAGTGAGCGTAAACTGTATTGCAATGATAGGAAACAAGGCCTAGGGTTCATACTTTCACTAGTGCAAGTTCTCTCAACAATAATAACATAATTGGATCATATAACTATCCCTCAACATGCAACAAAGAGTCACTCCAAAGTCACTAATAGCAGAGAACAAACGAAGAGATTATGGTAGGGTACGAAACCACCTCAAAGTTATTCTTTCCAATCAATCCGTTGGGATATTCCTATAAGTGTCCCAAACAGCCCTAGAGTTCGTACTAGAATAACACCTTAAGACACATGTCAACCAAAACCCTAATGTCACCTAGATACTCCAATGTCACCTCAAGTATCTGTGGGTATGATTATACGATATGCATCACACAATCTCAGATTCATCTATTCAACCAACACATAGATCCTCAAAGAGTGCCCCAAAGTTTCTACCGGAGAATCACGATGAAAACATGTGCCAACCCCTATGCATAGGTTCATGGACGGAACCCGCAAGTTGATCACCGAAACATACATCAAGTGAATCACGTGATATCCCATTGTCACCACAGATACGCACGGCAAGACATACATCAAGTGTTCTCAAATCTTTAAAAACTCAATCCGATAAGATAACTTCAAAGGGAAGACTCAATCCATTACAAGAGAGTAGAGGGGGAGAAGCAACATAAGATCCAACTATAATAGTAAAGCTTGTGATACATCAAGATCGTGCCAAATCAAGAACACAAGAGGGAGAGGTCAAACACATAGCTACTGGTACATACCCTCAGCACCGAGGCTGAACTACTCCCTCCTCGTCATGGAGAGTGCCAGGATGATGAAGATGGCCACCGGTGAGGGTTCCCCCCTCAGGTGCTTAACAGGGTCCCAATTGGTTTTTGGTGGCTACAGAGGCTTGCGGCGGCGGAACTCCTGATCTATTCTGTTCTTCGGAAGTTTTAGGGTACGTGGGTATATATGGGTGAAAGAAGTACGTCGGTGGAGCTTCGGGGGGCCCACGAGGCAGGGGGCGCGCCCTAGGGGGGGCGCCCCCGACCCTCGTGGCCACCTCCCTTCTTTCCTAACATGCACTCCAAGCTTTTCCGGTAGCTTTCCTTCCAAAAATAACTTCTCCAGTTGATTTCGTTCTGTTTCGACTCCGTTTGATATTTCTTTTCTTCGAAACACTGAAATAGGCAAAAAAAACAGCAATTCTGGGTTGGGCCTCTGGTTAATAGGTTAGTCTCAAAAATAATATAAAAGTGGATAATAGATGTAGCGACCAGACCCGAATGGATCAAGTCCCTGTGCTCAGTGTCATCCTCGGATCAAGAATGCCGACACCACACAAGATTTCAAGGATTTATAGCGAGTAGCAATCACACACTTATTACATCGTTGTCCTCAAGGGAACTCATTACAATAATATGGCTTAAGGCCATCTAATAATAACAGCGGAAGGCTTGGAAGATAAATGAGTCCATCAACTCCATCGGCATCATCGAGTATAGAACCACGACCTAACACCTTACTCGTAAATTCTAAAAGTGCATAACGTGAAAGTTGCAGCCCGAAAACGGGTCAGCACATGGAATATGCTGGCAATGTAACACATAAAGAGCAATGAAGGAATAAGCCTATACTACATGCATATATGGCTGGTGGTAAGGCTCTACGGTTACATTTTTGCATAAAGCTAGTTTTTCCCTACAACAAAGGAATAATTTTTATTTAACTATCATGGTGGTTGTTAAACATTGAGAATGGTTGACAGCATCCTCAATCCCAATTAAACGTACTCATCAAAAACCCAATAACATTTATTAGAAGTAACATGTTGAGATTCACATGATATTCAATTACCGGATACTCAAAACGTCCATAACCGGGGACACGGCTAATCATGATTAGTTTATACACTCTGCAGAGGTTTGCGCACTTTTCCCCACAAGACTCGATCGCCTCCGCTTGGTTCTCGTGACTACATGGTGTTTGAGAAACGGATGACCGAGACATAGTCTTTTTCAAGCGCTAGCACCTTACATGTGGGTAGACCGTACCAACCTACATCCCCTACATCAGCTAGCCTACCCGTAAGAGTTCGCACAACTTAGTCAACTACGCCAGAGCCCATAATTGGCTTGTGGCTGCACACGGAAGTTTCCAGCTTGAATAATCTTATGATCCCTTAGAGCCCGGGTGGCGGTCCGAATAAATACAGCAAGTCTCGATGGAAACCAGTGCCTCAATCCACCCAGATGTGTGTTTAGGTTGCCACCTTAGATAAACCATTAAATAACAATCTCACATCTGTCATGGATATTCACTCACCCAATCCACGCCTACTAGCATAGCATGGCATAAAAGCAAACGAGAAGTAACTCCCAAGGTTTCATAAGTAAAACAGTAATAGGTACTACCTCAATCTACTTCCCAACCCACAATTTAATTAGATCCTAAACATGCAAGTGTTTGAGGGTTGATCTAATGCATAAAAACTGGGTAGTAGAAAAGGTATGATCAAGTGTTACTTGCCTTGTCGATGATCCATGAGACCTAGAGATTCGAAGTAACAAGCGGCGCACTCCGGGTGATCTAACGCAGACAAACAACAAGCATACAATAAGTATTCATCTAATGCACGGGGAAATCTCGAATAAAAGATCTAACCAGAGAGTTCAACTTAAGAACCCTGGTTGCAAAAGAATCGAATCAAATAAAGCATCGAAGGTCGAAACTCGAGAGAGAACGTCTCGGTTTAGCAATCTGAAACTAGGTCAAAATTTTACAGTAGCAAAACTTTGTTTAAGTAGGTTAATCGGAACGGCGGTTTCAGAATTGAAACTCAGCGCTTGAATCACCTGATTCCGATAAACGAGCGAGAAATTAAACAGATTTGAAATTTGAATCAGAAATCAAAATCAGAAAATAACGGATTAAATCCGATTAAAAGAAAACGACGAACGGGTTAAACAGCGGACGTTCGTTATCGAACTAATTCAACGAACACGTTCATTGAAACGAACGGTTGGTGAACGCTCATTAAATAAGAAAACCAAGAAAATAATAAAACCATCTAGGTTTTTTTAAAAAACCGAACATCTCAAAAAACGGATCGGGTTTTCTAAAGAAAACCGGATCGGGCGGCGAGGGGCTACCTCCGCGAGGCTCGTGCGGGCCCGGGGCGGCGGGTCCGCGGGCGGCGAGGGCGGCGAGGGCGGCGAGGGGCTCACGACGGCGGAGGCGGCGACGGTGGCCTCAAGCGGGGTGGCGTGAGGCTCGGGGAGGGCGGGCGGGCGGGATGAGGAGAGAGGGGGGTGGCGGTATAAAAGGAGGGGGAGTGCCTTGGGGAGGGCAAGCCTGGGGTGGGGGGGCGGCGCGGTCCGAGCCGGACACGGCGGGCGGCGGGCGGCGTCTGGCGGCGGCGGGAGACCTCCAGCGAGAGGAGAGGGAGATGGGCGGGCGGTGGGCCGGGCTGGGCCTTGCCCAAAAAGCAAGGCATGGATTTTTTTTTAAACAAAACTAAACAATTTAAAATAAAACCAAACGAACTCCAATTTAATAAAATTAATTTTCCCCGACTCCTAAAAATGAGTCGAACAAAATGAACTTTAAAAACGGGCAAATATGCATATTTTTTTAAAATGCTCATTTTTGCCTAAAGCAAATAAATCCTCAAAACCAAAATTTGATTTATTTATAATATCTTCATTTTTCCTAAATGTTGGGAAAGTCATATTATTCCCTCTCTTAAATTTTTATATCGGAAAAACTTTTGAAGATAAATAAATAAATCCAAATGATCCTATTTTCAAAATTTGAGAAATCCCAAATCTGAAAATAATGAAACTTCCAACTCTCTCCGAGGGTCCTTGAGTTGCGTGAAATTTTCTAGGATCAGAAAAATGCGAGAAAATATGATATGCATGATGACCTAATGTATAACATTCCAAATTGAAAATTTGGGATGTTACAATAGAGCCCAATATTGTCCAAAACAGTAGATAATATAGCATGGAGCAATCAAAAATTATAGATATGTTGGAGACGTATCAAGCATCCCCAAGCTTAATTCCTACTCGTACTAGAGTAGGTAAATGATAAAAAAGAATTTTTGATGCGGAGTGCTAATTGGCATAATTTCATTGTAATTCTTCTTAATTGTGGTATGAATATTCAGATCCGAAAGATTCAAGACAAAAGTTCATATTGACATAAAAATAATAGTACTTCAAGCATACTAACTAAGCAATTATGTCTTCTCAAAATAACATGGCCAAAGAAAGTTCATCCCTACAAAATCATATAGTTTAGTCATGCTCCATTTTCGTCACACAAGAATGCTCTCATCATGCACAACCCCGATGACAAGCCAATCAATTGTTTCATACTTTAGTAATCTCAAACTTTGTAAACCTTCACGCAATACATGAGTGTGAGCCATGGATATAGCACTATGGGTGGAATAGAATATAATGATGGGGGTTATGTGGAGAAGACAAAAAAGGATAAGATCTCACATCAACGAGGATAATCAATGGGCTATGGAGATGCCCATCGATTGATGTTAATGCAAGGAGTAGGGATTGCCATGCAACGGATGCACTAGAGCTAAAAATGTATGAAAGCTCAACAAAAGAAACTAAGTGGGTGTGCATCCAACTTGCTTGCTCACGAAGACCTAGGGCACCTGAGGAGGCCCATCGCTGGAATATACAAGACAAGTTCTATAATGAAAAATTCCCACTAGTATATGAAAATGACAAAACAAGAGACTCTCTATCATGAAGATTATGGTGCTACTTTGAAGCACAAGTGAGGAGAAAAAAGGATAGTAGCATTGCCCCTTATTATTATTATTATTATTTGGGTCTTCTTTATTTCTTTGGCCTTTCTCTGTCTTTTTTTTGGGACAATGCTCTATTAAACGATGATCATCACACTTATATTTATTTACAACTCAATGATTACAACTTGATACTAGAACAAAGTATGACTCTATATGAATGCCTCCGGCGGTGTACCGGGATATGCAATGAATCAAGAGTGACATGTATGAAAGAATTATGAATGGTGGCTTTGCCAAAAATACTATGTCAACTACATGATCATGCTAAGCAATATGACAATGATGAATGTGTCATGATAAATGGAATGGTGGAAAGTTGCATGGCAATATATCTCGGAATGGCTATGGAAATGCCATAATAGGTAGGTATGGTGGCTGTTTTGAGGAAGATATAAGGATGCTTATGTGTGAAAGAGCGTATCATATCACGGAGTTTGGATGCACCGACGAAGTTTGCACCAACTCTCAATGTGAGAACGGGCAATGCACGGTACCGAAGAGGCTAGCAATGATGGAAGGGTGAGAGTGCGTATAATCCATGGACTCAACATTAGTCATAAAGAACTCACATACTTATTGCAAAAATCTACAAGCCATCAAAAACCAAAGCACTACGCGCATGCTCCTAGGGGGATAGATTGGTAGGAAAAGACCATCGCTCGTCCCCGACCGCCACTCATAAGGAGGACAATCAAATAACACCTCATGTTTCAAATTTGTTACATAATGTTTACCATACATGCATGCTACGGGACTTGCAAACTTCAACACAAGCATTTCTCAAATTCACAGCTACTCAACTAGCACGACTTTGATATTATCACCTCCATATCTCAAAACAATTATCAAGCATCAAACTTTTCTTAGTATTCAACACACTCAAAAGAAAGTTTTACAAATCTTGAATACCAAGCATATTAGGATTAAGCAAATTACCATGCTATTTAAGACTCTCAAAATAATCTAAGTGAAGCATGAGAGATCAACTATTTCTTCAAAATAAAACCACCATTGTGCTCTAAAAGATATAAGTGAAGCACTAGAGCAAACGAAAAACTACTCCGAAAGATATAAGTGAAGATCAATGAGTAGTCGGATAATTATGCAACTATGTGAAGACTCTCCCATTTAATAATTTCAGATCTTAGTACTTTATTCAAACAGCAAGTAAAGCTAAGGAAAATAAAATGACGCTCCAAGCAAAACACATATCATGTGGTGAATAAAAAATATAGCTCCAAGTAAAGTTACTGATGAACGAAGACGAAAGAGGGGATGCCTTCCGGGGCATCCCCAAGCTTAGGCTGTTGGTTGTCCTTATTCCATAGTCCATCGAATCTTTACCCAAAACGTGAAAACCTCACAACACAAAACTTAACAGAAAATCTCGTAAGCTCCGTTAGCGAAAGAAAATAAAACACCACTTCATGGTACTGTAATGAACTCATTCTTTATTTATTTTGGTGTTAAACCTACTGTATTCCAACTTCTCTATGGTTTATAAACTATTTTACTAGCCATAGATTCATTAAATGAAGCAAGCAACACAATGAAAACAGAATCTGTCAAAAACAGAACAGTCTGTAGTAATCTGTATCAAACGTATACTTATGGAACTCCAAAAATTCTAAAATAAATTGGTGGACCTGAGGAATTTGTCTAGTAATCATCTGAAAAAAGAATCAACTAAATAGCACTTTCCAGTAAAAAGTTCTAGCTAATCTCGTGAGCGCTAAAGTTTCTGTTTTTTACAGCATGATCATAAAGACTTCACCCAAGTCTTCCCAAAGGTTCTACTTGGCACAAATACTAATTAAGACATAAAACCACATCTAAACAGAACATATATGGATTATTTATTACTAAACAGAACCAAAAAGCAAGACACTAAAATAAAATTGGGTTGCCTCCCAACAAGCGCTAACGTTTAATGCCCCTAGCTAGGCATGATGATTTCAATGATGCTCACATAAAAGATAAGAATTGAAACATAAAGAGAGCATCACAAAGAATATGACTAGCACATTTAAGTCTAGCCCAGTTCCTATGCATATGTATTTTGTGATCAAACAACTTATGGGAACAATAATCAACTTGCATAGGAAGGTAAAACAAACATAACTTCAAGACTTTGAGCACATAGAGAGGAAACTTGATATTACTGCAATATGTAGAAACATATGATCCTCTCTCATAATAATTTTCAGTAGCATCATGCATGAATTCAACAATATAACCATCACCTAAAGCATTCTTTTCATGATCTACAAGAATAGAATTTTTACTACTCTCCACGCAAGCAAAATTCTTCTCATTCGGAGTAGTGGGGGTATCATAAAAGACTTGGATACTATAAATTGTTTCCACATTAAAAGATTAATGTTCAGAAAAAGGGTAATCATAATCATGACAAGTTTTATAAATATAATCATCACTACTTTTTATAGCATAAGTTTTATCACAATAATCATCATAAGTAGCAACTTTGTTCTCATCATAATCGATTGAAACCTCTTCCAAGATAGTGGATACATCACTAAATAAAGTCATGACCTCTCCAAATCCACTTCCATAAATATTATAAGATTCAACATCCTCCAAAATAGTGGGATCATTACTTCCGAAAGTTGACACTCTTCCAAACCCACTTTCATCAATATAATCTTCATAGGTAGAAGGCATGATATCATCATAACAAATTTGCATATGAAAACTTGGGAGGATAAAAATATCATTTTCATTAAACATAGCATCCCCAAGCTTGGGACAAACATTAATTGCAGCAAATATATTCTCAAAAACATCACCTTCATCAAACATAGCTTCCCCAAGCTTGGGCCTTTACATATCATAAGCATAATCACTCTCATCATTAATAGTATGGATAGCACCAATAGTATAGCAATTATCATATTCTTCCAAGCAAGTGCCAAAAAGATTTTCAAGATCATAAGAAGTATCATTATCTTCCCAATCATAATCATCACAACAAGCAATAGGCATAACGAGATCATCATCAAGTGCATCATCTTCCACAATTATTTTTGATTCATTTTCATGATGCACAACAATAATAGAAGCAACATTATTTGGGAGGGATACCTTTTTACCTCTCTTCCTTTTTATTTTCTTCTTCTTCACCTCATGTGTGGGTTCAATCCTCTTTTTGGAGCTCCTTATTAATGAGATTTGTTGAATAGAAGGCTCCTCCTCGTTACCTGATTCATCATAAGAAATAATAGGAGGATATTGGGAAGTCTCTTCCCTCTCGTTAGTGTTCTCTTCATCTTATATTTGTTTTCTTTTCTTTATGTAATTGGCAATATACGGATTTTCAATGCAATTCACCGCGCAATACATATAAATTTCCTCTAGATCAAAATGAAGAACTCTATCAAGGGCAAATTTTGGAATATCCTTAGTTATACGTTTAATTTCTTCATAACCCAAGAGCAAACTAGGTTCATTATGATGTGCGAGGGAAATCAAGTCATCACAATTTTTGGACACGATAAGATCATGAAACAATTTGCATTGGGTACTAAAATGATCACGTTCATTGCAAAGTTCACAAGTATGGCTAATAAAGTTTAAATTTTCAGCACACGCATCTAGCCTTTCTTGCAACCATTTAGTTTCTAAATGCTTATGCCTCTTGCTATATCTACCTTCCCTATTTGGTGTATACTTGCAAACCCAATGTACTCCACAAAAATTGACATGTTTATAGGAGACATTTTCATCATAACTAGTGCAATCATCATTAGTACTATGGATATTCAAGGAGTTCATACTAACAACATTGCAATCATGCTCATCATTCAAAGATTTAGAGCCAAACATTTTAATGCATTCTTCTTCTAATACTTTCGCACAATTTTCCTTTCCATCATACTCACGACACATATTAAATAGACGAAGCGTATGAGACAAACTCAATTCCATTTTAGTTTTCTTTTATAAACTAAACTAGTGCTAAAACAAGAAACAAAAAGATTCGATTGCAAGATCTAAAGATATACCTTCAAGAACTCACCTCCCCGGCAACGGCGCCAGAAAAGAGCTTGATGTCTACTAGCAACCTTCTTCTTGTACGTTGTTCGGCCTCCAAGTGCAGAGGTTTGTAGGATAGTAGCAAATTTCCCTCAAGTGGATGACCTAAGGTTTATCAATCCGTGGGAGGCGTAGGATGAAGATGGTCTCTCTCAAGCAACCCTGCAACCAAATAACAAAGAGTCTCTTGTGTCCCCAACACACCCAATACAATGGTAAATTGTATAGGTGCACTAGTTCGGCGAAGAGATGGTGACACAATTGCAATATGGATGGTAGATATAGGTTTTTGTAAACTGAAAATATAAAAACAGCAAGGTAACAAGTGGTAAAAGTGAGCGTAAACGGTATTGCAATGATAGGAAACAAGGCCTAGGGTTCATACTTTCACTAGTGCAAGTTCTCTCAACAATGATAACATAATTGGATCATATAACTATCCCTCAACATGCAACAAAGAGTCACTCCAAGGCAAGGTTGGAAAAAGCGGTAGGCGTAAGCGAGGCGGTTGGACTTCGCCTAGTGCCTAGGCGGTGCCTAAGCGCCCTAGGCGCGGCCTAGGCGGTAATGTAGTTTTTACTTGTAGTGTATCTGTGATTATTATATGGGTGTTGAAATTAGTTTAGGGCATATAAATAAGTTAATTACCGTCTACTACCATTGGAATAGAACCCGTTTGGCATATCAGTGCAGTATGTGGCATGATTTATTGTTTCGGTAGGCAATTCCTTGCTTGCCCTGCCTAGACCTCCATTTATGCCCTAGGCGAGGCGTTTGGCCATTGCCTAGCGCCTAGGCGTGCCTAAGCGCCTCCTAGGCACTGCCTTTTCCAACAGAGCTCCAAGGTCACTAATAGCGGAGAATAAACGAAGAGATTATGGTAGGGTACGAAACCACCTCAAAGTTATTCTTTCCAATCAATCCGCGGGGCTATTCCAATAAGTGTCACAAACAGCCCTAGAGTTCGTACTAGAATAACACCTTAAGACATAAATCAACCAAAACCCTAATGTCACCTAGATACTCCAATGTCAACTCAAGTTTCCGTGGGTATGATTATACGATATGCATCAAACAATCTCAGATTCATCTATTCAACCAACACATAGAACCTCAAAGAGTGCCCCAAAGTTTCTACCGGAGAGTCACGACGAAAGCGTGTGCCAACCCCTATGCATAGGTTCATGGGCGGAACCCGCAAGTTGATCACCAAAACATACATCAAGTGAATCACGTGATATCCCATTGTCACCACAGATACGCATGGCAAGACATACATCAAGTGTTCTCAAATCTTTAAAAACTCAATCCGATAAGATAACTTCAAAGGGAAAACTCAATCCATTACAAGAGAGTAGAGGGGGAGAAGCAACATAAGATCCAACTATAATAGTAAAGCTCACGATACATCAAGGTCGTGCCAAATCAAGAACACAAGAGAGAGAGATCAAACACATAGCTACTGGTACATACCCTCAGCCCCGAGGGTGAACTACTCCCTCCTCGTCATGGAGAGCGCCGAGATGATGAAGATGGCCACCGGTGAGGGTTCCTCCCTCCGGCAGGGTGCCGGAACAGGGTCCTGATTGGTTTTTGGTGGCTACAGAGGCTTGCGGTGGCGGAACTCCCGATCTATTCTGTTCTTCGAAAGTTTGAGGGTACGTGGGTATATATGGGTGAAAGAAGTATGTCGGTTGAGCTTCCGGGGGCCCACGAGGCAGGGGGTGCGCCCTAAGGGGGGCGCGCCCTCCACCCTCATGGCCACCTCCCTTCTTTCCTGACGTGCACTCCAAGCTTTTCCGGTAGCTTTCCTTCCAAAAATAACTTCTCTAGTTGATTTCGTTCCGTTTCGACTCTGTTTGATATTTCTTTTCTTCGAAACACTAAAATAGGCAAAAAAACTGCAATTCTGGGATGGGCCTCCGGTTAATAGGTTAGTCCCAAAAATAATATAGAAGTGGATAATAGAGCCCAATATTGTCCAAAACAGTAGATAATATAGCATGGAGCAATCAAAAATTATAGATACGTTGGAGACGTATCACCCACAAGCACCAATATATAGTTTCACTACAAAGATTGAACACAAGAGATGAACTAGGGTTTGAGAGGAGATGGTGATGTTGAAGATGTTGATGGAGATAGCCATCCCCAAGATGGGAGAGTTGTTGGTGATGATGATGACTTTGATTTCCCCCTTCGGGACGGAAGTTTCCCCGGCGGAATCGCTCTGCCGGAGGGCAATAGTGAAGGAAATATGCCCTAGAGGCAATAATAAAGTTGTTATTTATATTTCCATATATCATGATAAATGATTATTATTCATGCTAGAATTGTATTAACCGAAACTTAGTACATGTGCGAATACATAGACAAACACAGTGTCCCTAGTATGCCTCTACTAGACTAGCTCGTTAATCAAAGATGGTTAAGTTTCCTAGCCATAGACATGTGTTGTCATTTGATGAATGGGATCTCATCATTATAGAATGATGTGATGGAAAAGACCCATCCGTTAGCTTAGCACTATGATCGTTTAGTTTATTGCTATTGCTTTCTTCATGACTTATACATGTTCCTATGACTATGAAATTGTGCAACTCCCGAACACCGGAGGAACACTTAGTGTGCTATCAAACATTACAACATAACTGGGTGATTATAAATATGCTCTACAGGTATCTCCGATGGTGTTTGTTGAGTTGGCATAGATCGAGATTAGGATTTGTCACTCCGATTGTTGGAGAGGTATCTCTGGGCCCTCTCGGTAATGCACATCACTATAAGCCTTGCAAGCAATGTGAATAATGAGTTAGTTGCGGGACGATGCATTACGGAACGAGTAAAGAGACTTGACGGTAACGATATTGAACTAGGTATGGTGATACCGACGATCGAATCTCGGGCAAGTAACATACCGATGACAAAGGGAATAACGTATGTTGTTATGCGGTTTGACCAATAAAGATCTTCATTGAATATGCAGGAGCCAATATGAGCATCCAGGTTCCGCTATTGGTTATTGACCGGAGATGTGTCTCGGTCATGTCTACATAGTTCTCGAACCCGTACGGCCGGCAACTTAACGTTCGATGACGATTCGTATTACGAGTTTATGTGATTTGATGTACCGAAGGTTGTTCGGAGTCCCGGATGAGATCACGGACATGACAAGGAGTCTCGAAATGGTCGAGATATAAAGATTGATATTTTGGAAGGTTATATTCAGACACCGGAATGGTTCCGAAGTGTATCGGGTATTTTCCGGAGTACCGGGTGGTTACAGGAACCCCCCGGGGGTGGCCTCATTGGCCTAGTGGTGGAAGAGAGGAGGAAGGCCAAGGAGTGGCATGCGCCCCTAGCCCAAACCGAATTGGAATAGGGTTGGGGGGCGCCCCCCCCCCTTTCCTTTCTATCCTCCTCCTCTTTCCCCCTTCTCCTTGTAGGAATAGGAAAGGGGGGGTCGAATCCTACTTGGAGTAGGACTCCCCCCCTTGGGCGCGCCACCCCTGGCCGGCCTCCTCCTGCCTCCCTCCTTTATATACGCGGGGAGGGGGGCACCCTAGAACACACAAGTTGATCTTTTAGCCGTGTGCGGTGCCCCCCTCCACAGTTACACACCTCGGTCATATCGTCGTAGTGCTTAGGCGAAGCCCTGCGCCAGTAACTTCATCATCACCCTCACCACGCTGTCGTGCTGACGAAAATCTCCCTCGGCCTCAACTGGATCAAGAGTTCAAGGGATGTCACCGAGTTGAACGTGTGCAGATCACGGAGGTGCTGTGAATTCGGTACTTGGATCGGTTGGATCGCGAAGACGTTCGACTACATCAATCGCATTAGTAAACGCTTCCGCTTTCGGTCTACGAGGGTACGTGGACACACTCTCCCCGCTCATTGCTATGCATCTCCTAGATAGATCTTGCATGATCGTCGGTAAAAAATTTGAAATACTGCGTTCCCCAACAGTGGTATCAGATCCAGGTCTATGTGTAGATGTTATATGCACGAGTAGAACACAAAGTTGTGGGCGATAATAGTCATACTACTTACCAGCATGTCATACTTTGATTCGGCGGTATTGTTGGATGAAGCGGCCTAGACCGACATTAAATGACCGCGTTCACGAGATTGGTTCTACCACCGTGCTTCGCACACAGGTGGCTAGTGGGTGTCTGTTTCTCCAGCTTTAGTTGAATCGAGTTTGACTATGCCCGGTCCTTGTTGAAGGTTAAAACAACACACTTGACGAAAAATCGTTGTGGTTTTGATGCGTAGGTAAGAACGGTTCTTACTAGAAGCCCGTAGCAGCCACGTAAAACTTGCAACAACAAAGTAGAGGGCGTCTAACTTGTTTTTGCAGGGCTTGCTGTGATGTGATATGGTCAAGGCGTGATGATATATAAATTGTTGTATGAAATGATCATGTTTTGTAACAGTTATCGGCAACTGGCAGGAGCCATATTGTTGTCGCTTTATTGTATGAAATGCAATCGCCATGTAATTGCTTTACTTTATCACTAAGCGGTAGCGATAGTCGTAGAAGCAATAGTTGGCGAGACGACAACGATGCTTCGATGGAGATCAAGGTGTCAAGCCAGTGACGATCGTGATCATGAAGGTGCTTTGGAGATGGAGATCAAAGGCACAAGATGACGATGGCCATATCATATCACTAATTTTGATTGCATGTGATGTTTATCTTTTATGCATCTTATTTTCTTAGTACGACGGTAGCATTATAAGATGATCTCTCACTAAATTTCAAGGTACAAGTGTTCTCCCTGAGTATGCACCATTGCGATAGTTCGTCGTGCCGAGACACCATGTGATGATCGGTGTGATAAGCTCTACATTCACATACAACGGGTGCAAGCCAGTTTTGCACACACATAATACTCGGGTTAAACTTGACGAGCCTAGCATATGCAGATATGGCCTCGGAACACTGAGACCAAAAGGTCGAGCGTGAATCATATAGTAGATATGATCAACATAGTGATGTTCACCATTGAAAACTACTCCATCTCACGTGATGATCGGACATGGTTTAGTTGATATGGATCACGTGATCACTTAGATGATTAGAGGGATGTCTATCTAAGTGGGAGTTCTTAAGTAATATCATTAATTGAGCTTTAATTTATCATGAACTTAGTACCTGATAGTATTTTGCATGTCTATGTTGTTGTAGATAAATGGCCCGTGCAACTGTTCCATTGAATTTTAATGTGTTCCTAGAGAAAGCTAAGTTGGAATATGATGGTAGTAACTACACGGACTGGGTCCGTAACTTGAGGATTATCCTCATAGCTACACAGAAGAATTACGTCCTGGAAGCACCACTAGGTGCAAGACCCGCTGCAGGAGCAACACTAGACTTTATGAACGCTTGGCAGAGCAAAGCTGATGATTACTCAATAGTTCAGTGTGCCATGCTTTACGGCTTAGAACCGGGACTTCAACGACGTTTTGAACGTCATGGAGCATATGAGATGTTCCATGAGTTGAAGTTAATATTTCAAGCAAATGCCCAGATTAAGAGATATGAAGTCTCCAATAAGTTCTACAGCTGCAAAATGGAGGAGAATAGTTCTGTTAGTGAACATATACTCAAAATGTCTGGGTACCACAATCACTTGACTCAACTGGGAGTTAATCTTCCGGCTGATAGTGTCATTGACATGTTCTTTAATCACTGCCACCAAGCTACAAAATCTTCGTGATGAACTATAATATGCAAGGGATGGATAAGACAATTCCCGAGCTCTTCACGATGCTAAAGGCTGCGGAGGTAGAAATCAAGAAAGAGCATCAAGTGTTGATAGTTAACAAGACCACTAGTTTCAAGAAGGGCAAAGGGAAGAAGGGGAACTTCTAGAAGAACGGCAAGCAAGTTGCTGCTCAAGTGAATAAGCCCAAGTGTTGACCTAAGCCTGAGACTGAGTGCTTCTATTGCAAAGGGACTGGTCACTGGAAGCAGAACTGCCCCTAGTATTTGGCGGATAAGAAGGATGGCAAAGTGAAAGGTATATTTGATATACATGTTATTGATGTGTACCTTACTAATGCTCGTAGTAGCGCCTGGGTATTTGATACTGGTTTTGTTGCTCATATTTGCAACTCAAAACAGGGGCTACGGATTAAGTGAAGATTGGCTAAGGACGAGGTGACAATGCGTGTGGGAAATGGTTCCAAAGTCTATGTGTTCGCCTTCGGCACGCTACCTCTACATCTACCTTCGGGATTAGTTTTAGACCTGAATAATTGTTATTTGGTGCCAGCGTTAAGCATGAACATTATATCTGGATCTTGTTTGATGCGAGACGGATATTCATTTAAATCAAAGAATAATGGTAGTTCTATTTATATGAGTAATATCTTTTATGGTCATGCACCCTTGATGAGTGGTCTATTTTTATTGAATCTCGATAGTAGTGATACACATATTCATAGTATTGAAGCCAAAAGATATAAGTTTAATAATGATAGTGCAACTTATTTGTGGCACTGCCATTTAGGTCATATTGGTGTAAAGTGCATGAAGAAACTCCATGCTGATGAGCTTTTGGAATCACTTGATTATGAATCACTTGATGCTTGTGAACCATGCCTCATGGGCAAGATGACTAAGACTCCGTTCTCCGGAACAATGGAGCGAGAACAGACTTGTTGGAAATAATACATACTGATGTATGCGGTCCGATGAGTGTTGAGGCTCGCGGCGGGTATCGTTATTTTCTGACCTTCACAGATGATTTGAGCAGATATGAGTATATCTACTTGATGAAACATAAGTCTGAAACATTTGAAAAGTTCAAAGAATTTCAGAGTGAAGTGGAAAATCATCGTAACAAGAAAATAAAGTTTCTACAATCTGATAGTGGAGGTGAATATTTGAGTTGCGATTTTGTTCTTCATTTAAAACAATGCGGAATAGTTTCGCAACTCACGCCACCTGGAACCACAACATAATGGTGTGTCCGAACGTCGTAACCGCACTTTATTAGATATGGTGTGATCTATGATGTCTCTTACTGATTTACCGCTATCGTTTTGGGGTTATGCTTTAGAGATGGCTGCACTCACATTAAATAGGGCACCATCTAAATCCGTTGAGATGACACCATATGAACTGTGGTTTGGCAAGAAACCGAAGTTGTCGTTTCTTAAAGTTTGGGGCTGCGATGCTTATGTGAAAAAGCTTCAACCTGATAAGCTCGAACCCAAATCGGAGAAATGTGTCTTCATAGGATACCCAAAGGAGACTGTTGGGTACACCTTCTATCACAGATCCAAAGGCAAAATATTCGTTTCTAAGAATGGATCCTTTCTAGAGAAGGAGTTTCTCTCGAAAGAAGTGAGTGGGAGGAACGTAGAACTTGATGAGGTAATTGTACATGCTCCCTTATTGGAAAGTAGTTCATCACAGAAATCAGTTCCAGTGATTCCTACACCAATTAGTGAGGAAGCTAATGATGATGATCATAAAGCTTCTGATCAAGTTACTACTGAACCTCGTAGGTCAACCAGAGTAAGATCTGCACCAGAGTGGTACGGTAATCCTGTTCTGGACGTCATGTTACTTGACCATGACAAACCTATCAACTATGAGGAAGCGATGATGAGCCCAGATTCCGCGAAATGGCTTGAGGCCATGAAATCTGAGATGGGATCCATGTATGAGAACAAAGTGTGGACTTTGGTTGACTTGCCCGATGATCGGCAAGCCATAGAAAATAAATGGATCTTTAAGAAGAAGACCAACTGTCGGTGTCAAAACCGGCGGATCTCGGGTAGGGGGTCCCGAACTGTGCGTCTAGGCGGATGGTAACAGGAGACAAGGGACACAATGTTTTTACCCAGGTTCGGGCCCTCTCGATGGAGGTAAAACCCTACTCCTGCTTGATTAATATTGATGATATGGGTAGTACAAGAGTAGATCTACCACGAGATCAGAGAGGCTAAACCCTAGAAGCTAGCCTATGATATGATTGTTGTTCGTCCTACGGACTAAAACCCTCCGGTTTATATAGACACCGGAGAGGGCTAGGGTTACAGTAGTCGGTTACAATGGGAGGAGATCTACATGTCAGATCTCCAAGCTTGCCTTCCACGCCAAGGAAAGTCCCATCCGGACACGGGACGAAGTCTTCAATCTTGTATCTTCATAGTCCAGAGTCGGTCGAAGGTTATAATCGGCTATCCGGACACCCCTAATCCGGGACTCCTCGGTAGTCCTGAACCAGGCTTCAATGACGATGAGTCCGGCGCGCAGATTGTCTTCGGCATTGCATGGCGGGTTCTTCTCCAAATTCCGTGTACCTGTTGAATAGTGTCCGGCTTCTCATGAATATTGCGCTCCTTGGCTTCCATGCCCAATAATGGCCATCTTCCACGTGTCAGACCAATGCGAAAAGCCAGGGTGTTTTTACATTTACCCCCCTAGCTGGGTAAATGAGCTGCCTTTTAAAGAGACGAGGATCTAGATCCAAATCACACCATCTTCCCTTCGCGAGCATTCATCGGAGCGCATCCGACAGAGATCCATTCCATCATGGCCAGTCGACGCAGCTCGTCCTCTCGCCTCCCAGCCCTCGGCTGGAGATTGGGAGAGATGCTCATCTCCAAGACAATGAGCTAGTGACGCTCCAAGCCAAGGGGTTTCTCCCCCCAGCCTACATGGTCCCGGTTCGAGCCAGGCTTGCCACCTATAATGGTGGAGAGCAAGCGGAGAGCGTCTCCAATCCCTCCAAAGGAGAGCGGGTGTCACGCCCAATATGCGACCCTATCCAAAAGGAACTCGACGGTCCCACCAAGGATAGACCCGCATATTGAAACACTTTTGCAAGGTGGATATCATTACATCAACATTACATAATAGATGGGGGTACAAACAATACATACAAAGTCACATGAATACAACAACATCATATACAAGAGATCAACATCCGGCTACGGATGAAACATAAACGGAAGCTCAAACGACATCCACCACTGCTAGCCCAGCCGACACTGGAACCTATCCCCGATCGAAGAAGAAGCGGAAGAACTCCAACACAAGCAAACATCGTGACTCGCGTCATGATCATCGCAAACCTGTACCTGCTGGCTGGTGGTGTAGTAATCTGTGAGCCACGAGGACTCAAAGCAATCCCATTACCATGGGTATCAAGACTAGCAAAGCTTAAAGGGTAAGGAAGAGGATAAAGTGGTGAGGTTGCAGCAGCGACTAAGCATGTATGGTGGCTAACATACGCAAATGAGAGCGAGAAGAGAAACAAAGGGCGGTCGCCAACTAGTAATGATCAAGAAGTGATCCTGAACTCCTACTTACGTCCGACATAACCCGAAACCGTGTTCTCCTCTCGATCAACCCGAAAAGAGACACTCACGATTACGCTACGGTTGGTGTATTTTAGAAGAGTTTGCTTCAAGTTTACTACAACCGGATATTAACAAATTCCCATCTGCCACATAACCATGGCACGGCTCTCGAAAGTTTATACCTGCGGGGTGTCCCAACTTAGCCCATGATAAGCTCTCGCGATCAACGAAGGATATTCCTTCTCCCGGAAGACCGATCAGTCTCGGAATCCGGCTACAAGACATTCCGACAGACAATAAAACAAGACCAGCAAAGCCGCCCGATGCGCCGACAATCCCGATAGGAGTTGCACATATCTCGTTCTCGAGGCAACACCGGATGAGACATCCTACGAGTAAAACCAAACCTCGAGTTGCCACGAGGGGCCCCTGAGATCTACTCGGTTCGGACCAGCACTTAGAGAAGCACTGGTCCGGGGCTAAATAAAGATGACCCTCGAGAGAGCGACTCCCAAGGGAAAAGTAGGTGGTGGTGAGGCAAATGGTAAAACCAATGTTGGGCCTTCTTTGGAAAAGTCTTATTCAAAGCGAACTGTCAAGGGGTCCCATAAATCACCCGACCGCGTTAGGGACGCACAATCCGGGAACATAATACCGATATGACGGAAACTAGGGCGGCAAGAGTGGAACAAAACACCAGGCATAAGGCCGAGCCTTCCACCCTTTACCAAGTATATAGATGCATTAATAATATAAGATATATTGTGATATCCCAACAAGTAAACATGTCCCAACAAGGAACAACATCTCCATGTTCCAACAAGGAACAAACTTCATCTTCACCTGCAACTAACAACGCTATAAGAGGGGCTGAGCAAAGCGGTAACATAGCCAAACAACGGTTTGCTAGGCAAGGTGTCAAAAGGTTAGAGGCTGACATGGCAATATGGGATGGCTTGAGCAGCAAGTGATAGGTAGCGCAGCATAGCGAAAGAACGAAGCAACTAGCATAGCAATGATAGTAGTGAGATCCAGGTAGCGGTCATCTTGCCTGAAATCCGCAAGGAAGAAGAACGAGTCCATGAAGAAGATGAGCGGATGAAGCTGAACCAAGCGTGAGCGAACGAATCCTCACGATCGCATAGCAAACAGAACTAACAAGAAGAAGCACACAACATGGTAAACACACCACACATAGACAAGACATGATGCACAACCAAGCATGATGCATGACAAGACTACATGAAACTACTCATGGCAAGAGATGATGCAAACAAGAACAACACATCAAGGCAAGTTTAAATGAGGCCGGGAACAACATATAACAATACCGGTAAGCCCTCATATGCAAATTTCGAAATTGGTCCAGATCTGAATAAACCTCAAGTTGAAGTTGTTAAACAGCAAGTTAAGATGCACCACGATGATCTACACGAAATTCTAGTCAAGTTACATATAAAGTTCATTTAATTCGGAGCTACGGTCTAGAAGATATGAGCAAAACAAGTTGAACATGGCATTGATGCAAAATGCATACAAACATCAAACAAACACCTCAAAACATGGATGCAACATGATAATATGAAACTACATGCAAAATCAAGCAAGTTTCCTATAGAGCACACTCAAAACGGAGCAACGGTTCAACACATACACATGAAACAAGTTATAGCAACAATCTGTTCAAAACAGCAACTAGGCATATTGCAAGCATCAAAACAACATGCTACAGGACCTTAACATGATAACAAAAGGCATGGACGTAATGTACAGGTAAAGCATGACAAAACATGAAAACTGAGCTATCTCCAGAAACAACTAGAACATGCTCAAAATGACATGGCAAGATTGCAAATAATAACAGTTTCAGGCATATCAGGAAAAAACATCAGGTTGCAATGTTTAGAGCTATCAAACAACATGTTACAGGAACTTATCATGGCAAACAAAGGCATGGCATGAATCTACTAAATGCATAGAACAAAAGTCCCTTACTGACCATGAGCCAAAAAGGATCAGAAGATATGATGGCACCCATGTAAACATAGCAAGTTATATTACAGATTCATACATGGCAGGAACAACAATAAGTAGGCATGTTGGTGAGCTTGAATCACTCACCACAGAGTAATACATGGCATGGCAAGGCAACTTACAGTAAGAAGACATGGCATATAAGCTATACATGGAAAGAACAACATCATAGCATGCAAGGATCAACTACAACAACCTTGGCAAAATTGAATAACATGTAAACAATCTGCCAGGAACATTTTATAGCAAAAGTAGAGCTCGATTGACTCAAGCTATGGCACTCCATAATTGCAAACAAGGGCATGGATGGATATAGAATAATCATATGTTCAAAACATCCTTACTGAAGTATCTCAAAATAAGCATGGATCTCTCGGTAGCATCAAGTTAACATGGTATAAAAATATCAGCAGAACAGGGGCTGAAATCAGCAACATCATGAAGCCTAGTTTGCATGCTTGTGCTAGTCACCACAGAGATCACAAAAATACATGGCATACACCCCTGTAAATATGGCATGGCATATTACAAAACACATGTAGGACTCAAGTTCATAAGGTGCACACATCAATCATGCAAAAAATGACAAAAGTGCATGTTCTGATAAGAATCTGAAACTAACATCACATAGCACTCTTCTAACAGCATTTCGGGCATCATGATGAGCACAAATGAAAATGATGCAATGGAATGAGATGATGTACTCTTCGAGGCGAACAATTTGACATATTACACGCGCAAAACGGAGCTACGGATGCAGAGATATGATGCGATGAAAATGCATGAAAATATGCAAAATCTGGGACTTAGTGGAAATTTCAACCTCCGAAAATGGACGCAGTCGTGCGGGACGGAGAGATCCGGATCGGGCGTGGGCGTTTGGTTGGAGGAATGGGTGGATCTCGTCCACCCTGACGAGATCTCACCGGAGGAGAACTCCGGCGAGCGGCGGACGGCTCCGGTGAGGGGAGGAGGTCCGGCGAGGCGCTGGAGGCGCTTGGGGCGCGGCTGGCCGGGCGACGGCGGCAGGGGGCGATGGGGAGGCGGCGGCTTGGGAAAAGCGGCGGACGGTCGCGGGCTGGGGAGCCGGATCGGTGGCCTTCGGCCTTGGCGACGCTGGGAACTCTGCTCGCGGGCGGAGCGGGCGAAGGCGGCGCGGCGGCGGCGCAGGGCGGCGGCGGCGGCGGCGGCGAAGCAGCAGGGCGGGCGGCGAAGGGGTGGCGGCTGAAGGCCAATGGCGGCGGCAAGAGGGCGGCGGCGGCTGCAGGCCGGCCAGGGCGGCGGGAGGGAGCCCGGGCTTGGCAGGAGGGCAGTGCGGCGGGCGGACGCGGGCAGCGGCGGCGGGGCGCTGGCGTCGTGCGGGCTCGATGGCCCCATGGCCGACGGTGTAGAGAGAGAGAAGCGGTGAGGTGGCGGCGCGATAGGCTGCCGACGGCGGCGGGGTAACGGGCGCGATGCCATTGGCGGGAAGCGAGTGCAGGCGGACATGTCCGGACGGGCGGGACGAAATGTCCGTGGCGGCGAGGAGGAGCGGGCTAGGGTTTGTCTGCGATTTTGGGAGGAGTACATATTTATAGGTAGAGGGAGCTAGGAGAGTCCAAATGAGGTGCGGTTTTCGCCCCGCGATCGTGATCGAACGATCGAGAGCATGGAGGGAGTTAGATGGGTTTTGGGCCACTTTGGAAGGGTGTTGGGCTGCACACAAAGAGGCTTTGCGGTTACCCGGTTAACCGTTGGAGTATCAAATGACCTCAAATGACCCGAAACTTGACAGCGGTCTACGGTGCTATACCAAGGCCGCTTGACAAACCTCGGTCCATTCGAGACCGTTTAACACCCGCTTACACGAAAAAGAGGTAAAAGGGGCGCCGGAGACATAGGAGTGCGGATTGCAAAAGCGGACAGCGAGGGAAAAATGCTCGGATGCATGAGACGAACACGTATGCAAAATAAAATGCACATGATGACATGATATGAAATGCAGATGATGACATGGAAAAATGCAACACGCAAGCACATGACATGGCAAAGACAACGAACAACTGGCAGACACCTGGCGCATCGAATCCGGGGCGTTACAGCGGGTCTGCCTTGTCCCTTATTTGATAAGAGGGCTCGGATTTCCAATTCATCCGTTTCTCCGTGGGCTCCTGGAGTTCTACGGCCTCCAGTTGCACAACCTTACGCCTGCCTCCATATTGCATATTGCGGGCTTCGTAGCCCTTTGCGAGCTGTTTTTGGGCATCGAGGCTCATTTATTTGTGGAAGAAGTTGTTACGCCTTGTGCCCGTTCTCGAAGGGGTCAATATATCAAGTGGGCGGGCAGTATGGCGCATCGCGGGACGGATATCTATCCGGAACCCCAAAGAAGGCGTCCGAAGATTGGCCTTTAGAATGGTTTTATATAGAAGATGTCCCCCTGCCGGATCCTGTTCGGATCGGCCTCCCTGAGTTTGATATTGCTCCCTTGAAGAAGCGCCTGAGCTGGCGGCCATGGAGCCCTCAGAAGGAAAATGACAAGGACGTTCTTTATTTGATGAGCCGGATAAGGCTGTTAGCTCATTCCGGACTGACCATGGTCGAGGTCATGGCCACATGCATTATGCGGGGTGTGCAGCCGCTTCAGTATAGAGTACACCCCATGTGGGATTTCAACGGGGACGATGATGCCACCCGATGCGGCCGCAAGGGGCCGGAATCGGTTGCCGCTCTGACGAAGATCTTGTCCGCATTGTACAAGGGAGAAGAGGAGGAATTCCTCCGCGTCAATTCTCAGGGAAGATTTTCTATGTACATTCCTCCAAGCTGGGTAAGCGGACACTTCTTTTTGCCCATCCGTTCCATATTCCCATAGTCAAGTACCTTATCTTATGATTTCGACGCAGGAATTGTGCCGGGCCATAAAGGATATAAACAGCCCTCCTCCACAACCCGAGAATCCGGAACGGCCCCTCGATCCGGCCTCCCAAGAGGATCCGGACATATCCGTGGAGCTGATCGATGGGGTATTTTACCAACTGAGCATCGACAATGCCTTGGTGGCTATTGCAGCCGATTATCCTGGACTGCTCCCCGCCTCACAAGTAATCGAGACCGAAGTCCTAATACTTCGAAGATGATCCATCCGTGCTTATTTTTATCACCGTATACCAATGGTGTTTCGAGGGAGGATCTCGAGGCGGAATGCCGAGCTGCGGCGACTAGCCAACAAGGGACCGCGAGGGCGGGTAGGCTAAGAAGACCGCTTGATCCGGTCGAGGCACCGGCGCAGCGATTATCGCGCTGCCTTATTCAAGGTATTATTCTTACGATGCATACTAACGCCCGTGCTCTACTTTTTTTAGGAAAAAGAGGGTTCGCCGGACTATATCCGGAGAGATTGCCAATCGCGCCTCCACCAGCCAGGCTCCAAAGCCAGGTCCAGAAGCAGAGGCGAACATGAGGCATGCGTCGGACGCTCCTCAGACAAAGGATCGGACGGTATCGCCACCAATTCTGAGGTCGAGAGTGCCATGAATCACAGGCGCCGCCGGACAGTTCTTCGCAATGCTTGTTTCTCCCAAGAGGCATTGGACACCTTCAATTCGGGAGATGCGTACCTCCGTGCCGCTCAAAATGGTCTAGCCAGAGCCACGGAGCAGTATGTGAAAGACATACGGGTAAGAAAATTTGATGGTTATATATGTGGTAGCCCGAGACTTGAAGCAGTTAGAATAACTGATTTAAGGATCATTTGTTATCTGAGGATCTTCTGAGAAAAGAATACCCAACTGTCCGGGAGCTGGAAGAGTGCAAAGCCCAACTTGAGGCCGCACTAGCATGACGGGGGAGGCCAAGAGACCCCTACGGTAATATATGCTTCAAAAGATAAGTATGTTGTGAAGTCGGCGTGTGTGCCGTCGACAATAACATTGCGAGATGGCGCGGAGTAGATCGAGACAAGCAACAACTCTTGTGCCGATTAAAGGCGGTGAGGCGTGCTTACGAAGGTGAGGCGAAGAAGAATAATCTCAAGATGCCAACACCCAGCTGGGCGAGGAACTAAAGGATGTTCGTGCCCGGTGTTGGACTCGTGAAGGAGAATCGGCGGCTTGGCGGCCTGTTTAGTAAGTGCTTGAGCGAACTTTGAAAAAGAGTTGGCGAGGAAGTCGACTAATAGAGTTATGTCTATAGGTATGCTCATAGGTCGCCGTCTGCGGAGGAAATGCCGGTTCTCTGGTGACCTTCTTCGAGCTCTTACAACCGCATGAGCGAGTTCGGGCGGGTGATGGCGTCACCTAGGCCTTGTGGCCATGTGTCTCCATGCCGAAGGCCTTGGAGAGCTTGTAGAGAGGCTTAAGGAGGCGGCGGCGCTTCCGATTATGGAAGATATCGGCTGCCGTCAAAGGCGCCAGGAGGCTGGGCCATGGTGAAGGCGCGGTACACGGGCTGACCCAAACCACATGGCGAGGTCGGACTGTGGGGGCGATGGGAAGGAGATCCTGTGAGCTTAGTGTGCGGCCAAGTAGAGTTGGCGCCAAATATTCCCAACAGGACTGTAAACTAGACAGCACTGTTGGATGGTATTGAAGAGGAATATGCCGATCAAATTGACTATGTAAATTAAGATGACATGTAAAATGCCTTCTAGCGGATTGTAGATCGTTTGTCATGGCGGACCTTTTAAGCCGACCTCGGGACCCGATAGTCCGGAGTGTGTCGAATACCCTCTCGGTTATGTAAGAACCGGGGCATGCATGGAGATCGGCGTAGGGGTCATTAGTGCTTGAATAGACAAGTGCCCAACTAGTTATGTTATATTACATGGTTAGTAAGAAACATCTTCAGGAGAATAGTTCCGTTAGGGGTTCCTTTCCACAGGAGGCATGCCCTAAAGTGCATGTCGGGACTGCGAAAAAAGCGAGAAAAGCATCGGGGCAGATAAATAAACAAGTGAGAAATCATCTTTAGTTCACCGATCGAATATTCCCTTAAGAGCGCTAGCTTTCGGCTTCACCCGATCGAGGTACACATCTGGCTGACCGGCGATAACAATCGCAGAGGCGCTCCTTTACCGCCTAGCCGAACAATCGGGAGCGAGGGGTAAGCACAGGAGCGAGCAACCCAGCTTGGCCAAAATTTAAGTCATATCGATGCATATAATGGTGAATAAAAGGTACATGCGGAAGTGTGACACATGTGTTGGGCATGAAGCCCGTATAAATAAGCTTCTATTAAAAAGCCCCGGTATCTTGGCGCGGATAGCGCATCGGTTGTGTCTTGAACAAAGCGTGAACGAGCCCTTAAGGCTGTAAGGAAAGGGAGGAGAAGGAGAGAAATATAAAACAGCTAATGTGTAAAAAAAATAGCGAGAGGAAGGAGGCGAACACGAGTCCGGCGCTAGGCGTAGAATCTTCGGAGGCGGGCTGCGTTCCATGGGTTCGGCTCGAGTCGGTTATCCGATGCATCTCGCAGACAGTGCGCTCCACCGGTCGAGACTTGGTCAATAATAAAGGGACCTTCCCATTTGGGCTTGCGTTTGTCCTTTTTCTTGTCCGGCAGGCGTAGAACTAACTCGCCAACATTGTAAGTTTTGGCCCATACTTCTCTGCTTTGATATCTTCGAGCTTGTTGTTGATAGAATACGGAACGGGCTTTTGCCACGTCACGCTCCTCCTCCAAGTCGTCCAAACTGTCCTGCCGATCGAGTTCGGCTTCTCTTTCTTCATACATGCGCCTTGAGTGAGTCATGAATTATGTCGCAGGCAGAACCGCCTCTCGCCGTATACCATAAAGAATGGTGTGTATCCGGTGGTGCGATTCGGCGTGGTCCACAGCCCCAGTCTGGTCGAGCTCCTCTACCCGGGCGTGTTGGATTCCTTGAGGAACGCACTAATCTGGGTTTGATGCTGCTCATGATTAGACCATTTGCTCGCTCGACCTGACCGTTAGTTTGTGGGTGATAGCTGAAGCATAGTCGAGCTTGATGCCCATGTTTTTGCGCCGAGTTTGACCTCGTCGGCCGTAAAGTTCTGCCTTTATCGGTGATGATGTTGTGGGGGCGCGTAGAACGGTGTATGACCCCGATATGAAGTCTATCACGGTCCGGATTGGCCGTCTTAATGAGCTTGGCCTCTATCCATTTGGTGAATTTATCCACCATGACCAATAGGTATTTTTGCTTGTGGGTTCCTCCTTTAAGGGGTCCAACCATGTAAGGCCCCCAGACCGCGAAGGGCCAGGTGATGGGTATAGTTTGGAGGGTGGTGGGTGGCATATGGCTTTGGTTAGCAAAGAGCTGGCAACCGACGCATCGTTGGACTAAGTCCTGAGCATCTGCCCGGGCCGCCGACCGATAAAATCCTGTATGGAAGGCCTTGCTTACAAGGGCCCGGGCTGCGGCGTGGTGCTCGCTGAGTCCGGCATGGATTTCAGCCAGAAGATTCCGCCCTTCCTCTTCGGAGATACACCTTTGAAGGAATCCGGTGGTGCTTTTCTTATAAAACTCTCCCTCATGGACTTTATAGGCTTTAGATCGCCGCACTATGCAGCGTGCCTCGTTTTGGTCCTCGGGAAGTTCCTGCCTGGTTAGATAGGCTAGGAATGGTTCTATCCACGTCGCAATGACTGCCATTATTACGTGGGCTGAAGATGTTACTTCGTTGGCAGAGCCTCCCGTTGTGTCAGAATGTTCGGTGTCGGGCAGTGCGGTTGGGTCGGGCTGTTATTTCCGGACTCCTTCCCATATCTGGATGGCTTGAACAGCCTCTCCAAGAAGATATTGGGGGGCGGCATCGCGCTTTGCAAATCGTGCCAAGGCGTCTGTTGCTGATTGTTTTCCGAGCTATATGGTGAATTTGAGCCCTTGAACCGAGCAAACATTTTAGGGCGGCATTGCGATAAGCTGCCATTTTCGGATCCTTGGCATCAAAGTCTCCATTTATTTGGGATATCGCGAGGTTGAATCGCGCACCTCTAGGCGTTGAATGCCCATGGAGACCGCCATCCGGAGACCATGTAGAAGGGCCTCATATTGGCTGCGTTGTTGGAGTGCGTATACATTATCTCGAGTACGTATTGAGCGTATCTCTGTTGGGGACGTCGAGCAGCGCCAACCCCGAACCAGCCAACATTTGAACCGTCGAAGTGCATGATCCGATTGGAATATGTGTCGTACTCTTTAGGGAGTTGACTTCAGTCCATTCGGCGAAGTCGGCAAAACTTGCGACTTAATAGCTCACCGTGGCTTATAGGTTATGTCGAGCGGGAGGAGCTCAATGGCCCATTTGGCAATCCGGCCCATCGTGTCGCGGTTGTTTATAATATCATTAAGAGGTACTTGAGCTCTGTTATCGAACACCCTTGAATGTAGTGTCGCAGCTTCGAGCTGCCATAAATACCAGCGTCGCTATCTTTTGATAATCGGGTACGCGACTTGCATGGTGTGAGGACGGTGGACACGTAGTAAACGGCTTTTGAAGGGGAATTTGTGTCATCCGTTTCTCGTTCGACGACGAAAGCACTGCACTTACAACTTGATGAGTTGCCACGATGTATAATAGCATTGGTTCGCCCATGTTAAGCGCGGCGAGGACGGGTTTGTTGCCAATATGGCTTTTATTTCTTGAGTCCGGCCGTGGCGGCATCAAATCCACTCGAAGTGTTGGTCTTGTTGGAGGAGGCGATAAAGGGTAATGCCTTTTCTCCCAAGCGGAGATAAAGCGGCTTAGAGCCGCCACACATCCGGTCAATTTTGTATTTGCTTGAGGTCCTTTGGGATATCAATTGTGTGAGCTCGGATCTTGGCTGGGTTTGCTTCTATTCCTCTACGGATACTATGAAGCCCAAGAGCTTTCCGGTGATGCGCCAAAACGCATTTTCGGGTTAAGCAATGTCATATGTTTGGAGGTTGTCGAATGTGAGCCTCAAGTCGTCTACTAGAGTTTCGACATGCTTGGTTTTGGCGACCACGTCATCTCGTATGCCTCCACTGTTTTGCCGATCTGGTTTGCGGACATATACGAATCATGCGATGATATGTTGCGCTGGCGTTTTTGAGCCGAAGGGCATTGTGTTGAAAGAGAATGGGCCGTATGGGGTGATGAATGCCGTTGCGGCTTGGTCAGCTCTGCCATCTTAATTTGATGGTAGCCGGAGTATCGTCGAGAAACACAATGAATCGTGCCTGCGGTAGCGTCGATAATTTGATCGATGCGGGAGGGGAAGGATCCTTTGAGCAAGCCTTGTTGAGGTCCTTGAAATCGACGCATAGGCGCCATGATTTGTCCTTCTTTGGTACCATCACCAGGTTTGCTAGCCGATCCGGATGTTTTATATCTCGATGAATCCGGCCTCCGATGGTTTGGCTAGCTTCTCTCTCATGACTTGTCTCTTAGGTTCGGAGAAACTTGAAGGGCCTGTTTGATTGGCTTGAATCCTTTTAGGATGTTTAGGCTGTGCTCGGCCGGCGGCGTGGGATTCTGGCATGTCCGAAGGGTGCCGAGCAAAAATGTCCCAATTTTCGTGATAGGAATTCTCGTGGTCTGGCGTCTACATCGAGGTTTAATTGCGCCCGATGGAGGCCGTTTTGTAGGGTCCGTTGGATGGACTTGGAATCGACTATTTCGTCCGCTGGTTTAAAAGAGGTGGACTTGGATCTTTTATCGAGTATCACGTCGTCCCTGTTCACCGTGGAGCGCAGCGCAGTCAGTTCCTCGGCCGCTAGGACTTCGGATAGTGCCTCGAGGGCCAGTGCAGTTGTCTTGTTTTCGGCGCGGAGTGCTATGTCCGGGTCACTAGCGAGAGTGATGATTCCGTTGGGCCCGGGCATTTTGAGCTTCATGTACCCGTAATGGGGAATAGCTTGAAAAATTGTGAATGCCTCTCTCCCTAATAGAGCGTGGTATCCGCTGCTGAACGGGGCCACTTAGAACGTGACCTCCTCGGACCTGTAATTATTGGCGTGCGAACACCACATCGATGTGATTTTCTGTACAAAGACGCTTCCCGGTCGGGAGTATTCCTCTAAAGGTTGTGCTGCTTCGCTCAATGCGGCTCCAGTCTATTTCCATTTTTCAAAGGGTTTCCTCGTAAATGAGGTTCAATCCGCTGCCACCGTCCATGAGTACCTTGGTAAGGCGAAAGACGTCCACTATTGGACTGAGGACCAATGCTGCTAGTGCTCGGGCTATTCGGAATTTAGGTTCATCACTGGCATTAAAGGTAATAGCCGTGTCACTCCATGGGCTTATTGTTGCTACTTGGTAGACTTCGGTAAGGCTGTGGAGTGTTTGTTTCCGCATATTATTTGATGCGAAAGTCTCGAACACTGTTAATACCATACTGGTATCCCTAGGCTGGTGCTCTGTGGATTCTGGAGTTAAAAGCTCTTCGCCACTTCTGGCCACCTGCCGGAGTATCCAACATGCTCTAAGGCTATGAGTTGGTGTGGCTCCCTCGTACTATGAATTTTACTGAGGTCCATTGAGCCATCCCTCGAAGACGGTTCCATGCCCTATAGAGGTTTGTACTTTTTGGTGTTTAACCCGGTGCTGGCGATAATGCACCCTTTTATTTTGGGTGAGGTTGTATTGAGGGCGGATTGTCCCAAAATTTTATGTCGGTTTTCAGCGCTTTCCATCGTGACAGTACTTTTCGTACTATGGACGCCGAGTCGTAAGCGTGTAATTTCCTGGCGACTTATGGCGTTGAGGATTCCGTTGTCCGTGCAATTATTGCGGAAGAATGAAATCGCATCCTCCCGCGGTAGTCCTTTATCTGTTCATGACCGGGAGGAATCTGGCCGAGTAATGGTGTCTTGTTCTGCGGGCTCTTGCGAATTTGGGATAGATCGCTTATGTTTGGGTGGGCGGGTGGAATTAATCTGGAACCTTGCCCGATCTGAGACTCGGGGCCAAGGGTTTCGAACTCGGAAGCTTGGGTTCTTGGATGTTGTCCAATGAATCTAGCCCGCTGCGACTTTAGGTTCGGGGCTTGAGTGGCGTCCTCCCCCGCGGGTATCCGGCTTGGAGGGATCGGGAATCCGGACATAACTAGTCCTTAAGATAGATGAAGGCTTGTCGCGCTGTTCCTCCACCACTGCAACGCGAGGGGTGACCTGGGGAGAGTTAATCTCTCTCGGATCGGGTTTAGGCCCAATCTGATCATAGTATGTAGCGACTCCCAGTGCGGCGATGCGATCCAAGAGCTCGTTTAAGGAAGACAGCTCCATCGGATCTAACTGCTCGGCGAGTTCCGAGTTGACGTGAAGATTGCTTTCGATGACCCGAGAAGTCATCGTCGACGCGGCGGCCGAACAGGCGGTCATAAAAAACCCGCCTAACCGGAGAGTTTGGCCGATAGCCAAAGCTCCTTTAGCAAAAGTTCCGTCTTTAAAGACGGGATGAGGCATCCTTCCTGATGGCGACGACACAGCGGAACTCTCAATGAAAGCACCAATGTCGGTGTCAAAACGGGCGGATCTCGGGTAGGGGGTCCCGAAGCTGTGCGTCTAGGCGGATGGTAACGAGGAGACAAGGGACACAATGTTTTACCCGAGTTCGGGCCCTCTCGATGGTGGTGAAACCCTACTCTGCTTGATTAATATTGATGATATGGGTAGTACAAGAGTAGATCTACCACGAGATCGAGAGGCTAAACCCTAGAAGCTAGCCTATGGTATGATTGTTGTTAGCCCCACGGACTAAAACCCTCCGGTTTATATAGACACCGGAGAGGGCTAGGGTTACACAGAGTCGGTTACAATGGGAGCAGATCTACATATCCGTATTGCCAAGCTTGCCTTCCACGCCAAGTAAAGTCCCATCCGGACACGGGACGAAGTCTTCAATCTTGTATCTTCATAGTCCAGGAGTCCGGCCGAAGGTTATAGTCCGGCTATCCGGACACCCCCTAATCCAGGACTCCCTCACCAACGCTGACAGTAATGTTACTGTCTACAAAGCTCGATTTGTTGCAAAAGGTTTTCAACAAGTTCAAGGAGTTTACTACGATGAGACTTTCTCACCCGTAGCGATGCTTAAGTCATCTGAATCATGTTAGCAATTGCCGCATTTTATGATTATGAAATTTGACAAATGGACGTCAAAACTGCATTCCTGAATGGATTTTTAGAAGAAGAGTTGTATATGATGCAACCAGAAGGTTTTGTCGATCCAAAGGGTGCTAACAAAGTGTGCAAGCTCCAGCGATCCATTTATGGACTGGTGCAAGCCTCTCGGGGTTGGAATAAATGTTTTGATAGTGTGATCAAGGCATATGGTTTTATACAGGTTTTTGGAGAAGCCTGTATTTACAAGAAAGTGAGTGGGAGCTCTGTAGCATTTCTAATATTATATGTGGATGGCATATTGTTGATTGGAAATGATATAGAATTTCGGGATAACATAAAAGGATACTTGAATAAGAGTTTTTCTGTGAAAGACCTCGGTGAAGCTACTTACATATTGGGCATCAAGATCTATAGAGATAGATCAAGACGCTTAATTGGACTTTCACAAAGCACATACCTTGATAAGATTTTGAAGAAGTTCAAAATGGATCACCAAAGAAAGGGTTCTTGCACGTGTTACAAGGTGTGAAGTTGAGTGAGACTCAATGCCCGACCAATCTGAAGATAGAGAGAAAATGAAAGTCATTCCTATGCCTCGACCATAGGTTCTATCATGTATGCAATGTTGTGTACCAGACCATATGTGTGCCTTCTTTGTAAGTATAGTAGGAGGTACCAAAGTAATCCAGAGTGGATCAACGGACAGCGATCAAGAACATGCTAAAATACCTGAAAAGGACTAAGGATATGTTTCTCGTTTATGGAGGTGACAAAGAGCTCATCGTAAATGGTTACATCGATGCAAGCTTTGACACTGATCCGGATGACTCTAAGTCACAAACCGGATACGTATTTATATTGAATGGTGGAGTTGTCAGTAGGTGCAGTTCCAAACAGAGCGTCGTGGCGGGATCTACGTGTGAAGCGGAGTACATAGCTCCTTTAGAAGCAGCAAATGAAGGAGTCTGGATGAATGAGTTCATATCTGATCTAGGTGTCATACCTAGTGCATCGGGTCCAATGAAAATCTTTTGTGACAATACTGGTGCAATTGCCTTAGCAAAGAAATCCAGATTTCACAAGAGAACCAAGCACATCAAGAGACGCTTCAATTCCATCCGCGATCAAGTCAAGGAGGGAGACATTGTAACATCCCAAATTTTCAATTTGCAATGTTATACATAGAGCATCATTGCATATCATATTTTTTTTTCGTTGCATTTTTGCTCGATCCTAGAAATTCTACACAACTCAAGGACCCACGGAGAGAGTTGGGGATTTCGTTATTTTCATATTTGAGTTTTCTCAAATTTTGAAAATAGGATAATTTGATTTTATTTATTTAATCCCAATTATTTCTACTACCAAAATAGGAGAGAGGGAATAAAATGACTTTACCAAAATAAAGAAATAATGAAGATTTAATAATAAAATCAAATAAGATTTTATTTTGGAGTTTTTCGCCTTTTTATTTGAATTTAGCAAAAATGCGCGTTTTTCAAAATTGCATTTAGGCCCCAAATAAATGTTCATTAAATTCGGCTTGATTTTAGAAGCCGGGGAAAATTTATTTCGGGATTTTTCGAGTCTGTTTAGTATTTCTTTTTATTGTTTTTTCTGCAAGTAAGTTTTTTAAAAAAGCAGCAATCGACCTAACCGGTCGTGTCCGTTCAGGACTCGGCTCGGAGGCTTTATAAGCCGGGCAGCCCACCCGGCAAACCCTAGCCCGAGCCGCCTACCGCCGCTTGCGCCGCCGCCCGTTGCCGCCGCCCGCCTCGCCGCGTTGTCGCCGGACCCGCCGGACTCCGCCACCACCATGCGCGGACTCGCATGGACTCCGCCGCCGCCGACGAGGTTCGCCGCCGCCTCGTTTTGCGTGCCACCAGTTTTTTTAAAAAACCGAGAGGTTTTTATTTCGGTTTTTTTAGTTTCATTTTTTTATTAGTTTCGGTTTTTTTTCGGTTTAGGCTAATTAGCGGACGTTCGTCCGTTAGTTCGTTTAAACGAACGCGTTCGTCAGATTAGTTTAGTTAACGAACGTCGGTTCGTTAACCCGTTCGTCGTTTTTTCTTTTTCTCGGATTTAATTCGCGATTTTTCTGATCGCGATTCCTGATCCGATTTTCGTTTTAGTATAACTTTTCGCTCGTTTATCGGAATTAGGCGGTTCAAGCGCCTAGAGTTTCGTCTCGAAACCCTCTTTCCGAATAATCTACTTAAACAAGTTTTTGATTCTGTAAAATTTGACTTAGATCCAGATTAGTAAAACGGAGCTATTTTCTTCCGCCGTTTGACTTTCGTTGCTTCGTTTGATTTGATTCTTTTTGCAAACCGGAGTTCTTAAGTTGAACTACCTGGTTAGATCTATTTGAGTTTTACCTGTGCATTAGACGAGTACTTATTGTATGCTCGTTTGTTTGTCTGCGATAGAATACCCGGAATGCGCCACCTGTTACTTCGAGTCTCTAGGTTTCGCGGATCATCAGCAAGGCAAGTAACACTTTGATCATACCTTTTCTACTACCCAGTTTTATGCATTAGATCTATAATCAAACACTTGCATGATTAGGATCTAATTAAATTGTGGGTATTGGTAAGTAGATTGAGGTAGTACCTATTACCTGTTTTATTATCAAACCCTTGGGAGTTACTTCTACGTTTGCTTATTATGCTATGCTATGCTAGTAGACGTGGATTGGGTGAGTGTATCCATGACAGATGTAAGATTGTTAAATTAATGGTTTATTTAAGGTGGCAACTTAAACACACATCTGGGTGGATTGAGGCACCTGGTTTCTATCAGACTTGCTCTGTATTTCTTGGACCGCCACCCGGGCTCAAAGGGATCATGAGATTTTCAAACTAGAAACTTCCGTAATGCGCCACAAGCCATTATGGGCTCTGGCATAGTTGATTAAGTTGTGCGAACTCTTACGGGTAGACTAGCAGATGTAGGGAAAGTAGGTGTACGGTCTACCCACATGTAAGGTGCTAGTGCTTCTGAAAGACTATGTCTCGGTCATCCGTTTCTCAAACACCATGTAGTGCGAGAAATCAAACGGAGGCGATCGAGTCTTGTGGGGAAAAGTGCGCAAACCTCTGCAGAGTGTATAAACTAATCATGGTTAGCCGTGTCCCCGGCTATGGACATCTTGAGTATCTAGTACTTGAATATCATGTGAATCTCATCATGTTACTTCTAATTAATATTGTTGGGTTTTTAATGAGTACTTTAATTGGGATTGAGAATGCTGTCAACCATTCTCAATGTTTAACAACCACCATGATAGTTAAATAAATTTATTCCTTTGCAGTAGGGAAAAATTGGCTTTATGCAAAACTGTAACCATAGAGCTTTCCACCAGCCAAATATGCATGTAGTATAGGCTTATAGTTCCATTACTCTATGTGTTACATTGCGGCATATTCCATGTCTTGACCCGTTTTGGCTGCAACGTTTCATGTTGCGAGACTTTTCAGACGACGAGTAAGGTGCTTAAGTCGTGGTTCTATACTCAGTGATGCCGTTGGAGTTGATGGACTCGCTTATTCTTCCAAGCCTTCCGCTATTATCGTATTAGATGGCCTTAAGCCATATTTATTTTATTAAGTTCTCTCTTGAGACATTCGATTGTAATAAGTGTGTGATTGCTACTCTGTTATAAATCCTCCGAGTCTTGTGTGGTGTCAAGACATTCTCGATCCTGTGATGACACCGAGCACGAGATCGACTATTTGAGGTGCGGTCGCTACAAAGATGGTATCGAGCACACTGATTGTAGAGACACGACCATTAAGCTAAAGCCCTAGACCACTACTCTCTCTTCTCATTTCTAACTTCTCATCTTTTCTACTCTTTTAGGATGGCGAGGCGAGGATCAACTTCACCCAACGGATGAAGATACACCCTTTGGACGACACTGAAGGAAGTCACTAAGTACCTTAACATCGGATTACCAAGCTTCACGGGACCTACAATTCTACTTTACCGAAGAAAAGCTGGAAGATTCAAGCTCAAGTTCCCGGAAGGACGTTTGCGCAAATCACGGAGCCCATAGAGTGTGTTTTCAATGCACCAACCTGGAGTCTGGGAAAGAGCATGGCATCTCACATAACCATGAGACGCATTGGAGAAGTTTACAAAGAAGACCTCAAGGATATTATCTACCAGATTTGCGGGCGCTGAGATGAACAATGGGAGATAGTTGGCACTAAGAAGGACCGATCCATTGCAGCTTTCATCCAGGAGTTAAACCAGCCCATTCGACGCCAGGAGAACCAGATGTGCGCAGACATGATGGAGTTGAAGACAACGAAAGCCAAGATTATCGAACTAGAGGGAGAATTGAAGGCCACTCGCAAGGACTACATGGAGGAGATTGTAGCTCTAGTGGGACAAAACGGCGATCTTAAGGAGAAGATTGAAGAACTCATGGGAAATTCAGCACCCGGAGGAGAAGATGAAGATTGCACCTGTCCAGAGAACTACATCATCATCGACGACACCAATTCCGATCCTAGTGATGATGATTACAAAGATGAAGTTGGAGCAGATATCATGAAGTCTTCATCGGAGCAGTTTTTCTAGTTGACCACCATAACAGTAGTAGATTTTCCCCATCTTAAATTAGATTTAGTTTCAGCACTTTGTAACGATAGATAGACCGTTGTATGCCCTTGTTTGAATTGATTGGAGTGATATTGTGTGATTTGTCTCATGTGCATATGGGTAGTGTTATCTCTCTAGACCCCCTTCTATTCTTAATTCTCGTCTTTTCTTAAAACCCTCAGATGCCTCCGAGACGCGACCCCGGATTTGTTTTCCCGCCAGAGATCACTCAGTTGATTCAGCAGCGGAATGCCTTGATTCAAACATTGGTACAGAACCAAGGCAGCAGCAACAACAACAACAACAACAACAACAACAACAACAACAACAACAACAACAACAACAACAACAACAACAACAACAACAACAACAACCCACCACCACCACCACCTGTTGACCATTTGACCCGTTTCTTAAGGCTGAATCCGCCGGTGTTTTCCAGTAGCACCGAGCGATTGTTGTAGATGATTGGCTCCGTAAGATAGGGAGGGAGTTGACCACTGCGGGATGTCTGAGATGGAGAAAGGGTTAAATTTGCGCACATCAGCTCGAAGGACCCAATGACATGGTGGGAGAATTTTACAACCACTTACCTCAGAGACACCGTCACATGGGATCGGGCCAACAAGCTTTCCGTCTGCCCATGTTTCAGCAGGAGCTATGGCCATGAAGAAGCGTGAGTTTCGCAACTTGCGCCAAGGAGGATGGATGTTGGCAATATGTAGATGATTTGATGAAGTTAGCACGTTATGCTCCGGATAGCGTTGCTACGGACGCAGACTAAGGGAGAAGTTTCTAGAAGGACTGAATGATGAGCTGAGCATGCAGTTGATGGTAGTCACCTTCAATAACTACCAGGAGTTAGTAGATCGTGCTCTTATGATTGAAGGGAAGCAGCAGCAGATTGACTACCGCAAGAGGAAGTATGGACAGGGGAAGAGTAACTCTGGAGCTCGGCAGAAACTTCGCTTTACACCAAAGACAGGAGGACAATTTTAGCATACCCATGGAGGAGGTAGCTCGCACAACCATAATGGCACCAAGAATGGGAACGGGAATGGAGGAAGCAATGGACAAAACCGCACCAACCCGTCAACACCATCCAAGGTAGACCTGAGCCACATCACTTGCTTTAAGTGTTGCAAGACTGGGCATTATGCAAATGATTGTCCAGAAGGCCAAAATGGAAATGGTAATGGAAGCTCAGGAAAGAAGCCGAACCCTTTCAACAGAGGACAAGTGAACCACGTTACCGTGGAGGAGGTTGAAGCTCGGCCGGATGATAATAGGTAAGTTTTGGTTAAGTCATTTCTGCGGTTGTTCTTTTTGATCTTGGTGCATCGCATTCATACATATCAAGGGATTTGTGGATAAGTTTAGCCTGCCCACTAGAACTCTTAAGACACCCATGCTAGTAAGCTCACGGGAGCGGAGTATCTGACAATAAAGGATGTTTTCAGGTGCCATTAAGTATAGGGAGGCATGTTTTCCCAACGGATTTAATCATATTGGAATCCCAAGGTTTGGATGTAATTCTTGGTATGGATTGGTTATCGATGTATGGAGGAAACATCGATTGCGCCGAGAAGACAATTTTGCTTACGACACGGAAGGAAGGAGAATCAAGTATGTATCACGGCATGAGCCGAGGAGAGCACATGTAAATTCCTTATCGGGAGTTGTGCGGGAGGAAGTACCGGTGGTAAGGATTACCCGGACGTGTTTAGGAAGAGTTGCGAGCATGCCACGGATAGGGACATTGAGTTTCGATTGAACTCTTGCCGAAGCCTTTGGGCCGATATCTAAAAGACCGTATAGGATGCCAGCCCAAGATTTGGAGGAAATTAAGAAGCAGATTAAGGAGTTACTGGATAAAGGTTTTATTCGCCCAAGTTCTTCGCCTTGGGGATCACCAGTACTTCTAGTGGAGAAGAAGGATGGATCATTAAGAATGGTTGTTGATTATCGAGGATTGAATGAAGTGACCATCAAGAACAAGTACCCGTTGCCGATGATCAATAACTTGTTTGACCAGTTGCAAGGAGCTAAGGTGTTTTCCAAGATCGATTTGCGATCAGGGTACCATCAGTTGAAGATTCGAGAGCAGGATATACCTAAGACGACTTTCACCACCAGGTACGGGCTGTATGAGTATACCGTTATGTCATTTGGTCTGACTAACGCACCAGCCTATTTTATGAACATGATGAACAAAGTGTTTATGGAGTTTTTGGATAAGTTCGTCGTGGTGTTCATTGATGATATTTTGGTTTACTCAAAGAATGAAGAGGAACATAAGGAGCATTTGCGTTTGGTACTCGAGAAGCTCAGAGAACACCAGTTATATGCCAAGTTCAGCAAGTGTGAGTTTTGGTTGAAAGAAGTTGGATTTCTTGGACATGTTATATCCGGAGAAGGTATAGCAGTAGACCCCACTAAAGTTGTCACTGTAACAAACTGGGAAGCGCCAACGACAGTTGGAGAGATCCGGAGTTTCCTTGGACTAGCAGGATACTACCGAAGATTTATTGAGAATTTCTCAAGGATTGCGAAGCCTATGACAGAATTATTGAAGAAGGAGACCAAGTTTATTTGGACTGAGGAGTGTGAAGCTAGTTTCCAAGAGTTGAAGAAACGTTTGGTTACCTCACCAGTGTTAATCCTGCCAGATCAGACCAAGGATTATGAGGTGTATTGCGACGCTTCACGTCGATGACTTGGAGCAGTGCTTATGCAGGAGGGAAGAGTTGTTTCGTATGCTTCACGACAGCTTAAGCCTCATGAGCTAAATTATGCTACGCGTGATTTGGAGTTAGCAGCCGTAGTGCATGCGTTGAAGACTTGGGGACACTTCCTCATTGGAAATCATTGTGAGGTGTATACGGATCACAAGAGTTTGAAGTACATCTTCACGCAGAAGGAGTTAAATCTCAGGCAGAGGAGATGGTTGAAACTCATCAAGGATTACGATATGAGATTGCATTATCACCCCGGAAAGGCTAACATTGTAGCAGACGCGTTGAGCCGTAAGAGTCATGTCAACACACTAATGACGGGGGAAATACCAAAGGAATTAGCCGAGGATCTTCGAGAGCTATGTTTGGAAATAGTTTCGAGAGGCTATGTAGCAGCATTGGAGATTCAGTCAACTTTGATGGACAAGATCAGGGAAGCTCAGAAGACTGACAAAGAGATTGCCTCTATAAAGGAGAAAATGAGCGAAGGAAAGGCTAAGGGATTTCGTGAGGATGAGCACGATACCCTATGGTTTGAAGACCGTGTTTATGTGCCCAATGACCCAGAGATCAGGAAGTTGATTCTACAAGAGGCACATGATTCACCATATTCGATTCACCCAGGAAACACCAAGATGTATTTGGATTTTAAGAATACTTTCGGTGGACCGGAATGAAGAGGATATTGCGAGTACGTAGCAGTTTGTGATGTATGTCGAGGGTGAAGGCAGAACATCGAAGCCGGCAGGATTATTACAGACCATTGCCGATACCGAATGGAAGTGGGATAAACTAGGCATGGATTTCATCAGGATTGCCAGGACTCGTTCAGAGCTATGACTCGATTTGGGTCATAGTCGATCGTTTGACGAAGGTAGCTCATTTCATTCGATAAAGACTACCTACATCGATTGCCAAATTGGCTAAGATATACATGACCAGGATTGTATGCTTGCATGGAGTTCCGAGGAGTATCATATCGATAGAGGAACCCAATTCACCTCAAAGTTCGGAAGCGGTTGCGAAACTTTAGGAACCAGGTGGAGTTTAGCACACAACTTTTCATCCACGCATGATGGACAAACCAAGAGAGTCAACCAGATTTTGGAGGATATGCTTAGAGCTTGTGCTTTGGATTATGGATCAAGTTGGGATGACAACTTGCCGTATCGGAGTTTTCTTATAACAACAGTTACCAAACCCGATCGAAGATGGCCCCTTCGAAGCCTTATGCGGAAGGAGGTGCAGGACCCGTTGTTGTGGGATGAAGTTGGAGACCGCCATTATTTGGACGGATTTAATTAAGGAGTGCGAGCGGAAAGTAAAGTTGATTCGCGATAGGCTCAAGGTAGCCCAGTCAAGACAGAAGAGTTATGCAGATTCAAAACGCAAGGAGCGAGAATCTGAAGTCGAGAGCGAGTTTATCTTGATATCGCCGCTCGAGGAGTTAAGCGTTTTGGAGGTAAGGAAAGTTAGCACCCCGATTTGTAGGACCTTATCGAGTTTTGGAACACATGGGAGAAGTTGCGTACAAGTTGGAATTACCCGAAGGATTGTCAGGAGTTCATGATGTGTTTCATGTTTCTCAGTTGAAGAAGTGTCACGCAGAGATGGCTGATATACCATTGAGAGATATTGTGCCACTAGAGGCGATTCAGTTGAATGATGATTTGACCTATGAGGAGAAACCAGAAAAGATTTTGGAGTATGCCAGCCGAGTCACCCGCAGCAAGGTCATTAAGTTTTGCAAAGTTCAGTGGAGCCACCACACTGAGGATGAAGCCACCTGGGAACGAGAGGAAGATAGAGAGAAAATGAAAGTCATTCCCTATGCCTCAGCCATAGGTTCTATCATGTATGCAATGTTGTGTACCAGACCATATGTGTGCCTTGCTGTAAGTATAGTAGGGAGGTACCAAAGTAATCCAGGAGTGGATCACTGGACAGCGGTCAAGAACATGCTAAAATACCTGAAAAGGACTAAGGATATGTTTCTCGTTTATGGAGGTGACAAAGAGCTCGTCGTAAATGGTTACATCGATGCAAGCTTTGACACTGATCCAGATGACTCTAAGTCACAAACCGGATACTATTTATATTGAATGGTGGAGCTGTCAGTAGGTGCAGCTCCAAACAGAGCGTCGTGGCGGGATCTACGTGTGAAGCGGAGTACATAGCTCCTTCAGAAGCAGCAAATGAAGGAGTCTGGATGAATGAGTTCATATCTGATCTAGGTGTCATACCTAGTGCATCGGGTCCAATGAAAATATTTTGTGACAATATTGGTGCAATTGCCTTAGCAAAGGAATCCAGATTTCACAAGAGAACCAAGCACATCAAGAGACGCTTCAATTCCATCCGCGATCAAGTCAAGGAGGGAGACGTTGTAACATACCAAATTTTCAATTTGAAATGTTATACATAAAGCATCATTGCATATCATATTTTTGTTCATTGCATTTTTGCTCGAACCTAGAAATTCTACACAACTCAAGACCCACGGAGAGAGTTGGGGATTTCGTTATTTTCATATTTGAGTTTTCTCAAATTTTGAAAATAGGATAATTTGATTTTATTTATTTAATCCCAATTATTTCTACTACCAAAATAGGAGAGAGGGAATAAAATGACTTTCCCAAAATAAAGAAATAATGAAGATTTAATAATAAAGTCAAATAAGATTTTATTTTGGAGTTTTTCGCCTTTTTATTTGAATTTAGCAAAAATGCGTGTTTTTCAAAATTGCATTTAGGCCCCAAATAAATTTTCATTAGATCCGGCTTGATTTTAGAAGCCGGGGAAAATTTGTTTCGGGATTTTTGGAGTCCGTTTAGTATTTCTTTTTATTTTTTTCTGCGCGTAAGTTTTAAGAAAAACGCGCCACCGACCTAACCGGGCCGTGTCCGTCCGGGACTCTGGCCCGGCAGGCTTTATAAGCCGGGGCAGCCCACCCGGGGCAAACCCTAGCCCGAGCCACCGGGCCGCCTGAACCGCCCAGCGCGCCGCCAGCTGTCGTCGGACCCGCCACGGGACTCCGTCGCCACCGCGCGGACTCGCCGGACTCCGCCGCCGCCGATGAGGTTCGCCGCCACCTCGTTTTGCGTGCCGCCGGTTTTTTTAAAAAACCGGGCGGTTTTTATTTCGGTTTTTTTAGTTTCGGTTTTTTATTAGTTTCGGTTTTTTCGGTTTAGGCTAATTAGCGGACGTTCGTCCGTTAGTTCGTTTAAACGAACGCGTTCGTCAGATTAGTTTAGTTAACGAACGTCCGTTCGTTAACCCGTTCGTCGTTTTTCTTTTTCTCGGATTTAATCCGCGATTTTTCTAATCGCGATTCCTGATCCGATTTTCGTTTTAGTATAACTTTTCGCTCGTTTATCGGAATCAGGCGATTCAAGCGCCTAGAGTTTCGTCTCGAAACCCTCTTTTTGAATAATCTACTTAAACAAGTTTTTACTTCTGTAAAATTTGATTTAGATCCAGATTAGTAAAATGGAGTTGTTTTCTTCCGCCGTTTGACTTTCGTTGCTTCGTTTGATTTGATTCTTTTTGCAAACCGGAGTTCTTAAGTTGAACTACCTGGTTAGATCTATTTGAGTTTTACCTGTGCATTAGATGAGTACTTATTGTATGCTCGTTTGTTTGTCTGCGATAGAATACCGGTCGCGCTTTGTTACTTGAGTCTCTAGGTTTGCGGATCATCGACAAGGCAAGTAACACTTTGATCATACCTTTTCTACTACCTAGTTTTATGCATTAGATCTATCCTCAAACACTTGCATGATTAGGGTCTAATTAAATTGTGGGTATTGGGAAGTAGATTGAGGTAGTACCTATTACATGTTTTATTATCAAACCCTTGGGAGTTACTTCTACGTTTGCTTATTATGCTATGTTATGCTAGTAGACGTGGATTGGGTGAGTGTATCCATGACAGATGTGAGATTGTTAAATTAATGGTTTATTTAAGGTGGCAACTTAAATACACATCTGGGTGGATTGAGGCACCTGGTTTCTATCAGGACTTACTGTATTTCTTGGACCGCCACCCAGGCTCAAAGGGATCATGAGATTTTCAAACTAGAAACTTCGTATGCGGCCACAAGCCATTATGGGCTCTGGCATAGTTGATTAAGTTGTGCGAACTCTTACGGGTAGACTAGCGATGTAGGGAAAGTAGGTGTACGGTCTACCCACATGTAAGGTGCTAGTGCTTACGAAAGACTATGTCTCGGTCATCCGTTTCTCAAACACCATGTAGTGCGAGAAATCAAGCGGAGGCGATCGAGTCTTGTGGGGAAAAGTCATAAACCTCTGCAGAGTGTATAAACTAATCATGGTTAGCCGTGTCCCGGTTATGGACATCTTGAGTATCTAGTACTTGAATATCATGTGAATCTCATCATGTTACTTCTAATTAATATTGTTGGGTTCTTAATGAGTACTTTAATTGGGATTGAGAATGCTGTCAACCATTCTCAATGTTTAACAACCACCATGATAGTTAAATAAATTTATTCCTTTGCAGTAGGGAAAAATTGGCTTCATGCAAAACTGTAACCATAGAGCTTTCCACCAGCCAAATATGCATGTAGTATAGGCTTATATTTCCATTACTCTCTGGGTGTTACATTGCCAGCATATTCCATGTGCTGACCCGTTTTCGGGCTGCAACGTTTCATGTTGCAGACTTTTCAGACGACGAGTAAGGTGCTTAAGTCGTGGTTCTATACTCGGTGATGCCGTTGGAGTTGATGGACTCGCTTATTCTTCCAAGCCTTCCGTTGTTATCGTATTAGATGGCCTTAAGCCACATTTATTTTATTAAGTTCTCTCTTGAGACATTCGATTGTAATAAGTGTGTGATTGCTACTCCGTTATAAATCCTCCGAGTACTGTGTGGTGTCAGCATTACTGATCCAGGGATGACACTGAGCACAGAGATCAGACTATTTGAGGTCTGGTCGCTACAGACATAGAGATTTGCAAGATACATACGGATCTGAATGTTGCAGTCCCATTGACTAAGCCTCTCTCACGAGCAAAACGTGATCAGCACCAAGACTCCATGGGTGTTAGAATCATTACTATGTAATCTAGATTATTGACTCTACTGCAAGTGGTAGATTGAAGGAAATATGCCCTAGAGGCAATAATAAAGTTGTTATTTATATTTCCTTATATCATGATAAATGTTTATTATTCATGCTAGAATTGTATTAACCGGAAACTTAGTATATGTGTGAATACATAGACAAACAGAGTGTCCCTAGTATGCCTCTACTAGACTAGCTCGTTAATCAAAGATGGTTAAGTTTCCTAGCCATAGACATGTGTTGTCATTTGATGAACGGGATCACATCATTAGAGAATGATGTGATGGACAAGACCCATCCGTTAGCTTAGCACTATGATCATTTAGTTTATTGCTATTGCTTTCTTCATGACTTATACATGTTCCTATGACTATGAGATTATGCAACTCCCGAATACCGGAGGAACACTTAGTGTGCTATCAAATGTCACAACGTAACTGGGTGATTATAAAGATGCTCTATAGGTGTCTCCGATGGTGTTTGTTGAGTTGGCATAGATCAAGATTAGGATTTGTCACTCCGATTATCAGAGAGGTATCTGTGAGCCCTCTCGGTAATGCACATCACTATAAGCCTTGCAAGCAATGTGACTAATGAGTTAGTTGCGGGATGATGCATTACGGAACGAGTAAAGAGACTTGTCGGTAACGAGATTGAACTAGGTATGGTGATACTGATACGTCTCCAACGTATCTATAATTTATGAAGTATTCATGCTATTATATTATCCATCTTGGATGTTTTATGGGCTTTACTATGCACTTTTATATTATTTTGGGACTAACCTATTGACCCGAGCCGGTGCAGATTCTGTTTTTCCCTTGTTTGATGTTTGAAGAAAAGGAGTATCAAGCGAATTGAAACGGAATGAAACCTTCTGGAGAAGTTATTTTTGGAAGGAAAGCAAACCGGGAGACTTGGAGTGCACGTCAGAAAAGCAACGAGGGAGGCACGAGACAGGGGGGCGTGCCCACCCCCCCTAGGCGTGCCCTCCACCCTCGTGGGCCCCTCGTGGCTCCCCTGACGTACTTCTTTCACCTATATATATCCATATACCCTAAAACCATTCGGGACCCTGTTCCGGCACCCTGCCGGAGGGGGGGAACCCTCACCGGTGGCCACCTTCATCATCCCGGCGCTCTCCATGACGACGAGGGAGTAGTTCACCCTCGGGGCTGAGGGTATGTACCAGTAGTTATGTGTTTGATCTCTCTCTCGTGTTCTTGATTTGGCACGATCTTGATGTATCGCGGGCTTTGCTATTATAGTTGGATCTTATGTTGCTTCTCCCCCTCTACTCTCTTGTAATGGATTGAGTTTTCCCTTTGAAGTAATCTTATCGGATTGAGTCTTTAATGATTTGAGAACACTTGATGTATGTCTTGTCGTGCGTATCTATGGTGACAATGGGATATCACGTGATTCACTTGATGTATGTTTTGGTGATCAACTTGCGGGTTCCGCCCATGAACCTATGCATAGGGGTTGGCACACGTTTTCGTCGTGACTCTCCGGTAGAAACTTTGGGGCACTCTTTGAGGTTCTATGTGTTGGTTGAATAGATGAATCTGAGATTGTGTGATGCATATCGTATAATCATACCCACAGATACTTGAGGTGACATTGGAGTATCTAGGTGACATTAGGGTTTTGGTTGATTTATGTCTTAAGGTGTTATTCTAGTACGAACTCTAGGGCTGTTTGTGACACTTATTGGAATAGCCTCGCGGATTGATTGGAAAGAATAACTTTGAGGTGGTTTCGTACCCTACCATAATCTCTTCGTTTGTTCTCCACTATTAGTGACTTTGGAGTGACTCTTGGTGGGCGCCAAACATGGGCGGCAAAACACATTTGATTCAAGCTCGTCCGAAAGACATGTGTCTCTTCCTCCATTTCCCCATTCATACACGGTGGGCGGCAAAACAAACTCTCCTCGTTCGAAATCGATGTAGGCTAATATTTTAAATAGGGGCAGATGTGTAACTTCCATCAGACGTGACACAACCACCCTACCTGTCAGCCCCGTTCATACACCGTGGGCGCCAACCGTTGGTGGAAAAACACCCTCTCCTCGCCCGAAATAGTTACCGGCAAATATTTGGGAGATGCGAGATTACCGTCCTATCCCCAACCGACGCGATGTCCGAAATTTTAAGCGGGGATAAGTTCGTTACTTTCCCCATTTGAGAAGCGTCCCAAAGTTTGAGATCCCCCTCCTCCATTTCCCCATTCATACACCGGCGGCGACACGACAACCTCCTTGACTGCGCCAGCCTCCTCCGTCCGCCACCCCATGCTCCACCTTGCCGAGCCGCAACCCCTACCCGTCGTCCCTTTGCAAGAGATGGGCGTCTCTCATCCACGCGCTGGACGGGTCCTTTCATCGCCTCCTCTCGCTTCATCGGCGTCGTCGTCCACCTTGCCGTTGCCGCTCCTACGACCGCCTCATCCACGACAACAGGATATATCCCCCGACCCGGTCGTCTGCCGTCTAAAGTCTTCTTCCCCGCCGCCGACAGCCATCGCACCCGCAGCACCCTCAAGCATAGGCCTACACGGCGTTGCAAGAGAGGTGGTACTCTTCCATATGTGCTTAAGTTATTGATCTCACCCGGAAAATAGATAGTAATTTGTTTACTGTACTTTTCTTGTCCGTACCAAATCGTAGTGGCTAGTTGAAAGCAAACATTGGTTGTGAAGTAGCTTTGTCCGGTTTGCACCTTCAGATCCGCCATGGCACGGGCACTATACTCGTAAAGCTTATGGTTTCCCCCCTTTATATTCACTACCATCATCGTAGGTGCTTCGTGTCGTGCTAGCACTGCTCCTCAAGACCTCAACCCAAAGCTTACGTGTTGGAATACGAATCTGATATGATGCTCATATCACTAAAACAGAGAACGTTTAATTGGTTACCTAATGTTCCTATATTCGTTTCAAAAAGCATGTGCCACCTTTGGTCCAGCTAGTTCCACTTTCCTGATTTTTCTCTTGATGCTTAGGGTTTTCCCCTTTTATCTACTCTACTATGATCTTCGTAGGTGCTTTACGTCGTACTAGCATTACTCCACCCTTCAAGCTAAACAACACAACACTCGAATTGAAAGCTTAGTTGTTCAAATATGATTGTGATATGAATCGATATTAGTTAACCGACACATTTAATTGGTTAGCTAAAGGTCCCACTTGAGTTTCCAAATGCATGTCGCGACATATAGAGAGACAACATAATTGCATTTCTTTGTCACTTGTTGACCGTACTTTCTTGTCCATACCAAATCTTAGTCGTTATTTCAAAGCAAACATCGGTTGCTAACTACCCTTCTTGCGGTTTGCGACTTCAGATCTGCCATCCCTTGCCACGGTCAACATTGTACTCATCATGCTTATGTTTTCCCCATTTTATGATGACCACAATCAGCCCTCGTGGTTAGTGGTCGTAATAGCTTTGCTCCACCCATCGAGCTAAACAAGCTTAGTTGTACAAATTCATATCGATATTATTGCTGATATTAGTAAAACTGAGAGATGTTTAATTGGTTAGATAAATGTTCCTACTTCAGTTTCGAAATGGATGTGAGCCACATATGGAGAGACCGGAAAGAATAGTATTTCTCTGTGTGCTCTGGTTCATCATGGGTGGCCAACCGACATTGTATTGAAAGACTTGTAATATCTTCAACCTGCTTGCTCTTCTGCTCTTCTTTAAGATGATACTCTTCTCTTGCGGTCGACTGGTCAGGTCGAGTTGTTCTCCCTTAGTATATTTTGAATCTGTCAGGTCAGGTCGACTTGTTCTTCTTTACTATATGTTGAAGCTATCATCTACGAAGTGTCATCACTTCTAGAGCTCTCATATTTTGAGTAGTAAGCCACATTATATTAATGCACACAACAAATTACAGCATGCATGGCATCTTTTAAAAGAATTGCAGAGATAGCACAAAAGGGGTTTATAGGGAGGCAATATTGGATTAGAATCACTTCTGCATTACAAAGAAAATCTCACTTGTTTTTATGTTTTCATGCATGTGAGATATTGAACATTATCAAAATGAATATGAGAATGGGCGCACGAGAGGAATATTGCGGAACGATTCACTGGCTAACAAACTTGGCATGGTGGAGGATGGCCTATCTTATTCAGCCATCAAGGTGCTTGCTCTAACTTTGCAAAGTTGTATTGGTCGCATATATTTTGCATCTGACCTCTTGCATTACTTCTACTTTGTTACACCATCTGCTTAGTTTAAGCATCATATATGAGTATATACCATACCTATCCATTTTCTGTACCTATTCCATGTGTCGTCACACTATGTTTTTCCAGTCAAATGTTGTTCTTTCATAATAGATGTCCAAAAGGAAGAGGGTGAGTGCAGATCCACAAGGAGTACAAACTAGGTATTTGAAAAAGGTAGTGATACCTGCTAAATCAGATAGATCAGCAGCCACAGAAAACACAGGCCCAACTGTACCACACTTTACCCCTACTCTAGTGGCCAAACCCCTATTAGAACTGCTGGGAGCCCAGCGTCAGGTACTGTCTATGATATCAATTTAAAATTTGAACTCCTAAATTTCTTCTTGTGCCTTACCTTCTCTCTTGTATGAAAACTAATTTCAGATGAATCTCCTTGCTCAAAGGATCATACGATCTCAAAACAATAATGGGCTCTACATTGCTCTAGTCAGTACCTCTCTCCCTTTTGCCTTGTAACACTGTACTTAATTAATTGCTATTTGACTATGTATCATCAGTCTGCACCTGAGCTTCATTATCCTCTGTTTCTTCCAATATTATTTGATCTATATTTACTCTTTGCAAAATGTAGAATAATGGCAATGCTTATAAAGAATTTTCTTTGGGGAATTTATTGAATTATCCTTCCATCAACATGGAGAAGGGCTTTGTCCAGCCCGTGTTAACATGTAATGTAAGTTCATCCTTCTCAAGCCTTCAAAATTTGTTCTAGTATAGATTTGGATAGGCATCATTTCCTCCACTGCTATTTGCTTTGCTGTTTACATCTGATTGGATGTTTGCAACAATTACCGATTTCAAATTGTAGTTGTAAAACATGTTCCTTATCTGAAACAGATCCATTTATTTTCTTATATAATTGTGAAACACATTACGTGTCTCCTTGTTTCTCTTTCGGACTCGTATCTCTTACGCCGAGTAGAACTTTAGGGAAGATAGTGAGCCAAACCATCTTGAGGACAGCGAGATGACCCCAAGGTCCTATCTTGATGAAGGCAGTGAGTTGAAGCTACTCACCGGCGGTGTGAGACAACCTCGTGCGATCGCTGCCTCAATCGATTCGACTTCTTGATCTCAACTTAAAGCGGAAAGGCTTGCTTCACTCAGCTCGACTTGAAGTCAAAGATGCAATGAAGATGTCGGAGGACTGCCGTGCGCACCATCATGCCTTAAATCTAGTGTTGATGCATCTATCGTTGACACAAGCGAGGTATACTCGGCTTCTTCACTGTTTGGGGGCCCGACACAGCTAGGCCTAGTGCCTTCGAAGTGCTCTCGGTTTTGTATATTCTTTTGTCGGCGCATTTATTTGCTTTGGTGGCGAACTTTGATGCCCATGGATGTAATATGTGTGATAGCCGTGATAGCCTAGCGTAAGTTGCTTGCTTATTTATTTCCTTGTTGTCTTGTTTATTTGTTTGCTTGTAGTCATTGCAGTTCTTTTTCCGCGGTTTGCTAGTGGCTGCAATAACCTATTTATTTAAACTAGGCCACAATAACCATGGGCTAATATTCTTGTAGTGACCTTTGGGCCTCCTACGGGCCGTAGAAATAGTGGGCCTTCTACGGGCCGTAGAAATAGTGGGCCTTCTACAGGCCGTAGAAATAGTGGGCCTTCTACGGGCCGTAGAAACAATGGGCCTTCTATGGGCCGTGGAAACAATGGGCCTTCTACGGGCCGTAGAAACAATAGGCCTTCTATGGGCCGTAGAAACAATGGGCCTTCTACGGGCCGTATCATCAATGGGCCTTAAAGGGCAGTATGATCGATTGGCCAAACATGGGCCAATAACAGGCCGCATTATGGTCGTAAACGGACTAGAGTTGGAATCGTCCGTTCATGGGCCGACCATAACGGGCCATCGTTAATAGGCCGTATTTGATGACGCTATGAAAATGGCCCAACGTATTAACGGACCACAAACGGGCCGACTGTAACCACGGGCTGAATTTGGCCCACAAGCAGAAAATGACCGTAAGTAAATGAATGCTGGAAATGAGCCCAAGAATAAATGGGCTCTGAGAAGGCCGAAAGATAACATGGGCTGGAAACGGCCCAATAGAATAACGGGCCGTTAATGGGTATAAAGTGATACACTGTTCATTACAGGCCAGTTTCACCACGGGCCGTTAATAGGCCAAGAGTTACATAGGGCCTCATATGGGCCGAAAGACGTCACGGGCCATACATGGGCCAGAAGTGAAAACGGGCTGGAATCATATTGGGTGGCCTAGATGACGCTACTAGGCCTAATTCGGATAGGGCGTAATGGGCCTTGGGTTAGCGGACTGTAAATGGGCTATATGCGAACAGGCCGTTAACAGGCTTTACATGGGCTGGGCCGCCACCTTTTGACAAAGTCAAACGGGCCGGCCTTTTCACAAGAATGGGCCTCTGTTGGGCCGTGCCACGTGTCGGCGTATCATAGGCGCCTTCTGTCCAATGAGTGGATGACATCTATCCCAACGATGAGCCGACGCGTGTTTCCTCCAGCCAATGATGATTTTACACGTGGAAAATCCCCATTGGTCGGGGCTGTTAACGGGTTATCAGATCCAAAACCCGACCCGATAGCTTAACGGCGTTCTGTTACGGTGGATGCCACGTGTCGGTCACCCTAGATGAAAGCACTTCTGTGACGCGGGATTTATCGTCATGGAAGTGGACACTTCCGTGATGATAATTTTGGTAATGTCATGGAACACTTGTATGATAGCACAGGTATGACTATCTTGATTCTTTCATAAAATCATCATGGATGTACATGCATGACAGAAAATGCGACCTACTATGACAAACACGTATCATCACGGAAGTGTATTTTTTTTGTAGTGGGTGCACTAGTTCGGCGAAGAGATGAGGCCTAGGATCCGTAATTTCGCTAGTGCAATCTCTCAACAATGCTAATATAATTGGACCATATAACCATCCCTCACGTGCGACGAAGAATCACTCCAAAATTCTTATCTAGTGGAGAACATAAGAAGAAGTTGTCTGTAGGCTATGAAACCACCTCAAAGCTATTCTTTCCGATCAATCTATCCTAGAGTTCGTACTAAAATAACATCAAGCTATTCTTTCTGATCGATCTAACCAAGAGTTAGTACTAAAATAACACCATATGATACACATCAACCAACTCTAATGTTACCTAGATACTCCAATGTCACCACGAGTCTCCTTGAGTTGATTATACGATATGCATCATCCAATTTCAGATTTATAATACTCAATCCAACACAAAGGACCTCAAAGAGTGCCCCAAGATTTCTACCGGAGAAACAAAGATAAGAACATGCATCAACCCCTATGCATAGATTACCCCAATGTCACCAGTATTCATATGCAAGACATATATCAAGTGCTCTCAAATCCATAAAAGTATTCAATCTGGTAAAACGAAATCTCAAAGGGAAAACTCAATTCACAACAAGATAGAGAGGGGAAAACACCATATGATCCGACTATATTAACAAAGCCAGCGATACATCAACATCGTGACATCTCAGAACACGAGAGAGAGAGAGAGAGAGAGAGAGAGAGATTAAACACATAGCTACTGGTACAAACTCCCAGACCCGAGGGTGGACTACTCCCTCCTCATCATGGATACCATAGGGATGATGAAGATGGCCTCCAATGATGATTTCCCCCTCCGGCGGAGTGCCGGAACGGGGTCTAGATTGGTTTTTCATGGCTACAGAGGCTTCCGGCAATAGAACTTATGATCTATCGACTCCCTTATGGTTTTTGGATTTATAGGGCGAAGAGGCGGTGCGGGAGGCCACCGAGGTGAGCACAACCCACCTAGGCGCGCTTGGGCCTCCAGGCGCGCCTTGGTGGGTTGTGCCCCCTCGGGGCTCCCCTCTGGCACTTCTTTGGCCCACTGGATGTCTTCTGGTCCAAAAAAATCTCCAAAAAGTTTCGCTGTGTTTGGATTCCATTTGGTATTGATTTTCTGCAAAGTAAAAAACAAGCAAAAAACAGCAACTGGCACTGGACACTATGTCACTACGTTAGTCCCAAAAACTGATATAAAGTTGCTATAAAATGATTGTAAAACATCCAAGAATGATAATATAACAGCATGAATACTTCATAAATTATAGATACGTTGGAGACGTATCAACAACTCAGCTGCTAATACTTGCAAATATTCTTTGGCTCCCCTTGTGTCGAATCTATAAATTTGGTTTGAATACTCTACCCTCGAAAACTGTTGTGGTCCCTATACTTTTGGGTTATCACCACCATGATGAGGAGGGAGTAGTCCACCCTCGAGGCTAGGGATATGTACAAGTAGCTAAGTGTTTGATCTTGATCTCTCTCTCTCTCTCTCTCTCTCTCTCTCTCTCTCTCCCTCTCTCTCTCTCTCTCTCGTGTTCTTAATTTGGCACGATCTTGATGTACTGCGAGCTTTGTTAATATAGTTGGATCATATGTTGTTTTCCCATGTCTATCTTGTTGTGATGAATTGAGTTTTTGAGGTTTAACTTTTATCGGTTTGAATACTTTTTTGGATTTGAGAACACTTGATGTATGTCTTGCATATGAATACCCGTGGTGACAATGGGTATTATATGATCCACTTGATGTATGTTTTAGCACTCAACTCGTGGATTCCCGATGTGACATTGAGGTAATCTATGCATAGGGGTTGATGCACGTTTTCGTCCTACTTTCTCTGGTAGAAATCGCGGGGCACTCTTTGAAATTCTTTGTGTTAGATTGAATATTATGAATCTGAAGTTGTTTGATGCATATCGTATAATCAACTCACGGATACTTGTGACATTGGAGTATCTAGCTGACATTAAAGTTGGTTGATGTGTATTATATGGTGTTATTTTAGTACGAACTCTAGGGTTGTTTATGACACTTATAGGAATAGCTCAATAAATCGATCTGAAAAGATAACTTTAAGGTGGTTTCGTACCCTACAAACAATTTCATCTTATGTTCTCCGCTAGATAAGAACTTTGGAATGATTCTTCATCGCACGTAGAGGGATTGTTATATGATTCAACTATGTTAGCATTGTTGATAGATTGCACTAGTGAAAGTATGAACCCTAGGCCTTATTCTCAAGCATTTCAATACCGTTTGTACTCACTTGTGTGACTTGCTACCTTGCTATTTTTATTGTTCCTATTACAAAAATCAATATCTACTATCATTATTACACTAGTATCACCATCTCTTTGCCGAACTAGGGCACCTATAAAATTTACCATTGTATTTGGTGTATTGGAGACACAAGAGACTCTTTGTTATTTGGTTGTAGGGTTGTTTGAGAGAGACCATCTTCATCCTACGCCTCCCACGGATTGATAAACCTTAGGTCTTCCACTTGAATTTTTTTTTGCTACAGTCCTACAAAACTCTGCACTTGGAGACCCAACATGAGTCTATAAGAAGAAGTTGTGAGCAGACATCATTTGGCCATAGACTCTTGCGTTGATCATGAAGCCATTTTTCTCTGTGTTCTTTTACGTCAAACCTCATTATGTACGTACCATAAGATTATTTTTGTAGGAGGAGGGTACAGTTCCAGGGTGGCTGAGATGAATCAGTGTCTTTGGCGGTGGCAACTGGATGTAAATACAATGAACTCTTGCTTTTCATTTGTGTGGAGCCTGGCTTTCCTACCTTCTTCGTTTTACACTGTAGGCTAGGCTAGCTTCTTGAATTTAGCTTCATGGAGCTCAGACATTCCGGTCAACTCCAAGTGAGAAGTTTGTGGAGTTGAGAGTTGAGCCCTTAGAGGAAATACTTCTATATTCAATTCCATGCAAAGATGTGATAGATTACATTTTGAAGATGAAATATCGTAGAGGTCGAGAAAAATAGAGCTTACTATTTTTATAATCGGAGCTTATTTTGTTATGATACATTGGTAACTATGATTTCTTATATATGTGAGTTTACTAAAAAATAACATTGTAGACATGTTAGTTAATACGGGTCACAATTGTTTTTAGCCATATACTCCCTCCAGTCCTTTTTCACTCTGCATATAAGAATTGTATGAAGTCAAACTTCATAAATTTTAACCGTATTTATATGAAAAAATATCAACATCTACCATGCCAAAGTTATAAAATATGAAAATTTAAGTCATGGCGCATATACGAATATTGATTTCACATTATTATGAATGTTGATATTTTTTTATGAAGTTGGTCAAACATTACGAGACTTGACTTCAGACAAATCTTATATACGAACTAAAAAGGACAGGAGGGAGGGAGTATTAATGCTACTTTGTTTCTGAGAGGATACATTTGTGCTAGTTGTGCGGGTTGACACTGTCTACTTTTTTTCTGGCTTCCTTCTGATTGTAGCCATGAAGCTTTGGTGGTGTCAAGGAGTTCATACTGGAAAGTATTTTTAAGGAAGGCATGTCTTCGGATCCTCCCAGAAATTGATACTACTACTAGTACCACTGGTGTACTAGCACTATAAAACATTCCATTATTGCATGGGGGCACCATAACATGGATGACCTAAGGTTTACAATCTGTGGGAGGTGTAGGATGAAGATGGTCTCTCTCAAACAACCCTGCAACCAAATAAAAAAAGTCTCTTGTGTCCCCAATACACCAAATACAATGGTAAATTTTTATAGATGCACTAATTCGGTGAAGAGATGGTGATACAAGTGTAGTAATAATTGTAGATATTGATTTTTGTAATAGGAACAATAAAAAAACAGCAAGGTAGCAAGTTAAAAAAGTGAGCACAAACGGTATTGCAATGCTTGAAAATGAGGCCTAGGGTCCGTACTTTCGCTAGTGCAATCTCTCAACCATGCTAATATAATTGGACATATAACCATCCCTCACGTGCGATGAAGAATCACTCCAAAGTTCTTATCTAGTGGAGAACATAAGAAGAAATTGTTTGTAGGGTACGAAACCACCTCAAAGCTATTCTTTCCGATCAATCTATCCTAGAGTTCGTACTAAAATAACACCAAGCTATTATTTCCTATCAATCTAACTAAGAGTTCATACTAAAATAACACCATATGATACACATTAACCAACTCTAATGTTACCTAGATACTCCAATGTCATCACGAGTATCCGTGAGTTGATTATAAGGCATGCATCAAACAATTTCAGATTCATGATACTCAATCCAACAGAAAGAACCTCAAGGAGTGCCCCAAGAGTTCTACCAGACAAGCAAAGACGAGAACATGCATCAACCCCTATGCATAGATTACCCCAATGTTACCTCGGGAATCCGCGAGTTGACTGCCAAAACATATATCAGGTGAATCAAAATAATACCTCATTGTCACCACGGGAATTCATATGCAAGACATATATCAAGTGCTCTCAAATCCATAAAAGTATTCAATATGATAAAACGAAATCTCAAAGGGAAAACTCAATTCACAACAAGATAGACACGGGAAACACCATAGGACCCGACTATATTAACAAAGCCCGCGATACATCAAGATCGTGACATCTCAAGAACACGAGAGAGAGAGAGAGAGAGAGAGAGAGAGAGAGAGAGATTAAACACATAACTACTGGTACAAACTCTCAGCCTCGAGGGTGGACTACTCCCTCGTCATCATGGATACCATAGGGATGATGAAGATGGCCTCCGATGATGATTTCCCCCTACGGCGGAGTGCCAAAATGGGGTTTAGATTAGTTTTTCGTGGCTACAGAGGCTTGCGACGGCGGAACTTCTGATCTATCGACTCCCCTAGGGTTTTTGAAATATTTGAGAATTTATAGGGCGAGGAGGCAGTGCGGGAGGCCACCGAGTTGGGCACAACCCACCTGGGCGCGCCTGGGCCTCCAGGCGCGCCCTGGTGGGTTGTGCCCCTCGAGGCTCCCCTCTGGCACTTCTTTGGCCCACGGTATGTCTTCTGGCCCAAAATAATCTTCAAAAAATTTCGTTGCGTTTGGACTCCGTTTGGTGTTGATTTTCTGCGAAGTAAAAACAAGCAAAAAACAGCAAGTGGCACTGGGCACTATGTCAATACATTAGTCGCAAAAACTAACATAAAGTTGCTATAAAATGATTGTAAAACATCCAAGAATGATAATATAATAGCATGAATACTTCTTAAATTGTAGATACGTTGGAGACGTATCAACAACTCAGCTGCTAATACTTGCATATATTCTTTAGCTCCCTTTGTGTCGAATCTATAAATTTGGGTTGAATACTCTACCCTCGAAAACTGATGCGATCCCCTATACTTGTGGGTTATCACCACCATGATGAGGGTGTACTCCACCCTCGAGGCTAGGGGTATGTACAAGTAGCTAAGTGTTTGATCTCTCTCTCTCTCTCTCTCTCTCTCTCTCTCTCTCTCTCTCTCTCTCTCTCTCTCTCGTGTTCTTGATTTGGTATGATCTTGATGTACCGCGAGCTTTGTTAATATAGTTGGATCACAAGTTGTTTTCCCATGTCTATCTTGTTGTGATGAATTGAGTTCTGAGGTTTCACTTTTATCGGATTGAATACTTTGTTGGATTTGAGAACACTTAATGTATGTCTTGCATGTGAATACCCGTGGTGACAATGGGTATTATATTGATCCACTTGATGTATGTTTTGGCACTCAACTCGCGGATTCCCGAGGTGACATTGGGGTAATCTATGCATAGAGGTTGATGCACGTTTTTGTCCTACTTTCTCTGGTAGAAATCTTGGGGCACTCTTTGAAATTCTTTGTGTTATATTGAATATTATGAATCTGAAGTTATTTGATGCATATCGTATAATCAACTGACGGATACTTGTGACATTGGAGTATCTAGATGACATTACAGTTGGTTGATGTGTATCATATAGTGTTATTTTAGTACGAACTCTAGGGTTGTTTATGACACTTATAGGAATAACTCAATAGACCGATTCGAAAAGATAACTTTAAGGTGGTTTCGTACCCTACAAACAATTTCATCTTATTCTCCGCTAGATAAGAACTTTGAAGTGATTCTTCGTCGCATGTTGAGGGATTGTTATATGATTCAACTATGTTAGCATTGTTGAGAGATTGCAGTAGTGAAAGTATGAACGCTAGGCCTTATTTTCAAGCATTCCAATACCGTTTGTACTCACTTTTGTGACTTGCTACCTTACTGTTTTTTATTGTTCCTATTACAAAAATCAATATCTACTATCATTAGTACACTAGTATCACCATCTCTTCGCCGAACTAGTGCACCTATACAATTTACCATTGTATTTGGTGTGTTGGGGACACAAGAGACTCTTTGTTATTTGGTTGTAGGGTTGTTTGAGAGATACCATCTTCATCCTACGCCTCCCACGGATTGATAAAACTTAGGTCATCCACTTGAGAAAATTTTGCTACAGTCCTACAAAACTCTGCACTTGGAGGCCTAACATGAGCCTACAAGAACAAGTTGTGAGTAGACATCATCCCGCCATAGACTCTTGCGCTGACCATGAAGCCACTTTTCTCCCCGATTTTTTTACACCAAACCTCATTACGTATGTACAATAAGATTATTTTTCTAGGAGGAGGGTACTGTTCTAGGGTGGCTGAGATGAATCAGTCTTTGGCGGTGGCAACTGGATGTAAATACAATGAACTCTTGCTTTTCGTTTGTGTGGAGCCTGACTTTCCTACCTTCTTCGTTTTACACTGCAGGCTGGGCTAGCTTCTTGACTTTAGTTTCACAAGTGAGAAGTTTGTGGAGTTGAGAGTTGGAGCCCTTAGAGCAAATACTTCTATATTCAACTCCATGCAAAGATGTGATAGATTACATTTTGAAGATGAAATGTCATAGAGGTTGAGAAAAATAGAGCTAACTATATTTTTATAATCAGAGCTTATTCTGTTATGATACATTGGTAACTATGATTTCTTACACATGTGAGTCTACTAAAAAAGAACATTGTAGACATGTTAGTTAATACGGGTTACATTTTTTTAGCCATATACTCCCTTCAGTCCTTTTTACCCTGCATATAAGAATTCTATAAAGTCAAACTTCATAAAGTTTAACCGTATTTATATGAAAAAATATCAACATCTACCATGCTAAAGTTATACATATGAAAATTTAAGTCATTGACGCATCTACTGATATTGATTTCATATTATAAATGTTAATATATTTTTATAAAGTTGGTCAAATTTTACGAGGCTTGACTTCAGATAAATCTTATATACAAACTAAAAAGGACAGGAGGGAGGGAGTATTAATGCTACTTTGTTTCTGAGAGGATGCATTTGTGCTAGTTGTTCAGGTTGACACCGTCTACTTCTTTTTTCTGGCTTCCCCTCTGCTTGTAGCCATGAAGATTTGGTGGTGTCAAGGAGTTCATACTGGAAAGTATTTTTAAGGAAGGCATGTCTTTGGATCCTCTCGGAAATTGATACTACCACTAGTACCGCTGGTGTACCAGCACTACAAAACGTTCCATTATTGCATGGGGGCACCAGAACACCGAGATTTTCTATCTACCTGCAGTAAAAAGAGAACACCTGGCCACCTACTTCTTACCACATGGTAACACAATTTACATGCTGAGTGTGTCACATGAAGGCATGAAGCCCTATAGCTATAGATAGCATGCAGGCTCCAGTCACTAGCCAACTTTGGAAAATACGTCTCTATCTTTTTGAGGTACCAAATTTCCGCTACACCTATGGCGGTGTAGGCAGGTAGGCACACACCCTCCTATGTGTTTCCCCCTGCTAGTACAAGTACCATTACTGTTGCTGCTGCACTGCACAAGCCAAGCAACATGACACCGTAGCTAAGCACGCCGTGCATCAAACCGGTCCTAAACGTCAGACCGTCATCCAACGCGGTCATGTAACGATCTGTTCGATGATTCGGACATAATTTTTTTTGTAAATCAGAAAGAAAAATAGGAGCTTTGCGATCATCCGGATTGCTGCCTTGCTCGCTCCTGACCATCCTAGCCCACCAAAAACCATTCTAGTTCGCTCGTGTGCGTTCCCGCCCGGTTCCAGCTGCTCGCATTCATGCCGTTGTAGAACAGCCGCTCTGTATTAACGCCGGCCCAGAGTGGGCGTGGCCTCTCATGGTGCCGGCATTGAAGTGGCGCGCCGGCTGAGAGAGATGTTTACTATGCAGGACGTGACGAATATCTACCATGCCCGTTCAATACTCGTTCGTCTGTATGCTTCCATTAAGCAGGCTCGCCGGCCGAGAAACCAACTCCGGTGTCGCGCATTGATGCACCCGTATGCTTGGCCTCACCGGAATCCGCTATTTAAAGGCAGCCACACCCGGCTAAACTCCACACCACAACACATCCGCTCCACATCCTCCTCCCTTGCACCACATCCACCATGAGCGCAAGCAGGAACGCTCTGTGGGAGATCCTATCGACGGAGATGAACGCGAGATCGTTGCCCTTGCGGCCACCTGGCAGAGCCATCATGCCAGGCAGATCGAGGCCGGCATGCCGGCCAGCTTCCCCAGCTCTCCAATGACGTCCCCACAATGGATACGTGGTCCGATGACGACACCGCGCCAGAGCCGGTGCATACCGGCTTGAACAAGGAGCAAGCGCAGACGCACTACGGCGCCGCCATGGCGGATGAGGAGCAGCCTGCACCGGCTCCTATGTCGGCATTCCGGCAGACACAGGAGGGGCAGAGGTACAACCTGCTCCTCCTCGAGCAGTACCGGTTGGCAGAGGGTCAAATCTGTAGCGAGCGTGCAAGCAAGAAGGGCCGTGGCTGCCATAGCCACCGCGAACCCGAACTTTGTTGCAGAGCAGCTGGCGCTCTACTAGGCGCGCGTGCTCAACACGCCGCCGTCTAACTTTTGGGGGCGCATGTGGCAGGTGTACGGTGACGGACCGTCCACGTCCATCATCGACCTCACATCCACTGACACCGGCGACGGACAAGTCGCAAACTCCGAGGATGAGTAGGGCATGGGAGGCGATAGGGCATTGTCTCCCAAGTGGGTGGTCTGTCACCATGTTATACTCTTCCTCGCCGGAGACCGCACCTTCACCTCACGGGTCTTAAACCCCGTCGCCGTTCATGGAGATGGCAGATGAAGGACGTGGTCGCCGATGCGGAATACAAAGGAAGTGGACAATGGGAGCGCCGTAGGATAGCTTTATGGCCCGGTGGTTTTTTTTAACTAAATGTTTGAAATGTAATGAAAAATGTTCGAAATGTAATGAATTTTGTCTGGTTTATATGAAATTTGCCATGTTTGCACGAATTTCGTCCATTTAGTTCAAACAATGGTTGAAATGTATGCGGGCAGTGTTGGATAATCACCTCCCGCATTTGTGTCCGCGGAGTGGCACTCCCCTGTCCGTGGATGGATGCAGAAGCATATTTGCACGTCAGCCTTGGAAATGCCCATAACACAGTCCGGACATTTTTGTATCATCCAACGTTGTGCATTTTTTATTTCATGAGCGTAAGCATTACACGCCCTACAATTTAGATGTGATTCATGATCACAGTGCAAAGTCGTTAGTTCATCGGTACTCCATTTCAAACATCATCATGAATATTTCTGTGTGATGCGCAAGTGAAAAGAATGGGGCCAACAGGGGCGTCAATCACGGAGATTGTAAGTTTTGCTCCTTATTATTGCACGTGTTTCTAATACTTTTATTTACTCAGTGTTGCTACTTGATGATCATGTCATTAGGGCAAGCCCTTCACTTTAACGCATTGTTAGATGAAACTCAATTGAGAGTTCTCTGGGTGAACAACATGCATCATTGAACTTGAGATGAAGGTCACTTTCGAGGAGTATCGTTGAATTTGAGATTGATGCATTTCAAAAACTTATTGAACATACTATGTTTTTATTAAAATTTAAATTTATGGTTGAATTGCTATCGGTCAATTATTCAAAGTGGCCTAAATTTGTTTTAGTTTTTTTAAAGAGACAAATATTTGATGCACCAGGTTACATGGCTGGTTTCGCTACCACGGTCCACGGACACGTCAGGTTTGGGGTGTCCGTTTTGATGGACCGCATTTTAAAGCATTTACAGTCATGGTCACCTAAATTGGGCACCTATGTAACACCCCGGTGTAATGATGCTACAGTAACCCCTGGGGTTAAGTTATTCATTTTGCTAAACAAGTGTTCGATCATAATTGTCTCCTTTCTCTTTTAAATTCCAATTGAATTCAAATTCAAATTCTGTGTCAAATTCAAAATGCTCAAACATGAACACAAAAATGTTCATCATGTGCCAAATAATCCACATGTTATATTGGTGGTGAACCAACATTTTTGCAAAAGGTATAAGTGGCCTAAGCTACTTAAAGCAGTGACCTAAGCAATAAATTAAATGCCCTTTTTAATTTATAAAATTGGCAACTATTCCAAAATGCCTCCCAACCTTTTTGAGGCAGTGCACTTTAATTCTTTGAGTTTGTTTTGGCCAGTGGCATAATTTTGCAAAGTCATTGGTGGCTAAAAGAAAATATAAAAGCTGCTGGAAAAAGAAAAAGGGAAAACAGAAAAAAAGGGGAAAGGGGCCAGAGCCCCTGGCCTCCCAGTGGGCTTCGCCCACCCGAGCCAAGCCCAGCCCAGGCTAGGCTAGGCCCGGCCCACTGTCGTCTTCCCCCTTCTCCCATTGTTCGACCGACCGGACGCCTCGGCGCCACCCGACCACCTCGCCGGCCACCCCGCTACAGGCGCCGCGGAGAGGATAAGGGCGACGCCTCGAGCCCTCCCCCTCACCTACTCGCCCACTTGCCCCCTCACCCACTCTCCCCTTCTCTCTCTTTCCCTCTCCTTCGTTTTGGAGAGGAGGCCGACGCGGTCACCGCCGTGCCTCGCCCGTCCTCGTGGCCACCGGCGGCCCCGCGCCCGCTGACCCTGTCGGTGAGCTTCGCCAGGCTCGACTCCTTCGACTGGCGCCCTCCGCTGGAACCTGGAAGCACCGCAGCCGCCGTTCGTCCTCGTCCCCATCTCCGGCTACCGTCGATCTCCTTCGACTCCGGCGACGTCTCGGCTGCTACTAAGCCTCCGAGGGCCACCGTGCGTGCCGCAAGGTGAGCTCCTCCCCCTCTCCCTTCTCTCACGTAGGCCGCCTCCCTCTCTAGCTCGCTCGCCGCAACCGCCGTAGCTCACCGTCGCCCTGCTCCATCACCGTCGTGGCCACCGCGGCCGTGGCCCCCGTCCGAGCCCTCCATCGTGCTCCTGGTGTTCCCAGGAGCCCGGCCAGCCCTTCCTCTCGCCCTCCCGTGCCCCCTAGCCCATTCCCGACGTGATTCCGAATGCCTCCGCCGCCCGTGCTCGCCGCCGATGGCTATTCCGGCCGTCCCCGGGCGAGCCACCACCACCACCCGACGCGGCATCGTGTGCGCGTTTGAACGGTGCCAACCGCACGCGAAACGGCCGCCCCTAGCGCGTTTCCGACGAGGCCCGAGCAGCTCCGCCGCGTTCTAGCGTCGCCGGCGGCGAGACGTCGGCCGCCGCTAACGTGGTGGCGGGCCCGACCCCTCGGTCATGCCGGTGGGGCCTCGGCCTCTGTTGACGGTTGACCTGGTCAACCGTCTTGATCAAGCAGGCCTGGCCATCGACGTCTTGGGTCCCACCGCTTAATCCTCTAAATAAAACATATTAATAATTAAAACTAATTAGATTAGTTAATTAGGCAGCGGCAGTGGGCTCATTAGTTTTACTAACTAAATTTAGATTAGTTTAAACTGCTTAACCCATTGTCTATGACGGTGGGTCCCTCATGTCGCTTTTGACCATCAACTTGATCGTTGATCACGACATCATTCCTACGTCATCTTGACATCATATTCCTTTTCCGTTAATATAAATAATTCGAATATTGTTTAAACTTTAAAATTCATAGAAAATAAATCGTAACTCCGATGAAAATGTTTTCTATATGAAAGTTGCTCGAGAAAAATCCAACGAATCCGAATACACGGTCCGTTCATCGTCACATGCTCCTAGCATGTTGGACATGGAACTTTGCCCCTCGGTCATCTGTTTGACATAGTCGGAACCGAATACATTCGGTTGAATTCCCTTGACCTATATCGTAGCCATCGTTAGGTCACACCCGCACAACATATTGCCACGTTCGCTTTGTGATGCTATGTTTGCTTTATATTTAATGTTTCTTCCCCTCTTCTCTCCGGTAGACCCGAGACCGATGCTGCTTTGTGATCGACTACGTCATCGACGACCCTCCTTGCCGAGCAACCAGGCAAGCCCCCCTTTGAGCATCCCGATATCGCCCATTCCATTCTCTCATGCTTGCACTAGATTTTCTCATCGTTATTGTTTGCTCCTATTCTGCTGATAGCCTGTTTATTGTAACTCGCTATTGTTACCTACCGCTTAGTATAGGTTGGTTAGAGACCCATCGCTGACCCCCACCTTGTCCTTGTTGCCCTGCTTCATCATCAAGACCCGATCAACGGATCGAAGACCAGGCCCCGACACCGCACATCACTTCCCCTTAGTTGCTCGACACTACTGGGTTACTATCAAGTACCGAGGGTGAAACCTATACAGCACCTCTGATATTAACCCTGTAGTATAGCTATCCGGTCGTGGTCATCGAGGGTGTTTTCCTCCTTAACCACTTCCGATACGACTCTGTCGTGCAACCCCTCAAGTGTGGACCTCGAGGGTGAATCCTCTTACGTTCACCTTGATGACTACATTGAGTGGAATTCTTCGAGGGTGATTCCTCGGGTTTTCCCCTTGATGTTTGGACACACGGTTACTTGGACTTTTACCATTGTTACTTGGAAAGACGGGTCGACCCTGAGGGGTACCCGCGCGTGCTTAATTGCGAGTGATGTGGAGACGGGTTGACCTGGAGGGTGCCCGCGAGCTAATTACGAGGCGTGGCCGGGCATTCCTAGCCCTTGCCGCAAGTCCTCGAGGCGGGCAACGGGTCACATCTTCGTGAGTCTCGCTTGTTACCGCGTTCCTAATCCACTACGATTTGGATATTTGATCCGAGGGCCTCGGCCCGATAGCACTAACCATCACGTGGGCATAGTATGGGCGTTCTGCGTCGTATACATCATCGAAGCTTAATAGGCGTCGATCGGCGGCGCTGTCGGGTTGGACTGCTGAAGCGCTGCCTTGTTGAAGGAGGTAGCTAGGTCTACTCACCGCCGCCCACGCAAGCGTCACGAGGAGTTCCGGGAGATGGCCCATGACCCCGGGGCATAGGTTTAGTCCGCGGTTGGCCTCGTATTAAGCCTAGGTCGGGTTGCGGCGTATTGTTTGGCCGAGGCGGGCATGACCACGGAAAGTGTGTCCGGACGGAGTTAAGCGGCGTGGTGGGTAAGTTGGTGCACCCTGCAGGAAGAAAACATCTATCGATAGCCTGTCCTATGGTAACGGACACTTGGAGTTGTATCCCAATCGATACAACTAGAACTGGATAATTGTGATGAGAATCGGATGGTGATGAGGATTTGATTGTGATGATAATCTGGATAGTATGGCTCGGGATTTCTTTCTCGCAGGAGTCGAGAAAGGATCTCCGCCGAGGTTGATAACACTACTACTTTACTTTATGCTACTCTAGTCCTTCCGGTTCTTTGCAAGATGGTGGTTTCGGAAGATGCTAGTCTACGATAGGACTAGGCCTTCTCTCTATCTCGCATTTCTGCAGCCGGTCCACATATACTGACCTTCCTTTGATAATGTTGCATATGTAGTGTAGATCCTTGCTTGCAGTACTTTGATGAGTACTCACGGTTGCTTTGCTCCCCTTTTCCCCTTTCTTCTTCTTTCGGTTGATGCAACAGATGAGCGAGCCCAGAGCAGATGCCACCGCCGATGCTTACTACTACGTGGAGGCCGTCGATGACCAGGAGTAGTTAGGAGGCTCCCAGGCAGGAGGCCTTGCCTTTTCGATCGTTGTTGCTTTTGTGCTAGCCTTCTTAAGGCAAACTTGTCTAACTTATGTCTGTACTCAGATATTGTTGCTTCCGCTGACTCTTGTGTTTTCGAGCTTATGTATTCGAGCCCTCGAGGCCCCTGGCTTGTAATATAAAGCTTGTATTATTTTAATTTGTGTCTAGAGTTGTATTGTGATATCTTCCCGTGAGTCCTTGATCTTGATCGTACACATTTGCGTGTATGATTAGTGTACGATTGAATCGAGGGAGTCACAACCTATACGCCTGTGGACGCATCAGGCGCGTCCGTGGGCACTAACCGGTTACACACACAAAATTGTCTGATGTATCCATGTACCTCAAACATCATACCTTAAATCCATACAAGCCATGCAGAATAAGAACGTACGTACTATGTAGATATCCTATCTACTCATCGTCAGAGATGTCCATGATCTCCGTGCCCGGCTTCAGGTAGATGGGCAATTGCGGCAACTCTGGCTCGTCGTCGGACGAACTAGAGGCGAAGAGCTCATTGATCTCCACTCTCTGCTGCCGGATGAAGCGCCGGCTGGCTTCCACATAGACTTCATCCTGGATGTACTCGAGGATGGCGGTCTGCTCCACCACTTCCTTCGCTTGGGTGACCTCGAACTCCGTAATGTTGTCCTCCATGGCGAAGCCCGTAGTCGGCTCCGCCTCTTCCTTTGGCTACGTCGCGTCCTCCTCCTTCGAATTTCCCTCTCCATGGCCTCGGGGTCCTACTCCACCTCTCACTGCCGCTCCTCTTGCTCTGGCTTCGGTGAATCCAAAGGAAGGCCGACAGCGACACAAGCAACGCGGCTTGCCCAGATCTCCTCCTCGAGAAGCAACCGGCGTTCCGGCATAAACATGGCGTAGGTGGTGATCCGTTGTCGGGCCCTGGCTAGCAGCTACGACAAGTGGATGGAAGCTCGCGGCGCGGGTGGGAGGGAGAGGGAAGGGATGCGGACGGGCCAGGGTTGCGTTGCCGCCGTCTGGCTTAAATAGCCAGACTTGCTCCCTCAAGCGCCATGTCGCAGCAGCGCCACGCGACGCGGAGTGGAGGAGGCACCGTCAGACTAACGGTCGCTCCGTGTCCCCGCGTGGGCCCTAGCAATCAGTCCATTTTGGTGGACGCGTCCGTCCCATATCCGTCCTAGATACGGGCCGGGTATGTGAGTGCAAGTCAATCGGGGCGTTTGAGCCGTAGATGGAGTGTTTGATTGGGTGCGGTTTTTGCGTCCGAGCAATAACCCAGACGTCCCGCCCGAACGTTTGGAGCGGGTAAGGGTTTTCTTGTTGTAGATGCTCTTAGATGCCCAAGCGTGTATAATTATTGCTTAATCTGTCTGCTCTGGTTGATATGCACGTGCGCTAGCAGCGCACAGAGAATCCAAAAAGAGTCTGTCGTTCTGTGACGATACTTTGCTGCATCTCATGGGATCAGAAACCGGAGTTTTTCCTCAAGAAGAAGAACCGGGTTTTTCCCCTAAAAGAAGAAACCATGGTTTTTCCCTCAGGAAAAAAAGAAACCATGGTTTACTTCATGACCCAATTAGAAATTACTGCATCATTCTAACTTAATGATGATCCCACTATGTATCTTCAAATTTCAAGCACATGTTAATACAGTTGTGCATTTTATATTAAAAATAACATTTTCATGACAAATTTAGTGTTATTATCATTGCTTTTATCAATGTATAAATAATACGAGTACATCAGAAGTTTATTTTTACCGTAGGTCATAGAAGTAAGCAAGCAAGCAAGCGGCAGCTCTCATGACCCATGTATATACTGGCCCGTGACATCAAGAGGATAGGATTTCTATTTCTGAATTATGAGCACCCATGATATGCATGCACGGGGTCCAAGGTGACTCATCAAGAGAAAATAAAGAAGAAAAGGCAGATAAATCACATGGCATGGAGCTATGCATGTACTATCATGCATGCATGCATGCATTGTGGTTGGTATACAACTATACATATATACATGCATCACAGTATTATTTTTCTCATGACCAACATGCATGCCCTGTAATTGCCAAAAAAACAATGGTTAAACTTGGGAATCTATGTAATATATCCATCTAATCTAATTGTTGTGAGAGGATTGATGGTCTATGGTGTACCAACCGAGTGGGTGTACAGTACAGATTACATAAAGAAAAGCAGGAATTCAGAGAGAGAAAGAGAGGGGGGGAGGATGAGAGAGGAAGTATCTACTCTACATTTGTAAGACAAAGGAAAAGACAGAAAGCTCAACATCGGTGCAGCATTGCTACCAGCGTGGTGTGTGGGGGGTGTCGCTATGGTTCACAATGTTATATACAGTCCGTGATTTTAAAATACTAGTTTCCACTTCTACTACTGTACTTAATTATCATCATCTTAAATAAAGTATATAATTACAAGAAGGACAGAAGGGTTGCCTTCTGTTTTTATTTTTATTTTTACTTTTGCTCTTGCATTTGCCCCATAGGCCATAGCTAGAGAGAGCATGAAGGGAAGAAGGCTCAACTGCTGATTTAGTCAGGATTTTGCTTCTTTTTGGCCCCTAAAGCAAGGAAGCAGATAAAGGAGGGAGAGGAGGGGTTTGGTTTGGTCATTTGCTCAGCCTCCCCCTCCCCCTCCCCCTATGGCTGCCAGCACTGTGGCCTCACCCTTTTTCTCTCTCATGGGGGCCGTCTTCTTCCAGCTTGCATAGCTCCTGATCTCCGTTCCCCCACCTCTCTCTCTCTCTCTCCTCCCTGCACTGCCAGCCAGTTCTTGAATCCTTGCCTGTAGTGTTCTACACTTGTACTGCTGCAGGGAAAGAAAGTAGAGAGAGAAAGAAGAAGAAGAAAGGAGAGAAGAGGGAAGGGAGAGAATCTGAATTTGCTTTCCAGTCATTGACCAACCCAACCCCAGTTTCCCCTTGTTTGTCCCCTTCCCCTCCCTTGATACCTGTGTTATTCCCTGAGCTGCTGCCGCCGCCTGAGGGGAGGAGTGGCTCTCTGAACTCTCTCCTCTTGTCACTCTTGCCTTGCCCCCATCCTGTTCCTCCTCCTCCTCCGTTCTTCAGTTAATTCCCCTCTGTAGCAGCATCAAATTTATTGCCACCCCCTCCTTGGGCCTTGGCTAAGTTGTGTTTAGAGGGAGACAGAGATAACCTAAGGCCTGAATCAAACCCCTGGCACTACAAGTTTGCCGCTTTATGTATCATCACCACCTTCAGCAGCAGCAGCAGCAGCAGCAGCGTGGAGAATCGGAAGCAGCGGCATCGGCAGATCAGGACAGCAGCATGTCCAACCTCACCACCTCCGCCTCCGCTTCCGCCAACCCTCCTCCTCCTCCAACCCCGGCCTCCAACAAGCGCAAGCGAAGCCTACCCGGCAACCCCGGTAGGTCCTTCTCCTCGGTTTAATTTCTTGTTTGCTTTCTCTCAAGTCTCAAGTCAAGCGAGGACGAGTTGGTGGACTGGACTGATGCGCATGTCTGTATGTGGAGGATCGTTGCATCATGTTACTAATCTTTGTCCGCGCGTGTTTTTCATGGAAATGGAACCCAAGACCCAGAGTCGGAGGTGGTTGCGCTGTCTCCGGCGACGCTGATGGCGACGAACCGGTTCCTGTGCGAGATCTGCGGCAAGGGGTTCCAGCGCGACCAGAACCTGCAGCTGCACCGGCGGGGGCACAACCTGCCATGGAAGCTGAAGCAGCGCGGGAGCAAGGAGGTGGTGCGGAAGAAGGTGTATATCTGCCCGGAGGCGTCGTGCGTGCACCACGACCCGTCGCGCGCGCTGGGCGACCTCACCGGGATCAAGAAGCACTTCTTCCGCAAGCACGGCGAGAAGAAGTGGAAGTGCGACAAGTGCTCCAAGAAGTACGCCGTGCAGTCCGACTGGAAGGCGCACTCCAAGATCTGCGGCACCCGCGAGTACAAGTGCGACTGCGGGACCGTCTTCTCCAGGTTCTTATCCGTTCCTTCCAATCTCGATCCACCTCTTCTGCTTATACCATGCTACGCATCATCAAAGCTTTCTTCCCTGCAGTCTTATTGATTTTTTTTTTTGAAGGTCTGTCTTGTTGATTTCTCGTTACTATATATTCTTGTGTCTTGGCAACATAGCGAGTGCACTGCCTAGAAATTACTACAGTAGTAGAATTCAAGTAGAGGATCGTGAACATTAGGGTAGGGCTCAATTAATCTGAGAGAAGGAAGGAAGTCATTGTGATTTGTGTTGGCGAGTCAGGCCGGATGAGGCAACGCAGAAGAAGCATGGATGGATGCAAAGATGGACCACTTTTACGGCCCGGCCGGGGGTCCTCTTTCTTTTTGTTTCGGCCATGGATGAGATGAGCGGCTGTGCAGCTCGTGTGGAAGGAGACGAGAGAGATGCTGTGATGATGAGGATCGAGCTTTGGGAGACGAGAATTCAGACATGTGAATCTCTTTGCAGAGCTGAGCTTCCTTTCCATCTCACTCCTCCTGCCTAGCCTAATTGCCTATGCATGCTTACACTATTCCCTCCGTGCTGTCACTTCCATGCGTCCTCTCCTCCCTGATTCTCTCTCTCTCTCTCTCCTTCGGAGCTCACACCGCACGGCATGTCAGCGTCGCATACCATATGACAAATGAACAAAGAATCAGGGGAAAGTTTTAGCTTTACCTTTTCTCTTGCCCTTCCTTCTCATGCTGCATTTCTTTCTTCTGATGATGGCTTTCTTTGTTGCACTGCATTGCATGCAGGCGGGACAGCTTCATCACGCACCGGGCCTTCTGCGACGCGCTCACGGAGGAGAGCAACAAGGCCATCAGCGGGGGCGGCCTGCCACTGCCACCCATCGCGCACGCCCAGCCCCACGCCATGCTCTATTCGCCGCACGATCTGATGCAGCAGCAGCAGCACCAGGAGCTCGCCGCGTTCCAGGACCACCATCACCATCACCATCACCAGGTCATGCAGCAGCATTGCAACTTCGACGTGAAGCCGGAGATGCAGCCGTGGCCAACCATGCCCTACGACGACGTCCACCACCCGCTGCTGCAGCCGCTCTGCAGCGCCACCGCGCAGAGCTCCGCCACGTCCGTGCCGACGCCTACGCAGCAGCAGCAGCTTCCCGCGGCAGCCGCGCACCTGTCGGCCACAGCGCTGCTACAAAAGGCGGCGCAGATGGGCGCCACCATCGGCGGGGCCGGCGCTGGCGGGGCGGGAGTGCACTACACCCAGATGGCCGGCTCGGCGACCAGCGCGACCGGCAGCGCCACCTTCGGGCTCGGCCTCTCGTGCCTCAGCAACCAGCAGATGATGAGCCTCGCCAGGACCGCCTCCCAAGGCCGGAGCGGCGAGGAAGGCGGCGCCTCGGGAGGGGCCAACGACGGCATGACCAGGGACTTCCTGGGGCTGCGCGCCTTCTCGCACCGCGACATCCTCGGCCTCGCCGGGTTTGACTCGTCGTGCATGGGCGCCGCCGTGAACACGGGCAGCAACAACACCAACATGGCGCCCTGCTACGAGCCACAGCAACAAGGACAGCCGCAGCCGCAGCAGCAGCAGAGCAGCAACGAGCCGTGGCATGGCATGGGTAGCCATGCATAGCTAGCCATGATGATAGTTGCATGGTCGCATCTGATCACCGCAGAGCACTGCTTGCTGCTACCCTCTACATCAGCAGGGGATGCGTTTTGAACTGGGTAATCTCTCTCCTCTCTCTCCCTCTCGCACTCTCGTGATCTTGCAAGTTAAGAAAGCTTTGGAGTTTTTTGTGGGTAGAAGCCAACTGTAAGGTAAAGCTGGGATCAACGAAAAGCTACGTGAAAATAATACATGCATCCGTCGTCTCTTCTCTCTCTCTCTGGCACTCAACTGGTCAGCTGCATTGCCTACATACGTATCTACTGTCTCCGTTTGCCGGGCAATATATCAGTGTCAAAAAAGTCTTATATTTTGAGACAGGGAGAAGACGAGAAGTACACACTCCCTCCGTTCCATATGTAGTACGTATATTTTTTTTGAAAAATCAAACCTCACAAATTTTGATTAAGTTTGTGAAGAATGTTTACATCTAACACACCAAACATATATTATTAAATTCATCATAAGATGTAATTTCATATTTTATATTTTGATATGGTAGATATAAATAGTTTTCTCAATAAACTTAATTAGTCAAAGTATAAAAAATCTATATACACTACATTATGGAATGGAGGGAGTACATGTCTCATGGCCACACACTACAAGTTTTATATTCTTTGACTTGGGCAAAACAAAGTTTTCTCTATCTTACTGAGGTACACGTTGATTGGTATATGTATATGGAAAATCCAGATATACACCCCCGTTTATACTTTTCCGATAAACGGTGGATTTTATTGGCTTAAAATGGAGCATCAAGAGGATACAAACACAAAGAGCATACATCCGGTCTCTGCATAGCTAGGATGTACACAACGAGGAAAAAAACAAGCAATTAGATCCATGATCGGCAAACAACAACAATGATAATATCCGCACCAGCATATCATGACACCACAAGCCATGAGGTTCTTCAACATTTACTAAACAAGCAACATTTAATATGTAACAAAGGGAGTACTTTGCTTCTTCGAAAAAAAAAGAGAGGCAAAATATGTTTGACAATACTATTTTCAAGGGGGGAAGAAAGGTGTATTTGGGTGAACTGAACTGATTGTGCTGATTGGTGGTCACTTGGGAGCTCTTGCTACAAGAACTAAAATGCGGCCTACGATGGTATCTGTAGTTTATTGATGAATGCATATGAGTGTCTGCGTACTGTGTCGTGCAATCAGTCGATGTACTGTACCCGGCTAGCTGTGCTGGCTACTGTTCGTCCGTGACAAGGTTTTGTCTGCAATTGGTCGTGGGCCGGCGCATTATTCCATGCTTGAAATAAAAGGAGAAACTTTATTTAGTTTCAGATTTTTAAGATAGAAAAACACACCTAATTATTAAGACTATGCCTGCACATATCTTTGGCTGTTGGTACTATTCTTACGTACCTATACATTTTTCCGATAAAGGGTGCTCTTTATTTACGAATTTTGTCATGAAATAAGAAGTATCTTGCTATAATAAGTCACTTTTTTGCCCTCTAGAAAAAACCCAAAAGGTCTTGCCAGTTATTAGTGCATAAATTTGTTATCATTTTGCAAGCTGTGTAACTATTCAATTTCTAGTAAAATTTATGGTATACACACTAGCACAGGTTGGTGAAGCATAACCCTAGCGTGAGGACACAAAATGAGTACAGACCCAGTATCTGCACGACAAGGATGCACACAACCAATAAGAAGAAAAAGAACCATGTATGAGTTAAACGTCGGGCGAACGACCCACTGCAGCAAAACTCGCTATACATCAACTACTAGCACTGTTGTTGACAACATTCGGATGACGAGAAGGTTACCCAACAACAACACCTTCAACAAGGAAACAATGCATGAATGTCATCGTTGCTGGATTCAACCACATTGACCAGGATTATGAGCTTTCACCCACAAGGCAGGCAATGTAAGCTCCAGACAGTGCATTCAAGAGAGCATAAACCATCGTTGCCAGGTACAACCAGTGAAGGCCATGCCTAGAGTTTTCACCGCAAAACTTGAGGGTTGGTACTCGAAGAACACGACCATAAATGAAGCCCCATGTGTTGCTTCCACAGAAGAAGTCCTGCTGTAGTGTCCCGATCAGCGTCGGAATCACAGATCAGAGTGAACACCACATGTCGCTGAAGGGCAATGCAACAGAGAACAAAAAAATTGACCTACGCACCAGCCTAGGACCACTATCAGGCGGACAGACGCGAGCGCGAAGGGGCTTCTAGTCCAGGAGCCCGGGCTGCTCCTTTGCAGCTCGGACACAAGGCGCTGCAGGGACGGGCGGCTGTGGGTTGCGCGTGAGGATGGTTGGGGGCTCTCTGGCTGTCTGATCTGAGATCGGGTGGCTCAGATCGGCAACTGGAGTTGATTGGTTGGCGTGGAAACTAAGGCAAGAGGTGGCGGTGGGAGGATTTCTAGGAAGTTTGTCTCTAATTTTTAGGGTTTTGCCCCGAAATAAAGTAAGGTTGCGTGCCTTTTATATAAGTAGGGGTTTGGGCTAGTTATAGATGGCCTTTTGGACAAGGGTAACACGAACTGAAGCCCGGTTAGCAATTATATTTAAAAACAATTTATTATTTAATGGCTACTACACATCAATGGCTATCGAGGGTGCACAACATGCGGCCGATAACATCGCCAGTATTTGATCCACCTAAGTTGGTCAATGGGTTTATTCTGCTGTCGGGGTTCGAGAACGACACCTATGAGATCACAGGGAATCCCTACTACGGTTGGCGAGGCGCGGGGCTATGCAAAGAGCGGGTCTAGAAGATCAACGTGGGGGAATTTTATCCAGGTTCGGGTCGCAAACGATGCGTAATATCCTAGTCCTGCTTTGGTGTATATTTGGTGTTCTTGAGCTCTTGAACTAGCTGTGGTGCATGCCTAGTCCAAAAAGTCTGAATCCTCCCTCAGTACGCCTCGGGCCTCCTTTTATACGTCAAAGGGGACGCCACAGTGGCACACATGAGGTGGAAAGTATGTACAGTGTACAAGTCTATCACCTGGCACCGTAGGACAAACGCGTTTAATGCGCTGCGGACGTGCCCTCTCGCTTTATCGGGGACGGCAAAGAAGCTTGTCACGTCTGTCGTCGCCTCGCCTCGCTTCGACGCGCGTCCAAGCTGACGAGGCATGCAACACCACACTGGCTGGCTGGCTGTTGCGCTGGTGCGGTGGCGGGGTCTTCACGAAGATCTGCATGCCACCACGCAGGTGCTTGCCTGGTTGGCCTAGAAGCCACATGCTGCCACGTAGGTGTGCACCTAGTTGGCAGGTTGGCTGCTGCGTTGGAACGGCCATGGGGACAGCGAAACCTTCGCAGGTGTGGGCCGGACTACGGCCCTGCAGATGTCCCCGGCAAGGGTCTTGCCTGGGTCTTGGGGGCGTCCCCGGCAAGGATCTTGCCGGAGGTCTCGTGGGCGTCCCCGGCAAGGATCTTGCCGGGGGGCTTTCGTGTTCTGGTTCTCATCAGTCTTGCAGGCCTCTGGTCTTCACAAAGATCTGCATGCCACCACGCAGGCGCCTCCCGAGCCTTGGTTCCAATGTTGTCGATGGTGTCGGAACTCTCAAGCTTAAGGGTGGCGGTCTTGCTGGTGTTGGGTAAGTTGCCCCGGCAAGGCCCTCGTCGGGGCCACGTGGGCCGCCCCAGCAAGGCTCTTGCCGGGGCAAGCCCACCTTGTCCTTTTGCTCTTCACGCCTCTAGCTTGAGCGCTGCTCTAGTAGTCTTGTTCTTTGCTTCCTCTGCCCTGCTGAGCGTGGCCGCAGGTGTGGCTACAACTGCCCGCGCACGAGAGGCCCTACTTTTGTACACCGACAGGAGCCCCCGGGCCTGGGCCACACATGAGCGCGAAGCGTTGTTGGGCCAGGCCCAGAACGGTGCGCAGGCATGCGTGGCAGAGTTTTGATTGTGGTGATCCCTTCGCCAGTTGTGCTTTCCCACGACCCGTATTGAGTGCGTGACATGGGGGTCGTGCGTAGGGTGGTCACAGCGTGCTTGCGTCACCCCACCGTAGAATAGTAAAGAGGCGGTCCCCCCCCATAGAAACAGAGGAAGCCGCAGGGGCGCGGCACATTTACTAAGTGGACTCGGGTCGTGGCCATTATGGCGCTTGCGCCCCACGATCACGGGGCGTGAGACGGCCATTCCACTTGCCATCTGAATCTTGGCTCGCCCGCCACGTGTCCCCCATGCCACGGGAGGGTAGGTGGTGTGTGTGTATATATATATATATATATATATATATAGGGAAAATCCATCCTACCACCCGGTGGTAGTTACCCCACATATCTCATATACTACCAAGTGGTACTATATATACTATTTTATTATTTTAAATATGTTCATATACTATATTTAAGATATTTTAAAGCAAGTTACGTGAAAAATTGCATATGAGCCAATAGTTTTGTTATATTTATAAAATACGTACACATTTATACGTAAAAAGAGCATACTCAAAAATGGTACATACTATCTAAAATTAGTATATGTACTACCTAATCATTGTTATATACTACATAGTACACGTACATACTCTCGGTTTCGACAGATACTACATACAACATACAAAAGCAAGTGGTGGTAACTACCACTGCTTGTAGGAAACATTTGTCCTATATATATATATATATATATATATATATATATATATATATATATATATATATATATATATATATATATATATATATATATATATATATATATATATATATATATATAGGTAGAATAGGTAACACTATTCTAAGCGTGAGTGTAGAATAGCTTATTCTACACCCTAGTAACGCTATGTACAAAATCTAGTAAAACGTGTACAAAATATAGTAATTGGAAAAATATTTTTTATCATCTAAGTTTGTAATTTACTACATTTTACAAAAATTACTATATTTTACATAGTGTGTTACTGTATTTTGTATGTGTTGTTACTGGGGTGTAGAATAAGCTATTCTACACTCACGCTTAGTTTAGCGTTACATTTTATATATATATATATATATATATATATATATATATATATATATATATATATATATATATATATATATATATATATATATATATATAATTCGATCACAATGAACTAGATGCATAGGATTTTTTTGGTGAAATTCCAATTTCAATCGATTCCAGTTCCAAGATCCAATATCATCGCATAGCCTATACCATGCCAATGATTTTCCTCTGGAAGATAAAGGGAAAACCTTCTTCTTAGCTTCATCTCTGGGTAAACCTGCAAGCTTAAATAATCCACAAATTTCATCCACATAGATCAAGTGCATATCAGCATGTTCTGTTCCATCTCCTGCATAAGGATTAGCTAGTAGTTGTTCTATCATACCCAAAGGAATTTCATAACCAACATTTTCAGTAGGTGCATTAGGTTGAGGGGCAACTAATTGTGCTTCAGGTCGAGGTGAAGATACCCCAAACAAACCCCTCAAAGGATGTTTTTCCATAGTAGCAAGTGACAATAAATTTCAGCGCGTATTATAAATTTTCCCTTACCAAGAGTGCTTCACTCCCCGGCAATGGTGCCAGAAAAGAGGCTTGATGACCCACAAGTATAGGAGATCAATTGTAGTCCTTTCGATAAGTAAGAGTGTCGAACCCAACGAGGAGCAGAAAGAAATGACAAGTGGTTTTCAGCAAGGTATTTTCTGCAAGCACTGAAATAGTCGGTCATAGGTAGTTTGGTAGCAAGATAATTTGTAATGGACAAGTAACGGTAATGGTAAACAAAGTGCAGCAAGGTAGCCCAATCCTTTTGTGGCAAAATACAGGCCAAAACGGTCTCTTATATTAAACAAAGCGTCCTTGAGGGTACACGGGGATTTCATCTAGTCACTTTCATCATGTTGGCTTGATTCGCGTTCACTACTTTGATAATTTGATATGTGGGTGGACCGGTGCTTGGGTGTTGTTCCATCACTCCCTTGGAGCAAGGCAAGCCACACCCTCCATTTGCATGATTGCAATGCAATGTCGTGGTTTATTTAAATGAATTTTCTTAAAATATTGCATTAGTTAAAAATGATTTATTCATGGCATTTCTTGGAGTGATATTTGATCTTGCTACTGCCATGATGATGTTCGGATTTCTAGGACTAATGCTTTGCAGTTTAAGGATGCCATGTTACCATTGGATTATTAGTAGCTATAATTATTTTTGTCATGATCATATTGGGTACTATGCTTTGGAGTATTATTTGGATTTGATACTATCATATGGATCTATGGTTAACCCTCTTGGTATTGCTATGGCATTAGTAGCATCATTATCTTTGGATTCATCATGATCTTAATTAATATGCTACCCTCGGAGTATTATGATATGACTATATTATTCTTTGGATTATTTGTTGGATATTGCTATAACTTGGATCACAGGTTGATCATGAGATTGGAGAACCAGTTACCACAAATATACCTTGGGGACAAATTCCTTCATTTCGTCGGCCAGGTGCCACTGAACTGAGCTCACCGGTGCAACCACACTTTCCTGGATGGGGAGGCCCTAATTGGTCTATTGTCATGCCTCTCGCTGGTGCTTCCAACTAGGGAAGGTTATTTGCTCGCGCTGCCCTGGCCCGGTAGGCGGCAATAACCTTGTGTTCCCAAGTTGTATTGTACCCGGGTGTCCCCATTTGGGACGTGTTTGTTTTCCCTTCACGATGGCCGGCCACGAAGGTGGTGGATGTCACGCGGTGACATCGGGACCACCCATGACTTAGCCCAAAGGGGATTTTGTCGGAGTGGCCGGGAGAGTGGCATGCAATAGATTGGTTTTGTCGGAATGTTGTTGGTCCACCCGAATGGGAGCACGAGGCCATGAGTTCCGTGGTGTGGGTACAATATACTAACCTATGCAGAGTGTACAAACTATCAATAGCCGCGTCCTCAATCATGGACACAATTCGTACTAGGTCACACCATTCGATCAACACTCATGATGATGGAATAACTTATTAGATGACTTATATTTATATGTGAGCAGCAACATTTTGGCAGGATGCTGATGATGATATCGGGATGATCTTGATGATGATATCGGGTTGATCTTGAGGATGATCATTCAGTTTGTGAGGTGATCATGCGGTGATCACAAGGATGTATTGATCACGAGGTGATCGGGGTGATATATTGCTTGGCCGGATAGCCGAGAGTGAGATGGTTCATGTGACCCAAGATGTTGGATTAGCATTAATTCTAGCTTTACCATATTATGCTTAATGATTTCTTCCACCTCATAGTAGTTGTTCATAACTTAACTTGTTAATGCTATGTTATTGTCTTGCCTTGATGCATTTGGTTGTTGTGAGCTTGCGAGTACATTCAAAATACTCACCTGGTGTGCCATGCCAGTTTGCAGGTGATGCCGTGATTGATTGCTTGATGAGGATACTGAGCGTGCGAGCTAGACCGTGTCCCAGCCAGAGTCCCTGCGGAGTGGAGTTCATCACCGTCGTCGTTGTTCCGCTGCTAGAAGTTATTCTGTTGCTACGAGTTGTTCCGCTACTAGCATAGAGTTACCTTAGCAGGCGTAGTGTCGCCATGCTGATGTAATCTTTGTTACCTCAGTACCCTTGTACCCTTATTCATTTGTATTAAGAGTTGATTTTTTCTATGTCAAGCAATGCCGTATTCCAGAAGACTTGACCTCTGGGCTGGAATACGGGGTGTTCCGGTTCCTCTGAGCCTGGGTGCCACGGGACTGTAGGTAAAAAAAATATGCGATCTAGACTATGAAAAACTAGAAAAAAAATCTCATCGAGCAACCTGTAAATCTGATACAACTTGATAGGAGAAAAGGTGTCCCATCTTTAGGTGATATGGTAACTATCGTTTTCAGTGGAGTAGACTTTAACAATCTGACTACGAACGCGTGAAGACGTCGCGCCTTAGCAATCGCTAAACCAACTCCGAGTGGTTATTAGCCACGCCGAAGCACGATCAACCTGGCCACGAGGGTCTATTTTCTGCACACAAACAAAGAACAAGCAAGAAACTGAGATTGCAATCTGAATATTGTGAATTTAAGAGGAAACACTTATTGATAAAAGTGGAGTTCTGACTTGGCCTGGTCGTTGGACACATATGAAGTACGTGCCTTGCACTATGGCCAACTTTAATCTAAACAAAACCCAAGTCTAAAACGACGCCCTAAGGGTTGTATTTATAGAGAGACAGAGGGGAATTTCATCCACCCAAGACAAGGTGGGACTAAATTTCATCCTAAGTCGTTTTCCCTATTAGTGCGGACTCTAAAAACATCCTATTAAGTGTATGTTGAAATTACATGGCCTGAACAAAAAATAAGATGGCGCGGCACCTATATTAAGCTATGAATGGAATTTATATTTCTCAAAAAAAGGATGGAATTATGAAAGGTCATCTTGTATATTACATCCATGTCCTTATATGTCATCATGCTGAAAACTCCACCAAAAACTCCGTTCTCATTCCCGTTGCACGCATCATCCTCTCTGATGCTTGATCATGCTCCAATGTTCATCCTTCTTGTCCATGTTGGTCCCTTCATTTGTAAGCAAAATAAATGTATCCAATTTAGGTAGCATCATATTCACATGAACATTAGAATCTTTACCAAGAAACAAAAGTACTTGGCAATTTAATTGGCGCGCGTGAGCTCTAGTAATTGGTCCAGTATATATAGCAGCAGGGGTTATGGGTGTAACTGTAGTAGTGATGTCCTCATCACTTTAGGACGCCATGTGCGGCTCCTTAATCCTCCGGATCTACATTGCGATCCTATGAACTTTTATAATAAATAAAGTGGAGTGTGTTTAGACTACAAAAATATGGCTACTATGCCTCGCATTTTTAAATATTCGGGTACCAAATGGAATATGGCTACTACGCCTCGCATTTAAACATTCAGGGTACCGGGCTCCGAATCGGACGAAATTTGACGTGCGGCCAAGACCACGGGCAAACTTTCAACTCATTTTAAGAGCATTTATTTGTCATTTCTAAAATATTTTTTAAATGGTCTCATGGTCATGTGCAAGTGTCATGTTGGTCTCCGAGCATAAGGACAAAGGACAGGGGTACTTATTCACCATGCAAAAAATTGTGAAATGAAATATGGCTACATGTTTAATAAGCACCCGGCTAATCCGATACAATGACAATGTGTTGCCGATGCAAAAATGATGATCACTAGTAGAAAAAGGGTCAAATGTGAGACACATTAGTCCCGGTTTGTAACAGAACCGGCACTAATGTGTCCATTAGTGCTGGTTCCAACGGCTAGGCGGAAGGAGCTCTTTAGTACCGGTTCGTGGCGAACCTTTAGCACCGGTTCGTGCCACGAACCGGTACTAAAGAAAGTGGTGGCAGGATGTTGTCAGAGTGGGGCCCCTCCAGCACCTGTAGTATCGGTTCGTGGCACGAACCGGTACTAAAGGTCGTCCTATTAAACCCTTCGTCCACCCGCACTCTATTTTTCCCCCTTTCCCCTCTCCCTCTCCTCTGTTCTTCCCTTCTTCCTCTCGAGTTCATCACAAATTTTGCCCAAAATTTGTCAAGATTTGCAGGCCCCCATCCATTCAAATGATCACAAAGGTTAGCAACTTTGTCCTTTCATCTCTCATTGCTAGATTAGCTCTTGCATTGGTTTATATAGTGATTAATTGCGGGTTTTAGTAATTTGGGAGGAATTATATGTGGTAGTATTTGATTTATATGCAAATTGAGGTCAAAATAACACTTAGTTTGCATATGTAGGTGTGGTTTACTTAGTGCCTTCTAAATCTCCGTCCTAACCACCGTCGATCGCCCGCATTGTCCCGTCGCCGGCACCACCTTGTGGTGAGCCTCTTGTTCATGAAATTTTATAAAAAAAAATTGATGTTTGTGTGATTTGGATATATAGTTACTCGTATAATTATCTTACCCGTGCGTTGTTTGTTATACATAGTGCCATGGTTTTGATATCCGTCCCCGTCGGCCCTCGTCCTTGTTATGATTCGGATGTGGTATATTCTCTTTTAAAACTATTTGTTTCATTTTGTATTTATGACAAATTATGCCCATCAAGTTGACATAGATATTTTTATCTAGGAGGTATGTGAACCGGAAATTCCAACCGACCCTATTATCGAGAGGTTAAATTTAGTTGAAAGAGAAAACGAGTATTTGAAAGAAAAATTGAAAAGAATTGAGGGGGAAAAGATGGAATTGGAGTTGCATGTTGCCGATGTCGTCGATGATCACAAGATCAAGATGGATAAGATGCGCTTGAAGATTAGAAAGATTAGAAAATATGCCATTGATAGTGAGGCTTGGTATCATTATGTTGTTGGATCAATTGTTACCTTAGTTGCGATCTTGATCGCATTAGTTGTTGCATCTAAATGCTTTAGCTAGAGAGTTATTTGTTTGTTGCATTTAAGTATTGTATGAACTTTATGTATTGTATTAATTTGGTGTTTTCGGTGTTGTGTATTGAAGATGAGCCGGCAATGGATGTACGATGACCAATGCTCTCCCGAGTTCATTAATGGCGTGCATACTTTTCTACTTGCGGCTGAGGCAAACAAGCAGGCGGATGGTTTTATGCCTTGTCCATGTGCTGGCTGTAAGAATGGTCACAATTACTCTACGTCAAGAAACATTCACGTCCACTTGTTTGAGTCCGGTTTCATGCCCCACTATAATGTTTGGACCAAGTACGGAGAAAGAGGGGTTATGATGGAAGACAATGAAGAAGAAGAGGACGATGACAGCTATCCTGGCCATGGGTTCCCTGAATACGATGATACAACAATGAGGGAAGAAGCTGAGGCGGTAATGCGGGAAGAAGCTGAACCGGCAATGCGGGAAGAAGCTGAAGAAGAGGCATCGGATGAGCCCGTTGATGATCTAGGTCGGGCCATTGCCGATGTAAAGAGAAACTGCGCAAGTGATTTGGAGAAGAAGAAGTTGCAACCCATGTTAGAGGATCACAAAAAATTGTTGTACCCGAGTTGCGTAGGTGACAAGAAAAAGCTGGGCAGCACACTGGAATTGCTGCAATGGAAGGCAGAGAATGGTGTATCTGACAAGGGATTTGGAAAGTTGTTGGTAATGATAAAGAATATGCTTCCAAAGGACAACGAATTGCCCGAGAGTACGTGACGAAGTTAAAGAAGGTTGTCTCGCCCTCTAGGGTTAGAGGTGCGAAGATACATGCATGCCCTAATGATTGCATCCTCTACCGCGGTGAGTACGAGGATTTGAACGCATGCCCGGTATGCGGTGCATTGCGCTATAAGATCAGCCGCGATGACCTTGGTGATGTCGAGGGCGAGCGCCCCAAGAAGAAGATTCCTGCCAAGGTGATGTGGTATGCTCCTATAATACCACGGTTGAAACGTTTGTTCCAAAACAAAGAGCATGCCAAGGCGATGCGATGGCACAGAGAAGACCGTAAGAAAGGCGGAAAGTTGAGAGTACCCGCTGACGGGTCGCAGTGGAGAAAAATCAAAAGAAAGTACGGGAAGGAGTTTCCATATGACGCAAGGAACATATGGTTTGGTCTAAGAGCAGATGGCATTAATCCTTTTGGGGAGCAGAGCAGCAACCATAGCACCTGGCCTGTGACTCTATGTTTGTATAACCTTCCTCCTTGGTTGTGCATGAAGCGGAAGTTCATTATGATGCCAGTGCTCATCCAAGGCCCTAAGCAACCCGGCAACAACATTGATGTGTACCTAAGGCCATTAGTTGAAGAATTCTTACAACTGTGGAATGGAACAGGTGTAGGTGCATGGGATGAGCACATGGGGGAGGAATTTGACCTAAAGGCGTTGCTGTTCGTGACCATCAATGATTGGCCTGCTCTCAGTAACCTTTCAGATGATAAACAAGGGATACCGCGATGCACGCACTGTTTGGACGATACCGACAGTATATATTTGGCTAATTGTAAGAAGAATGTGTACCTGGGACATCATCGATTTCTTCCGAGCATGCATCCCGTAAGAAAGAAAGGCAAGCATTTCAAAGGTGAGGCGGATCACCGAACGAAGCCTCGCAACCGTACTGGTGCTGATGTACATGATATGGTCAAGGATTTGAAGGTGGTCTTTGGAAAGGGTCCTGGTGGACAACCTGTTCCGAATGACGCTGATGGACGCGCACCCATGTGGAAGAAGAAATCTATATTTTGGGACCTGCCCTATTGGAAAGACCTAGAGGTCCGCTCCGCAATCGACGTGATGCACGTGACGAAGAATCTTTGTGTGACCCTGCTTGGCTTCTTGGGCGTGTATGAGAAGACAAAAGATAGACCTGAGGCACGGGAGGACCCGCAACGTATGCACGGAAAAGACGACATACATCAGGGTCATGCAAGCTACGCTCTTATCAAAGAAGAGAAGGAAATCTTCTTTGAATGCCTGCTCAGTATTAAGGTACCGTCTGGCTTCTCATCGAATATAAAGGGAATAATAAACATGGTAGAGAAAAAGTTCCAGAACCTAAAGTCTCATGACTTCCACGTGATTATGACGCAATTGCTTCCGGTTGCATTGAGGGGGCTTCTACCGGAAAACGTTCGATTAGCCATTGTGAAGCTATGTACATTCCTCAATGCAATCTCTCAGAAGGTAATCGATCCAGAAATCATACCAAGGTTAGAGAATGATTTGGTGCAATGTCTTATCAGTTTCAAGTTGGTGTTCCCACCATCCTTCTTCAACATCATGACGCACGTCCTAGTTCACCTATGCGAAGAGATTAACGTTTTGGGTCCTGTATTTGTACATAATATGTTCCCCTTTGAGAGGTTCATGGGAGTCTTAAAGAAATATGTTCATAACCATGCTTGGCCAGAAGGAAGCATCTCCAAGGGCCATGAAAATGAGGAGGTCATTGAGTTTTGTATTGACTTTATTCTGACCTTAAGCCGATTGGTGTTCCTGAATCGCGGCATAAGGCGATCGATGGAAAAGGCACGCTAGGAGGGATCAAATAATATGTATGGATGGACATTCTCTCACCAAGCACACTACACAGCTTCTATAGAATCCCGCCTTGGTGGCTCCAGATATGGAGGAACACAAGAATTTTTACGCCCAAACACCGGAGCGGTCTCGATGACCGGATTACACGTGAACAAACCAGGAGTTTCGCCAACTGGTTGCGTACACGCACCATGCATGACGCTTCTATTGAAGATGACCTGTACTTGCTGTCCCGATTACCATCTTCGAATATAATGACTTTCAAAGGGTACGAGATAAATGGTAATACATTTTACACGATCGCCCAAGATAAGAAGAGCACCAACCAAAATAGTGGTGTCTGCTTTGATGCAGAAACCAAGACGGGAAAGGAAACATATTATGGCTATATACATGACATATGGGAACTTGACTATAGACGTGGTTTGAAGGTCCCTTTGTTTCGGTGCAAATGGGTCAATATGACACGAGGCGGGGTAACGGAAGACCCGCAGTACGGAATGATAACAGTGGATCTCAACAATCTTGTGTATGCAGACGAACCATTCGTCCTAGCCAATGATGTGGCACAGGTTTTCTATGTGAAGGACATGTCTATCAAGCCGAGAAAAAGAAAAGATAAGGAAGCGAATGCATATGATGAGCCAAAGCGGCACATAGTTCTTTCTAGGAAGAGAAACATCGTGGGAGTGGATGACAAGACAGACATGTCAGGAGATTATGAAAAGTTTGATGAAATTGCTCCATTCACAGTGAATATTGACCCGAGCATCCCGTTAAATGATGAAGATTTTCCATGGTTACGGCGCAGAGGGACACACGCGAAGAAAAAGTTTCACACCCAAAGATCTGGGATGTAATCGGCTTCACTATCATCACTTTCTTCTGTGTTTCACACCCAGGAGGGAATCTCTGTAATAGTTAGGGTAGCTATTTATGTGTTTTGGCATTTGAAACGCGAAGAAATTTTATGTGCAAACAAATTCTTTCATGCATTTACTGATTTTTTCAGCTAAATGACCCTGAAATTGAAAAGCATTTCAAATGAACTCAGAAAAGGTTGAAAGTTGGCATGGTATCATAATTCCACCCACATAGCATGTGCAAAAGAGTAGAGAGTGTTACCGCAAAAACTGGATGCACTTCGTGTACAAAATGGACAATCTCTTTCAAGTATCGTGGTTTTGATTAAAACTCATCCGTTATAAAGGCATTTCATTTTTAAATAACCTAAGCATTACCAGATTGAATATAATGATAAAACACACTAATATTAAACATAAGAAAAATAATCACTGAAAAATCTATTTTCAAAGTTAAGTTATTCACAAACTAGTGATTCACACAAATTTCAAATAATTCAAAATGTAAACTATTCAAATTTGTAAACTACCGGCACTAATAGAAAGTTTGTAACTTTTTGTACCTACAGCAAAAATATTCACAAAGAAACTCTAAATACAGCAAAAAACAACTCAAAAATAAATAAAGCAAAAATAAATAAAGCAAAAAAATAAGAAAATAAAAAGCCCGCCATCGCGCCACAAAGAGCTCAGATACGACTAGAAACCCAACCTGTAGTTGGGCCAGGATGCAGCCATAAGCATAGTAGGCCCACAGTGAGTAGGAGAGGTAGGCCCAGAAGGCCTGCTATTGAGAGGAGCTCAATGCAGTGCCCGCGCCGGGGCTTATAAACTGGTCCTGGCGCTCCTAAACTAGCGAGGTGGGACTAAACTTATGCGCCCCTCGCCTGGCAGCGCACACCCTTTAGTACCGGGTGATACGCCCATTTTGCATCATGCTTTTATATCGATATTTATCGCATTATGGCCTGTTATTACACGTTATGTCACAATACTTATGGCTATTCTCTTTTATTTTACAAGGTTTACATGAAGAGGGAGAATGCCGGCACCTGGAATTCTAGGCTGGAAAAGGAGCAAATATTGGAGACATATTCTGCGCAACTCCAAAAGTCCTGAAAATCCATGGAATATCTTAAAATAAATAAAGAAAATCATCGCTAAAGATGAAGGCCGGGGCCCACACTGCCACGAGGGTGGGCCCCGTAGGGCGCCTCACCTCGTGGGCCCCCGGTGGCTCTCCGACGCCCATCTTCTCCTATATGAAGTCTTCCGTCAAGAAAAAAGAATAAGCAACCTTTGGGACGAGACTCACCGCCACGAGGCGAACTCTTGGCGGAACCAATCTAGGGCTCCGCAGAGCTGTTCGCCAGGGATACTTCCCGGAGGGGGAAATCATCGTCATCATCATCACCAACGCTCCTCTCATCGGGAGAGGGCAATCTCCATCAACATCTTCACCAAAGACCATCTCCTCTCAAAACCCTAGTTCATCTCTTGTATCCAATTCTTGTCTCCAAGTCCGGATTGGTGCTAGTAGGTTGCTAGTAGTGTTGATTACTCCTTGTAGTTGATACTAGTTGGTTTATTTGGTGGAATATCATATGTTCAGATCCTTTATGCATATTATTACCCTCCGATTATGAACATGAATATGCTTTGTGAGTAGTTACGTTTGTTCCCGGGGACAAGGGAGAAGTCTTGCTATTAGTAGTCATGTGAATTTGGTATTCGTTCGATATTTTGATGAGATGTATGTTGTCTAGCCTCTAGTGGTGTTATGTGAACGTCGACTACATAACACTTCACCATTATTTGGGCCTATAGGAAGGCATTGGGAAGTAATAAGTAGATGATGGGTTTCTAGAGTGACAGAAGCTTAAACCCTAGTTTATGCGTTGCTTCGTAACGGGTTGATTTGGATCCATATGTTTCATGCTATGGTTAGGTTTACCTTAATACTTTTGTTGCAGTTGCGGATGATTGCAATAGAGGTTAATCATAAGTTGGATGCTTGTTCAAGTAAGAACAGCACCCAAGCACCGGTCCACCCACATATCAAATTATCAAAGTACCGAACGCGAATCATATGAACGTGATGAAAACTAGCTTGACGATATTCCCATGTGTCCTCGGGAGGGCTTTTCCTATTATAAGAGTTTGTCCAGGCTTGTCCTTTGCTACAAAAAGGATTGGGCCACCTTACTGCACTTTATTTACTCTTGTTACTTGTTGCTCGTTACAATTTATCTTATCACAAAACTATCTGTTACCACTTATTTCAGTACTGGCAGAGAATACCTTGCTGAAAACCGCTTATCATTTCCTTCTGCTCCTCGTTGGGTTCGACACTCTTACTTATCGAAAGGACTACGATAGATCGAAAATGCCTAACGGCGGACGAGCACTATGAGGACTTTATCTAGTCCGTCTGTTTTACACATTGGCCATCTTCATCACGGTATTTGCGGGAGCTGTCCCCCGCTGACCATTCCAGCCCACGATTCGGTTGACAGCTATGCCGCCAGTAGCGATGTAATCTAGCTATCTGCTGATGTACCAGTACACTCGAGTATGCGCATGCAGCAAAAAAGTGGGTCGCCCATATGGACAGTTGTTCGTTCTCGCACGTGAGCCACTCCATTAATCCCCGACACACGCGATGGTTCGGTGTGTACAGATGATGCTTCGTTAACAGCAGATTAGGGCGAGATGGACCAGATTCAATCAAAGAGCACCAGCTGTCCATCGTCCACCTTCATCAAGTACCAACACTTTTTTTGGCCAACGACTCTAATAACCCTTCTTAAATCACAATCGAATCATGTTTTGGACATGGGCCCCAACATGATTTTGTGCCTCGTAATTAAACATGTTTTGTGTTTTTACCAAGACACCGTGTAATTTGTTAGGGCCGTGGAGGTCAAGATTCGTGACGGGCCGGATGGAACAGCTGCCATCACACCTATTTTGGCCACGCCTCGACCTGCAAAAGTTACCGATGGCCCATCACACATCAATTCTTATCGGGGTCTAGTCATCTCATGCAATTATCTGCATCCGCCGCCCAGTTCATCTTCTCCAACCATCCTCCCCACCCACCCACGCACTGTAGAGGCGGGAAGAACGAGCCAATGAGCTAGGAGGTAGAACTCCATGGCCGAGCACAGAGTCGACATCCATGGCCGAATCAAGGTATGAACAACATCGGCCTCACGCCATTAGTAGTGAAAGTTCTTCTCCATCAATCTAAATAGTGTTCACGCAAATAGGTAATGGCTTTTGTCGGGATTGATACCCTTTTCGCCGCAAATGGTAAGTGTTAAAGCCATGTGGCCCTTTGTCCTTCCGGTACCGAACGAGATGATCAGCAGATATCACGGGCATCCCTAGTCCATCGCTTCAATATGTGCTTTTCGGTATCTTGCTCAACTTGAGCTCGATCATAACCTGCCGTCACAGACACAGCGCTTAGTAAGCGGCAAAACCATTTGCACAGCAAACATGCCAAGATATGGTATTTACCTTGAGTGCATGGCAGCACACCATTCCAGAGTGCTCGAAAATACAACACTCACAGTTGAAAATGCCCGATCATCATCAACCTCAACCTTAAACTGGACCTTGCTCCATTTCTCACGAGAGAGCATCCACATGAGTAAGAATGTATAACTTTTTGGTACAGCAACATCCAGTTCATAAGCCCCCGCCTTTGTACAGAGCATCGCCAAATTGCTCAAACATTGCCCTGGTGTAAATCCTGCTAGCATGCCTCTCAATTGGGAGATTTACTTTCAACAGAACACCACTGGAGAAATTTAAAACACACACAACTAAGTCAAGATGCGCACAAGGTTCTACAAAATGTTATACTGGACTGGAAAAACAATCTAGTCTTGAAGGCGGAACATACCAGAGCAGTCCGTTTCTCCGAAACTCTCCTCGAGTCCCTATCGAACTGAAGCTTCTCGTATTGTTTAATGAACAAATGCATTGGGCACTCGGGACATAACTCTTAAGCATGTGATTGGCACTTTCACTACGTTGGGTACTTGGTCATTTTCGCAAAAACACCTCTCAAATACGGCTTTGCCCATTTATGCCAAGACCTCATATATTTGAGTCGACACGGATGCTTCCTAAGTGAATATTTATCAAGCATTGCAGACCATCCATCTTCAAACTCTTGTTCTGTGACCATGTGATGCACCACTTGTGGAATTCACTCTTGAAATCAGACTTCTTGCTCCACAAAGGCTATTCCTTCGCTTTTCAAAGACATGCCATTTACACCACCGTGGGTTGTGTTGGGCATTTTGGCTTCTATTGCCAACTCCATCGATCGCTACCGGTCTGCAAATAAATGGATAATGTCATCATGTCGTAGTCTTACAACGTGAACATCAGCCTAACATCGAAAAAATTAAGAACTGTTTTCAACTACATCGCATTCGTTAAAATTGTTTGTGGGTGTTTGCCGCCAACCATCCTAATGAATTCACGGAAAACCCACTTGAATGTGTCCTCCTTTTCATCCCTCAACATGACACCTCAAAAATAATGCTCGAAGTGATTGTTGACTCCAACAAACAATCCAAATGGCATATCATAAAGATTTGTGCTGTATGTTGTATCAAATGTCACAACATCTCCAAACACTGTCATCGTTCTACATCGCTACCGTTAACCCACATAAGTGTTTTTATTCTGCTCTCATCATCAACTGGATAGTATAGTTGAATTCGGATCGTTTGCCTTCATCTATGCAAGTATGTCCATTGTCTTCCGGTATCTGAATCAGATTGTTCTTTGTTCAGCTTGCAACAAAGCGCCCTCAATGACTTTTTTGTAAATGGCACATTGTCTATCGATCCAAAAAGCTGCCAACTATGCTAAAACCTTTCCGAGGCTAACATTGTTTTTCTCAGCTGCCTAACAAGATCTTTAGCGTAGCGATCAATGAGCCCGTGTGAAGGCGGTGCATTTTCTCGCCAAGTACTTGACAGCGAGTGGTTGTGAAGCGGCCTGTGCTCAAATATACCATCCATCGCCATCCGACCTCAAAGAGCTGATCACCGCAGCACAGCCGCACCTAGTTGATCTTGTATTCTCCTCTCCGGTTTACTCCTGCAAATGCACATGGAATGAATCGTCAAGACAAAAACATTTTGTCCATATAGTACTTGAGTTTTTTTTTTTGGACATAAATATTAAGAAACGACCACAGATCCGCATACAATCTCCTGCATGCACTTGACCTCTCCACATTCAGCCTGCTTTTGAATACCTTATGCCAAATCCAGCCTCCCACTAATATAAATTATAGAATTGATACGCCTCATGCAGTGAATCAAACGGCGCCGACGGCTGGGTTGACTACATTGCCATCTCGCTTACTTATGAACGCCTCATGGATAGTTCAAGAGCACTTCGGTTAGGATTTAGTTCTCGCCGCAGGGCTTTCTTGATCCCGACCGCCATGGTGCAATTATAAGATTAGTTATTTGCACATAGTAGAAAAATAAAAATCAGCGCAGCAAAACAAACGCCCTTTTCTCGTCGACTACAAACATGATGCACATATAAACATTTTCATCACCTACAAAAAACTGAGAAAGCGAGACCGAAACACCCAGATTGATTTTTAGGAACTATACAAATCCACGTAAATTCCTACATGCCATACACTGGCGAGCACGACATCCAAATTGCACACATGCCAAGCAGATAAACAAAAGAAACTAACTACTAATACCTCCGTGAACATCCATTGGTAGCCTCCGAGCACACTTGCAAAAGCCGGTCCTCGCCGACAGATCTCAGATTTCCGCGCGCTGCAGATGTCTCCAAGACGGCGAATGTCGCCTCGGCGACGCCGATAGATGCTCGACTCTATAGGGCGCAAAAACAGTACCCCCATCCGCCCATTGCTAATCCTGCATGCAAAAATGCCATGGGAAATCTTATGAATCATGGCGACTACATCCAATACACAAAGCGGATCTAATCATACGTTAATCTAGAGGAGATTAAGTGGCGGTTTAATTACCTCTTTTCGAATCGCCAATGGGCGTGCACTAACAGGTCCATGGAGCCCTATCCAAGTTCGGATCCGGAGGAAGAAGACGAGCTGGAGAGAGGAGCAGCGAAAGGGCAGCAAAGCGCCGTCCGCCTCGGTCCGGAGGAAGAAGACAAACTGGTCGCCTCGCTTTTGATTAGTTGTCCCACAGCCCGGTCACGTGACCTTTGCAAATGCACCAAACAAAATGCACCAGTACCACGTCGACTGTTCCTTGGTCCAGCCTCAAACGACGTAAACAAATGCTCCAAATCGATCGCCTAAGGCCCCAAAGACCTATTACTAGCCATAGAGCATGGGGACAGCGACTTGACGTTTGCTCATCTCCAGGAATCCACCTGCGGCCAAGATTAAGTCCACACAAGCCCGCGTCCACCGAAAAGTTGCTTCCTACGATAGATCCCCTATACTTGTGGGTCATCAAGACTCTTTTCTGGCACTGTTGCCGGGCAGTGTAGCGCCTTTGGTAGGTGGAATTTGGTAAGGAAAAATTTATATAGTGTGCTGAAATTTACTGTCACTTGTTATTATGGAAAGTAATTCTCTGAGGGGCTTGTTCGGGGTATCTTCACCCCATCCAGTAGAGCAAAGAGTTGCTCCTCAACCTACTGAACCTATTGAAAATGAAACTCCTTTTGAATTTCCTTCGGGTATGATGGAAAAACTGCTAGGTAATCCTTTTACAGGAGATGGAACAAAGCATCCTGATGAGCACTTAATATATGTGGATGAAGTTTGTGGATTATTTAAGCTTGCAGGTATACCTGATGACGTTGCTAAGAAGAAGTTCTTCCCTTTATCTTTGAAGGGAGACACATTGACATGGTATAGGCTATGTGATGATACGAGATCATGGAACTATAAAAGATTGAAATTGGAATTTCATCAAAAGTATTACCCTATGCATCTTGTTCATCGGGGTCGCAATTATATATATATAATTTTTGGCCTCGCATAGGAGAAAGCATCGCTCAAGCTTGGGGGAGGCTTAAATCAATGTTATATTCATGCCCCAATCATGAGCTCTCAAGAGTGACAATTCTTCAGAATTTTTATGCTCGACTTTCTGATAACAATCGCACCATGCTCGATACTTCTTGTGCTGGCTCTTTCATGATGAAGACTATTGAATTCAGATGATTGGATAGAATTAAAAGCAACTCTGAAGATTGGGACCTCGACGAAGGTAAGGAGTCAGGTATGACACCTAAGTTTGATTGTGTTAAATATTTTATGGATACTAATATTTTCCGTAAGTTTAGCACTAAATATGGACTTGACTCTGAGATAGTAGCTTCTTTCTGTGAATCTTTTGCTACTTATGTTGATCTCCCCAAGGAGAAGTGGTTTAAATATCATTCTCCCATAGAAGTAAAAGTAGCTGCACCTATTAAAGTTGAAGAAAAGACTGTCACTTATAATGATCCTGTTGTTCCTACCTCTTATGTTGAGAAACCACCTTTCCTTGTTAGAATAAAGGATCATGCTAAAGCTTCAACTGTGGTTCGTAAAAGCAATATTATAACTTATACACCTACTGAGGAAATCAAAGTAGAACCTAATATTGCTATTGTTAAAGATCTCTTGTCTGATAATATTGATGGGCATGTTATTCAATTATGTGGTGAATCTGCTAGAATTGCTAAACCTAGCGTTAAAGATAAACATAGACCTGTGGTGGGCATGCCTGTTATTTCTGTTAAAATAGGAGATCGTTGTTATCATGGCTTATGTGATATGGGTGCTAGTGCTAGTGTTATACCTTATGACTTGTATAAAGAAATCAAGCATGAAATTGCACCTGCTGAGTTAGAAGAAATTGATGTCACAATTAAACTTGCCAATAGAGATACTATTTCACCAGTGGGAGTTGTTAGAGATGTTGAAGTTTTGTGTGGGAAAACCAAATATCCCGCTGATTTTCTTGTTCTCAGTTCCCCACAAGATAGCTTTTGTCCCATTATATTTGGTAGACCCTTCTTGAAAACTGTTAATGCTAAGATAGATTGCGAACAGAATGTTGTTACTATTGGCTTGGATGATATGATTCATGAGTTTAATTTCTCTAAATTTAGTAAACAACATCGTGAGGAAGAATTGCCTAGTGAGGATGAAATTATTGGTCTTGTTTCTATTGTCGTACCTCCTAGTGATCCTTTAGAACACTATTTGCTAGACCATGAAAATGATATGTTCATGAATGAAAGAAGGGAAATAGATGAAGTATTCTTTAAACAGGAACCCATTCTGCAACACAATTTGCTGTCGAAATCCTAGGGATCCCCTCCACCCAAGGGTGATCCGTGTTTGAGCTTAAACCGCTGCTCGATAATCTTAAATATGCTTATCTTGATGAGAAGAAAATATATCTTGTTATTATTAGTGCTAACCTTTCGAGCATGAAGAAGAAAGATTATTGAAAACATCAAGAAGCACCGTGCCGCTATTGGATATACTCTTGATGATCTTAAGGAATTAGTCCCACTCTATGTCAACATAAAATAAATTTGGAAGCGGATGCCAAACCATTTCGTGATCCTCAATGACGTTTGAATCCTAAAATGAAAGAAGTGGTAAGAAAAGAAATACTCAAGCTTCTGGAGGCAGGTATAATTTATCCCGTTGCTGATAGTCAGTGGGTAAGTCATGTCCATTGTGTTCCTAAGAAGGGAGGTATTACTGTTGTCCCTAATGATAAAGATGAATTGATCCCGCAAAGAATTATCATAGGTTATAGGATGGTAATTGATTTCCGCAAATTAAATAAAGCTACTAAGAAAGATCATTACCCCTTACCTTTTATTGATCAAATGCTAGAAAGATTATGCAAACATACACATTATTGCTTTCTAGATGGTTATTCTGGTTTCTCTCAGATACCTGTGTCGGCTAAAGATCAATCAAAGACTACTTTTACTTGCCCTTTTGGTACTTTTGCTTACAGACGTATGCCTTTTGGTTTATGTAATGCACCTGCTACCTTTCAAAGATGCATGATGGCTATATTCTCTGATTTTTGTGAAAAAATTTGTGAGATCTTGATTGACGATTTTTCCGTCTATGGTTCCTCTTTTGATGATTGCTTGAGCAATCTTGATCGAGTTTTGCAGAGATGTGAAGAAACTAAACTTGTCTTGAATTGGGAAAAGTGCCACTTTATGGTTAACGAAGGTATTGTCTTGGGGCACAAAGTTTTTGAAAGAGGTATTGAAGTTGATAAAGCCAAGGTTGATGCTATTGAAAAGATGCCATGTCCCAAGGACATCAAAGGTATAAGAAGTTTCCTTGGTCACGCCGGATTTTATAGGAGGTTCATTAAGGACTTCTCAAAAATTTCTCGGCCTCTGACTAATTTATTGCAAAAAGATGTACCAATTGTCTTTGATGATGATTGTGTAGAAGCATTTGAAATACTTAAGAAAGCATTAGTCTCTGCACCTGTTGTTCAGCCACCGATTGAATTTACCCTTTGAAATTATGTGTGATGCTAGTGATTATGTTGTAGGTGTTGTTCTAGGGCAAAGAGTTGATAAGAAATTAAATGTTATCCATTATGCTAGTAAGACTCTAGACAATGCTCAAAGAAATTATGCTACTACCGAAAAGGAACTTTTAGCGCTTGTATTTGCTTGTGATAAATTCAGACCCTATATTGTTGATTCTAAAGTAACTATTCACACCGATCATGCTGCTATTAAATATCTTATGGAAAAGAAAGATGCAAAACCTAGACTTATTAGATGGGTTCTCTTGCTGCAAGAATTTGATTTGCATATTGTTGATAGAAAAGGAGCGGAGAACCCGCTGCGAGATAACTTATCTAGGTTAGAGAATGTTCTTGATGACCCACTACCTATTGATGATAGCTTTCCTGATGAACAACTAAATGTCATAAGCACTTCTCATAGCACTCCATGGTATGCTGATTATGCTAATTATATTGTTGGTAAATTTATACCACCTAGCTTCACATACCAACAAAAGAAAAAGTTTTTCTATGATTTGCGACATTACTTTTGGGATGACCCACATCTTTATAAAGAAGGAGTAGATGGTGTTACTATACGTTGTGTACCTGAGCATGAACAGGAACAGATTCTACGCAAGTGCCACTCCGAGGCTTATGGAGGACACCACGCTGGAGACAGAACTGCACATAAGGTATTGCAATCCGGTTTTATTGGCCCTCTCTTCAAGGATGCCCGTAAGTTTGTTTTGTCTTGCGATGAATGTCAAAGAATTGGTAATATTAGTAGACGTCAAGAAATGCCTATGAATTATTCACTTGTTATTGAACCATTTGATGTTTGGAGCTTTGATTATATGGGACCTTTTCCTGCCTCTAATGGATATACACATATTTTGGTTGCTGTTGATTACGTTACTAAGTGGGTAGAAGCTATTCCAACTAGTAGTGCTGATCATAACACTTCTATTAAAATGCTTAAGGAAGTTATTTTTCCGAGGTTTGGAGTCCCTAGATATTTAATGACTGATGGTGGTTCACACTTTATTCATGGTGCTTTCTGTAAAATGCTTGCTAAATATGACGTTAATCATAGAATTGCATCTCCTTATCACCCGCAGTCTAGTGGTCAAGTAGAATTGAGTAATAGAGAGCTCAAATTAATTTTGCAAAAGACTGTTAATAGGTCTAGGAAGAATTGGTCCAAGAAACTTGATGATGCATTATGGGCCTATAGAATTGCATATAAGAATCCTATGTGTATGTCTCCGTATAAAATGGTTTATGGAAAAGCATGTCACTTACCTCTCGAACTAGAACATAAGGCATATTGGGCTATTAAAGAGCTCAACTATGATTTCAAACTTGCCGGTGAGAAAAGGTTATTTGATATTAGCTCACTTGATGAATGGAGAACCCAAGCTTATGAAATTGCCAAGTTGTTTAAAGAAAAAGTTAAAAGATGGCATGACAAAAGGATACAAAAGCGTGAGTTTAATGTAGGTGATTATGTATTGCTATACAACTCCCGTTTAAGATTTTTTGCAGGAAAACTTCTCTCTAAATGGGAAGGTCCCCACGTTATCGAGGAGGTCTATCGTTCCGGTGCCATAAAAATCAACAACTTCGGAGGCACAAATCCGAAGGTGGTAAACGGTCAAAGGATCAAACATTATATTTCAGGTAATCCCATAAATGTTGAAACCAATATTATTGAAACCGTAACCCGGAGGAATACATAAGGGACACTTTCCAGACCGTTTCAGACTCCGAAAAGGAATAGGTATGTGGTATGGTAAGTAAACCGACTCCAAAACCATTTTTAAGGCAATATTTCTCCGTTTTGGAATATTTAGAAAAATAGAAAAATAAGTAGCGGTCCGGGAAGGACACGAGGGCCCCACGAGGGTGGTGGGCGCGCCCTACCCCCTGGGCGCGCCCCCCTACCTCGTGAGCACCCCGTGTGCCCTCCGGACTCTGTTTTCTTGCACGATACGTATTTTGGTCGGTAAAAATTCATTATATATTCTCCCGAAGGTTTTGACTCCCGTATCACGCAAATATCCTCTGTTTTTGTTTTGAGCTGTTGCTGCTGTAGATTAGAGCAAGATGTCTTCTCAAGAGTCACGGGAGAGCTGGTATCTAATCCGCACCGAACCAAGGGCAAACAAGCAAGGTCGACCCCTTTGGGCCAGCAACGGAGGGGAGATGGAGGCTGACTTGATGAGAGTAGATGCCATGGAGGATCAAGAAGTCACTTCTCGCTTCCGAGTTGGGTTCGCGATGGGGGAACTGCAGAGCTCAGCTATTCCAAACTCGGTTATCCCTTCCAATGTTAGATTTCTTTCTTATGAAAATATGAAGAGGAGTGTCACTTGTTCTCCCACAGCTATGCAACACCCTTGGGTGCAAGGAGCCTTAGCAGATTCTGTGAAAGCTTCGCAAGGAAATAATGGACCTCAAGCAGCAAGTCAATAAGCTTGAGGAGGAGAATCGTATCCTAAAGGGCATCATCGCCAAGAATATTTCACCAACCCCGAAGAAGGAGACATAATCACATGGGTATGGGCACTCCCCTTGGCAACTGCCAAGCTTGGGGGAGGTGCACGGTATCGTATCACCATCACAACTCCTATCTTTACCTTTTTTCTTAGTTCGATCCTTTTAGTAGTATCTTGATTTAGTAGAATAAAGTCATGGCATAATCTAGTTTTGAGTTTTTCTTTATGATCTCTCTATGTAATCGAGTCAGTGAGCTATACATAATAAAGTTTAGTGTTGAGTCAAGGGCTTGATTATTTTGCCATGATCTTGGGTGAATAAAAGAAAAGAAAGAAGAAAAAGAATAAAAAGAAACAAAGAGTTCATATTGATCTTATTGAGAGTAATGACTTCACATAGAAAGAGTATGATGATTAAAAGTTGTTGGGAGTTGGCAAACAGAGCTTTGGTCATCATTGCAATTAATAGGAAGTAATAAGGAAAGAGAGGTTTCATATATAGATATACTATCATTGACATCTTTTATGATTGGGAGCACTCATTAAAATATAACATGCTAAAGAGTTGATGTTGGACAAGGAAGACAACGTGATGAGTTATGTTTTCTTATATCTGAGATAAAGTATGTTGTCATGGATCCTCTAACATGTTGAGCTTGGCTTTCCCCCTCATGCTAGCCAAATTCTCAGCACCAAGTAGAGATACTACTTGTGCTTCCAAATACCCTTAAACCAGTTTTGCCATGAGAGTCCACCATATCTACCTATGGATTGAGTAAGATCCTTCAAGTAAGTTGTCATCGGTGCAAAGCAATAAAAATTGCTCTAAACATGTATGATTGATTGGTGTGGGAGAAATAAGCTTTATACGATCTTGTGATGTGGAAGTAATAAAAGCGACGGACTGCATAAAAAGGTTCATATCACAAGGGGCAATATAAAGTGACGTTCTTTCGCATTGAGATTTTGTGCATCCAACCATAAAAGCGCATGGCAACCTTTGCTTCCCTCTGCGAAGGGCCTATCTTTTATTATTATCCTCTACCTTATGCAAGAGTCACGGTGATCTTCACCTTTCCTTTTTCATTTTATCCTTTGGCAAGCCCAGCATGTTGGAAAGAACATGATATATATATATATCTAATTGGATGTAGGGGAGCATGAATTATTATTGTTGACATTACCCTTGAGGTAAAAGGTTGTGGGGCAAAACTATAAGCCCCTATCTTTCTCTGTGTCCGATTAAAACTCCGTAACCACAAGTATTGCGTGAGTGCTAGCAAATATGAAGGACTAAATGATAGTTGAGTATGTGGACTTGCTTTTAAGCTCTGACATAGACTCTTTCCGATGTTATGATAAATTGCAATTGCTTCAATGACTGAGGTTATAATTTGGTGGTGCTCAATAAGGTTTCTGATTCATACTTTTGCATTGTGAAAAGATCATCACTTGAACATAAGTAATCATATGACAAAAACTATATATGTTGTTGTTATGAGAATAATCATGATGCCTTCATGTCCGTATTTTATTTTTATCGACGCCTCTACCTCTAAACATGAGGACATATTTTTTGTTATCGGCTTTTCGCTTGAGGACAAGCGAGGTCTAAGCTTGGGGGAGTTGATACGTCCATTTTGCATCATGCTTTTATATCGATATTTATCGCATTATGGGCTATTATTTCACGTTATGTCACAATACTTATGGCTATTCTCTTTTATTTTACGAGAATGCCGGCAACTGGAATTCTGGGCTGGAAAAGGAGCAAATATTGGAGACCTATTCTGCGCAACTCCAAAAGTCCTGAAACTCCACGGAATATCTTAAAATAAATAAAGAAAAATCGTCGCCAAAGATGAAGGCCAGGGAGCCCACACCCTGCTCACGAGGGTGGGGGCGCCCCCCCTAGGGCGCGCACCCTACCTCGTGGGCCCCCTGGTGGCTCTCCGACGCCCATCTTCTCCTATATGAAGTCTTTCGTCAAGAAAAAAAGAATAAGCAACCTTTCGGGACGAGACTCCGCCGCCACGAGGCGGAACCAATCTAGGGCTCCGGCAGAGCTGTTCTGCCGGGGATACTTCCCTCCGGGAGGGGGAAATCATCGTCATCATCATCACCAACGCTCCTCTCATCGGGAGAGGGCAATCTCCATCAACATCTTCACCAGCACCATCTCCTCTCAAAACCCTAGTTCATCTCTTGTATCCAATTCTTGTCCCCAAGTCCGGGATTGGTGCTAGTAGGTTGCTAGTAGTGTTTATTACTCCTGGTAGTTGATACTAGTTCGTTTATTTGGTGGAAGATCATATGTTCAGATCCTTTATGCATATTATTACCCCTCTGATTATGAACATGAATATGCTTTGTGAGTAGTTACGTTTGTTCCTGGGGACAAGGGAGAAGTCTTGCTATTAGTAGTCATGTGAATTTGGTATTCGTTTGATATTTTGATGAGATGTATGTTGTCTAGCCTCTAGTGGTGTTATGTGAACGTCGACTACATAACACTTCACCATTATTTGGGCCTAGAGGAAGGAATTGGGAAGTAATAAGTAGATGATGGGTTGCTAGAGTGCCAGAAGCTTAAACCCTAGTTTATGCGTTGCTTCGTAAGGGGCTGATTTGGATCCATATGTTTCATGCTATGGTTAGGTTTACCTTAATACTTTTGTTGTAGTTGCGGATGCTTGCAATAGAGGTTAATCATAAGTGGGATGCTTGTTCAAGTAAGAACAGCACCCAAGCACCGGTCCACCCACATATAAAATTATCAAAGTACCGAACGCGAATCATATGAACGTGATGAAAACTAGCTTGACGATATTCCCATGTGTCCTCGGGAGCGCTTTTCCTATTATAAGAGTTTGTCCAGGCTTGTCCTTTTCTACAAAAAGGATTGGGCCACCTTGCTGCACTTTATTTACTCTTGTTACTTGTTGCTCGTTACAATTTATCTTATCACAAAACTATCTGTTACCACTTATTTCAGTACTTGCAGAGAATACCTTGCTGAAAACCGCTTATCATTTCCTTCTGCTCCTCGTTGGGTTCGACACTCTTACTTATCGAAAGGACTATGATAGATCCCCTATACTTGTGGGTCATCACCGGGTTGTGGCTCCAACCGGTACTAATAGGGGGTCTTTAGTACCGGTTGGTGCTACCACCCGGTACTAAAGGTGGGCGCTTCCCGCCGCTTCGCCTGGCCAAAATAGACCTTTAGTACCGGTTGGTGGCTCCAACCGGTACTAAAGGGGTGTTCTATATAAGAAAACCCTTCAAAAAATCATCAGTTTGCTTCTCCTCTCGCTTCTTCTCCTCTGCCTCGTCGCTGCCGCCCCGCCGCTGCCCCGTCGCCGCCCCCGTCTCCCCGTCCCTGTCGTCCCTGCTGTCGCGCCCTCGCCTGTCGCGCCCGCCTGCCTCCGTCTGCCTCCGCCTGCCCGTCCCGTCCCGTCTGTCGTCGCCTGCCCCCATCGCTGCTGCCACCGCCTGCCTCCGTCCCCATCGCCGCCTGTCGCGCCTGCCGGTGAGCTCCTATGCCCCGGCCGCCATGTCCACACACACACACATTGTTATAGAAATGTTAGCAATTTTTCTGTTTTTTAGTTATAGAAATATTAGAAATGTGTTTTAGTTATAGAAATATTAGAAATGTTAGTTATATAGAAATGTTACAAATTTTTTCTGTTTTTTAGTTATAGAAATATTTATAGAAATGTTAGCAATTTTTCTGTTTTTTAGTTATAGAAATATTAGAAATGTTAGTTATATATATAGAAATGTTAAAAAATTTAGAGTTAGTTTTAGCTATATGAATTAGATTAATGTCAAATTGTTAGAATTTTCATATAGAATTTTTGTTATCACAATCCAATCACATTTAAAAAATGTTATTTTTTGCGGGCATATAGTATTTGTTGTCGATGATGCCCGGCCCGCATCCTCGTCGTCGACCCGTTCGCCACGACGTCCTACTTCAGAGGACCCATGTCCGGGACTGGGCTCCGTCGGGCTGGCACTGGGAGGTGCTACCTTCAGGGCGCGCCAGTGAGGAACCTGCCCCGGTCCCGTCGTCGACCCTGATCTCCTTTGGTGGCGTTCGCGTGGGCCAATTTCGGTGCGAAGGGAGCCGGCCCCGCCGGAGGTGGTACGTCGCCGTGTTAGGGAGGAGGACGAGCACGTCCATCGCTACATGGATGCTATGGACGTCAGGTTCTCCAATACCTGGCAGGTTTGGGGAGATCAGCCGAGCTATGATCCAGTGATGGTTCCTTCACTTTGGTTGTCCACCGCTCCCACCTCAGGAACCGCGAGTGGCCTAGATTACTCTTTAGTATTCGATCTTTATTAGCTAGCTAGCTAGCTAGCTAGTGATGTATTCGATATATAATATTCGAGATGATTTATTCGAGATTTATATATTATTCGAGACGATGTATTCGAGATTATATCTATTAATCAAGACGATGTATTCGAGATTATATTTGATGATGCTTATTATGTACTATGATTGATTCAGTTTTTCCTTATTAATTGATTGCATCCATGCAGTGTAATTTGAATACTAAATTGTTTTAGATTTCTTTTGGATTAGTTAAATAAAAGCTATGGCGGACAATACCGGCAGAGAGGGAGAAGAGGCCCTGTTCGATATCATACGCCATCCTCGCGGGCCAGATGATGATCAGAATGAAGAAGATTATGACGGCTCCGAATATCTAAACAACACTGGGGAGGGTGATATGATATTCAATCGCGACGACCAAATTGATGAAGTCATGAACTATGATTATGATGATGACGAAGAAAATGTTGATCTTGAAACAACAAAGACCGACGAGGTATATTTATATAAGCAGGCATCTGGTGATCATCACATGTTTCAAATGACTTGAAGATATATTAACGAATCGATCTTTCTTCTTTCAGCCATCTAGATCGAGCAAATCTTCAGGCAGCAGGAAACGAGGCCCGAACAAAAAGTTGAAGGAGGGCGTAAAGTACAATATCGAGGCCATCAAACCTAATGGCGAACCATTAGTGCCTAAGAAGATTGTGGACAAGTTCATTCGTCAATGCGGAGTTCTTGTGAAGGACCAACTCCTGATCTCCCTTCAAGAATGGAGAGAGCCAGCAAAGCCACGTCCAGATCTTACTTTTGTCGACGACAGACAAAAAGTTCTGCTTTGGGAAACTCTCATGGAACATTTCACCCTACCAGATCATTTCACATATGCAGATGTGGAGAAAGTCAGGGATGCTGCTCTTAGGAAGATGGCGGTTGCATTCAACAACCACAAGAATCGTGTATGGGACAAGTACTTCAAGGGAGGAAGGAAGACTCCAGTATTTGAGGGAACACTAGAGAAGCAAAGTGCTCATTGGGACGATTTCGTGAAATTCAAGGATTCGGAATTATCTAAGGAACGGTCGAGAATAAACAAGGCCAATGCCGAAAAAAAGGATAAGTTCCATAAGTTGGGGCCAGGTGGCTACGCGGTGGCAATGCCTAAGTGGGATAAGTCTGAGAAAGAGATGAAGGATGCAGGTGTCACTCCAGAAACATTGAGCTGGCCCCCCAGGTACAGGACTTGGTTCTATGCGCATGGGGGGGAGTTGGACCCAAAGACAGGCAAAGTTTCAAAGAAGGCATGTCTGAACGGAGCCAAAGATAAGCTACTTGTTGCAATAGAAGAGGCTCGATCGGGGGTGTTCCAGCCCAACAGAGAGAACAAAGAGCTTATGCATGCCCTGGGAAATCCTGAACACCCCAGAAGAAAACGAGGCAAGGGCGCTATTCTGTGGTATGAGGAGTTTTCGGACTGGAACGCTGACTACAGAACCCGTGCGAGAAAGAAGATTGCGGAGGAGAAGAAGAGGAAGATGGAGGAGGAGCAGAGGAAGTTGGACTATGAACGCCTTCAAGGCCTAGAATCAGCGCACTCGGACTTGGCAGTCAAATTCCAGTGGCAGCAGGAGCAGATCGACTCACTTAGCCAGCAAAGGGGGTCTCAGCAGCTGCAGCAGCTAGCGGATGATCCAGCATTGGATAGCACCGTCCCATCCATGCCGAGAAGCAACGTGGGTTCCGCCCCGAGCGACGCAATGCTGGATAGATACCCCATGGATGACATCATGGAGAACACTAACTGCGAGCTACACTTCAAAATGAAGAACATATCCATGAAGGTGGCGGACGCCGTTGCTTTTACAAATCCCCGAGGCAACCTTCCATTGCAACCCGATTCCAAAGAGCTATGCTCGTGTCTTGTTGATGAGGTGGTGGACCAATATTCGGGCTAGAGCTTGACATTCCTGGAGGTGACGAGGAGCACACACTAGGAGAGGCCAAACATCGTATCATCCTATGGAGAAAGGATTGCGTCATCTTTCGAAGGACACTGACACCGCGTCAGCCAACTCCTCGTCGAAGTCCGCCACCGAGTCAACAGACTCCCGCTCCTCTAAGTCCACCAACGCGTCAGGCCACTCCTCCTCCTCCAAGTCCGGCAAAGCGTTAGGCCACTCCTCCTCCTCCAAGTCCGGCAAAGCGTCAGGCCACTCCTCCTCCAAGTCCAACACAGCGTGGACCACCTCCTCCAAGTCCTGCACAACTCAGCCTCCTCCTCCAAGTCCTGCACAGCCAGCCTCCTCTCCTCCAACTCAGCCACGTCAGCCGTCTCCGCCGCCTCAGCAATCACGGAAGAGAGCTGCCGCAGCTATGGTGCATAAACGGTACAAGTCGAGGTAGTACGGGAGGTACATGCGGAGGCAAGCGATTTCAATATGGTCCAAGCTTCGCGCCTCTTCCGCAGAGGCCTTACGACAAGTCCAAGGAGGAAAACACAGCCGTAGCGAAGGCCCAGGTGGAAGCCCATTTTGCACCGAAACCGCCACCGCCGCTGTGACGCCCCCGATTCAACCGTACACTAATCATGCACGCAAATGTGTACGATCAAGATCAGGGACTCACGGGAAGATATCACAACACAACTCTAAAACATAAATAAGTCATACAAGCATCATAATACAAGCCAGGGGCCTCGAGGGCTCGAATACAAGTGCTCGATCATAGACGAAGTCGTGGAAGCAACAATATCCGAGTACGACATAAGTTAAACAAGTTGCCATAAGATGGCTAGCACAAACGGGATACAGATCGAAGAGGCGCAGGCCTCCCGCTCGGGATCCTCCTAACTACTCCCGGTCGTCGCCGCCGGGCTGCACGTAGTAGTAGGCACCTCCAGTGTAGTAGTCGCCATCGACGGTGGTGTCGCGCCTGGGCTCCATCATCTGTTTGCAGCAGTCGAGTAGAGATAGGGGGAAAAGGAGGGAAACAATGCAACCGTGAGTACTCATCCAAAGTACTGCAAGCAAGGAGCTACACTACATATGCATGGGTATATGTGTAAAGGGCCATATCGGTGGACTGAATCTGCAGAATGCCGAATAAGAGGGGATAGCTAGTCTTATCGAAGACTACGCTTCGGTCATCTTCGTCTTGCAACAGTAGAAGAGGGTAGGTTGAAGTCCTCCAAGTAACATCACATAGCAATAATCCTACCCGCGATCCCTCCTCGTAACCCCGAGAGAGAGCGACCACCGTTGTATGTCGCACTTGGAAGGGTGTGTTTTATTAAGTATCCGGTTCTAGTTGTCATAAGGTCAAGGTACAACTCCAAGTCGCCCTGTTATCAAGATCACGGCTATTCAATAGATTAAACTTCCTGCAGGGTGCACCACATAACCCAACACGCTTGATCCCATTTGGCGGACACACTTTCTGGGTCATGCCCACCGCGGAAGATCAACACGCCGCAGCCCCACCTAGGCTCAAGAGAGAGGTCAGCACGCCGGTCTAAACCTAAGTGCACAGGGTGCGGGCCCATCGCCTTAGCACACCTGCACGTTATGACTGTGCGGAAGCGCACCTAGCCTCAAAGCGCTCCGGTCCAATCCGGGCGCGCCACTCGACTCGGCCGACGTCACGAAGTGCCGGGTGATACCACGACGCCGGATACCCATAACTACTCCCACGAGATGGTTAGTGCGTATAGACCAAATGGCCGACGAAGATCAAATACCAAGATCTCGTTAAGCGTGTTAAGTATCCATGAACGCCGACCAGGCCAAGCCCACCTCTCTCCTAGGTGGTCTCAACCTGCCCTGTCGCTCCGCCATAAAGTAACAATGGGGCGTCGGGAACCCAGCCCACCTCTACGGGATGGAGCCACCGTCCTTTCAGCCCGCAAGATCTCCCAACAAAGATCACAGGTAATGTAATAGTGTAAAGTATATAGTATATGCCCGTGATCACCTCTCAAGTGATCACAGCCCGAAGAGTATAGCATGGCGAGACGGACAAGAGTGTAGGGCCACCGATGGAACACTAGCATCCTATACTAAGCGAGAGGATAGCGGTAAAGGTAACAATGAGTAGCAAGGACGAGGCTATGCAGCAGCTTTAGGATTAGCGAAAGCAAGAATATGCTACACTACTCTAATGCAAGCAGATAGAGAAGAGTAGGTGATATCCGTGATCAAAGGGGGGGCTTGCCTGGTTGCTCCGGCAAGAGAGAGGGGTCGTCAACTCCGTAGTCGTACTGGGTAGCAGCAACGTCGGTCTCGGTGTCTAGCGGAAGAAGAGGGGGGAGAAACAATGAATACAATGCAAACAGATGCATAACGATGCATGACAAGACAAGTAACGGTGCTAGGGGTGCCCTAACGCGGTATGAGGTGATACCGGCGAAGGGGGGAAGCATCCGGGAAAGTATCCCCGGGGTTCCGCGTTTTCGGGCAGAGGAGCCGGAGGGGGAAAGTTGCGAGTTTGATATGTTAGGGGTGTGTGGTGGACGAACGAGCTGCGTATCCGGGTTCGTCTCGTCGTTCTGAACAGGCGTCACTGGATGGAGGCGATGGCTTCACGGCTCGCCGGAGCGAGGGGAGACGGCGACGTTGCGGCAGGAGGTCGGGGATGGCGATGCTCGGCGCCGGCGGCAGCCTCAGGGGAGCGGCGCCTCGCATCGGGCGCGGGCATGCGGCCCTGGCTCGATGTGTGCGAGTGTTGCGTGAGGTGGCGACGGGGTCGTTCCGGCGATGGCGTCGAGCGGCAGGGCGCCGGCTACCATTGGGGAGAAGGGTAGAGGAGGCGGTGTGGGGAGGAGGCGAGGAGGCGCCGGGATGGCGGCGCCCGGCAGCAGCAGGTGTGTAAGCCCGATCCCGATTGATCGGGAGAGAGAGAGAGAAGCGCGAGTGGGGAGTGGGGGTGTCGGTGTCTAGGGTTAGGAGTGCAGGGGGTTATGGGGGAGTGGGGACGGGCCGGCCTAGTCGGCCTGGTGGCCAGCTGGCCAGTTGGCCCAGTGGGGAAGGGGGGATTCTGTTTTTTTTTATTTACCTTTCTGTTTTCATTTTATTTATTTTATGTATAGTTCCTGTTTTCATATTAGTTTTACTTTATTTTTAGTTTTATAAAATATACCACTAGCCCCTAAATTAGTATTTATACATACTCTATTGCCACATTAATTTCTCATACCTAACAAATTAGTTTAATGTTTTAATATTTATAAAATGCATTTAATTATTTGTTTAAGCCCTTGTCTTATTTAGTTTAGTGCTTTTAAATATTTTATAAAAATGTGATCCTCCACCATAATTACCTATGCATTATTTGCCACCTCTAGAACATTTTAATTTTAATGTTTGAAAACTTTACCGTTTGACTTGATTTTAAATATTGAATTCAAACGGGATTGAATCATCGCGAGGTTTACCTCAGCAAGAGTGGTGACGTGGCATCATTAGCAGAGGTTACTGTAGCTTGATTATCCGGGCGTCACAATTCTCCTCCACTACAAGAAATCTCGTCCCGAGATTTAAGAGGGTGTAAGGGGGGAAGTTTGGTAACGAATCTAGCGGGTCTTCTCATCCTGGCTTGCTCTTCTCGAAGAGGTCGGTCCAATACATTGATGTCTTCATTTCACGCTTTAGGTCATCAAGATGAAGTCGGCGTCCTTTCTTCGGGAATTCCATCGTATTCGAAAGAATAAAGGGTGGGTATTCCGGGAACGAACCTCCGCAAGGTTAACTATCCGTCAATAACATCGGGGAAGGTGGTGGGAAGTAACTCTAATTGAAACTTAAGAAAGTATCGAGAGCAAAGTAAGGAGGTATCATGGGAAGTTTCGAGCGGCAGCAATCGCTTGATGCTGTTACAAGGCGTGAAAGGGGTTCAAAGCAACGGAATAAGTATTGTGTCCGATACCGTAATAGATCACTAGGAAGGTGCCTCATGAATTACACACGAAGTCAAGCGTGAAATCGACTTTGGGAACAGGGTGTACATGAGAGTCGTTTTGATCCAGTGGAACTTGTGGGTTGTGGGCCCACCATGTGGGTTAAAGACAGAAAGAGTGGTGTCTTCTTGCACGGTTACGATAACCATGCAGGTCAAACCATAACCTGTCTGTTATGTCGGCAACAACGTCGGAACCAAGGGCGGGGGACAAAGAGAACCATTTTCCTGCTCGTTGAACGAGGCGGATCAATAGGCAAGGTTCTCGCCCATCGGTGGTTACCGGAATGTCATCAACAAAGTAACGGGTCTTATTGATGAATTGTACACCGAGGGGTTTATAAGCGAGGAATTAATACTGCTTAGACCATAATGATCACCAGAAAGGTTAAACAAAACAATGGAAAGGAAAAGGTGATATCGGATTAAACAGAACAATGGAAATGAAAAATGTGTTTAAACACATAATTCAGGGGTATATCCTTCCCAAGGACAAGCAGCGCATGATATGCATGAAAGGATATAATGTAGAAAACCCTTTAGGTAAGGGGAGAAAATTTTCATGACATTACCCATACAACGGTGTTTGGATAATTGATAAAGAGAATTTAGCATTGTGCTTCAAATGTCCTTGGTGATGAACGGAGTACCACAGACATGCTTCAGGTAGCAATGATAAGGTGTTTCAATCAAGGGCCAGACTTTGGATACACCAATGATCCATCAGGAGTAACTTATAAAATAAGTCCTACAAGGAGGAATGGTTATCCTTGCAAAAGAAATAATAATGATAGGTCCTCCAGCCGGGGGGGTGGTAGGCATGACTTCATGTTACCGGGTCATCAAAGGATCAACATCATAACTCTTGGAAAGTTGTCCCAACCATCATATCTGACCGAGATCCATATCCAATTGGTGTCATGATACCTCAGACTCAGGGGGTCTGAGAGGAAAAGGTGCAACACAAATCGTCGAAATGACATTGCAAGATTCTCGGGAAATGAACTATGGGAGCGGGTTCCTGAAGCAATAGTTCATCATTAAACCAAGGAGAGGATGATGAGGTGGCTGATGGACTCAATAAATTCAACGAGGTATCCAAAGATGGATCTCCACAATTATGTGGATAAGGAGATAACATCTGTCGATCAAACGATACAAGTATGCTCGAGGAAAACATACACAATTAAACATTGGTTGAAAGGTGCTACCAAATATCGGTTGGGTTGCACGACCAATGTCGAATGGTGATTCAATAATCAATAGTCTAAGAATGAACGGCCGACCATTAACTTCAAAGCAAGAGGCTTGTTAGAAGGGCAGGATTCAAACAAGACTGTTCACTTGTTGGTACACCGTTGGAAGCAACACGGGACCAAGAAAGAATGGTGATGGTGAGAAGCATCTCGATACCAAGAATTACTTAAGGGTGGAGCAGTCCTCACAACATCCTTGATATTAAAAGATGGTAATACTCCAAGGTAAAGAAGAACAAATCTTTGGATAGCAGGGAGCTCAAGGTATAACACAAAACACGAACAAGTTTGTGTTGAACGGAAGGCAATAAAGTGGTCAAAGATAACACAAATCATCGGGGGCAAGGATGGTATTTCTCATCATGAACTCAATTGATATCCTAGAAGAGCTCATAAGGTTGATGATGATCACGACACATTTGTCGATAGATTTCATGAAGATGTAATCAATCAGCAACGACATCAGGTCAAAGGAATGATGAAGCGGAAGGTTATTGGAACCATGGGTAGGGCACAAACTTGAAACCAAGCTTGTTGTTCAAGGCGAAATGATATGTTGATGAGTATCGACGTAAGGTTAGTTCATCGTTGAGAATCGTGCTCCGGGAAGAAGGACCAGGTAGCACAGTTAAAATTTAGCACGGTAATGATATAGCCGATCAGGCTATGAATAACTCGAAGGATTATTAAACTCATAAGCAATGAAAATTACTTAGAGTTATTGAATCGGAGTGCGGAATCGATCCACTTATCGGTGTTCTCGGTTGACCAACAACCCAGAACCCATGAAGTGACATTGACAGGGAAAGGTAGTACTTCATCAAAAGTTCGCAAGATGTAGTGCAATGGCATGATATCCTCGAGATACCAGGGGTATTACTCGAAGGTAGATCATAATAGAGGTTGGGCAGGCATATCGATCTATAGAAGACAAGTGCTTTAACTTGTCCGAGAAATGGATCAAAGAAGAACAATCATGGCCGGAACCACGGTTGCAAAGGATCAATTCACATTTACCTGATGATATCGATCAAGAAAATAGTTGTTATTACAAGAAGCTTCCATGATAGGATCTGCATCGTGTCCATGGGCATGAACACAAGGTTCAAGGTCGACTCCCACTTCTCCAATGCATAACCTTTCATTCACTTCTCACCTTCGAGGAAGTTGTAGTGTTGAAATTTTATCTGGCAAAATACCAGAAGTGTATGAATCATGAAAACTGTCGAATTCACACATATTAAGGAAGGCATAGGTTCAACCCATATGGGCTTCTTAGAAACATATACCACAAGTTTCAAGAGTAAATAACACAAGCCCGAAAGCAGAGCATGGTTGGCCAAGCAGAGGATACAACTTAACAAAGGCATTATGTATCAGGGGGAGAACTCACAAAGTGATCAAGGGTGAAGGTCATTGTCGGATAACAATCCAACAAAGGACTTGATGGTCCACAAAGGATCTGATATGAGTATCGATACTCAACCAGAAGAGGAAGGAATGCAAATGCAACAGGTTATGGAAGCATCTGAATAATTCACAGCTTAAATGCAAAGGAAATATGATTTCCAAAACAAAGGATCAGAAGCAAACGTTCTGATCAAGGATGGATCAATTGAATATACCAGAGGCACAATCGATTTACGCACGGTTTGGTGAGAACCAGCTCATGTTCAAAATGACGTCGAGCGGAAGGATGAAACCTAGGATCTATTTGAGGATTGCGAGAATTCGCAACGTATTGAATCAACAGACTCAAAATGATAATGACAAGGTATGCCATTAAGATTACGAGACTTATGGGATTAATCATATTGCAAGCAAGCAAGAATTTCAAGAGCAATAGGCTGCTCAGGATTTTCGGAAGATCGGGTAGTATTTGAATGTATTTTTGTGAAACACATGAACAACTGGGGTTGAGCGGATACTCGACAAGTGCGAGGATTTATTTGAAGGGGTATTCATGTGGCAAGGAACTGCTAGGCAGTAGGCACAAAGTATTCTCGGAACAATAGAGAAAACTTTGGGGTATCTTGTAATAACAAGATCAATGGGGGATGATCGTATGAATGGCAAGTGTAAGTAGTTATCCATACGGATTTATCGGTGGTCAGGAATAGCAAAAGTGATGGGCACAAAGTCTCGAGAGAACATCAGAGAGCATCTTCGGAATCTTCTGATTAGCAGGCGATTATCTGAAGTGAGGGGCTCTCCGGGAGAAAGTACTTGCGAGAACCTAAAGTTAGTTTTGTTTTTAGCAAAATCGTTTAACCCGAATAGAAGAGAGTTCAGAATCCCAGAGTAAAGGTCGAGGAGTAAAAGATCCTAATACCACCCAATGGCGACGTGGGCCCGTAAGGCACACAGCCATGTTAGTAAAAGTTTTGTAATGTCTAGACTCGACTTCGGCCAAGGAGTTGGGAAGGGGGATTCCTACAGGCAGTCGGCTCTGATACCAACTTGTGATGCCCCCGATTCAATCGTACACTAATCATGCACGCAAATGTGTATGATCAAGATTAGGGACTCACGGGAAGATATCACAACACAACTCTAAAACATAAATAAGTCATACAAGCATCATAATACAAGCCAGGGGCCTCGAGGGCTCGAATACAAGTGCTCGATCATAGACGAGTCAGCGGAAGCAACAATATCTGATACGTAGACATAAGTTAAACAAGTTGCCATAAGATGGCTAGCACAAAGCGGGATACAGACGAAGAGGCGCAGGCCTCCCGCCTGGGATCCTCCTAACTACTCTCGGTCGTCGTCGGCCGGGCTGCGTAGTAGTAGGCACCTCTAGTGTAGTAGTCGCCATCGACGGTGGTGTCTCGCTCTGGCTCCATCGTCTGCTTGCAGCAATCGAGTAGAGATAGGGGAAAAGGGGGAAACAATGCAACCGTGAGTACTCATCCAAAGTACTGCAAGCAAGGAGCTACACTACATATGCATGGATATATGTGTAAAGGGCCATATCATTGGACCGAATCTGAGAATGCCGTAATAAGAGGGGATAGCTAGTCTTATCAAAGACTACGCTCGTCACCTTCGTCTTGCAACATGTAGAAGAGGGTAGGTTGAAGTCCTCCAAGTAACATCACATAGCAATAATCCTACCCGCGATCCCTCCTCATAACCCCGAGAGAGAGCGACCACCGTTGTATCCGCACTTGGAAGGGTGTGTTTTATTAAGTATCCGGTTCTAGTTGTCATAAGGTCAAGGTACAACTCCAAGTCGTCCTGTTACCGAAGATCACGGCTATTCGAATAGACTAAACTTCCCTGCAGGGGTGCACCACATAACCCAACACGCTTGATCCCATTTGGCCGGACACACTTTCCTGGGTCATGCCCGGCCGCGGAAGATCAACACGTCGCAGCCCCACCTAGGCTCAACAGAGAGGTCAAGACGCGGTCTAAACCTAAGCGCACAGGGTGCAGGCCCATCGCCTTAGCACACCCGCACGCGTGACGTGCCGAAGCAGACCTAGCCTACAAGCGTTCGGTCCAATCCGTAGCGCGCCACTCGACCGCTAACGTCACGAAGTGCCGGCCGATACCACGACGCCGGATACCCATAACTACTCCCACGTAGATGGTTAGTGCGTATAGACCAAATGGCCAGACTCAGATCAAATACCAAGATCTCGTTAAGCGTGTTAAGTATCCACGAACGCCGACCAGGGCCAGAGCCCACCTCTCTCCTAGGTGGTCTCAACCTGCCTGCTCGCTCCGCCATAAAGTAAAGTGATCGGGGCCGTGGGAACCCAGCCCACCTCTACCGGGATGGAGCCACCTGTCCTTTCAGCCCCCATCTCCGAACAGTATCACAGGCAAGGTTGGAAAAAGCGGTAGGCGTAAGCGAGGCGGTTGGCTTTCGCCTAGTGCCTAGGCGGTGCCTAAGCGCCCTAGGTGCTGCCTAGGCGGTAATATAGTTTTTACTCGTAGTGTATTTGTGATTATTATATGGGTGTTGATATTAGTGTAGGGCATATAAATAAGTTAATTACCATCTACTGCCATTGTAATATAACCCGTTTGGCATATCGTTGTAGTATATGGCATGATTTCTTGCTTGGGTTGGCAATTCCTTGCTTGCCCTGCCTAGACATCCATTTATGCCCTAGGCGAGGCGTTTGGCCATTGCCTAGTGCCTAGGCATGCCTAAGCGCCTTCTAGGCACTGCCTTTTCCAACAGAGATCACAGGTAATGTAACAGTGTAAAGTATATAGTATATGCCCGTGATCACCTCCCGAAGTGATCACACCGAAGAGTATAGCATGGCGATGCACAAGAGTGTAGGGCCACCGATGGAACACTAGCATCCTATACTAAGCAAGAGGATAGCGGTAAAGGTAACAACAAGAGTAGCAAGGACAAGCTATGCAGCAGCTTTAGGATTAGCGAAAGCAATAACATGCTACACTACTCTAATGCAAGCAAGATAGAGAAGAGTAGGCGGTATCCGGTGATCAAAGGGGGCTTGCCTGGTTGCTCGGCAAGAGAGAGGGGTCGTCAACTCCGTAGTCGTCTTTCGGGTAGCAATGGCGTCGGTCTCGGTGTCTAAGCGGAAGAAGAGGGGAGGAGAAACAATGAATACAATGCAAACAGATGCATAACGATGCATGACAAGACAAGTAACGGTGCTAGGGGTGCCCTAACGCGGTATGAGGTGATACCGAAGGGGAAGCATCCGGAAAGTATCCCGGTTCCGCGTTTTGGAGGAGCCGAGGGGAAAGTTGCGAGTTTGATATGTTAGGGGTGTGTGGTGGACGAACGGGCTGCGATCCGGGTTTGTCTCGTGTTCGAGCAACTTTCATGTTGAAAATATTTTAACCGAAGTTACGGATTAAAAGATATGATTTTCTAAAGATTTTATTAATTTCTGGGATTTAATTAATTATTTAATTAATTCGAAAATGATTTAATGACATCAGCATGATGTCATGCTGACATCAGCAGTCAACATAGTTGACTGGGTCAAACAGACACGTGGGTCCCGGTTGTCATTGTCTAAGACTAATTAAACAGGTTAATTAGTTTCATTAGTTGTTCAGTTTAATTAATCAAAATTAATTAAGTTAATTAATTCTTCAATTAATTAATTAAATAATTAATTGTTTTTATTTTTATTATATTATTATTATTATTTTTTCTTCTTTTTTTATAAACGTTCGGGTGGGACCCCATGTCATTGGCCCTGGGGCCTAGCGGGTTCGGCGCTTAGCGGGCGTAAGCGTAGAGCGCAAAGACAGCCTGCTTAAGGCCGCCAGATCTTGGGCACGGCAAGGCGCCGATGTCTTGGCAGCCGTCGTGGGGGCGACGACCGTGGCGGCGTCCCGAGGCGAGCCGAGGAGGAGGCGCTTCGCCGTGCCGTGGCCTCGCATGGGGCGGCAGAAGGACGCGGCGGCGAGGCGAAGGCGCTTCTGAAGGAGCCGGCCACAATGAAAGCGGCGGCTTCGGCGGGGCGCCCGCCGCTGCTGGTGGTGAGGCAACGCATCAGCGGGTCCGTGTGGCGGCAGCATCGGGCGTGGCCCGGACGCAGTGGGGAGGTCGGTGCGCGAATCGGGCATGTGAGGGGGAGAGGAGGGCGCGTGCTCACGGTGGCCGAGGGGAGTGGGCGGGCGCGAGGTGGAGGTCGGAGACGCCGACGCAGGGAGGCAGGAGCGGCGGGACGGGCGCCAAGGACGGAGGAAGGCGTCGGCTGGATGGAGGTGATGGCTTCACGGCTCACGGAGCGAGGGAGCGGCGACGCGGGAGGTCGGGATGGCGATGCTCGGCCGGCGGCAGCCTCGGGAGGCGGCGCCTCGCGGGCACGCGGCATGCGGCCTGGCTCGATGTGTGCGAGTGTTGCGTGAGGTGGCGACGGGGTCGTTCCGGCGATGGCGTCGAGCGGCGGGGGCGCCGGCTACCATCGGGGAGAAGGGTAGAGGAGGCGGTGTGGGGAGGAGGCGAGGAGGCGCCGGCCGGCGACGGGGTGTACAAGCCCGATCCCGATTGGATCGGGAGAGGAGAGAGGGGGGCGAGGGGGGGAGTGGGGGTGTCGGTGTCTAGGGTTAGGAGTGGAGGGGTTATGGGGAGTGGGGACGGGCCGGCCTAGTCGGCCTGGTGGCCAGCTGGGCCAGTTGGCCCGGTGGGGAAGGGGGGGTTCTGGTTTTTTTTTATTTACCTTTCTGTTTTCATTTTATTTATTTTATTTATAGTTCCTGTTTTCATATTAGATTTACTTTATTTTTAGTTTTATAAAATATACCACTAGCCCCTAAATTAGTATTTATACATACTCTATTGCCACATTAATTTCTCATACCTAATAAATTAGTTTAATGTTTTAATATTTATAAAATGCATTTAATGATTTGTTTAAGCCACTGTCTTATTTAGTTTAGTGCTTTTAAATATTTTATAAAAATGTGATCCTGCACCATAATTACCTATGCATTATTTGCCACCTCTAGAACATTTTAATTTTAATGTTTGAAAACTTTACCATTTGACTTGATTTTAAATTTTGAATTCAAACGGGATTGAATCATCGCGAGGTTTACCTCAGCAAGAGTGGTGACGTGGCATCATTAGCAGAGGTTACTGTAGCTTGATTATCCGGGCGTCACAGCCGTCAAGGGAGAAAGTGCCTGAGGAAAAGATTGACCACTTCATTTGTATGGCTAGACCACCAGCTCCCAAGCATGTTGACACGGACTATGAGCGCCACCTCAGGAAGTTAAATCGAGCACGTCTACAGAAAGAGGCGAGCTCGAGCTCGAGCAAATCAACTGGCAAAAAATGCGGTAAAACCGTTCCCCAGCTGGGAGAACAGGCGGCGCAATCAATCCCCCCGCTTGTTGTGCCAACAACACATGAGAGTAGGCGCGCCCAATATTATTGTGGGCAAACCGTTTACGTTCCCGAGCTGGGCGATGTGGTAATAACCGAGGAGCATGTAAGGCAGGCTGAAATCCTCAAGATCACTGTTGGACAACTCCTCGAGATCGAGCCCATGTCTTCGCTTAGAGAGGAGGAAATAAAACGGAAATATGTCCGGGGCCAACCTTTGGTCGAGCCAGACGAGGTCAAGAAGCTCCCAACGAGAATGTATGAATTGCATCAATGGTACATGAACATTACCAAGATTTCCAATCGAGAGTCCCTCATGGTGAATGTCAAGAAGGATCATTACTTCCATGAAAAAACTGTGTCCGTTGAGTATTCAGAACTATTTCAGTTATACAATCAAGACGCACTCGACAAATCTATTGTCAGTTGCTATTCTCTGTAAGTGATTTCTTTCTGTAATTTAAGTCTCAAGCTAGCTATAGTGATCATTTTGATCAATCATTACATGTAATTATCCTCACTATATTCTTTTCTGTGATATTATGCAGGATGAAGATGTATGAAATGAAAAAAGGTGGACGCTATGGCATTGGGTTCATTGACCCAAATACCATTAATGAATACACATGGAAATTATATGTATATTATGAAAAAAGTGTAGAGGAAATCATGCTAGAGTTCTTCAAGCGCCTCAATACCAATGAAGATATACTACTTCCTTACAACTTTGAGTGAGTCACACTGTCTTGTACTATAAATTCTGTTTTTGCCTACTAGCTAGCTACATGTTTTTGCTTACATATGCTCGCTTAATTAAGACATGCAAACGTGTGTGCATGCAGATTTCACTGGATCTTGTTAATCATTAAAGTTGATGAAGGAACAGTTGAAGTACTAGACTCACTACTTAAAAAAGAAAGTGACTACACCATCTTGCTTGGGATAGTCAACAGGTAATTTCAATCATTATTAACTATATCTCGACCTATTTATTTCGTCATTTCCTGATATGAACTATTTAATAACCCCTTTATTCATTTTCTTTGTCGGCGGGCAGGGCTTGGGCAAAGTTCATCAGCGTCACTCCAGGCCAATGGAAACGAAAGCTGAAATGGTATCGACCCAAGGTAAGTAATTAAGTAGTACTAGCTAGCTAGCTGCGGTCTCCGGATTGTTGGGGCTGCGGTGATGTGCTGGATGGTGGAGGTGATTTACATCCAATTGGCCGGATAGTGGCGTATGTAGATTGTTCTGCAGCGACTTCATACGGATCCACGACAGCATCAAAAAGACTTCGGGAGGTTTTATCGCCTGGTCTGATGGATGACTTCAGTGGTGGGTTACAAATTATGGACAATGACTTGACGCAGAGGGTTGTTTGTGGAGTAGCGGCGATCCAATTGTAGCTGCTCGGATAGCGGAAAAGCGGTGGAGACAACACATGTGAGATTTGGATGGTGGTGCTATGTGCACCGGTCTCGAGCTCCGGCGAAAGCCTAGGACAGACCAGTGGTTATTCGGCAATGGCGATGTTTTTCACATCGTTACCTTGTTGGAGGCATTGCTCGGATATGTTGGACTGATTCTTGAGGTGAAAACTTTGATCTGGCCTTTGTGGTTGGTTCCGTGACGGCGTCGCTTGAGTGTCGCTTCCTTCTGAAGCGTTGCTGTTGAAGATCCTTGTCATCCATGTGGTGTCGATGGTTGGTGCGGATATGGTCTCAGTTGTAGTTTGTCGATCGTTCATCTGATCGCTTTGGGGCTTATTTCTTGTTTCTTTTTTCTTTTTTCCACACCTGCACATAGCTTTTGGTCTTATGACTTCGCTAGTTGCCGGTGTGTTTCTATGTGTGTGTGTGTTATGGTTGTGTGCATCTTAGTTATGCAGAGGTCGGGTGTGTGTTCAGTGTGATGTATCATCTTGATGCTCCATTTGAGACAATAAAATTCACCCTTTGTCGGAAAAAAAATTATTATCTGATCAAATTCCATTCTCGTAAAGGCCCTGAAGCAGGCGTCGGGGACTGATTTGTGTGCATACTACGTTTGCGAGAACATTCGCATGATGGCGTCCGAAAGGAGCAGATCTCAAAGACAGGACCCGGTACGTTTGTCAGAACACTATTCACAATTTTTACACCATTATCGATATCTAGTCACACAACTAATACACATGCATATTGATCTCCTTTTTAACAATTCAGAGAGGTGCGGGAGCAGCTCCTACCAGAGGAGCGCATACAAGCAATTCAAGAGAAAATAGCGGGATTTTTGCTCGACCAGGTCATAGATCCCAAAGGAGAATACTATTACCCGCTACCGCCCCCATGAACCACTTCCAATTGTCATCGTGCTCCGAAGGCACCAATTAGGAGAAATTGTATATAGCTAGCTAATGTGTGTGTGTGTGTCTATATATATACACATGTGTGTATGTGTGAATTAATGGTGGTTGTGAGACATTCGATGATATATATATGATCGGTTCTACTAGAAATTCTATTTATATATATGCATAACGTGTACAATATGTAGTATCGTAAAATACCAGCAAACAAAAAAGAATTAAATGGAAAACACAAAATTAAATGAAAAAGAAATCATAAACCCAAAACCCTCCAACCTTTTAATACCGGTTGGTGTCACCAACCGGTACTAAAAGGCTCCCTGCCCTCGGAGCTGGCTCGTGCCACGTGGTGGCACTTTAGCGCCGGTTCGTGCCGAACCGGTACTAGAGGGTGGGGCCTTTAGTGCCCACCCGAACCAGTGCTATTGTCCGGTTCTGCACTAGTGATTCCATGATGATGCATAAATAATAACAGACAAATATAATAGTTAGGGTTACTTTGCGCTGTTACTAAGACCTTAGCACTATCCATTTTCTGGTAGGTCCAAGTGAACACTCACCGATCGGTGCTCTTGGTTCATTAGGAAACATGTAACCCTAGATCTTGTCCTCTCTTTATAAGGCGAGGCAGGGTAGTTTGAGATCATCTGACATATCAGCATTGTCTTGGTAGCAACAATACATCCATATATAGAAATAATACATTCATATTGTAACTCCCCTCACACGTAACGTTTTCCCTTCCATCAATCAAAGCAAAGTAGGAGTAGGGTTTTCGCTCACCCGTGAAGGCCCGAACCTGGGAGGCAATCCCATCTAGAACATTCGGTCGCGCACTCTTTCCTACCGAAGCTACTAACGGTTTTCAGTACCATCACTAACCTTCAGCTCAACATGATTAGTTTAAAAGAAATAAACATCCGCTTACATTGGCCCGGTCTAGTGACCGCAGTATGTCGTTCGGTGGCTGAGCTCATTGCCTTGGGATTGACCACGTTCGGGCGCTCTACAATTGGGTGGACAACACGCCATCATCGGCAAGGGTAGGAAAGAGGATGATCTAAAGATAAATTGGAGGTGTGACCTTTTTTTTCTTCCATTAACCCACGGACATGTTTGCTAGTTGACATAAAATTTCCCTTGCAAAAGTAGAGCAGCGCCAATGAATGAAGTTTGAAATATGTAACAGTACAGCACCTTATACATAGCCATAGAGCATAGCAGGAAACAATTCATGAACATCTCAGGAAGTGCCGAAACACCCTTCACCTGTCCTATATCATAGAGAAATATTAAGAGCATATTTGTTTTGCGTTAATAGACACAGCAAGAATTATCATGCTTTTTCCTTGAAACATAGGCAAGACGGATCCCTACTCAACTACGGAGACAGGAGAGCAAACAGCTGATCTCATTTCACAGAACGAAACACCAGTGTGTATTATCGAACTTGCGTCTGCTCATCACTGCCAAGTGTTAATTTTCTCATTCTTCACCACCAAGGTTCCGTGCGTTTTACAAAACTGAGACGGTGCCAGCTCAGCTTAATCTAAACTAACCTGGACTCCTATCACCAGTAAGATGCCATTTCATTTCACTAAACAATTCAGAGAATCAAAGCAGCACCTGATTCCTCCGTGTCACACCATACCAACTCTGTGTGCTGTCCAGATACAGGCGATGCCAAGGCACGGTAAGGGTACAGAGATAAGATACCGTGGCACGCTGATTCTTGCGAGTATTCACACAACATTTTGATTAGTAATGATGCATTCGGAATCCTTCCTGCTAGATTGCCTATCCCATTTCATGGTTAGGATGCCTATGATCTGCAAAAAAAAAGATAATTTTAGTTGCGGTGCCCAGGAAAGCAGTGACGGGCAGGTGAACTGCACGGCTAGGAAATAGATGGGTGCAGTTACCTGCAGATGCCTTAGCGGAACTCTTCATGGAAGTAGTCCTCGTCATCGCTGAAGTAAACACTACCATAAAATGCATAGGGGTTCTCGATCATCTCTTCCAGTGTTAGCCTTCCATCATGATCTTTGTCTGCCTAATTTTTTTTGGAAAAAGCAAATCAAATCGAGGACAAAAGAGACCCCACACATGTTTCCTCATAAGCTGAAGTACAATTGCCCTTTTGCTTGACCATGTATCAAGTACTCCATCCGTCCTAAAATAAGTGTCTCAAGCTTAGTACAACTTTGTACTAGAGTTAGTACAAAGTTGAGAAACTTATTTGGGACGGAGGGAGTATAAAAGTAAGTTCAAATAGCTGCAGTTAGTTACTAGCCAAATGAGATTGATGACCACCCCTAGTCAAAAACGTCTAGGATAATGGCAAAAAATAAGATATGAGAAAACAAAAAGCTGCTTCACCATATAAGTATAAATCCTGAACTAACAAATTAGCATTTCGAAGAACTTCAATCCCTTTAGCATCATTTTCATTATGCACATAGACATAACAGCAGCATACTAACGTACCTTGAATTCTTCAACGATTATCTTACGCAACATATACATAATAAACAGAACCTCGCGCCATTCTAAGGTCTCAGTTAATAAGAGAAAATTAAGTAAAAAAGCTCCAGCGGGGATGCGGATCAAACCTCTGAAATAGCATGTGCAGCTTGCTGTCTGGCATAATAGCGTTCTGACAGATGGAGCTTATCAAGAACAGGTTCTAGTTCATGCTCTGAAATGAACCTACATAAGAAAAGTTCAAATGCATAAAAAATAAGTTGGTCATATGAGAAATTTCATCACTGGAAGTCCTAAATCAAAGCTGCAATCATGTACCCGTCATTATCTTTGTCAAGCTTGGAAAACCGCTCCTTTGCAATTGTCATGTTCCCAATATGAGAAATAGCTGCATTCTCGTCATCATAACCATGTATATGGTCATGTAGCCCATGAAAGTATTCTTCAAAGTTTAACTTTCCATCACCATCTTTATCTCTCTGCCTGGACATGGCATATGGGCAACACAAGGAACTGTGAGTGCTCTCATATAATATAGGTAGATAATGAAATAATGGAAGGAATATTCACCTCCAGAAAAACATTTTGTGATACAAAATTCACAGCATTCCAGACAAAAAAAAAAGAAAATACGTATGCCCATTCAATAGATACTTTAGTCTTTTGACCTAGCAAAACACAACGCTCTGGGATGTTACTTGCAACTGCTCAAACTTGATGTGGTTTTACCTTCTTCACAGGGTAACTATTGTAATACGATGAGGTGGTGTGTGCTTATAGGTCTACAATGTAGCTTCTTTTGCACTTAATTTAGAAAGATAGATTTTTGTTGTGACACCTAAAGAGGCACGCAGTAGGGATATCTATTTCCAATTATCTCACAAATGACTTAATTGAGTGACAAAAAGTGCATCGGGTCTGACAGACACACAGGATATCGGATATTCATGAGGCATGACCAATGGTAGAAAATTTTGGGGAGGTCACTGTTCACCTATCAGTGACTGTGAACCAAGCAACCCCTTCATATTGAACTGTTAGACCATCCAATGAACGATGTAAAATCATGTACTCTACAAAGATTAGCATTGTAAAATTTTGCTGCTTTAATCTGCATTAAGGTACTCGCAGGAAATCAGGACTACCAGCTAAGTACCAAGTACTAGTCGTCTGCAGTAGGTTCAAGTTTAAACCCAGGCCCGCATACTCGTCTGCTTTAATTTGCAGTAGGAAATCAGGATTGCGGAAAAGGAAGAATTACCTTAATTCTTGTCTGCAGAGCAAGTTGATAATTTTAGGATTCTCCGAATCACTTGGATTAAGAAAGCTGCAGTAAAGAAATACAGAAAGTATTAATATACAATCAAGAACCACATGATCTTTTGTACACTGAAATGAATGCATACTCGTGAAACTCGGTTTTATTGAGGAAACCATCCCCGTTGACGTCCGAAGCATTGAAGTGCTCCTCTTTCCACCACGGGAACCCCAGTGAGTTACCATCCCCTGCAAATCATTAGCTAGTAAGTTCATTCGCATTATATTATTCCATGATGATTTTTTTGTTCCTTTTTTTGGCTCGCTGAGTTCATTCATGTGCAAAGAAGAAGAAAATGCGGGGAAGAGTTGTACCATGGGACTGTTGGCGCAGCGCCCGGAAAGTAGTGAAGGAGACGATCCCGTTGCCGTTCTTGTCGTAGAGCTCCATCTCCCTGGCGGAGCGATGGAGCTGGTCGGCCCTGGCCTGATCGAGGTTCCACCTGATGAGCTCATCGAGGGAGACGAAGCCGTCCTTGGGGCTGAGGTCGATCTTGGGGAAAAGCGCGCGGATGCGGTCGGAGACGTTGAAGCGATCGTCGTCGTTGATAAAGTCCTCTTCCTCCCTGAGGAACTCCTCCCACTCCTTCATGTGGTCGTCTTTCTCGGCGTCGCCGTGGAGGATGCGGTAGTGCTCGCGCTCCCACTCCTTGTCCTCCAGCCGCCGCTCCAGCTCGGCAATGGCCGGGTCGAAGGGCGCCGCGTGGCGGTTTCCTCCGGAATCGTGGACGGCGCCGGCCCCGTAGGAAGAAGCGACGGCGGCGGAGTTCTTGGGGTGGAGCTTGAGGCGGCGGTGGGGGCTGCGGCCGTGGGGCTGGAGGCGGGGGGTGTAGGAGGCAAGGAGTATGAACATGAGTAATGAGATAGTGACCACGCAGAGGAAGAGGACCGTAGCCGGAGACTTCCGCCCCGGCGAGGCCGCCGCCGGCGGCGTCATCGCCGGCAAGAGAACGGGAGGCGAGGGGGGACGAGCGGTCGCTTTACGGGTCGGAGATTTGGACCCGCTGGCCCATAACGGGTGGCGTGAGCATAACGTGATGACGTCCAAAGCGCTGGCCGCGCCAATAGTCTCTCGACACGCGTGCTGTGTGAGCACTTGAGCCAGTTTTTCCTTGTCCAGTAATTAATGTGTGCAAAAGAGCATTCCAGTGGGCGAATCAGCTGTAGAATCCATTAATTAACGGACATGTTAAAAAATCGTCAGATTTTTAACCATGACAAATCTGACATCCAGGATGGCGAATTATGTTGACGCAAGCATGGCAATTTCTTCCGAGAACATAACTTCAAATCAGATTTGTAGTGGAATCCATTAATTAATTAATGTTCCAAACACAGTACGATAACAAGAGGTGGCATCTGTAACTAACTCATTTGCAAAGTTTGCTGGCAAAAACACTCACTGCGTGTACACAAGCCTGCCTCATCTTATACAGAATGAGAGCACATATACTATCTGGATAAAAGCAACACTTTGTCATAAGTATGATTGTGCGGAGATGCCAGGCTTGATGGTCGCCCAAAATAGCATCCGGCTCAGCTAGTTCCACATCGGCGATGGGATCATGTCTTGAGAGGAGCTTTCTTCACCCTGTCGGAGATTCGGTCAGGTGCATTGGTGTGCGACTTGAAACGGCCTCGACCGCCCTCCTCTTTTTCCTGAATCAATCAAAGTTGTTGCACATCCACAGGGAGGGTTAGCATCTTGTAATGTTTTCAAGGATGTGATTACTGAGCTATAAGAAAGAAAGAATAACCGACCTTCTTCTTTACTATCTGGACCACATCCTCGTCTTCAAGACCATGGCCAAGACCACAATGCTGTGGATAGTGCCGAGCACTCGTTCCCCACACGAGCACATATTTCACATCCTTGAGTAAGCTCCTGTGGATGTGATTGCAGAAGTCTTCAACTGTGCAACCACCCCTATCCTGATTCATTCATGCCAACACAACAATACCACAACCATCAGACCCATTTCAGTGCAAGCATGCATGGCATGAGAGAGAGAGAGAGAGAGAGAGAGAGAGAGAGAGAGAGAGAGAGAGAGCATACACTAGAAAGAACCACTGGATCTCCGAAATCGGGCTGCTGACCCTGCGGCTTTGTATACACTCTCACCAGACCCATTTCCTCCCACATTCTTGCTAATAGCCTGTCCAAGTTCAACTGCAAACAAGGACGATTCACTTCTTTTAAGCAAAAAAATTGTGAAGCAAAACAACTTACTGTAACATCTACACTAGCAAACACCAATTTTAATTATCCTGGACACCAATTTTTTAACTTTTGACACCCCACAAATAATTAAGGAGGAAACAGACCTGCAAATTGCAGCTGATAACAAGTGAATTTGGTTGCCGAGCAAGATTATCCACATCATCAATACCCACAACATCAATCTTATTATATACATAAACACACTTGATGTACTTCCGATTTCCTTCAATCACATCAATCAGATCATCCACAGTAGAATCCTCACGGAATAATACCTACAAGTAAATTAAAGTAATGAGTTAAAATTGAAAAGGTGCACACATAACACCACTAACACACACAGGCATGCACCTCTGCATTATGAATTTTGTACTCATGCAGTATCTGATAGCAGAGCTTCTCATCAATATGAGTTAAAGGTGCTGTGCTGTTGAAAGAAATCCCACCAGTCTTCTTCCTCTTGAAGTATATCTATTTGTACACACAAAAAAGTGATTCATCAACCAAGAAAAACATGTATAAATAACAAATACATATATCAACTTCCTCGTAATCAACAGAATGTAACTAATACAAACCAGCAATTTAGGACAACACCATAAGACATGTAGTATGACTAACTCATAGAGCTGGTTGGATGAGTCACTTGTCCGTTACAAACCCTAAAAGTACCACAAACTTCATCAATTGTGATGGATGCTCGATTCTTCACAAAAAGGTGATTTAGAACATCGATAACTCGCCATACTATGCTAACCGGTTTTTAGCCCATTCTCCCTTCATCTCCACAGTCCAACCAAATTTATTATGACTGCCGTGCATAATTAATAATAACACACACACACACAGTCATGTCGTATGTGCTGGCCAGATGAACTTTGTGCATTCTTTGAACATTGTACTCCCTTCATCTCCACAGTCCAACCAAATTTATTATGACTGCTGTACATAATTAATAATAACACACACACACACACAGCACACACTGTCATGTGGTATTTGTTGGCCAGATGAACTTTGTGCATTCTTTTAACATTGTACTTGGCAATACTTTCCCAGCACACACAAAAAGAAGGAGCTGATTCAGTTTTAGATTGGCACAATTACACATCCAAGGCAGATAGTCAGATGTATGTGGACATTGACTTTAGCCATACAGTATGTCTTCTATATATTTGTCTTATGAGTTATGTCCATTTGGGTTTGTCCTAGTTCGCAGTTCACACCAAGTGACTAAAGAAATGTATACCTGAGGAGGCCTTTTGTTCAGACGGAGGCCAACAGCTTCCAGTTCTCTAGTTAATATTTGGCGATGCCCTTCACTCTGAAAACAAAAATAGAGCATGAATCCAATAAGCAATTAGAACTCGGGTAATGCCCAGTCATGTGCAATCATCATGTATAAGAAGGGGAAGATTGCATGTAAATAATTCTTCTTATTTTATATCATTTTTTAAATAACATACACACCACAACCCTTCATCTCCATTAAGAAGATTTTGAGAAGTTTCAAGCAGCCATACCATTAACTTAAAGAATAAATATGGCATACATTTATCTCTTCAACAGTTTAGCAATATTTCAGCAGATTTGAGAACATGTATCCCAACTACCATACAACATTAGGTGAAAAAGGATAGTATTAATATTAACCAGCCAGGTCCTCTGCTAGCAATACCATAGTGTCTCTTCAACATTATCCTAATGGAAATTGCGTTAGAACTTCCTAAATTACCGCCACCTTCTCACTTGCTCCCCACAACTTGTTTTCTTCCTTAGGTCTCCCTACTTGTCGGTTGTCTCTGTTTCTCACATGGCCATTTCAGTTAGTCTAAGGGTGAAAAGGAGCCATGTGAGGAACAGAGAAAAGTTAAGGGAGCAAAGTAAGAAAGTGACGAGTGTAGAGAGCTCCAGTGTAATTTCTCTTAAGACGCCACTCATTTTTCTCTTACTTTCCAAGCCATCCTTTCTTTAAACTGCTTTCTTTATTTTGTCACCAATTTTTCCTTCTGATCATCTGACTTCAATTTTTGCAGCCTAAAACTTTCCCCATGAATAAGATAATTTTATAACATGGTGTTGAAGGGATTAGATGAGAACATTCATACTTGAAGCATTCTACCATGAAAAAGGTGACATTCCGGCTGCTCTTGTGAACAAGATCCAAGTTACGGGGGCCAGAATAGCCTATTCTGTTGTTAAAATAGGAAGCACGCTACCCAAAAGAACCTAGAGTCCAGGACATGTTTCCATTGCCTTACGGTTCCCCCTTGTCTCTAATCATAAAGTATTGATTATGCTTAAAAAAATCATATCTTCTTAAAATTGAGCAAACAGGAATGTCCAAGCAATGAAGCAAAGCTTGTGACTTGAGTGGGGTAAAGATGCACTACTTACTTTTGAGGCGTCAAGAACCATAAGCACGAGATCCGATGACTTGGCGACAGCGATAACCTGAAAACAGCAACAACGATGTAAAATCAAAGTAACGTCACCAAGTGAATTATCCTTATAATTAAACCAACAGTATTTACCTGCCTACCACGCCCCTTGCCTTCAGAGGCGCCCTCAATGATACCGGGAAGATCAAGAAGCTGGATTTTGGTGTCATTGTAATGGATAATACCAGGAATGCAAGTGAGGGTTGTGAACTCATATGATGCAGCTTCAGAATGTGTCCCGGTCAGCATAGTTAAAAGAGTTGACTTTCCAACACTGCAATATGAAACTCGTGTGAGTCATAATGACATTATATACCTAAGTGGATAACTAGATCGAACCTTGTATGCATAGCAATACAAACAAGAAACTTTTACCTAAGTTAGTAACCATGTAGAAAAGGGCAGGAGATTAATATTGGGTAAAAGAAAGTAGGTATAAGTTATAGCATTTTTTCCTAGGGAAAAAGGTAGAGGCACAAGTACTACACATGAGTTGGGTCATCAGATAATTCAGATATCACATCTCTATTTTATCCAACCCGATGGTTGAATTAGATTGACAGAGAGATATGGGTCAAGAATACAAGTAAGCACAGCACATGATACATCTGGAAGACGGAACATTCTTCCTATTGTAAAACAGCACAAGAATTAACAATCTAGTGCTACAAACCAAAATGCTTGAGAACCCACAAAACAGTACTCAGTTTGTAGGCATAAGAAAGAGACCTGGGAAACCCTATAAGCGCAACACGACCGTGCCCAAACTTTGTGACCTCAAAACCATCTCCTCCAGCACTGGCACCCTATATCAACAACATGAGACAGCTGCTGTTACTCGAAATCTTTGAAGTTAAAGGGAGTAAAAGAATTTAGTACGGATTGACTAAGAAAAAACAAAACAATAGTTATGTATGATCATCTAAATTGTGCAGCGCCATAAATTAGAAGTACCTTTGGAGGCTCTAATAACTGTGTCCTCAGTTTTGCAATTTTTGCCTTCAGTTGTCCAAGATGATATTCTGTGTGACAATAAAAACTTAAGTTAGTCTCTAGAACCAGAAAACCGCCTTTAGTATATCACGTAGCATACCACAATGACCCGTTGCAAAATAAGGATAAACCACAAATACTAGTTGATAGGAAATTAATTATCATTGTTTTTCAGGCGTCACTTAGGCGACAGGGCGCCCTCCGACAGCATGGCGCCGAGCTCGCCTTTGGTAGCTTTGAAAGGCGTCCGCCTTAGAGCTTTGAGGCGTCTGGACGTATCTTAGGCACACAAGGCGCAACCTTGGGCCAAATCAGACGCCATAGTCAGAGCAGGCAGCGGGTAACTGAGCTGTCCCGAGGGAACAAGGACAGGACTGTGGCGCGCAAGTAAGGTGAGAAGGAGGGGAAAGAGGGAAACAAACCAGGCTACCCAAGTGCTTGCAGAGAAAGAGCTCTCTCCTCTCTGGCGGCGGCTGCAGAGTGGAGAACCAACGTCCACGGCTCAGCTCTGCGCCAACTTCCTCCTGTCCGGTCTCGGCTCCCCCTCTGGCGCAGCCCTCTCCCAGCAGCGCAGCAAGGTCTGGCTCTCGTCCTCTCTCTCTTCCCCCCTCGTCTACTTCTTCCTTCCATCCCGTCCCAGTTCTCTGTTTCTCCAAACGATTGAGAGGATGACTTCCTCTGGCACGGATCTGCCAGCTTTCTCTCCGGTTTCTACTCCCCATCCTCTGGCGCAGGTGTGGAGCACTCCCCCAGCAGCAGCAAGATATGGCTCCTCTCCCCTCCTTTCTCTTCTCCCCGCCCTCCCTTGTTTTCATCCCCGCCCGGTGCTCTGTTGCTGTGTGTGCCTGGCCGCATGTCTGCTCTTTTTCTCCTCCACCTCTGCTTCTTCTTCTCATCTACATCTGCTTCTTCTCCTCCACATCTTTGACGGCCCTTCCTTAGTGTCGCTGCAGTAGCCAAGTGTCTCTGCTCTGATGGATCGAGCACCTGCCACCTGGTAATGTGTATGATCTGTTTAATGATCCTAGGAGAAAAGCTACATCCAACAACCCAACTTGGAAATATGTGTTCTGGCCAGCCTTAGAGAGGAAAATTTTACTCCAGTGTACGTAGTCCATGCTGGAGTGAGAAGGTTGAAGCAGCATCTTTCTGGGGGTTTCAGTGATGTGGATAAGTGTCCCAAGGCACCCGTGAAAATTAGTAAAGAGATGCACTACTTCTTAAACACAAGAAAATTTAAAGCTACGTAGCGATGTATAGATGAGGGGGGTGAAGCTCAAGTTCAGAGGCATCATCCCCTCATCTACACAAAATGATTTGGGGCCTGTGCTTTGCATACAGCCATCATATTATGAAACTTGTGGTGCATTTATGTTAACGCTAGTTGTTGAATCTCCTAATTCGCTGTCATATATTATATATTATGTGTCTAATGCATCGCCTCGCCTTATGCTTTAAGCGTGCAAAAGGTGAGTCGGTGCTACAGAGCCTTGCTCGCTTTATCGCCTTAAAAACATTGTTGATTGTCAAGAAAAACTTGAGGTTACAGACTGAAAGGCACAAATTGTGCATACATACAAATGCACATACAGTTCCTTGCTAATTTGTTTTTCTCTACAATTTTTCTGGCTGTTATCTAACCAGCAGTCTTGGCGAAATACTTCTGAGAATTAGAGGTTTTTCTTGCTAACTAGAGGTTTTTCTCTGCAACAAATTCCCTTACATATTGTGCATATATATTTTGCAAAATCCATACCTGTTTGTAACAGTATGGAAAGTGTTCATACCAAAATGCATAAAGATGGATAGACATGAAACAATTGGTTGATTTGAACTAAAAAGAACATAAGGACGGAAAAGGATTGTTCTTGATCCAGTAATCATGAATTACATAGATGTGCAGGCCCCTGTGGGAAAACCATTTGTCTGGAAATTTTAGAATTATCATAAATCCAACAGTGGATGCACAATGTGTATACAGATTGTCCGATTTACTTATACATCTAGGACAATGAACGGCCATGTGATCACAGATTATAGCTACAGAACAAAATGTCTGTCTAAATTTTCTAACAGAGGTACGAAAACATAGAAAGCATGAGCAAAGTAGAAATTGATAATCCAAGAAAGGCCGAAACCACAATATGCCCATTTCACTTCCACCAGAATCCCCTCCCCAGCTTATATTTCATCACTAGATAAAGTGGCACAGTAGAGTACAGCAGAAAAGAACAAACAGTAGGCAGTGATGAGCAATAATCCCACGGTAGTAATTTCAAGGGACAATGAAGGCAACACAACCTGTTGCTTTGTTCTTCTGCGTCCGGGCCATCTCGGCCTCAATCTCCTTGATCCTCTCGAGGATACCCATCTTTCACCTTGTGAGGTACGCACCTTTCTCCCCACGAAGACAGACTCAGATCGATCTTACATGAGAAGAAGAAAGATCTGTTGGATTCGATTACTCGCAGCGAGGAAAAGACGAGGGGCAAGACGGAGAAGAGTATAAACAAGCTCGGGCTTCCTCACCAGCCGTAGGAATCGCGGAGGGGGCGGATCTCGACTCCACTCCCAGTGCAGTGGAGGGGCTTCGAGGTGTGCTCCGGTGCGAGAAGGGGGCGCAGGAGGGGTTTCGGCGGCGCTGGGGCTTTGGGCCGGAAGAGGTGAAGGGGAGCACGGTGAGGTGAGAAGAAGGGTGGTTCAAGGGCGGCAGGGATCACGTTTCGTCAGCCCGTGGTCGATTGGATGGCCTTGATTGATTTGATCCTACACGCCTATTTCTCCGATTTTGCGTTTGGAGGTTTGCGTGCAGCTTAAAAAAGAACTAGTACTCCGTATTATCATTGTTATTACTCCCTCCGTTCCTAAATAATTGTCTTTCTAGAGATTTCAACAAGTGACTACATACAGAGCAAAATGAGTGAATCTACACTTTAAAACATGTCTACATACATCCGTATGTTGTAGTCCATTTGAGATGGCTAGAAAGACAATTATTTGGGAACGGAGGGAGATATTTTTTGCGAAAAAAGCATCCGGATCTTTTATAGAAATTTAAAATCAGTTGGCTGTCTTGCCGTCCAATTTGGAGATCGCATCATCCAATATAGATTGACCCAGTTCGTCCTCCTGTCCCTACCCCACGCAGCACCCCCTTCCACGGTTCGCTCGTTGACAGCTGCATCACTCCCCTTCTCCCATTCGTTCATGCAACCACGCCAGCCACATGACGGCAACCGGCGGCCATGCGACTACAACTGTCGTCTCCTCCCACCTCGGCAGCGCCCGATGACGGTGTTGCATGTATATCTCAGTGTCACCCTCGTAACCGTCGACGACATGACCGACCTTGCAACGCTCGTGCCAGTTGTGCCCCCTACTTGCAGTGCCGGCGAGATCTCGTGGTTATGAACGAGTGCCGCATTGTAGCATCCTGCCGCCGGGCGTTGCAGCATCCGTCGCGGCAAAGATCCATGGTGGCAACACCATAGACAAAGTGATGCATTGTGGCATCCTCCGCAAGCGAGGGTCCACGATGGCAGCACCACGGGCAAGTGCTGCATTGCAGTAGCCGCCGCCGACATGATTCGTGGTTGCAGCAGACGGAGAGATCGTGTAGTTCCAGGAGCAAGGGTTGCATACTTGCATTGCAGCACCGGCGCCGCTCGAGATCTTCGACATGGTTACTGCTCGGCCGCGAAAAAACAAAAAACCTCAGGCGCGATGCTCTTCGCAACACCAAGCACTCCCACGACGATGTACGACGTTGCACTAGAGCGCTCTTCAACACCATGCTCCCCCTCTGCAGCACCAACGACTCTGCACTGGCGCACTCTGCAACACCGACTCCAGCGAGGCTGACGTGGGGGAGCTGCAGGCTAGCGCGGTGTTGCAGGTCGTCGGCTGCTGGAGTGCTACAGGTCGCCGGCGGGTGCTGCAAGCCGCCCCAGGGCTGCTCTCAACGAGCAGCAATGGCGAAGAGCTGAGGTAGACAGGTGGTGACAAAGGTAGGAGAAAGAGGAAGAGAAACGAGTGGCCAGCATCGGTTGAGGCTTAGAGATAAGGTGTGTGGCGGGTAGCCTGACGAGGATGCGTGGCGCACGGTCGACCGACTGATTCCTTCCTAGAAATCATCTGGTTGATTTCAAGAGTTTTCCATGTATAAATCATCCCAAGCATAATAAAAATTACATCGAGATACTTAAACCATCAAACAATCAATAGCACGAGTCGTCGACGGGACATTGTCTTTGTGCACGTGCCATTAAGTACCAGTGCTCTGAGTCGTAATCGTCGTTGTTGAACCCTTATATCGGTCTGAAGTGTCTGACATCATAACTCGTCGTCGCACACACGCGACAAGAATTCCTAATCTCTAACCTCACGGCACCAAGGCGATGGCAGGAATCTACAATGGAGCTCTATCGACTCTGTCTAGATGGACAAACTCGAGGAGAATCGAAGCCCGAAAGACCAACTCGATGAAGAAGCGTCGCCATCCGCACGAACGTCAGCCCGTGATAACCTACAAGTATAGGGGATCAATTGTAGCTTTTTTGATAAATAAGATTGCCGAACCAACGAGGAGCTAAAGGTAGAATTTATATTCTCTTCAAGTTCTATCGACCACTGAGGGAGTCATGGATTAAGGGGTCCTCGGGCGTCCGGCCTGTGTGACGTTGGTCGGACTAATGGGCCATGAAGATACAAGATGAAAGACTTCCTCCCGTGTTCAGATGGGACTCTCCTTTGCGTGGATGGCAAGCTTGGCGTTCGGATATGAAGATTCCTTCCTCTATAAACCGACTCTGTACAATCCTAGGCCCCTCCGGTGTCTATATAAACCGGAGGGTTTAGTTCGTAGAGGCGATCACAATCATACAGGCCAGACATCTAGGGTTTAGCCATTACGATCTCGTGGTAGATCAACTCTTGCAATCCACATATTCGTCAAGATCAATCAAGCAGGAGTAGGGTATTACCTCCATCGAGAGGGCCCAAACCTGGGTAAACATCGTGTCCCTCGTCTCCTGTTACCATCGACCTTAGACGCACAGTTCGGGACCCCCTACCCGAGAACCGCCGGTTTTGACACCGATATTGGTGCTTTCATTAAGGGTTCTGCTGCGTCGTCATCAGAAGGTTCGATGGCTCCATCAGTCATCTACAACAATGCTGTCCCGGAGGAGGTTTTTCTCCCTGGCCAGATCTTCGTGTTCGGCGGCTTCGCACTGCGGGTCAACTCGCTTGGCCATCTAGAGCAGATCGACAGCTACGCCCAGGTCACCAAATTAGTTTTGGGAATCTGGACGTCGCTAATATCCGAGGAGACTTGATCTTCCAAGGATTCACGACCCCAACCTCCGCTCTGGCCTTAGATCCGGAGCGTATCACCAGGTCCGAAGACGGGATCCTCGAGCCCGCCGGACTATCTACGGTCACTGAGCCCAGTACGGGAGAGCCGGAGGAAATAGTGTCGCTGGCAACCATCATGGAGCCGGACTCTTTTCCGAACACTGGCTCCGAACCCTCGGAGTTAGCATCGCATGAGTTCAGCCAAGGAGTTTCCTTCCCGCCGTACTCCACGGACTCTCTTCTCCCTGACCAAACCTTGCCTTTAAGCGAGGCTCTGGACTTGATGTGATCCCTCGTCATTATGGAGGAGCAACGTCCGAACTACGCCCAGTTCGGACTAGGGGCTGAGTGCGGGGAATTTTATGTCCCACCCACCACCCACTTCATAGCCACTGTCGAGGATTTAACTGACATGCTCGATTATGGCTCCGAAGACATCGACGGTATGGACGACGATGCCGGAGAGGAGCAGGCCCAAAACCCGTCGTTTACCGGACGCTGGACGGCCACCTCTACGTATGACGTGTACATGGTGGATACACCCAAAGAAAGTGACGGCGATAATGAAAAGAATCCAGTCGAGGATAAACCTCCTGAGATACAACCAAAGCGCCGACGTCAGCGGCGCCGCTCTAAATCACACCATGGAAAAGACAGCAATACCGGCACGAGAGACAACAATACTCCGGACGATGCTGAAGACGAAGAAGAACCCGTCGAGCCAACCTCCGAACATGACGATCAGGAAGATGGGCAAGTTAGCCCTGATGAATAGGCTGTAAACAAAGACTCAGAGGACATCAATTATCTTCCACTCTCCAAGGATGAGGTGAGCCTCGGCAACGAAGACTTCATCGTGCCTGAGGAACCTCTCGAGCAGGAGCGCTTTAAGCGTCGGCTAATAGCCACTGCAAGGAGCCTGAAAAGAAGCAGCAGCAGTTTCAAGCTAATCAAGACCTACTCAACGACAGGTGGACTAATGTCCTGGCACCCGAGGAATACGGCCTCGAACGCCCAACCAAAAGTTACCCGAAGCGTAAACTTCTACCTCCATTCGACGACGAGGCACTGGACCCCGTACCATCAGCGCGTAACGCGACTGACCGACCACCACGTGGTCGGGACAAAATGACAACTCAAGCCGAACACCAGACCATACCACCTCGCCATAAAGGTAGAGACACAACAGCTCGGGGATATACATATGACCTGCGGCAGGACCTGGAAAATAGAGCAGGTCAGACCAGATCGATCTACGGACCGCGGGGGCGTGCCCCGACGCGTGACGACGGCTATCTAGCCGGGCGTGACAAGTATAACCACGTCCGGGCCGAAAACCGCAGACGGACTCCGTCCGAGCTACAACGCGACTTGGCCCGATATAGAGGCGTCGCACACCCCCTCTGCTTCACTGATGAAGTAATGGAGCACGAATTCCCAGAAGGGTTTAAACCCGTGAATATCGAATCATATGATGGAACAACAGATCCCGCGGTATGGATTGAGGATTTTCTTCTCCACATTCACATGGCCCGTGGTGATGATCTCCATGCCATCAAATACCTCCCGCTAAAACTCAAAGGACCAGCTCGGCACTGGTTAAACAGCCTGCCAGAAAACTCCATTGGCAACTGGGAGGACTTGGAAGACGCCTTCTGCGACAACTTACAAGGTACATACGTCCGACCTCCGGATTCCGATAACTTAAGTCACATAGTTCAACAGCCCGGAGAGTCAGCCAGGAAATTCTGGACCAGGTTCCTAACTAAAAAGAACCAGATCGTCGACTGTCCGGATGCAGAAGCCTTAGCGGCCTTTAAGCATAGCATCCGCGATGAATGGCTCGCCCGACACCTTGGCCAAGAAAAGCCGAAGTCCATGGCCGCCCTCACAGCACTTATGACCCGCTTTTGCGCGGGCGAAGATAGCTGGCTAGCCCGTAGCAATAATAATGCAAGCGAACCCGGCACCTCTGAGGCCAGAAATAGCAACGGCAAGCCCCGACGCAACAGGCACAAGCGTCGAAGCAACGGTGACAATACCGATGACACGGCGGTCAACACCGGATTCAGTGGCTCCAAGTCCGGCCAGCGGAAGAAGCCATTTAAAAGAAACAATACGGGCTCATCTAGCTTGGACCGCATACTCGATCGTCCATGTCAGATCCACGGCACCCCTGATAAACCAGCCAATCATACCAACAGAAACTGTTGGGTCTTCAAACAAGCCAGTAAGTTAAATACCGAGAACAAGGAGAAGGGGTCGCAAAGTGAGGACGACGACGAGGAGCCCCGTCCGCCGAACACAGGGGGACAGAAAAAGTTTCCCCCCAGGTCGAAACGGTGAGCATGATATACGTTACCCATATCCCCAAGAGGGAGCGCAAACGCGCGCTCAGGGACGTCTACACGATAGAGCCAATTGCCCCAAAATTCAACCCATGGTCGTCCTGCCCGATCACTTTAGATCGCAGGGACCATCCGACCAGTATCTGTCATGGCGGTTCAGCCGCACTGGTCCTCGACCCAATCATTGATGGATTCCACCTCACGCGAGTCCTCATGGACGGGGCAGTAGCCTCAACTTGCTCTATCAGGATACAGTCCGCAAGATGGGCATCGATCCATCAAGGATCAAGCCCACAAAAACTACCTTTAAAGGAGTAATACCATGTGTAGAGGCCCGCTGCACGGGCTCCATCACATTGGAGGTCGTCTTCGGATCCCCAGACAACTTCCGAAGCGAATAATTGATCTTCGATGTCGTCCCCTTCCTCAGTGGCTATCACGCACTGCTCGGACAAACTGCATTTTCTTGATTTAATGCGGTGCCACACTATGCCTATCTCAAACTCAAGATGCCCGGACCACGCGGTGTCATTACAGTCAATGGAAACACGAAACGCTCCCTCCGTACCGAGGAGCACACCGCGTCCCTTGCAGCGGAAGTACAGAGCGGCCTTATCAAGCAGAACTTTAATTCAGCAGCCAAGCTCCCAGAAACTGTCAAACGAGTCCGGACTACTCCGCAGCATGACAGTCCAGCTTGTCAGGAGTCCGACTAGCAATTCGACCTCCGTCTCAGTCCCGACCAAAATGGCGGCATACGTACCGTGTGTACATAACTACGCACTCAAAATACCATGGGCAGAGACGGAGGCATAACTCGATTGTGGTCCATAATACGGCTCGACCTTCCCTGGGCACACGTACTTTCTCCTCTCTTTTATCCTTTTCAGGTTTCTTTTTCATAGGCCCCCTACGACGGCCTGATCATCGATCCTTTCGAAGGATGGATATACCAAGGCGGCGAGCAACACAGACGTGTGGGGGAATCTCTAGGTGGTCTTCTTGACGATCACTCTACCTATTTTCAGGACCTGCATGCAGCTCCCCCTTGGCCTCGGCATGTTAAATATCCATGTTGCTTATCGCACTATTTGTACAAATACACTTTGACGTATTACTCAAACTATAATGGAAACAATTTGCAGCCCAACTTATGTGGCACTGGCTTACTACTTCATTTTTATTTCGCTATTCTCATCGATTGCACCCGTACACTTTGGTACGCTTCAATTCGCCAGGGGCTTCATTGCGCTCCATACTATGGCAACAAAGTCCGAACACTTTTTACAGTACAGTTCGGCACCCCGAATTTTAGCATTATATGCATCGGCTCCGGATCATGTCTTTGGTCAATAGTTGGGTTGCCCGGCTCCTGTGCTTGCTACATTACGTTCTGTCCTATCGGCTAGGGTAGTAAAGGGAGAACTACTGCGATTGTATTTCTGGTTTATCCGGGTAAACACCTCCGTAGAGAAAGCCGAAAACTGACTGTCATGTTGTGGCGAGAGCTGGTCAGCTATTCGAAGGTTAAATCTCTTGTGATTTTTTCCGCATCATGCGATGGATCGGCCTCCACCCGATCAGGTGTCTACAACACCCTAGTCCGGATTAACAAATACTCCCTCCATCCCATAATATAAGAGCGTTTTTTACACTAGTGTAGTGTCAAAACCGCTCTTGTATTATGGGATAGAGGGAGTACTAACTAGGGGCTGCGCCTACATTTCTATTGTCAAACTCTTATGGCTAAGTGAGGGTGATAAAGCCACATAGTCCGATTGCCTGGTTCGCTGCACTAAACACCTCCTTCAAGGACCAAACTTTTGGATCAAGAGTGTTTAGGTTTCAACCCGAACACCCCCATACTACCTACATGGGGGCTGAAGCCGACGACTGGCCAACTCTCAGATTTAATAAAACGGCCGCACAAGAGGCAAAATAATAAACAAGCTTTATATTACATATCGGCTTTGTTTCATGATATAGGAAGGGATAACATGAATGACTTCATTCAAACATAATGTCTTTTGAACACTGGCCCTCCATGATGCGGGATCCCTTCAGGACATCATCAAAATACCGCTCGGGCATGCGGTGCTCCTTGCCCGCGTGTGGTTCCTCGATCGCGAGCTTGACGGCGTCCATCTTCGCCCATTGCACCTTGACACAAGCGAAGGCCATCCGTGTACCTTCGATGCAGACCGACCGCTTGATGGCATCAAGCCGAGGGTAGGCATTGACCAGCCGCTTTACGAGCCCAAAGTAGTAGCTGGGTATGGCTTCGGCAGGCCACAAATGGATTATCAAATCCTTCATGGCCAGTTCATCCACCCTATGTAGTTCGGTCAGCTGTTTCAGCTGATCGCTAAAGTGCACCGGATGCTCTGGCGCAAGGTATTGCGACCAGAACAGCTTCTCCATTGAGCTCCCCTCTTCGGCTCGGAAGAACTCCGCAGCGTCAGCAACACTGCGCATCAGATCATCCGCATACGCCTCGAGAACTCCAAGTCCAAATTCGATGAGAGGTAGCTTTTCTTCACATATTTGCTCTACATAATAAAGGCCTTACCCGCCGCGATTTTCCTGGCCTCCTGGATTTCCTGGAGGGCGCCCTGGGCTTCAATCTTGTGCGCTTTGGCGGGCCTTGGCAAGTTCGGACTCTTGATCCGCAATATTGTGCTCCAAGGACTCGCATTTCTTCACGGCGTCCTGGTGCTCCTGCTCGACCTCACCGGCCCTTGCCTCGTGCTTTTCGTGGGCGGCTTGTTCCTTTGCCGCTCTCTTCTGGGCCTCGGCCAGCGCGCTTTTGAGGGACTCCACCTCGGTCGCAGCTCCTACGAAAATATCATGATACCATGATCAATACAATCAATTCATATCTTTCTGGATCTAAATAGGCCATTGCATACCTTGCTTGTCCTCTAGCTGCTTTTTCACACGGCCGAGCTCTTCCTCGGTCCGCTCCAGACTCTACTTTAGTTCGAAGACTTTCGCGGCATGAGAGGTCGCAACCAGCAATGACGCCTGCTTATTCATATAGACATGTGTGGTTAATCTCCTGCGAAAACTATTTGATCCTTTGTCTGGCTTTTCTTTCCGAACACCGGACAGAGTCTCAGGGGCTACTGTCTATACTATGATATTCTCTTTGCACAATTACGTTTCATACCTCAAAGCCTGTTAGAAGGCTGGTGCAGGCTTTGGTCAGTCCGCTCTTAGCGGACTGAATCCTCTCAATCACCGTACCCATGAGGGTACGGTGTTCCTCAACAATGGAGGCGCTTTGCAGCGCTTCCAGTAGAGTATCCGGTTCCTCTAGATGGACATAGGTCACCGTCGGAATAGGCGCACCTCCTTCTTTTGAAGGAGGCTGCTTGCCTGATTCCGGAACCGTATGGGTCTCCGGAATGGTATTCGGCTGGGGGCCGAATTGTATATGGCCCCCATCGCCAGTCTCCAGGGGAATTTGCTCCCCCATGTGTCCGGCAGCCGAGGTATCACCCTATGGCGCCACCCTGACGGCCTCCTACGTCTCTCCCTGGCCTGGGGAGGTCCTTCGGGACAGCACCTCGGCGTCGTCCATGGCCTTGGAAGGGGAGGCCGCCGGAAGGGACCCGCTGTCCATCACCTTGGGATCCAGCGAATTCCCCGAAGATGAGGATCGCTGGAGGTGGGAACGAGCCGGACTGCAGTGCATGATTCAACATGTTAAAACTACGAAGTAAAGGAGTCGGATATATTAATGCACCCGTGCCTTTGAGTACTTACGATTTGGCCAGGGGCTTATCCCTGGGGCGCCACTCCGAGCTGCTATTAGTATCCAACACGGAGTTGTCCGCGAGGGAGGCTTTCCCCTTCTTGGATGCTTCTGCCTCCAGATGTGTGGAGGCCGCCCTTTTCTTCCTTCCCCCCTCTGGGGGAGAGTTGCTTTCCTCCTCCTCCTCGTCGTCCTCGATGGGGGAGGAGTGGGTTTCGACGTCTTCGGGCGTCATGTCCGAAGTGCCTTTACGGCGGAGGCCACTTCTGGTCTCCTTGGCCTTCTTCTCCAGCGCCTAGTAGGGTGCCAGAACCAGCATCTTCGTCAGAAGTGGGATTGCTGGGTTTTCGGGCAGCGGAGCCGGACACCGAATCAGCTCCGCCTTCTTCTTCCAACCCTGAAAAGACAGATAGGGAAGCTTAGACGCCTTCCTTGAATGTACAGGTGAAGGATACACCTTGAAATACGAGAAACTCACCGGACTAGCAGGATGGGTCAGGTTGTATCCATGGTCCTCGGTCGTCTTTGGCCACGTCTCGTTGGCCTTGAAGAGCACCTTCCAGATGTTTTCGTGTGTAGTGCCGAAGAACTATTGCAAGGTCTGGTGCTCGGCCGGATCGAACTCCCACAAATGGCAAGTCCGGCTTTGGCAAGGAAGGATCCGGCGAAAAAGCATCACCTGGATCACATTGACAAGCTTGATGTTCTTGTCCACCATGCTCTTGATACGCATCTGTAGCGCCATCAACTCGTCCGACGAGGCCCAGTCCAGGCCCTTCTCTAGCCAGGAGGTGAGCTGCATTGGGGCCCCGGACTTGAATCCGGGATCCGCGGCCCAGGTGGTGCCACGGGGCTCTGTGACGTAGAACCACTGCTGCTGCCACCCTTTGACAGTCTCCACAAAAGTGCCTTTGGGCCATGGGACGTTGGGCATCTTGCTCACCATAGCGCCTCCGCACTCTGCGTGTTGACCACCCCCCACCTTCGGCTTCACATTGAAGGTCTTTAGCCACAATCCGAAGTGGGGTGGGATGCGGAGGAAGGCCTCGCACACGACAATGAATGCCGAGGTGTTGAGGAAGGAGTTTGTGGCCAGATCATGGAAATCTAACCCATAATAGAACATGAACCCGTGGACGAAGGGGTGGAGAGGAAACCCTAACCCGCGGACGAAGTGGGGAATGAACTGAAGGAAATATGCCCTAGAGGCAATAATAAAGTTATTTATTTATTTCCTTATATCATGATAAATGTTTATTATTCATGCTAGAATTGTATTAACCGGAAACATAATACATGTGTGAATACATAGACAAACAGAGTGTCACTAGTATGCCTCTACTTGACTAGCTCGTTAATCGAAGATGGTTATGTTTCCTAACCATAGACATGAGTTGTCATTTGATTAACGGGATCACATCATTAGGAGAATGATGTGATTGACATGACCCATTCCGTTAGCCTAGCACATGATCGTTTAGTATGTTGCTATTGCTTTCTTCATGACTTATACATGTTCTGTAACTATGAGATTATGCAACTCCGTTTACGGAGGAACACTTTGGTGCTACCAAGCGTCACAACGAATCGGGTGATTATAAAAGAGTACTACAGGTGTCTCCAAAGGTACATGTTGGGTTGGCGTATTTGAGATTAGGTTTTGTCCTCCGATTGTGGAGAGGTATCTCTGGCCCTCTCGGTAATGCACATCACTATAAGCCTTGCAAGCAATGTAGCTAATGAGTTAGTTACGGAATGATGCATTACGTAACGAGTAAAGAGACTTGCGTAACGAGATTGAACTAGGTATTGGATACCGACGATCAAATCTCGGGCAAGTAACATACCGATGACAAAGGGAACAAAGTATGTTGTTATGCGGTTTGACCGATAAAGATCTTCGTAGAATATGTAGGAGCCAATATGGGCATCCAGGTTCCGCTATTGGTTATTGACCGAGAATAGTTCTAGGTCATGTCTACATAGTTCTCGAACCCGTAGGGTCCGCACGCAAGGTTTGATGCGATGTTATATTATGAGTTTATGAGTTTTGATGTACCGAAGGAGTTCGGAGTCCCGGATGAGATCGGGGACATGACGAGAGTCTCGAAATGGTCGAGACGTAAAGATCGATATATTGGACGACTATATTCGGAGTTCGGAAAGGTTCGAATGATTCGGTATTTTGAGTACCGGAGAGTTACGGGAATTCGCCGGGAGAAGTATTGGGCCTTATTGGGCCTCAGGGAAAGAGAGAGGGCTGCCTAGGGCAGGCCGCCCCCATGGCCTAGTCTGAATTGGACTAGGGGAGGGCCGCACCTTCCTCTTCCCCTTCCCCAAGTCCTAGTCCAACTAGGAGGGGGAGTCCTACTCCGGTGGGAGTAGGACTCCTCCAGCGCCTCTCTAGGGCCGGCCGCACCCCCTTGCTCCTTTATATACGGGCAGGGGCACCCATGACACACAAGTTGATCTACGGATCGTTCCTTAGCCGTGTGCGGTGCCCCCTCCACCATATTCCACTTCGGTCATATCGTCGCGGAGCTTAAGCGAAGCCCGCGCTGGAGAAGTCATATCGTCGCGGAGCTTAGGCGAAGCCCTGCGTCGGTGGAGCATCAACATCGCCACCACGCCGTCGTCTTGACGGAACTCATCCCGACACTTTGCTGGATCGGAGTTCGGGATCGTCATCGAGCTGAGCGTGTGCGAACTCGGAGGTGCCGTCGTTCGGTGCTTGGATCGGTCGGATCGTGAAGACGCGTCGACTACATCAACAGCGTTGTTATAACGCTTCCGCTTTCGGTCTCACGAGGGTGCGTGGACGGACACTCTCCCTCTCGTTGCTATGCCATCACCATGGTCTTGCGTGTTCGTAGGAAAATTTTTGAAATTACTACGTTCCCCAACAGTGGCATCCGAGCCTGGTTTTATGCGTTGATGTCATATGCACGAGTAGAACACAAGTGAGTTGTGGGCGATATAAGTCATCTTGCTTACCAGCATGTCATACTTTGGTTCGGCGGTATTGTGAGATGAAGCGGCCCGGACCGACATTACGCGCAGACGCTTACGCGAGACTGGTTTCACCGCTTGAGCACTAGTTGCTTAAAGGTGACCGCGGTGTCGGTTTCTCTCACTTTAGTTGAACCGAGTGTGGCTACGCCCGGTCCTTGCGAAGGTTAAAACAACACCAACTTGACAAACTATCGTTGTGGTTTTGATGCGAGGTAAGAACGGTTCTTGCTCAGCCCGTAGCAGCCACGTAAAACTTGCAACAACAAAGTAGAGGACGTCTAACTTGTTTTTGCGGGGCATGTTGTGATGTGATGTGGTCAAGGCGTGATGCTATATTTTATTGTATGAGATGATCATGTTTTGTAACCGAGTTATCGGCAATGGCTGGCAGGAGCCATATGGTTGTCGCTTTATTGTATGAAATGCAAGCGCCATGTAATTGCTTTACTTTATCACTAAGCGATAGCGATAGTCGTAGAAGCAATAGTTGGCGAGGCGACAACGATGCTACGATGGAGATCAAGGTGTCGCGCCGGTGATGATGGTGATCATGGCGGTGCTTGGCGATGGAGATCACAAGCACAAGATGATGATGACCATATCATATCACTTATATTGATTGCATGTGATGTTTATCCTTTATGCATCTTATCTTGCTTTGATTGGCGGTAGCATTATAAGATGATCTCTCACTAAAAATTATCAAGAAGTGTTCTCCACGAGTATGCACCGTTGCCAAAGTTCAGTAGTACCCGGACACCACGTGATGATCGGGTGTGATAAGTTCTCGTCCATCTACAACGGGTGCAAAACAGTTGCACGCGGAATACTCAGTTAAACTTGGCGAGCCTAGCATATAACAGATATGGCCTCGGAACACGGAGACCGAAAGGTCGGCGTGAATCATATAGTAGATATGATCAACATAGTGATGTTCACCATTGAAACTACTCCATCTCACGTGATGATCGGACATGGTTTAGTTGATTTGGATCACGTGATCACTTAGATGACTAGAGAGATGTCTATCTAAGTGGGAGTTCTTAAGTAATATGATTAATTGAACTTTAATTTATCATGAACTTAGTCCTGGTAGTATTTTGCAAATTATGTTGTAGATCAATAGCTCGCGTTGTTGCTTCCCTATGTTTTTATGTGTTCCTAGAGAAAATTTGTATTAAAAAATGTTAGTAGCAATGATGCGGATTGGATCCGTGATCAGAGGTTTATCCTCATTGCTGCACAGAAGAATTATGTCCTTAATGCAACGCTAGGTGACAGACCTATTGCAGGAGCAAATCGGGCGTTATGAGCGTTTGGCTAGCTCAATATGATGACTACTTGATAGTTTAGTGCACCATGCTTAACGGCTTAGAATCGGGACTTCAAAGGCGTTTTGAGCGTCATGGACCATATGAGATGTTCCAGGAATTGAAGTTAATATTTCAAGCAAATACCGAGTTGAGAGATATGAAATCTCCAACAAGTTCTATAGCTAAAAGATGGAAGAGAATCGCTCAACTAGTGAGCATGTTCTCAGATTATGCAGGTACTTCAATCGCTTGAATCAAGTGGGAGTTAATCTTCCGGATAAGATAGTGATTGACGAATTCTCTAGTCACCATCACTAAGTTACTAGAACTTCGTGATGAACTATAGTATGCAAGGGATGACGAAAGCGATTCCGAGCTCTTCGTAATGTTAAAATCAACGAAGGTAGAAATCAAGAAAGAGCATCAAGTGTTGATGATTGACAAGACCACTAGTCTCAAGGAAAGGGCAAAGGGAAGAAGGGAACTTCAAGAAGAGCGACAAGCAAGTTGTTGTCGAGTGAAGAAGCCCAAGTCTGGACCTAAGCACGAGACTAAGTGCTTTTGCTGCGATGGAACTGGTCACCGAAGCGGAACTACCCCAAATATTTGGCGGATAAGAAGGATGGCAAATTGAACAAGAGTATATTTGATATACAGGTTATTGATGTGTGCCTTACTAGTGTTTATAGTAGCCCCTGAGTATTTGATACTTGTTAGGTTCTTTGAGATTAGTAACTCGAAGCAGGAGTTCTGAGAATAAGCAGAGACTAGTTGAAGGGAAGTGACGATGAGTGTTGGAAGTAGTTCCAAGATTGATATGATCATCATCGCACACTCCCTATACTTTCGGGATTAGTGTTAAACCTAAATAAATGTTATTTGGTGTTTGCGTTGAGCATGAATATGATTTGATCATGTTTATTGCAAAACCGTTATTCATTTAAAGTCAAAGAATAATTGTTGTTACATTTAAATGAATAAAACCTTCAATGGTCATACACCCAATAAAAATAGTTTGTTGGATCTCGATCGTAGTAATACACATATTCATAATATTGATGCCAAAAGATGCAAAGTTAATAATGATAGTGCAACTTATTTGTGCACTTGCCGTTTGGGTCATATCGGTATAAAGCGCATGAAGAAACTCCATAAAGATGGATTTTGGAATCACTTGGCTATGAATCATTTGATGCTTGCGAACCGTGCCTTTTGGGCAAGATGACTAAAACTCCGTTCTCGGAACAACGAGCGAGCTCTTGACTTGTTGGAAATAATACATACCGATGTATGCGATCCAATGAGTGTTGATGCTCGTGGCAAGTATCGTTATTTTCTCCTTCACAAGATGATTTGAGCTGATATGGGTATATCTACTTGATGAAACATAAGTCTGAAATAGTTGAAAGGTTCAAAGAATTTTAGAGTGAAGTGGAAAATCATCGTAACAAGAAAATAAAATTTCTGCGATCGATCGTGGAGATGAATATTTGAGTTCTGAGTTTGGTCTTGATTAAAACAATGTGAAATAGTTTCACTACTCACGCCACCTGGAACACCACAGCATAATGGTGTGTCCGAACGTCGTAACCGCACTTTATTGGATATGGTGCAATCTATGATGTATCTTACCGATTTACCACTATCGTTTTGGGGTTATGCATTAGAGATAGCTGCATTCACGTTTAATAGGGCACCATCTAAATCCGTTGAGATGACACCGTATGAACTATGGTTTAGCGATAAACCTAAGTGTCGTTTCTTAAAGTTTGGAGTTGTGATGCTTATGTGAAAAAGTTTTCACCGATAAGCTCGAACCCAAATCGGAGATGTGCGTCTTCATAGAATACCCAAAGGTAACTATTGGGTACACCTTCTATCACAGATCCGAAAGCAAGATATTTGTTGCTAAGATGGATCCTTTCTAGAGAAGAAGTTTCTCTCGAAAGAAGTGAGTGGTAGGAAAGTAGAGCTTGATAAGGTAATTGTACCTTCTCCCGAATTGGAAAGTAGTTCATCACAGAAATCAGTTCCTGTGATTCATACACCAATCAGTAAGGAAGCTAATGATGATGATCATGAAGCTTCAGATCAAGTTACTACCGAACCTCGTAGGTCTTCCAAAATAAGATCCGCACCAATGTGGTACGGTGATCCTATTCTAGAAGCATTGTTGAGGAAATCGTTAACTGGTAGCTGCTCGGTTGGCTGGTAAGTAGGGGATTAATCGGCTAATCGTCAAGTTAATCGGCCATTTAATCAATTAATCGGACGATTTATCGAATTATAGGCTACTCGGTGACCCTACGAGTAGGGATTAATCGGCAAGTTAACTGGTTAATCGGATGAATTCTTGAACAGGGTCTAGAAGTCATGTTACTAGACCATGATGAACCTACGAACTATGAGGAAGCGATGATGAGCCCAGATTCCACGAAATGGCTTGAGGCCATAAAATCTGAGATAGGATCCATATATAAGAACAAAGTGGGGACTTTGGTTGACTTGCTCGATGATCAGCAAGTCAAGTTAAATAAATGGATCTTCAAGAGGAAGACGGATGTTGATAGTAGTGTTACTATCTACAAAGCTCGACTTATGCAAAAAGGTTTTCGACAAATTCAAAGTGTTGACTACAATGAGATTTTCTCAAGCTGTAGCGATGCTTAAGTCTGTCCGAATCATGTTAGCAATTGCCACATTTTATGAAATCTGGCAAATGGATGTCAAAACTACATTCTTTAATGGATTTATTAAAGAAGAGTTGTATATGATGCAACGAAGGTTTTCAATCCCAAAGGAGCTAACAAAATGTGCAAGCTTCAATGATCCATCTATGGACTGGTGCAAGCATCTCGGAGTTGGAATATACGCTTTGATGTGTTGATCAAAGCATATGATTTTCTGAGACTTTTGGAAGGCTGTATTTACAAGAAAGTGAGTGGGAGCACTACAACATTTTCGATAAGTATATGTGAATGACATATTGTTGATTGGAAATGATGTAGAATTATTCTACAAAGCATAAAGGAGTATTTGAAAGGAGTTTTTCAAAGAAAGACCTCGATGAAGCTGCTTACATATTGAGCATCAAGATCTATAGAGATAGATCAAGGCGTTTGATAAGTTTTTCAATGAATACATACCTTGACAAGATTTTGAAGTAGTTCAAAATGGAGCAGTCAAAGAAAGAGTTCTGCTGTGTTACAAGGTGTGAGATTGAGTAAGACTCAAAACCCGACCACGGCAGAACATAGAAAGAGAATGAAAGTCATTCCTATGCATCAGCCATAGGTTCTATAAAGTATGTCATCTTGTGTACGGATCTATTGCATACCCTACCGCTAAGCTTGGCAAGGAGTGCAATAGTGATCTAGGAGTAGATCAATGGACAGCGGTCAAAATTATCCTTAGTAGAATAAGGATATGTTTCTCGATTATGGAAGTGAAAAAGGTTAGCCGTAAAGGGTTACGTCGATACAAATTTTAACACTAATCTAGATGACTCGAGTCTCAATCTCGATACATATTGAAAGTGGGAGCAATTAGCTAGAGTAGCTCCGTGCGAGCATTGTAGACATAGAAATTTGCAAAATACTTACGGCTCTGAATGTGATGAGACCGTTGACTAAAATTATCTCACAAGCAAAACATGATCACACCTTAGTACTCTTTGGGTGTTAATCACATAGCGATGTGAACTAGATTCTGACTCTAGTAAACCCTTTGGGTGTTGGTCACATGTCGATGTGAACTATGGGTGTTAACCACATATAGATGTGAACTATTAATGTTAAATCACATGGCGATGTGAACTAGATTATTGACTCTAGTGCAAGTGGGAGGCTGAAGGAAATATGCCCTAGAGGCAATAATAAAGTTATTATTTATTTCCTTATATCATGATAAATGTTTATTATTCATGCTAGAATTGTATTAACGGAAACATAATACATGTGTGAATACATAGACAAGCAGTGTCACTAGTATGCCTCTACTTGACTAGCTCGTTAATCGAAGATGGTTATGTTTCCTAACCATAGACATGAGTTGTCATTTGATTAACGGGATCACATCATTAGGAGAATGATGTGATTGACATGACCCATTCCGTTAGCCTAGCACATGATCGTTTAGTATGTTGCTATTGCTTTCTTCATGACTTATACATGTTCTGTAACTATGAGATTATGCAACTCCGTTTACGGAGGAACACTTTGGGTGCTACCAAGCGTCTGGCGAATGCTGGGTGATTATAAAGGAGTACTACAGGTGTCTCCAAAGGTACATGTTGGGTTGGCGTATTTGAGATTAGGTTTTGTCCTCCGATTGTCGGAGAGGTATCTCTGGGCCCTCTCGGTAATGCACATCACTATAAGCCTTGCAAGCAATGTAGCTAATGAGTTAGTTACGGAATGATGCATTACGTAACGAGTAAAGAGACTTGCGGTAGCGAGATTGAACTAGGTATTGGATACCGACGATCAAATCTCGGGCAAGTAACATACCGATGACAAAGGGAACAAAGTATGTTGTTATGCGGTTTGACCGATAAAGATCTTAAGTAGAATATGTAGGAGCCAATATGGGCATCCAGGTTCCGCTATTGGTTATTGACCGAGAATAGTTCTAGGTCATGTCTACATAGTTCTCGAACCCGTAGGGTCCCATGCAACAAGGTTTCGATGGCGGTTATATTATGAGTTTATGAGTTTTGATGTACCGAAGGAGTTCGAGTCCGGATGAGATCGGGGACATGACGAGGAGTCTCGAAATGGTCGAGGCGTAAAGATCGATATATTGGACGACTATATTGAGTCCGGAAAGGTTCGAATGATTCGGTATTTTTGAGTCTGGGAGAGTTACGGAATTCGCCGGGAGAAGTATTGGGCCTTATTGGGCCTGCGGGAAAGAGAGAGGGGCTGCGTGAGGGCAGGGCGCGCGCCCCATGGCCTAGTCCGAATTGGACTAGGGGAGGGCCGCATCCCTTCCCTCTTCCCCTTCCCAAGTCCTAGTCCAACTAGGAGAGAGTCCTACTCGGTGGGAGTAGGACTCCTCGGCAGCGCCTCTCTAGGGCGGCCGCACCCCCCTTGCTCCTTTATATACGAGGCGGGGGCACCCATGACACACAAGTTGATCTCGGATCGTTCCTTAGCCGTGTCGGTGCCCCCTCCACCATATTCCACTTGGTCATATCGTCGGAGCTTAAGCGAAGCCCTGCGCGGAGAAGTCATATCGTCGCGGAGCTTAAGCGAAGCCCTGCGTCGGTGGAGCATCAACATCGTCCTGCGCCGTCGTCTTGTGGAACTCATCCCGACACTTTGCTGGATCGGAGTTCGGGGATCGTCATCGAGCTGAGCGTGTGCAGAACTTCGGAGGTGCCGTCGTTCGGTGCTTGGATCGGTCGGATCGTGAAGGCGTCACGACTACATCAACAGCGTTGTTATAGCGCTTCCGCTTTCGGTCTCACGAGTGCGTGGGCGGACACTCTCCCTCTCGTTGCTATGCCATCACCATGGTCTTGCGTGTTCGTAGGAATTTTTTTGAAATTACTACGTTCCCCAACATGAACACCACCCTCTCATGAGGCTTTGGGGTGGGGACGATCTGCCCCTTGACTGGAAGCCGGTGGGTGATTTCCTGGGCCAAGTACCCCGCCTCCCGGAGCTTCGTGATGTCCTTCTCCGTGACGGAGGAGACCATCCACTTGCCCTACGCTTCGGATCCGGACATGGTCGGAGTGCTTTTTTGAGGCGGAAAGGATGGAAGCTTGGGTGCTGGAGCTCGAGGATGGGTGGGCAGAGAGAAAGAGGGTGTGGGTGAAAAGGTGAATCCTTATCTCTTTATAAAGGCAGCGAATATCAAGCGCCTCCCCATTCGCCTTAAAACTCACCTATTCCCAAGGGTCGTGTAGGCGGCGCGGTTGGATTAGCCACGTCCGTATTGACGAGAATCCCGCAATAAGGGGACACGGTCTCTGCTTTGACAAGACGTGCCAATGGAAACCGCATCTCGAAACATGGAACGGGAGGCTAAAAACCGGTTCGAAATAATGACCGGGCAGAGACGTGGCGTCTCGCTACAGAAGATGTCAGTAGATGGGACTTGTTAAATATTGTACTCTTTGTGGAGCTTGTTTTGTATAGCCGGACACGTTCTCTATGCTCGAGGACTACTTTGAAGTATTCGGAGGAGGAACCCGCCTTGCAATGCCGAAGACAATCTGCACGCCGGACACATCGTCATTGAAGCCTGGTTCAGGGGCTACTGAGGGAGTCCTGGATTAAGGGGTCCTCGGGCATCCGGCCTATGTGACGCGGGCCGGACTAATGGGCCATGAAGATACAAGATGAAAGACTTCCACCCGTGTCCGGATGGGACTCTCCTTTGCATGGATGGCAAGCTTGGCGTACGGATATGAAGATTCCTTCATCTGCAAACCGACTCTGGCCCTAGGCCCCTCCGTGTCTATATAAACCGGAGGGTTTAGTCCATAGAGGCGATCACAATCATACATGATAGACATCTAGGGTTTAGCCATTACGATCTCATGGTAGATCAACTCTTGTAATCCACATATTCATCAAGATCAATCAAGCAGGAAGTAGGGTATTACCTCCATTGAGAGGGCCTGAACCTGGGTAAACATCGTGTCCCCCGTCTCCTGTTACCATCGACCTTAGACGCATAGTTCGGGACCCCCTACCTGAGATCCGCCGGTTTTGACATCGACAACCACCGATGCAACTCTATGCACACTTAACGTCTGCTTTACCTAGAACAAGTATGAAACTATAAGTACTTTGTAGGTGTAAAGCGATAGGTTTGCAAGATAATAAAGAACGTGAAAATAAAAGTTAGTTGTTGTTCTAATTAAAGTACAATTAAATTAGTATAGCGAGTATGGAAAAGTGGTGGTGGAATTTGTGAAATTGTCCCTAAGAAATTGGCTAGGTTACTAGATCAATAGCAAGTTTTTATGTGGGAGAGGCCACTGCTAGCATGTCATCCCTTACTTGGAATTCTATGCACTTATGATTGGAACTATTAGCAAGCATCCACAACTACCAAAGTTCATTAAGGTAAAAACCCAACCCTAGCAGTAAGACATATTGGTCCCCCTTCAATCATGTGTGAATCAATTTCTATGGTAGGAAGAAGCTTCTGTCACCCTTGCCCTCCAATGCATAGTCCTATCAACATACAACTAATCCTAAGGTGTGATCCACACACGCGCTCATATGATGGGCACCAAAGGACAACAACATAACCAGAAGCAAATTAAACCAATCATAGCAATTCACCAATCACCGGAAAGGACAACAAAAATCTACTTAAACATCATAGGATGGCAACACATCATTGGATAATAATATGAAGCATAAAGCACCATGTTCAGGTAGAGGGTACAGTGGGTTGCGGGAGAGTGGACCGCTGAATATAGATGAGAGAAGGTGATGGAGGTGTTGATGAAGATGATGGATTTGTTGGAGTAGATCGTCGTCACATGATGATTGCCCGACGGTGTTCCGGCGCCACCGGGAGAGAGGGGGAGAGAGCCCCCCTTCTTCTTCTTATTTCTTGGCCTCCCCCTACATGGGAGGAGGGTATCCCCTCTGGTCCATGGTCTCCATGGCTCTTGGAGGGCAGGAGCCCCTCCGAGATTGGATCTCTCTCTCTCTCTCTCTCTCTCTCTCTCTCTCTCTCTGTTTTTTTCTGTTTCGCATTCCTGTTTTCTGGCCCTTCACCATTTCTTAAATTCCCGGAGATCTGTAACTCTGATCGGGCTGAAATTTTAACATGATTTTTTCCCGATATTATCTTTCTTGCGGCGAAAGAAGGGGGTCAACCGGCTTACGAGGTGCTCACAAGCCAGCAGGGCACGCACTGGTGTCTCTTGGCCACCTCAGACACCGTCTTGCATTGATTCTTCTTCCCAAAAATCACATACATTCCCAAATAAATCTCCGTAAATTTTTATCGCGTTTGGACTTTGTTTGATATGGATATTCTGTGAAACAAAAAAACATGCAACAAATAGGAACTAGCACTGGCACTGGATCAATATGTTAGTCCCAAAAATAATATAAAATAGTACCAAAAGTATTGAAAGTTGTAAAATATTGGCATGAAATAATCAAAAATATATACAACGGAGACGTATCAGCATCCCCAAGCTTAATTCCTGCTCATCCTCGAGTAGGTAAATGATAAAAAATATAATTTTTGATGTGGAATGCTACCTAACATAATCTTGACCATAAAATCTAATCATGGCATGAATATTAAGACACGAGTGATTCAAAGCAATAGTCTCTAATTTGATATAAAGACATCAATACAGGCATCCCAACAAACAATCATGCCTTTCAGAATAAAAGTGCTAAAGAATGCTATCCCGACAAAATCATATAGCCTTATCATGCTCCATCTTCTTAACACAAAATATAAATCATGTACTACCCCGGTGTCAGCCAAGCAATTTGTTCATACTTTTTAACTCGCTTGAGCTTTTTCAATCCCCACGCAATACATGAGCGCAAGCCATGGATATAGTATTATGGGTGGAACAGAATGCGGTGGTAGAGATTAATCTGGAGAAGATAAAAAAGGAAGAAAATCTCCGGCTAACCAACGAGCTATGGAGATGCTCATCAATTGATGTCAATGCGAGGAGTAGGGCTGCCATGCAACAAATGCACTAAGAGCTATAAGTGTATGAAAGCTCAAACTCAAAACTAAGTGGGTGTGCATCCAGCTTGCTTGCTCATGAAGACCTCGGGCATTTGAGGAAGCCCATCATCGGAATATACAAGCCAAGTTCTATAACGAAGAATTCCCACTAGTATATGGAAGTGACAACATAGGAGACTCTCTATATGCAAAGCATGGTGCTACTTTGAAGCACAAGTGTGGTAAAGGATAGTAACATTGCCCCTTCTCTCTTTTTCTCTCATTTTTTTGTTTTCTCTTCTTATTTTTTGGGCTCTTCTTGGACCTTTTTCCTTTTTTTTCGTTCGGAGTCTCATCCCTACTTGTGGGGGAATCATAGTCTCCATCATACTTTCCTCACTGGAACAATGCTCTAATAATGATGATCATCACACTTTTATTTACTTACAACTCGATATCTAGAACAATATAACTCTATATGAATGCCTCTGGAAGTGTACCAAGATGTGCAGCGTAGCAAAGATATCAAAAAATGGACAAGCCATGAAAATATCATGCTAGCTATCTTACGATCATGGAAAGCAATATGACAACGAATGCTCAAGTCATGTATATGATGATGATGGAAGTTGCATGGCAATATACACTACAAAAAAAAGACATATCCGTGACATTTTTGGCCGAACGGATTTTTTTTCTGTCATACATATGACACTTCTATGGCGATAATTGTGATGAACCGGTATCATCATAGATGTGGTGGGCTCCTACTTCTATGACAAAAATCATGAGAAAATGGGCTTTTCGTCTGGCGGGCGGAGATGCAGCTGCATGACATTCTTTGGGCCGTCCATGACGGAAAAACCATAGTAGAAGTGAGGCGAGGAAAATTTGGGGAGTTCCGGTTACGGTGGGAGGTCGGGGCGAGCAAATGCAGACGCACTTCCTTGCGTGTGAAGGTGTAGCTCTTTGGGTCCCGATGAGTCGAAGGCGAATCATTTTTTTTTTCTGGGCGCACTTCCTTGCGTGCGAAGGTGTAAACAGCTAGGTCCCAGCAATGGGGCGAATCTTTTTAGGGCGCACTTCCTTGCGTGCGAAGATGTAGTAGTGGGTCCCGGGATCGAAGCGAATCGTTTTTCCGGGCGCACTTCCTTGCGTGCGAAGATGTAGCTTCGTGGGTCCCGGCGGTCGAGGGGCGAATCATTTTTCGCGAAATCGGTGGCCCGTCCGGTGGGTCCCATTGTCGGTGGAGGAATAATTATTTTGCGTAATAAGGAGGCACTTCCTTGCGGCTGCCGTGGACCAGCTGTCGGACCTCTCCACATCTGATCCACGTCCGATGGAATGGTTCCTTGACCACGTTGACCATGCAGCGCCGAGAGCACCAGGGCGGTGGGACGGCGAGGCCTAGGAAGGGATGGCGGGCGGGAAGGCGGAAAGTGGATGCACACACGGAGAGGAGTACGGGGTTCCTTGGTTGGTGCAATCTTGTCACCGCAGAATAACGGGGGTGTGGGTGAGTGGAGGGATGGCACGGCCAGCGGTGGGAGTAGTAGTAGGCGGTGAGGCCTCACGGCAAGACCTGGCCGACCCGGGGAGGCGAGGAGCGGTGACACGACCGGCGCTGCTTTGGGCGGCTGGAGCAAGAAGACCAGAGGTTGAAGAAGCACGACGGCCGTTGGATAGACATCGTCTGGTCCTTGCAGCTAGAATCGTTTATATTGACTAAGTTGACAAAGCCCTTGATACGTCAATTTAGTAGGCCTGAGTCGACTTCGAAGCAGTGCGCCCGGATGTCGGGGAGGAATCATTTTTTGGCGGGTGAAGCTAGAATATCCGAGATTGAAGAAGAAGACGGCATCCGTTGGATGGACATCCAACGACCACTGCTGCTAGAACCGTGTGTTGACTATAAGTTGACAAAGCCTTGCATACGCGTCAACTCTGTTTTTTTAGGGGTCGCGTCAACTTAGTAAGGACAGAAGTGTGTGGCAGAGAACTTATAGCCCATTTGAGATTTGTAAGAATGTGTAGCCCATTTTTGAATTCTAATGGAATTTACTACAGCCCATTTACAGTTTGTTAAAAGTACAACCCATTTCAACCAACCGTTCCAAACGGAATTCAATAAAATTTCCCACATTTTGATGGGATCTGAAATATTTTTATCCTGAAATTTCTAGTCAGATTAAATACAATTTTAATATAAATTTATATGATGTAAAAATCCAACGAAACATTGCGCTCGCAACAATTAATGAGATTAAAATCTTCAATATCCAAAAATAATATTTTTATAAAGTAATCACGTATTTGGTGCATTTTTTATAATTCTTGCCAGTTTTATAATTATGTCCCATTTATTATTTCTTAAAGCCCATTTTCTTGTTAAGCCTAATGCATCCCTCCTAGGAAAGATTTGCAGCCAGTGAGCAGAGAATAACAACTTGACCTTGCACGGGTATTCCTAAAAAAAGTATAGTTGGGCTAGCCATTTTCAACTTGAAAAAATTAATATCTGGGCTGGATATCGGCTTGGGCTAGGCAGGCCACGACCCCAGATTAATACTGCATCGATGTTTTCGTTGTTGTTCGGAGGAGAAAAATTAATATCTGGGCTAAACATAAAAAAACTATGCGGTGCTCACACCTCAAAAACACAAATCTTTGCTCGAGCTGCTTGGTCCCGGTATCGGCCGCTTCTTGTGCAATTCTCTCGTTTATTGACTACTACATAGGTTGACAATGGTGTGGGACCTTGATGTCGAGAAACCAGGAGGAAGCAAAATAAATTATAGTTATATATATATATATATATATATATATATATATATATATATATATATATATATATATATATATATATAAAATAAGGAGGCACTTGTATACGTGAGGCTATGGACCTGGTGGGTCCCCATTTTCATCCTCTCCAAGTAAAGTCATCTCCTCGCCCTTGCCTTTCCACTTTGAAGCAGTCGGCGCCCCGCCCGCTTCCGGTGCAAGGCGATTTCTCCGCCTTCAAGCGACACAAGTGTCGTCCGTCCATCCATCTGCCGCCCACATTAATGATACATGGTTGTCGGCGGCTACTCGGCGCCACGTCCGTCCCTCCGCCGCCCACCATTGCTATATAAAGCGATGCGCGGCCATAGCGCGATCATCCGCATCCGTTCCTTTCTCCTATCCACACCACTACTGCCCACCATGGCTTCCCGCTCCGGCACTCTTGGGATGGGCGGACGACGGACCACAAGGAGATGGCAGCCATTGCTGCCGACCGGCTGTCCGCGAGCAGCCGGAGGAGGACAACGTCCCAATGGAGAACATGGTAGTCGGCGATCCGGCGCCAACCCCTCCTCCACGCCATCATCGCGGTGCATTGCACCATGACCATCAGCGAGGCCCGTGCCCAACATATGGGCAGGTGAGGCGGTCGTGAGGAGCGATTCGAGAGGCGCAGGCAGCGCCGCCTACAACCACCATCTCCTCCGAGAGCACATGCGGCGGAGGAGCAGATCGCCCGCAGCGAAGCGGAGCAGAGGCGCTGCCCGACTTCATCTTATTCCGCTGCAAGGGCCGCCTCGGGCTGGAGGTACCGCATGCGGGTGGCGGAGGCTGCGGCCGCCAAAGAGGCTAGCAAAGAGGCGATGAAGCGGCGGCGCTGTTTGGCGAGACCGAGGGCGAGGCGAGAGGACAATCCGGCTCCGGCGAGTCCCGCTCTGCTGGCGTCGGCGAGGCCTCGCTCCGCCGAGGTCATGGCGCCAACAATGAGGAAGAGACACGGCGACTCCGCCGAGGCCCGCCCGCCAACAACGAGGCGAAGGACATCGCCGGCTCAGCAAGGCCCCACCTGCCGCAGCGTGGGGAGGATTTCCACCGCTCATTGGCGCCGCCCACGACAGCGAGACAGAGGACATCGCCGGCTCCGTCGAGGCCCTGCCCCGCTGCCAACGAGGCCGTGCCACACAGAAAACAAGGAAGAGTAGAACACGGTAGGTCGCCGCTCGGGTCCAAGTAAGACCACCGCTGCTACCCTCCGGTTGAAGCCAAGCTAGGCAGGTTGACCATTGACAGCGGTTAGCTTCTTGGCGGTGGCGATGGAGTCGGAGAGCTGCGGCTGGAGAAAACGCTGCTTCTACTTAGCTGCTGGTGCGAGTTGGTGGTCGACACGTGGGCCCAACAGGCCACATGTCGATTCATATAACTGCACTGCAGATTAAATCATCAAGCTTTCTGTTAGGCTCGGCGGGACACATGTGGGTAACCGGTTAATTAATTATACCTCCAACGCACCTTTTAGTTGAAGAATGTATGAAATGTAATGAAATCCGGCATGTTTATATTAAATCCGACCGTGTATGAATGAATTTATTTCGATTAGTTCAATTCTGTATCACTTGGCATTGGATGAACATGCAAAACAATACGTACTAGCATTATTCCTGTGGTGATCACCTCGTTTGCAGCGATTTCACATGTACTCCTCCGGTCCTTTCTAGTACGCATACAAGTTTTGTCTGCAGTCAAAGTATCTCTACTTTGACCAATCTTATACTAAAAGTATGCACTTCCACAATGTGCGAAGTAAAAGGAACATAAGGAGTACAAAGAGTTTGCGCAGCTTTTAGCGTTTACATACATTGCAATCGAACACAGGCACTGGCAATTCATAGAGAACATTCAAAACAATCAATGATTATGCATCTCAGCGTCTCACATGTCGAGGCAATATTTACTTCACAACTAAAGAATAAAGAAAAAAATTGATCGACGGCTGGCGACAAAAAGGGCACCCCATTCGAAAATATCAAACGCATGTCTTGCTAAAATCAATGAGCAAAATTTGACAAGGTTGTCCCATTCCAAAATATCAAATGCCTACGATTGTGGAATGGGCAGGGTTTGCCATCAGTTTGGACATTGACATGGCACCTCGTGCTAAATAAACCAGTTGTTCTTTTTTATGCAGTTCCACCAAAATCAACCAAATTCGCGCGTAGCTTGTATGATTTTGCCCTTATATGTTGCAACGCCTTGAACTTATCGGCACCTCCTTTCTTGTGGTGGAAATGAATGATTCGATGTATTCATGAACATTTTGTGCAGTTCCCATTGAAATCAAGCTGAGCACCCCTGTTTGCACAAATACAAAAAGTGATTAGTATAAAGCAAACTGTACTATGAATTACAGTTTCAACAGCACATACATGGTCCATGTAGAGCACACTTTTAGAAAAATGGAACTCACGGAAAGAATCCTAGAACAACATTGTACTCACGCATCACAACAAAAAAATGGAGATTTGTCGGTCCTTACGAGCTGAAGTTAGTTTGGTCTTGTGGGGAGTAATGTAACCATCCTTCAACCGCTCCTTCTGATGAGAAGATAGACAGGGCTTCTTCATCCTGGCATAATCGAAACTAGTCACTTCACGTACTCCATATTCTTCTTTAGAGGAAGATGATCCTGTTGTGCAAAGACAAGAGGACTACTAAATGCTAGCATCCCTGTTTGCTCGAAAAAAAGGAAAGGAAATATTTAAAACATCACAGATGAAGCACTTCTCAAGGAAAATACCACTTTTTCATGACAGTATCTAAACAGTAGAACAACACCAATAGAGATGACAAAGCTCAATCATATGGATGAAATCAGTGGGCGAGTACCAACCTTTGTCAGGAGGCTTATTGTGTAGAGCATACAGATCAAGCACTCCTCCAGAACCATCTGTTGCTATCTACGGTGGTGGCCATGCTTACTATATACTCCTCGATTAGTTTAATGTTTCCAACATCTTCTTGTGCAGTTCCACTAAACTATATGGTATCTTCAAAGAAGATCCCTATTTGCACAAGTAGAGTGTAACATCCCAAATTTTGGAATGTTAATATAATTAATTGAATTGTTTGTTTGTTTGCTTGAGTGAATTAAACTTGAGTGAAATTTGAACCTTCTCAAAAACTTTTGAAAGAGAGGGAATAAAATGACTTTCCCCTTCTCCGGTAAATTCAAATTCATCCTATTAAAATCAATGAGAGAAGATGACATGACTTCTTCAACTATAAAGAATTTGAACGGAGTTTTGCAATTTAATTCTTTCAAATATTTGCACTTGCCTCTCTATTTTTCTTCCCAGAAATACCCGAAAAATAAATTCTTGCAAGCAAGAAAAAGCGGAGGAAAATGACCCTCAAAATCAGGGGCATTTTGAAAATATTGAGCCAAGAAAAACCAAAGTTTTTATTTAAAAATTATTTGCAAAAAGAAATAAAGCCTTTAGGGATTTTCTGAAAAACATTTTTTAAGTTTTTATTTTGGCCGTGGAATAATGCTCATCATCTACATTTTATTTTTCGATAATTTTAGTACATAAAAACTCTTGATTCGAATTGATTTGATTTCCTTTTTATTGTTTTAGTTTCCTAATTTTAAAAATAGGAATGGAATCGTTTTATTAGGAAAAACCTGCTGGCCCATTAAGCACTTTCCTATTCTAGCCCAACAAGAGATCATCTCCTTCCTTTGTTTCCTCTCACGTTCTGAAGCTTTCCATATCCATGGAGACACGAAACTCCACCTTCCCGATCTCCCTCGTCTTTCCATCCCAGCGCCTCCCGAGACCGCCTATAAAACCCCTCCTCTCCTCGTTCCATTTTCCCATCACCACGCCCCCTCCTGCCCGTAGCCTTCTCGCCACCGTCCTCCTTTTCCTGCCTAAAGCGCTCACGGGAGCTCTCCTGGAACCTCCCCATCGCCCAGCGCCACCTCCCCAGCGCCGACCCTCCTCCGCCACCCCCACCTCATGGCGACCTCGCCCCCCTCGAGCAGCCCTCCACATCGCCGTCTCCTTCCTGCCATCTCTACCTCACGTCTGGTAACTCCGTTTTCGTTTTCAGATTTATTTCCGTAACAGATTTAGTTCCGTTCTTGTTTAGCTTATAACTTTTGATCTAGAAGTCCAATGATGCTGATTCTTTTTGCGTTAGATCACAATTTTCTTGTAGTTTCAAAAATATATAATTTGTCTATGTTTGGATTTATAAAATTGAGTTAGATCAGATTTGAATTAAAGCTTGTTTTGCTTATTCGGGAGTTTAAAATAGATTTTATTTGATTCTTTTTTCTACTGATCACTAGTGATCATATTTACCAGTGGTAAAAACTTCAAAATTGTTTGAGTATTTTAGCTTATTGTTTCATGTAAAACAAATTCTGTTTTAGTTCTATTGAATTATAGCTACTTCTTTTCTATAGTTGTTTTAAATTATTTTATTTTATATTTCAGAAAGTTTATGTTTGGTTTTTATTAGTTAAACAGTAGGTGTTCAACAAGTTTTATATTTATTTTTATTTTGTTATCGTGAAATCAATTCAAGTTAGCTAATAACTTGCAATGGATTTCTCTCTTTTAACTCCCAATTGAAAATACTTTCAAAATAGCTTTATGAAAAAAATACTTTATTTTTTTTGTCTTAACCAAATTTATATTTTATTCTCTGTTATTTTAGTGTTTTATTTTCCGTTAGACAAAACTATTTTTGTGAATGTTGTAGAAGAAGACTCCTAGTTTTATTTGAAGTTCCTTGGATTCTTATTAAGCTCTCTCTTTTGTTTTGATTGTTAGTGTGAGTGCTTATGTGAATGATATGTTTGTTATATAGATTTCATCGAGAGTGACGAGTAGTCTATCAAGTTATTTCTTGAGAACGATAATTCTTCTTCGTCAACATCACCGAGCAAGTTCACTTTGACCATGCTTTCATACCTATGTTTTATTGCATTTAGTGACATCTTTGCAACCACCCTCGGTAGTGTTATTGAATCCTTGTAGTTGAGTAGTATGCATGAGGTAGGAACCCTTCCCCTGTTACCAAGCCGGGGCGATATTTTATTTTAATGCTACGCTATAGTAGGCGGGGTTTGGTATGAGTGCTCGGGAGTGGTGTGAGAATGGAGGATTCTCGTCAATGGCGACAACTCCATGATGGAATCTGCAAGGACTGCATCTTCAAGACCTCAAGACTTCAAGACTCGAGACAGGATTTCAATACACACTCTTGGGTGAAGGGCGGTTGTGGGCACCTGGAGAAACCAGTGGTTGGCGGGATACATGGAGAAGCGCCATGACATCTTGCGGAAAGCTTCACCCAGACTCAAAGAGGCGGAAGAATACTTCACGCCCGGAAGCTTACCTGTGCAACCGCAAGTCATTATGGGCTCTGGCTTGGTTGACCTTAGTTGTGACTCTGGCTGGGACGGTACTAGCGGATGTAGAACTACGGTAGGATGGGTTGAGTACCGGACGGTGGTCGGAGGAACTCTTTGGAAGACCATGTTTGGTCATCTTGTTCTCAAACACTCGAAGTGCGAGAGCGTAAAGAGAGGATCGAATCTTGCGGGTAAAGTGTACAAACCTCTGCGGAGGTTTAAACCTAATCGATTAGCCGTGTCCCGATTACGGACAATTTGAGCATTTGGACTTGGATCTATTTGGAACTCTCAACACGGATTGATAACTTAATTGTGGGCAACAGATGATGATTTTGGGTTATGAGACATCGGTTGGCGGAACCATGTCATGATAGAAAACTCCATAGTACATGCTTCATTTTATTCCTTTGATGTAGGTAAAATAAAACCAGCTTTTACGCAAACAAAATTCAGAATCTGAGCCATAAAGCCATATTGCATATAGTATAGTTTTATCATCTGTTTTCTCATGTTGTGATCTTGCGGTACATTCAATGTCTTGACCTACACGGCTGCAACGTATCATGTTGCGAGATATTTCCTCGACAGTAAGAGTTACGATCTGAGGTTACGGTCTACACTCAACTTTGCCGATGGCGTTGATGGGACTCCACACCCGTTTGATTGTTTCATTGAGTATTATGAGGTATATATCAGTTTCGTTAATTATACATGTGATTGCACTTTGATATATACATTGATGTCTTGTGTGTGCCAAACATCTTGATCGAGGATGGCACAATAACACGAGGCTTGACCGTCTCGAGGTCGGTCGCTCTGAAATGGTATCGAGCACATGTTGGCTGTAGAACGTGACCCTAGAAAATGACTTAGTAATATGAAGACCCCAATAGGAATGACCTTTGTTTTGTACTACTCTCGTAACACCTCATTCCTTTTCTTGAACCTTCCTTATCTCAAACTATAGATGGAGAGCTACATTACGAACAAAAGAGAACACTACGAGAAGGTTCTTGGAGGCCCCTTCCTTGTGGAGCTAGTCAGGCTGCTGAAGTTACCGATACACGAGATCAAGGCAACTAAGAGGGCGTCCAGATCATGGGGAGTCAAGACCCAAGTTTTGGTCGTAAAAAGCCCCCAAGACTGCAGACATCAACTTCGAACTATAAATGGTGATTGTGATATGGGCATCAACACTGCCGTCCATGATGCTATTGCACGCGTTTATGCTATCGTCATAGTCTGCACTAAACTCACACTTCTTTGGAAGGATTGGATGGCGAGAAGTCGATGGAGCAACTATTGCCTTGACGGAAGCGCAAAAGATGAAGTTCTCCCCACTTTTAGTGTACAATCAGGATCTGGAACAATCGTCAAGAATCTTGGATGGACCTCCTGGAAGCCCTGTTTGACAATGAAGCACTACGAGAAGAGGACAAGACTCGAGTGAAGGTAAACAAGCTGGAGGAGGAGAACCTCGAGATCTCGAGAATCGTCGAGCCCGAAGAACAGCAGGACCATGTCTCATGCAAAGGATGTTGAAATCCGAAGCTCAAGGAACAACTTCGGGACATACTGTGGTCGTCACAAGAAACTCCGTGTCAACAGGGAAAACCTAGCGAAGAAGCTGGAAGAGATCAAGTCCACACGGAAGAAACCCGATGAAATTAGTAGTATTCCACCATGAGAGAAATAAAGGTGAACGCCATCCCGATTTAAGTATCGACCATACCAAATTACGTGGGTGGCGATCATTGTAGAATTGATTGAATAAATGAATGCTTGGTTGCTATTATTTTTGTATGTTTATTGAATGGTTGGATAGATGCGATATTAAATGAGGCTTGTATTTATTTCAACCATGAGAGGCGTAAGTTCTGGAAGAATGGTAGAAGGCCTTCATATGGGAACGACATCGGAATTGGAAACTCCCGAGCATTGAAGACGAAGAAATGAGGACTTAGAAAGCGAAACCATAGTAGAACGGCCCATTACAAACGATAATTTTGTTGATAGGTGGGTAATTGCTTTCTCTCTCTATCTCAACCAGACCCCGAAATCTTGAACCCATGGACAACTGAACACCGAACCTTCTGGAGACAATTTCAATTTCCCATGGAGATACATCCCTTGTTCTGAGCACCCCTCTTATCCTACACATGCAGATGACAACCCTTTATGAGTCTTTCCTTAAGGGCCTGAAGCGATCATGACCACGACAAGTGATCATGGTTACGAAGATCTGAAGGACATGATGAAGCATATTCACCTTGAAGGAGATCACGGTCTACAAAGGCTACCCTTCATGCATAAGGGAGTGGAACTTTGGTATGTGGAGTACACCTCCACCATGTGAAAGGAGTTTTCCCAAAGATGATGGGGCAGTACTTTTCATTTCACGTGTGCCACAAGCAACTTTCTTCGATGCTGTTCGTGAAGCAGCCATGGAAGCCATCGCCGGATCGGAGAAATACTTGAAGCAAGACTCCGTTATACTCGGGAATACCTAAGCGAAGTGCATACTAAGATGATGGAGGTGAAGCTCAAGGCCACCATGATGAAACAGAAGATTGAAGATTTCAAGGCACATGTCGCACAATTCGGTGGGATGAAGAATCCTCGAGGAGGATAAATGAATAAAGTTGGAAGTAATGTCGACCATACCAAATCATGTGGGTGGCAGCATTTGTAACAAAGTACTTTTGGAATTTGGATTCTGAAAATGGTTAAGGATGTAATGAAAGATTGATATGAAAATAATGAGATTTTATGGATAAACTTGTGCATTCTTTTGGTCATAGTACTCTGTAAAGCCACAAAATCAATGAAGAAAGAAATATGTTATTCATGACGGTCCATAGAAGGAAGCTGAACAAAATAAGTTGGAGTTTTGTTTTGATATGATGGTATGAAGAAGCAGTACTACTGGTTTCAAAGGAGGTGTAACAAGAGAGTTACTCCAAGGATGATTTAAAGCTGCACTAGTTTGAAGTGGGCCATAACCCACAGGCCCGAGGATTTTGAGAAGGAACCGTTGTAACCTTGATAAAGGAATAAATTTGGAAGAATCTGTGATCCAATCAGCCTACGTTTACGTAGGAGGTTACATAAAAACACGAGAGTGGTGAAGTAACGATAGATGTTTTGTTTGGCATGCGAAACCATGGATTTATCGAACTCGGTTCGAGAACAAGAGAAATTCTGCAATGCTTGTGAGTGTGCCCAAGTGTTAAAATACGTGATTCGATATTTACATATGTGGTAATGATTCAAATGCAGGATGGATTGGCCCCATACCGGAGACTTCTATCATGAACTATCATATGTTGATGGAAAATCGAGAGCCTTGAAAAACTTAGAAGAGTGTAAATAGCGATAAGCCATAAAACCATAAAATGGTAGGACGATGGAACCCCATTACAGCAACCGTTGCCAAAGCGTAGGTTATCTGATGAGGTTCAACCTGACCGTTTCTGCAGGAGAAAACCATAAATTGTAGACCACCATGAGTGTTTGATAGTTGTTTAGAATGGACACAGACCCATCAGCTAAGAAGATCCGGTCTCGGACGAACTTCAACTTTGACGAACCAACCCAAGCTTTTGAGTAAAACTCTATGCTTCCGACGGAAGAGCTTTAATGAAGGAGCTATTGTAAGATATGTGAAGAGACATACATTGTCAGCCCTCGGAGGAAATATCTGAGTTTATTGGAACCATGACCTTGTTTTTAAGTGTGGTAGCACCTGACCTTCGACCAAGACATTTGCTAGAAGACCCCAACCCTAACCTTTTCTTGCTAGCCTCTTGAATCTAGAGGGCGAGATTCATTTTAAGTATGGTAGGTTTGTAACATCCCAAATTTTGGAATGTTAATATAATTAATTGAATTGTTTGTTTGTTTGCTTGAGTGAATTAAACTTGAGTGAAATTTGAACCTTTTCAAAAACTTTTGAAAGAGAGGAATAAAATGACTTTCCCTTCTCGGTAAATTCAAATTCATCCTATTAAAATCAATGAGAGAAGATGACATGACTTCTTCAACTATAAAGAATTTGAGCGGAGTTTTGCAATTTAATTCTTTCAAATATTTGCACTTGCTTCTCTATTTTTCTTCCCCAGAAATACCCGAAAAATAAATTCTTGCAAGCAAGAAAGAAGCGGAGAAAATGACCCTCCAAAATCGGGGCATTTTGAAAATATTGAGCCAAGAAAAACCAAAGTTTTATTTAAAAATTATTTGCAAAAGAAATAAAGCCTTTAGGGATTTTCTGAAAAACATTTTTTAAGTTTTATTTTGGCCGTGGAATAATGCTCATCATCTACATTTTATTTTTTGATAATTTTAGTACATAAAAACTCTTGATTCGAATTGATTTGATTTCCTTTTTATTGTTTTAGTTTCCTAATTTTAAAAATAGGAATGGAATCGTTTTATTAGGAAAAACCTGCTGGCCCATTAAGCACTTTCCTATTCTAGCCCAACAAGAGATCATCTCCTTCCTCTGTTTCCTCTCACGTTCTGAAGCTTTCCATATCCATGGAGCAGAAACTCCACCTTCCCGATCTCCCTCGTCTTTCCATCCCAGCGCCTCCCGAGACCTCCTATAAAACCCCTCCTCTCCTCGTTCCATTTTCCCATCACCACGCCCCTCCTGCCCGTAGCCTTCTCGCCACCGTCCTCCTTTTCCTGCCTAGAACGCTCACCGGGAGCTCTCCTGGAACCTCCCATCGCCCAGCGCCACCTCCCCAGCGCCGACCCTCCTCCGCCACCCCACCCTGCTTGGCGACCTCGCCCCCTCGCCGAGCAGCCCTCCACATCGCCGTCTCCTTCCTGCCATCTCTACCTCACGTCTGGTAACTCCGTTTTCGTTTTCAGATTTATTTCCGTAACAGATTTAGTTCCGTTCTTGTTTAGCTTATAACTTTTGATCTAGAAGTCTAATGATGCTGATTCTTTTGCGTTAGATCACAATTTTCTTGTAGTTTCCAAAATATATAATTTGTCTATGTTTGGATTTATAAAAATTGAGTTATATCAGATTTGAATTAAAGCTTGTTTTGCTTATTCGGGAGTTTAAAATAGATTTTATTTGATTCTTTTTTCTACTGATCACTAGTGATCATACTTACCAGTGGTAAAAACTTCAAAATTGTTTGAGTATTTTAGCTTATTGTTTCATGTAAAACAAATTCTGTTTTAGTTCTATTGAATTATAGCTACTTGTTTTTCTATAGTTGTTTTTAAATTATTTTATTTTATATTTCAGAAAGTTTATGTTTGGTTTTATTAGTTAAACAGTAGGTGTTCAACAAGTTTTATATTTATTTTATTTTGTTATCATGAAATCAATTCAAGTTAAGCTAATAACTTGCAATGGATTTCTCTCTTTTAACTCCCAATTGAAAATACTTTCAAAATAGCTTTATGAAAAAAAATACTTTATTTTTTTTTGTCTTAACCAAATTTATATTTTATTCTCTGTTATTTTAGTGTTTTATTTTCCGTTAGACAAAACTATTTTTGTGAATGTTGTAGAAGAAGACTCCTAGTTTTATTTGAAGTTCCTTGATTCTTATTAAGCTCTCTCTTTTGTTTTGATTGTTAGTGTGAGTGCTTATGTGAATGATATGTTTGTTATATAGATTTCATCGAGAGTGACGAGTAGTCTATCAAGTTATTTCTTGAGAACGATAATTCTTCTTCGTCAACATCACCGTGCAAGTTCACTTTGACCATGCTTTCATACCTATGTTTTATTGCATTTAGTGACATCTTTGCAACCACCCTCGGTAGTGTTATTGAATCCTTGTAGTTGAGTAGTATGCATGAGGTAGGAACCCTTCCCCTGTTACCAAGCCCGGGCGATATTTTATTTTAATGCTACACTATAGTAGGCGGGGTTTGGTATGAGTGCTCGGAGTGGTGTGAGAATGGAGGATTCTCGTCAATGGCGACAACTCCATGATGGAATCTGCAAGGACTGCATCTTCAAGACCTCAAGACTTCAAGACTCGAGACAGATTTCAATACACACTCTTTGGGTGAAGGGCGGTTGTGGGCACCTGGAGAAACCGGTGGTTGGCTGGGATGCATGGAGAAGCGCCATGACATCTTGCGGAAAGCTTCACCCCTGACTCAAAGAGGCGGAAGAATACTTCACGCCGGAAGCTTACATGCAACCGCAAGTCATTATGGGCTCTGGCTTGGTTGACCTTAGTTGTGACTCTGGTGGGGCGATACTAGCGGATGTAGAACTACGGTAGGATGGGTTGAGTACCGGACGGTGGTCGGAGGAACTCTTTGGAAGACCATGTTTGGTCATCTTGTTCTCAAACACTCTGAAGTGCGAGAGCGTAAAGAGAGGATCGAATCTTGCGGGTAAAGTGTACAAACCTCTGCAGGAGGTTTAAACCTAATCGATTAGCCGTGTCCCGATTCACGGACAATTTGAGCATTTGGACTTGGATCTATTTGGAACTCTCAACACGGATTGATAACTTAATTGTGGGCAACAGATGATGATTTTGGGTTATGAGACATCGGTTGGCGGAACCATGTCATGATAGAAAAACTCCATAGTACAGGCTTCATTTTATTCCTTTGATGTAGGTAAAATAAAACCAGCTTTTACGCAAACAAAATTCGAATCTGAGCCATAAAGCCATATTGCATATAGTATAGTTTTATCATCTGTTTTCTCATGTTGTGATCTTGCGGTACATTCAATGTCTTGACCTACACGGCTGCAACGTATCATGTTGCGAGATATTTCCTCGACAGTAAGAGTTACGATACAAGGTTACGGTCTACACTCAACTGCCGATGGCGTTGATGGGACTCCACACCCGTTTGATTGTTTCCGCTGAGTATTATGAGGTATATATCAGTTTTACGTTAATTATACATGTGATTGCACTTTGATATATACATTGATGTCTTTGTGTGTGCAAAGATCTTGATCCGAGGATGGCACGAGAACACGAGGCTTGACCGTCTGAGGTCGGGTCGCTACATAGAGATAATTACATATTACATTAAGAGTGGCATCAAATTAGTGGCAAAACAATTGCTCGTTCCAGCCATAGCAATAAATTAAGATGCAAAACTATATCATTACTTGTGTTATCACAGTTCCAGTGCTTCATTACAGCACCGGGAGTTGATTTTTGTTTTTCTTCCGCTTGTTCTTCCCCTTCATCACTTGGTTCAATAACAGACAAGCTTCGCCTTCAATGTAAGATTTGGCATGTTAATTAGGGAGCACAAGTATAGTACTAAACTTAATTTTCTGATGAAAGTGGCAAAATACAGGTCAGCAGTTGTGAAATATCCTTATCTTACCTCAATGGGATATTATGGTGCACATACTTCTCCATTTGTGCAGTTCACTAAAATCAAGCAACGTTATCGTATAAGTAGCACAACATATGAAAGCACACTGCAGAATCATGTGAAATAAGGCTAGTACTGACCTCTCATGACGCGGAATTCAAACAACTCACAAGAAGAAGATCTGAACCAAATTCGCCTTAACGGATAGGAAGTAAGATCTCCTCTTGTGCAGTTCCACTAAGATCAAGCAATCAAGCAACGTTGTCGGTGTGACATTTTGGTTGAACTGCACAAAACACTCTTAAAACAAAAGTGTTTTGTGCAGTGCAACAAAAGGTCACAATGGCAACGAGGTGAAATAGATAACCTGTTTACGAGAGGTGCAAAGGAAACAATTAGTGGTCAATAACGGTGGATGACATAGAAGCCAACAAAAAGAAGCATCTACCTTATCTAAATGGGAAAGAAAGCAAGACAGTGGCATTTCTCAAACGGTGGCATTGATTAATATTAACATAGAGATTATATTAACAATAAAATTCGTTAAACATGTAATTTGCTTTTAACTGTGGCATTGCATCAATTTTCCATCGGCATTATTAGAGGGTGTTTGTTTACAGGGACATTTTGGTGTAGGGACTAAAAAAACTCCATGTCAGTCCCATCTAAACCAAACAGGAGGGATGGGCATTTGGGACTAAAGAAAGAAGACCCCGAGGGAGTTTTTTTGGGACTTTTTCCAACAGTTGCCCCTGCCACGCATCGCACCTTGTTTCTATTGTTCATTACTAGGGGTAACATGGTCTTTTAGCATGTCATTTAATAACCTCTAGTCCATGTTTAGTCCCTGGAACCAAGCAGGTAGGGACTAGGGAGTTTTTAACCAAACATGGCCTTAGATTAACAACAGACTAATGAGTTGCAGGGACGGTGGGCCGACCAGCACCATGTGAATCTACCGATGTACTGTGGTCATGCACAATCTGTCGCAACAAAGAACAAACAACCAAGGAGCATATTTGTGTTGGTCCTAGTTTTGTTATCTTTAGACACCTTTTCCCTATGTGAGCGCAGCAAATCTAGTCCTGCTCAAACTCTACAGCCTTGTCCCTTCCTTTCCTTTTTGAACTAGTACTTTCGCCCCTTCCTTTCCTCTTTGAACCACGTCCTAGACTTATGCGATACAACTTTCCCCACTACTTTCCCCATTCCTTTCCTCTTTGAACCACGTCCTAGATTCATGCTATACAACTTTCCCCCTTCATTTCCTCTTTCAACCACGTCCTAGATTCATGCTATATACAACTTTTCCCACTACTTTCCACCACCCCTTTCCTCTTTGAACCACGTCCTAGATTCATGGTATACATGCAGCTAGAGCAATGCATGTGGAGTAAGTAAATTATACCATAAGGTTCTTGGGGCGTGGTTCGGTGGGCGACGGGACGACGACGAAGAAGAAGGGGTCGGAGGCCCTCCCGCGCCGCCGCTGGGTGGAAAGTGAACAGCTGCACCAGTAGTCCCTTGCCGACGGCGACAGTGTTAAGCCTCCTTCCCTTCCCGGCGGACGGATCCTGCCGGCTCTTTGAGCAGCAGTGAGGGGAGAGAGAGGCCAACAAAGTCTTGTTTAGATCTAGAGAGGGCGAGAGAGTGTGAAGAGAGCAACTTCTAGCGCCGAGGCTCCGGTGAGAGAGGCGAGAGAGTGTGAAGAGAGCAACTTCAAGCGCCGAGGCTCCAGCGTGTATATATATCTTGGAGAGAGAGTGAAGCGTGCAAACCCTAGAAAACATTTTGACCAGTCAAAGAATCCTCTGGCACAAATTATGCTCAAGTGTAGTTATCGAACCCGAGGCCTCAAGTTTGATGAGCGAACAGGCTAACCAGCTACACAACCCTCCGTTATGTTCAACGAGAGGAAATAACCTTTATACATTCCTGCATTAGTGTGACAAGCATGCCATGTTTTTTGTGTGTGGGGAGTCATTGAGATTTCAATCATAATCGTGTCATGTGGCTTTGGTGGTAAGACTATCCACGATGGTGCAGAAATAATGCAGCCTTAGTCACCTTACCTCTCTCCACGTAGTCGTTGGGTCCCACCCACCGAGGTGAAACAAACAAATTAATAAGAAAATTAAAAGCGCCCGTGTGTATCTTACCTCACGCATCTCGCTATTGCTCGGGAACACTGTCCAATTGATCCCTCTGTTCGCTCACGTACTATTTTAAGTGAATCCTTATTATAACATGCACACAAATTTTGGGCACTTGTATTCGAATTAAGTCAGTGTGCCACCGTATCTCGTATACTTACTACTCCCTCCGTCTAGGTGTAATAAGTCACGTTAGAAGGTGCAACGGGACCAAGGTGCGTGCGTGTGCGTGTGCGTGTGTGTTTGTGTGTGTGTGTGTTTAACAGCATGTGTGTGTTAGAGAGAGCGACAGATCGACCTACTCCTACAGAGAGATGTTGTGTAGTGTACGATTTTAGCCGCGAGAGTCGGTGCATCCTCTCGTTTCCGGGCGTGTCCGGTAGGGACATGCGGACAGCTTCCACGCCGCTCGACCAGCCTGGCCACCCAAAGCCCCTCCATCGCTCAAGGCTTCCCGCCCAAAGCGGTCAGCGCCGCTCCAAAGAATCGGTGTCGCATTCATGCCGGGCAGAGCGGACGCGACCTCTCACCGGGCGTAAGAGTGATGGTTGCTTTGTCCGTCCAACTTCTGCTGGGTCTATGTGATTTGACGGCTCATTGGTCTTTATTCTTGAGGTGGTAGGACTGCTGGATGTCCCACTTTCGGTGAAAGGAGGTACTACTACTAGATTACAATTTTCTCCATTCTTACAGTGGGCGTGCAAGAGCGATGAAAACACGCAGGCTCGGTGATTACATGGCCCACCTCACACTATCACCGTCGACACCTAACTCTTTACATAGTACTCCCTCCGTTCCTAAATATTACTATGAGTCCCAGCGTTGCCATGAACAGTGATATATCTCTCTGCGCAAAATTATCGATTTCATAGAACAAAAAAATAAACTCTATAACCGCATGACAAATGTGGTAGCCAAACTAAATAAACTCCCATCATCATTTAGATCATCCCACGTAAGGAAAAAAGATCAGCCAACTCCTCTGCATAATGGGATTATATTTTCTTTTGACATGTTAATGGGACTTAAAAGCTCACTTACATGCATGCTACGGTGCATGCTTGCATGCGAACATGTTGATGTGATTTAAAACCCACTCACATGCATGTGCCATGGTATTTCTGCATGCTTGCATGTGGCTTAGTCTTGAACCTCTCAGCGTCTAGATCAGACGGCTATTATGGACTGATTTACTTCATCTAACGGCGACATCAAGTTTGATGATGTGGCTCAAGGAGAGGATAGAGAATTCCTAGTAGTGGGGGCTAGCTATTACTAGTAGATAAGTCTTTGTAGAGATTCCACTACATACGGAACAAAATGAATGAATCTACACTTAAAATGCATCTATATGCATCCACATGTGGTTCATGGTGAAATCTCTACAAAGACTTATATTTAGGAACGGAGGAAGTACTAGTATAGTACGTACTGTAATTTATCAGCGAGATAAATTTGTACAATGCTATGAAGCTTCCAACACATTACATGTATCTTGCGTCCAAGGTTGCCCGTTGCAACATTTCATCAAATACAAAGGAGACTAACATGCATGCTATTGCATCTCAATGATTGACAGATCATAGCAAATATGTACTCCCTCCGTTCCAAAATAAGTGTCTCAACTTTGTGCAAACTTTAGTACAAAGTTGTACTACTACTAAAGTTGACACTTATTTTGAAACAGAGGCATCTAAAGAAAAAAATGATCCATGTAGTCCCTAGCACTTGAACCGTGAACCCTGACCAGGCTTCAATTTGCTGGCAACGTTCGAGCTTCCTAATAAATGAAGTTTGCAACCTTTTGACCATCGGATCATTTTGTGCAGTTTCACCAAAATCGAGATGAGCATCCCATGGCAAAGAAATTTGAAGAAGCGTGATTAGAATAAGATTCTGGGACTAGTTGATGAGACATAAACTCATCACAAATCTGATACATAGAAGCCGAGAGAGGTATGTGCGGGGCAAAAGTAGAGAAATATCCACGAGGGAGTGATGTGGGCAGTTGGAGCGATGGTGCAAGCCTTTTGTAAAGGGAGTTGTACCGAGGGACGTATCTCAACCTTGAGGAGGCGGCGGAGGCGGCAACTACCACGTCGCGGCGGTGAGCAAGGGACGAAGGCAACCTCACCGGCTTTGTGAGAGAGGCGGCGGGGACCACGATCGGGACGTGCCGACGGTGGGTTTCGCCCGTCGGCGGCGGCCACCCCATCTACACTAAGCATTCACCCCTTCCCCAAGCGGACATTGTTGGGGATACAACCACTGAGTGTGAACCGCCCGAGGCTCGGTTTACCCTCGTCTGTGATCGAGGCCCATATGGAGGCACAGGCAGAGGTGAATTAAGGTCCATACGTGTAAACCGCCTTAGTATTGTAGCTTGTATTGTAAGGCAAGGAAGGAGAAACCAAGCGGACTCTTGTATGAGCGGATTGGGATTATGTAAACCGGCCGGGCGTCAACCCGTGGATATAAGGGGCGACCGGCGGCGAGTTAGGGACGGAGGATTCGAGGCTAAGGCAAAGCTATTGCTCCTAGTCGCGAAACCATATCAATCACACCACTGGCGGGCGTAGGTTTTACCTTCATCGAAGGGCGAACCGATATAATTCCGTGTCTTGTGTCCGCCTTAACCCTCTAGGTTAACCCGTCACGATGGCCTGCGACTAAGTCCTTTCATGAGGACATCTGCCGTGACAATTCCACGACGGTTGGCGCCCACCGTGGGGCTATCGCATGATGGTTTGATGATCTTAGAGGCAAGTTCGAAGGACTCGAAGGCTATCTGATGGGCGGATGACTAAAAGTCGTCGCGGCAAGCTCTACATCGACGATGCGGATGGGCCCCGAGGTCGGCTCGGTTGAGTACTGGTACCGGGTCCCTTTGGCGGCATACACGTGTTCATCGGCAAGATTGGCGAGTCGGGGCTGGGCCGGACGTCTGCACCGACCTCGTCGAGACGGCTCGCGGGCGAAGAAGAGTCCTGCCCTAGCTGAACCGACGGTCAAGCATGTTTTCGTGGGAGTCGCCCACGGAGGTTCGAGGGCGGATCAGCATCTGGTGATTTAAACCGTCGTTTACTTCGCCACGAATCGCCGGCCGAGAAACCGAAGTCTTTATACCAGCTGCGGGATGGCGGATCGGGGCTGTTCCGACGGTGAGAGTATTCCGGACCTCGATCTACCCAACGGGTTGGGGTCTTCATGGCGATGACGCAGGAGGCGCTTCACTCTTGACGCGGCGCCCTTGGTCGCCGGTTCAACAGCGGTGATGGCAGCCGGGCGGAGGCCTGTCGCCCGCCGCTCAAGTTTTATCGAGCTTTTCGGCGCATTGGCGGTGCTCATGGCGGAAGCTAATCCACGGATCAGGACATGCACAACGCAGATTGCAAAGGTGAGGGAACAGATCACTAAAGCTAAAGCGGACTGGCGGCCGCGGACGAACGGATGGCGATGGAACGAGCCGCTTTGGATCTGTGAGCTTATAGGCTCAGCTGGACAGAGTGCATCACAGAAGTCATGAAAAGGAAGTACAGTCCCGCTTGCCTTCAGTTTTTGAGGTAGGAGCTTTTCAATACCCCAGAGCAGGGACCAGTAATCCGCCGCTGTTGGTGAACGGCGGAAGCACTGGACGGCCGCGACAGTTCAGCCCGTCTGGTAGATCTGCCTCGCCATCATGCCGGTGCGCCTGGACCTTACAGACACCTCCGGGTCACTACTCCAACCCGATGGATAATCTTGTAGCGGCTGCGGCACGGTTGGAGGCGATTCCAATTGAAGGCGATTCACCACAGGCGGTAGAGACACGCCGGGTTAAGGAGCTCCTCGGACGGCCCTGGCTCAAGAAGAAGCTTACAAATGCATCGGGATCGGATCCACTCCACCCCGCCCGAAGCCGGAGCTATAGCCGACGCAGCGTCGATTTAACCGGCCGATCAAGCAATGCGCTGGCGTGGTCCGCCTCGCGGCAACAATCCGGCAGGCGGCTTTGAAGATGCTCAAGTGGTGGTGGACCGCGCCAGGGCACGTAGGGAGGCCGAATTAGCCGCACAAGTAGAGGATCATCCGGCTGCGCCGGTTCGTCCGACCATCTTCGAGCCAGGGGTGACGTCTGGCTCTTTGGGGGTGCCTTGCCTCGTCCCCGCTTTACGCAACGTGCGCTTGCCCAAGGACTTCAAGGGGCCACGCAAGGTGCCAAATTATACTGCCGACTTGGCTCCAGAGGCATGGATAGAAAGCTACGAGATGGCCATGGAGATGCTAGACGTGGATGAAGCTGCATGTGCGAAGTACTTCACGATGATCTTTGGAAGGTACGGCCGGACTTGGTTGAAAAATTTGCCGCCCAATTCTATCAACTCATGGACCCGATTCGAACCGGTTCATCAAAATTTCAAAGACACTGTAAACAGCCCATGTCGTGGTGGATCGGCAGCTTGTGTCCGGCGGAGGAGAGTCTACAACCCATTGGGTGCGCCGCGTCTCGGAAGTTTTACATTCGCGGACGGATCAACCCTGATTCCGCGATCCCGACCTTGGAAGCCAATTGCGGTTTGAGCCATTGAAGCTGAAGCTGGGTCGCATGAAGCGTTTTGCCATGACATGGGCACTCTAATGGGCGTTTTGGTAAAGTACGCTGATTACGATAGTACCAAGGATCCCGAATCTGCGAATGATGAAGTGGGAAAGGGAAACAGAGCGGCAACTCTGGGGCCAGCACATCATTCGGCGGGCAATGGAGGAACAAGCGAAGTTTAACGGCAACATGGGCTTTGTGGTTAACACCAACGCAGCAGGACAAGGGTCAGCGGCGCAGGGGTAGGCAGTCAAACCGGGGCGGTCACAATCCGGATCGTTTGAATTTCATATTGAATCAACCTTGTCCGAAGCATGGGACGAAGGAGGTACCGGCAAACCACCTTTGGAAGGATTGTTATATTATGCAGGAGTTCAAAAATTCCAACTCTTTCCGGTATGATCAAGGGCCCGGTGGCGGTTCAGGGTCCGCCCCGGGTTACGGTGGAGGAAATACCGCCCAGGATTTGGTGGTAATCCGGCGGCAAGGCAATCGAATAATCAAGGCAATCGGAATAATCAAGGTAATCGAACAGCCCGAACCAAGGGGCTACAATCAACAACAGCAAAGCAATCGGGTTATCGAGCAATCCAAAGCAGTTGAATGGTGGGCGATACCACGCCTTTACCACCAGCTTGGACCGACGAGACCGAAAACTTGAAGCGGGCGGTCGGTGTTGTTGAACTGCTGCGCCAGATTACCTACGCTGGTCCGAGCAGCCGATCGTGTGAGCAGAGAGGACCATCCTCCCCGGTTTACAATCCGGTCGATTAGCCCTGGTGGTGGCACCCGGTAGGCGGGTACAAATTTACCAAGGTTCTTATGGATGGAGGAAGCAGCATCAACATCACGTACTACTGAAACTTTCCGACGTATGGGGTTAACAGATAGGCATCTCAGGCCATCCAGCATAGTGTTTCACGGAGTGGTGCCTGGTAAGTCGGCGTACCCGGTCGGTAAAATAGCTCTGGAGGTAACCTTCGGAGACGAACATGACTCCAGAACAGAAACGTTGACATTTGAGGTCGTGAAAATTCAAAGCCCTTACCACGCCCTCTTTGGGCGGCAGGCTTATGCTAAGTTCATGGCACGGCCCTGTTATGTTTACTTACAGCTGAAAATGCCGGGTCACAAAGGAACGATAACGGTTCATGGAGTTACCGGATCGCCTCGAGTGCGAGGAAGGTGATGCGGCTTACGCAGAGTCGGTTTGTGCCACGGAAGAGTTAAAGTATTATAAGGATAATGTTGATCCGCGGATATGACCCTTTGAAGAAGCCAACTCTGAGCATGATCCGGACTTGAAGTTCAAATCGGCGGCCGAGACGAAGCTTGTTGATTTTGTGCCCGCGATTCGTCCAAGCAGTTCACCATCGGTGCCAACCTGGATCCTAAATAGGAAAGCGCGCTCATCGAAGTTCATCCGTGAGAATCGGGACATTTTTGCATGGAAACCTTCCGACATGCCGGTGTACCGAGGAACTCGCTGAGCACACTCTTAATGTGGACCCAAATACAAACCGGTAAAACAGTTTCTTCGCGGTTTAACGAGGAAAGGCGCAAGGCCATCGGAGAAGAAGTTGCTAGACTTTTGGCGGCAGGGTTTATCGTCAAGTCTTTCACCTAGAGTGGCTTGCTAATCCGGTATTGGTCCTTAAGAAAAATGGCACTTGGCGATGTGCGTGGATTACATGATCTTAACAAAGCTTGTCCAGTGGATCCTTTCGCCTCCCCGCATTGACCAGATCATTGATGCAACGGCGGGTTGTGAGCGTTTGAGCTTTCGGATGCGTATTCGGTTATCATCAGATTAAGATGGCGGTTATGACCAGGAGAAAACGGCGTTTATCACCCTTTTGGAGCCTTCGCTATGTGTCCATGCCTTTTGGGCTCAAGAGCGTAAGCAACTTATCGGCGTTAACGTCTAATTGTTTGCATGAACAGATCGGCCGTAATGTGCATGCTTATGTGGATGATATCGTGGTGAAATCAAGGCGAAGGAAACATTGATTGAGGATTTAAAGGAAACCTTTGACAACTTGCGGGTGTACAAAATGATGCTCAACCCGCCAAGTGTGTCTTTGGTGTTCGGCAGCAAATTGTTGGGTTTTCGTGTCCAACCGGGGATTGAGGCTAATCCGGAGAAGATTACAGCTATCACCTCCTTAGCTAAGCCAAAGTGCATCAACGATGTCCAACGTTTGGCAGGCGGATTCTTTGCGCTAAGCGGTTTATCGATCGCCTAGAGAGAAGGCCATTCCTTTGTACCAGATCTTTGAAGAAGACGGATCAATTAAATGCGAGCTCATTTCCGCCGATGAGGCATTGAGGATTTAAAGCGGCAGTGGCCAACCCACCGTTCTTGCTGCCCCTATTGACAGGAGCCGCTCCTCTTATATGTTCTTTGCTAATGCCGAGGCGATGAGTGTGGCCATTGTAGTGGAGCGCAAGGAGGCAGGAAGGAGTATCCGGTTCAATGCCGATTTACTACATCAGCGAGGTTCTCATCGAATCTAAACAAAGATATCCACATTGGCGGAAGCTGGTATATGGAGTTTTTATGGCGTCGAAGCTGAAGCAATATTTCCAAGGGCACCCCATTACGATGGTCGATTCGGCTCCCTTGGGTGATATCATACTTGAACCGGAAGCGATCGGCGGATTGCTAAGTGGGCTATAGAACTTGGGCATACGGTTTAAAGTATGTGCCCAGACGGCCATAAAGTCTCGGCGCTTGTGGATTTCATTAATGATTGGACGGAGTTGCAAGCGCCGTAAGAGAAGCGGATCACACCTATTGGACCATCCATTTTGATGGGTCCAGCAACTGGAGGGCTCGGGGTCGAGTCGATTAACTTCCCCACGAGGTGACAAGTTCATTATGTTCTCCGCCTAATGTTCCCTTGTACTAACAATGCAGCTGAGTATGAAGCTTTGCTCCATGGTCTCCGGATGGCCAAGGAAATGAATCTCAGCGGGTTAAATGCTTTGGTGACTCGGACTTGGTGGCCCGGCAAGTATCCGGCACTTGGGACTCCAAAGATCCACTCATGGCTGCATATCGTCGGAAGTGGATGTTGTTGCAGGACATTTTAAAGGGTATCGTGGACCATGTGGATCGTCGGAAGAACGAGGCGGCCGATGCTTTGAGCCGGCTGGGTTCCCAACAGAACCGTCCCGCCTAACGTTTTCCTTGATGTCTGCACAAACCGTCAGTTAGACTTCCTGATGAAATTGATTTGGCTATCCCTGATCCGGAGGCTCACTTGGTGGCGGCCTTGCATGTCATTCCGGATTGGACGCTCCCTTATTTGGCATACATGACCCGGGGCGAGTTACCAGAGGATGAGACGCTGGCCCGGCAGATAGTTCGGCGGTCTAAGGCTATGACTATTGTTAATGGCGAGTTGCACCGTCGCAGTGTGTCAGGGGCGTTTCAGCGTTGTGTGTCCCCTGAAGAGGGCTGTGAGATATTGCGAGAGATTCATGAAGGGATTGTGGTCACCACGCCGGTTCAAAGTCCACAGTGGCCAAAGCATTCCGCCATGGTTTCTATTGGTTGACCGCCCATCTTGATGCGGAGGATCTGGTCGACGATGTGATGGTTGCCAAAAGTTCTCGAGCGTGCTCATGTGCCAGCCAAGAATTGAGGATGATTCCAATTACTTGGCCATTTGCGACTTGGGGTTGGATATGGTTGGACCTTTCAAAAGGTCCAAGGATAAAAAGACCCACCTGTTGGTGGCGGTGGATAAGTTTACCAAGTGGGTCGAGGCGAGCACTGTTAGCAAGTGTGACGCAGCCACGGCGGTTCAGTTCATCAAACGGGTGATTTTCGGTTTGGGTTTCACACAAGTATCATCACGGACAATGGCACCAATTTGTCCAAAGGAGCTATGAAGGAATTTTGTGAGCGAGAGCACATCCGCTTGATGTTTCTTGGTAGCCACCCGCAATCCAATGGTCAAGCGGAACGAGCTAATCAGGAAATTTTGAAGGGTATCAAACCCCGCTTATGGTCCCTTTAGAGAGGACGCGGGTTGTTGGGTGGAAGAGCTACCATCGGTGATATGGAGTATTAACACTACCCCAACCGATCCAATTGGATACACGCCGTTCTTTATGGTCTATGGAGCGGACGCGGTCCTTCCCAAATGATATCCGTCACGACTCGCCTCGAGTAGCAGCTTATGTTGAGGCGGATAGCGAGGCAGCACGCAAGATGGTTTGGACCATTGGGACGAAGAGCGCGATATGGCAGCAGCCCGTTCGGCGGTCTACCGGCAAGATCTTCGTCGGTATCACAGCGGCGGGTTAAAACCAGAACCTTTCGGGAAGGAGATTTAGTGCTGCGGTTCATTCAAGATCGAAAGATATGCACAAGCTATCCCCACCTTGGGAAGGGCCTTTGTGGTCAGCAAGAATCTATACAACGGGTCCTACTATCGATTGATGTTCGAGAGCGAAAGGACTCACGACGTCGAGGAGGAGACCAACAGCCGTGGAACATAGCTCATCTTGACCTTATTATACGAGCCATTGGCTCCACTTATGTACATATCAAGACTGTATATATTATGTATAAAAGCAATAAACCGGATCCTCGGCTAAGCGGGGCATCATTACGTATAAAAGACCGGTTTGGGTACATGGAGATGTGTTGTGAAGCGGCCTCCGGTTTAACCGTTAGCCTTGTTTTCGAAACTTTTGTCATTTGGGGGCTTGGTGGTGTCGAACCAATGCAACGCCTCTTAGCGGCGAAAGCCACCAGATCATTTGGGGACATGGTCACGTCTGAACCGATCCGCCTCTTGGTCGGCCTAAGGCCATAGAATCACTTGGGGCTTTGGTGAACCGAACCATTGCAATGCCACTTGATCGGCATCATGCCACGAGTTCAGTTGGGGACCTGGCTGACTTGAACCATCGCTATGCCGTATAGGGGGCTTGGTCCTATCCGACCATGGTAACACCATCTGATCCGGCTCAGTACAGCCTTGTCACGCAAAACGGTTTTTTCTCATTGATTTTGTTTCTATGTGGTTTTGATACCAATCATTTGGCTTTTGTCGGCCTTCTTAAACCGACAAAATTTTTATTAAACGGATTTACGTTGTCGATACGTTTTTAAGTGGCGATTTTGTTCGGTTTGATTTTACCGTTAAACATCCCATTGTGGAGTAACAGGGGCTTATCATGCCCGCACGATTTACACGATAAATCGGTCTTATCTGAGGTTGCCCTCCTTTGACGGTGATGGTTTATAAGACCTCCGCTTGGGATTGGCTAAAGCCAAGCTGTGTGCCCTGATCTTTGGCGGTATGTTAAGTATCACATAATTTTGATCGTATACCTCGGTATTTTCTCATATAAATATTGGTATCACGAGTCGGTTAGAGGTGTAAACCGCCATGGCGGTTTAAGAACTTGTGATTGCAGGCAAAATATGTTGCAGGATTTACTACAAAAGCCAGCGGATCCAGCACCGCCATGCAAAAGTTTAGACCAAGGTTGTACGGCATTGTTCAATGAAAGACACTTGCTATCCTATTACAAAGCCTTTCGAGGCCCGGCGTTTCACGCAGGAGTTATGCCTTGAAGCTTTGGATATATCGCCCGCTTGACGGATTACACCGCTTCACGGGTTGGCGCGAGGTGGAGGGGCGGCGCTGGCGTCGGTTCAGCTTCTTCTTCTTCCTCACCCAAAGCCGGAAGTCATTGGTAGACCGGTCAATCCGGGTTAAGGCACGAAACAGCTTCTTCACTTATCAGCTCGGCGGATCAACGTCGAGCGTAAGTGTGCTTACGGATTGGAGGAATCAGGCTCGCACTTCCGGATGACAAACTCCACCCGCTTGTTGTTTGCGTCATAAAAGATCGGTGAACCTCCAGATTGGCTTGGCGGCGGTTGACTCGCCAGCGGACGCACTTCCTTTGTAATCCGTTTGTGGCATCGTTATCAAAGGCTTCACCGTTCTCTTGAGCACTGGGAAAACCTTTAGCTATGTCAGCCGGATCAAGATCCGCTATCCATGCTTTGGCACGAGTCAGAGCCAGTAGCGTGCCAGCCCGGGCTGCGGATCGCTTCATCTCTTCAAGCTGCCCCGGAATCATGGACAGCCGGTCCAGCGTCTCTCTGATCAGGGACGGCGCCGTGTTGTCATATGAAGTGGCGGATATGACCCGCTGGGCGCCGGTGTATAGCTGCTCAATCAGAGTGTACGAAGCCTTGAGCTTTTTCCGCACGTCAGAGCCCAGATGAGCAATACGTTTGCCTACACCAGGTTTAGACAGCTCAAGTTAAACCGGCAGAAGCATTAACACAGGCATATTCAGTATAAATTTGCTTACCAAAGATGGCAGAGGTCATGGCATGCACTTGGCGTTTGAGTCGGTCAGCTCTTGATCCACCGGCTTAAGGGCCGCCTCGACTTCCTCTGCCGCTTTACTAAACCGGCCTTCTCGGTGTCCCAGATTGACCCTTCGGTTGTACCACTCCTTCACTGTTCCATGGTGGTCGGGGCAGTTTTAGCTCATCCTTGGCTTTGGTGGCTTCATTATTTGGATTTTCAGTTGGTTCGGAGGTCCTTGAGTTGCCTGACTTCTTTGGTGTATTTCATTCGATGACAAAGGAAGCATGTTAGTGGTTTCATTATACAAGTCCCAAGCTTAATACAAGTATTCAACTTGGCACTTGGGGGCTAATGGCTAGTTGATCTCAATTTGCTATGAGGACACACCTTAAGTCGGTTTAACTTTACAAAGTTAAACCGACCCTTGGGAGCTACTATGCGCTTAAAATAAAAGAAAGGTCAGCCCATTACCTCATAGCGGTCCTTCATGCGATTTACTAGACCGGCTTGAAGTCACGGCTTGTGTAAAGCCGGTTTAAAGCTTGAATGAAGCTCTTAGGCGGAGAAATTGTCGTAAGCCGACATATCGGTCTTCCCTTGTCCTTGCTCATAGTAGTGGAACTTTCTTTGATCTTGTGCTTTGCTAAAGCGACGGTTGGCTAGGAGCAGTATAGCCGATACCTCTCACAATAACATCGTCATTTTCAGCGGTCTTGTTTGGGCTCGATGCCGTTTTGCTCTGGTCGGCGGTTCAACAGATCCACGACCGGCTCGTGAGCAGGTTTGATGGAGCAGGCTGTGAAGTTTCCACTTGGACCTCGGTTCAACTTCCGCGGATCAGCGATGTCGTCTTTGTACAACTCGCCGAGCTTTCCTTGGCAACTTCGGGATTTTCGTGTGGTTGTTACGGGGTCTTCTCCGGATCAACATCCGGTAGGATCAAGAGTTTTCGCCTTCTTGCTCAAGCGAGCCTTGGTGCTGCAATATTCAGAATCGGATCAAGACAAATTGACCAAGGTGACGGTGAGTCGAATTGATGACAGTAATTACATACCCTGGCGATGTTCGTGGAGGCGGTTGTGTGGTGGATGAACCGCCAGACGAGTTGGAAGAGGCCCGATAATTGGTCGACGGATTGAGAGGACATCGGAAGAAACCTTTTAAGGGATAACGCTTTTCGGAGAGCAAGTCACCTCACGGGCGCTTCCGGATTAGTGTGTCCGTAAACCGGTGAGGTAACCCGTTGGCCTGTGTGCGGGTTGTCGGCGCTCTTGACTTCTTTGTGTCTTCAAGTTAAGATTTGGATTCAGGTAAGCACAGGAATGATATTTTTCACTTTCCGGACGGCGCGGCGAATTCTCTTAACCGCGAAGATCGGATTAGGAAGAAAGTAAGATTACCTCAACGAGGTCGGCATGGCTGGCTTGACATCATCTGGGAAGAAAATTGTCAAAAAAAGATTGTAAAGGGCCAAGCATATGCAGGAAGAAACACAAAGCGGAAAGCGGTTTACCTCAGCTTCGATTCTTAGTCCTCCGGCGGATCGAGGACTCGGCGGTCTTCTTCTTGCCTGTTTTCTTAGTGGCCTTGGACTTTACGCGGCGCCCGAACCGGTTTGGTGCGTTTCGGAAGGAGCTGTCGGCGAGAAGTAACAAGGATTAGCGTATATCAACAGAGTATTAAGAGCACGAAAGCGATGAGTAGAACGTATCACCCGGCGGTTTGTTGGCGACACAAAATGGAGCCAACCGGTTAGGCTGCAGACGGAGATTGGCTCATCGAGCATCTTCTTGGCGATCTCGGTGACCTCTGTTCGATTATGGGCAGCTCGTGGCGCCTTTGAGGATCTTTGAGGCTGCCGGTGTACTCGATGCATCAATCCGGGCGGCGGCTTAGTGGCAAAACACCCCAAGAGACCCACAGCGTACAAGATCCACGCCGGTTAAGCCATTGGCCATTAGAGCTCGGAGCTTGATTATCTGCGCGGCGAAGTTCTTCCGTTCCGCGGCGGTTAAGCGTGTAGGCAGCGGATCTTTGGTTCTTGGTGGTGAGAACGGTAGCCCGGCAAGGGGTTTTCGTTAGCGGGCGGTGTTCCGCGATAGAACCAGGTTTGGTTCGATCCTTTGGATGGCTGTGGTGCTTGGCGTGAGGAAAATCGACTTCCTTCCTCTTCGGATTGAAGCGCCGCCCAGCTCCGTGTTAGGACCATCGAGAAAATTCTGTGCGACGGTTCGAAGGAAAAATCCGGAACAACTCCACAGATGGTTCTTCTTGAAGATAGACTTCACGAAGACTTGAAAGTTGCATATGTTTGACACGAAATTGGGCGATATCCTGCGGATGGAGTTGCAAGCTGGCAAGGGCGTCCGGAAAAACTTTGAACGGGCGGCGAACCCCGGTCTAGGTGCTGCATGAACACAATTACTTCCCCGCTCCATGCTCGGGAGAAACTTCGCCCTCCGGAACACGCCAATGGAGGACATTTTTGGAGCCAAACCGCGGTGGTGACATAGCCGTTGAGCTGCGTTTGATGACTCTGGACGGACCCGGTTGCAAGCGGAAAATTGAGGAGCCATTAGGAAGACTAAAGCTGCGAAAGAAAGGAAGAAAACAGTTCACCGTTGAGCGGGTCAGCGTTCTGAATATTGTTAAACCGGCAATTCAAGAGGCGGCTTCCCATTCGGTTTAACTAAGGACTAATGGAGTGACAGATTAGCTATCAAAAGTTAAACCGCCAGAGGAGGCAGAGCTGAAAAAGTTGCTAAGTGAAGCGAAACAGGTTTCCCATGCAAATGAAAATAATTTGGATCTACGGAGTTGATGAGGAAAATTTCTCGACCTAGGCAGACCTCTTACAGCCAGAGAAGGTTCGGGCATGTTAAAGTAAAGGATCTGAACGAGAAGGGAAGATGCATAGAGTCGAGAAACGGCGTAAAGCAGCCACTTGCATAGGATGAGCGATGCGGCTGAGCCGTACGGCCGTGGCGGAGCTAGTATGAAGAATCGGCATGAACGCTTGCGAGCTATGAGACGAACGGAGTTTTCAGATGAGATCTAGGGTTTGAAGGAAACCTTACCTGACGAGCGGGAACTGCGGAGGAGCGCTGAAACTCTGGTAAGATCAGGTTGATGCAGCGGCCCGGTGTGAAGCGTCGGTCGAAGGTTGAGGACGACGGCAAGAGCTTCGTGGTCGGTGGTCGCGAGGAGGAAGAAGAGAGGAAGAAGAAGAAGAGAATGGCCCGACCGGTCTATTTATAAGGGACCGGAGTAATCAACGGTAGCGAGAATCGAGGAGTCAAAAGCGGCGGAAGGTGCGGTGGCCGCCTCGATTCCCCGGATAGCCTTAATGAAGGAATCTTCTTGTTTGGATTTTTTGTTCAAAATGGCGTGTGGTGCCCCGACACGAAGATCGAGGATGATGTCACGGCGGTTCAAGCAGATGGCGGTTTCTGAGGGAGATCAAGAGTTGCACGAAGATGTAGAAGATTAACTGAACGGTTCAAGTCAATCTGGGGCCTAATGTTGGGGATACAACTACGAGTGTGAACCGCCCGGAGCTCGGTTTACCCTCATCGCGATCGAGGCCCATATGGAGGCCTCGGAGCCCAGAGGTGAATTAAGGTCCATACGTGTAAACCGCCTTAGTATTGTAGCTTGTATTGTAAGGCAAGGAAGGAGAAACCAAGCCGGACTCTTGTATGAGCCGGATTGGGATTATGTAAACCGCCAAGGCCAACCCGTGGATATAAGGGGCGACCCGCGGCGAAGTTAGGGATGAGGATTGAGGCTAAGGCAAAGCTATTGCTCCCTAGTCGCCGAAACCATATCAATCACACCACTGGCTGGACGTAGGTTTTACCTTCATCGAAGGGGCGAACCGAGATAATTCCCGTGTCTTGTGTCGCCTTAACCCTCTAGGTTAACCCGTCACGATGGCCCTGCGACTAAGTCCTTTCATGAGGACATCTGCCGTGACAATTCCACGACGGACATGATCCGCGGGATGTTAGAGATGTGGCCACGATGCGTTTTGTGTGAGAGAGTGTGAAGAGAGCAACCCCAAAGAAGCAACCGTGTAGGCTGGCCCGCCCCGACTATGTATATAGTGGAGCGGTTTCCTTTTCTCTCCATATGAACCTATCATATTGCGACGTGCATCAAGAAAAAAACTTTATTTATAAATGACGCGGCACCTACTACTCGTTCTCCTATAACCTTGCGCTTGGCATCTCCAAAATATTAACCTTGCGATTGGCTCTTACGCCTCTTCGAAGTCGAGCAATAATGGTAGTCACGGTATATATCGTTCGCTATATGAGACCGAATGAATTGCTGCACGCCCACCACATGGGCGAGGGTCGAGGGCGAGGAGAGTGCTACACTGAGCAAAATGAGTGAATCTACACTCCAAAATACGTCTATATACATCAGTGTTTGGAGTATGTACTAGTAGTTCATATTGAAATCTACCAAAGGACATATATATTCCAAACAATATGATATTTAAAACAAAAAAGAGGCTGGGCAACTCGCTTGGAGGATGCACCCCCGATCGCGTCCTTCGTTGGCCGTCCGATTCTGGTCAGCTGACACTTCAGTTTGCTGCCTCCCGTTCGATCGTTGGAGGCTGTGTCGTGGCTGGTTTTGACCGGGTGGTGAAAAGGCAGGGGCAAATGACCTGTGGGCTCATGGCGAATGCCGATAGGCTGGGTCAAACGCTCCTGGGTGTTCGCACGCCTCTCCAGGCACGCCGCCGCGTGCGTCGCGCGCGCCGCGGGTGGCTGGGTGTTGCTTTTCTACGTCGTGTACTCCTCGCTGGCTTGTGCTACGGCTGCAGGTGGGCCTCGTCGACGCATGGTCCCGCTCGTCAGCTTCCTGGTGTTTTTTGCTCGTGTTCGCGTTACTCGTTTCGTCTGACCTCATTATTCGGCCGGCCCGGCACATGGAGAGCGGGCGTGCGGAGTGGGCGAGCGGTCTCGTCTCGCTCGTCTCGTCCAACGGCAGCACCATGCTGCGTCGTTTCCAGGCTGTACTGGCGCTTTTTCAATCCCCAGGTCATCGATTATCGTCTTTTGCGCTGTCCTTCGTCGCTGCTGCTTGGGTCCCGCGGTCGCTGGTCCCGCGCGTCACTGGGTTTGAGTGCTTGCATGCGTTTCCTTTGACCCATCTCCGATCTGTGCGCGGTTGGGCGGGATGGGTGGTGGCTCTGCTCGGGTTGGTGGTTCCGCTGGACTCGCTTGGGCATTCGTGCGCTCTGCCGTGTGCCTTGGCGTGGGATAGGTGGGACGGGCCCGGTGGTCATTGCTCGTTGGTTTATAACTACGTATACTTGCGCTGCCCTCGCCGGTGGCTCGTTATCGTTTCCTACGCATGGGCGTGGCTAATGGACGCCGCGGCGTGCAGCGGTCCGCGTGACGCCCGGGCGTGACCGGCGTGTCGCGTCGGCGCCCGCGCATTCGGGCGGATGCCTATGACAGTGGGCTCTGGAACCCCTGGGCCCGACAGGCAGCCCGCGTGTCGATGCATGTGTGGTGGGTTCGCATGCGGCTCTGTGAGAATTGCCCCTGCCATTGCGGTGGCCGGGGGGGGCTTTTCTCCTCGGTTTTCCCCTTTCCTCCTTCTATCCCTCATTTCCTCCACGCCGCTTCGTTCGCTCGCTTTGGCCCACGCTTCCAGGTCGCCGCGTCCTCTCCTGTTCGCCTGCCTTCATCCGGTTCGGCCAGCTTACGTTGCGGTAGTCGCCATGGCTGCGCGTTCCTCCATGGGTGGTGTTGGTTGAGGTTCATCTTCTTATCCTTTCCCTGTTTGTTTCTGCCGTTCTTTATCTTGTTTGCTGACCTGCTTTGCTTGTCTTTGCTCTATTGGTGCGCAGTTTGCCGCCGGTTTTATCGTTGGCCCTTGCGTGGGAGCGTGCGCCATTACGTTCTTGCTGTCCAGGTTCGTGCTTGTTTCTTCTGCCTCTATATGAACATATGCCTTTGAGGTGTTTGTTGAAATGGTTGAGTGCTGCTCGATACGATGGTTGCTTGCTACCGTGTGCTTTGCTTTGCCATTTTCGCGTTCCCTCATTTGTGCATGTGCATGCTTCATGTTGTTCGTCGGCGTCTAATATGGGTATAGTTTGTGTTTTAGGTTGGCTTCAGGTTGGTCGGCTGTTCGTCCACATTCGCTTGTTAGCTGCTCTTCCGGCTGTGCTTCGTCATTCTCGTAATGTTCTTCTCTTCTGTATGTTTGTTTCTATTTCTAGATTGTATAGCCCGAAAGACTAGGTCTGAGAAGATGTCGTGCTTAGTCCGTTTTGTTTGGCTGGTGCCTCTGCAATGGCCCTGAAGGTTTATACTTCTTGTGATTTTACTTTGCTTGAAAAAGCACGGTGGTTGAGGTTGATTGATGTTCCTTCGCTTCTTGTGTGTCTATAGTTTGATTGCTCAGTGATTAAAAGCTGCTATAGATGTAGTAGATGGTGTTTTGTCATGCTAAGTGATGTTGTTTCCTTTGGTTAAAAGAAGAATTGTTCTGGTGCCATTGTGTGACTCTGCACTTGTTTAGTGCATTTGATGGAATATATATGTGCTCTGTGACTTGTTGTGTTCTAATGGTTCTTTCTGCATTTATTTTGTAGGTTGGAAAAGCTGATCTGTTTCTGAATCTGTGCCCTGCTGCTGCTCCTCAAGGTTTGCTCTCCTTTTCCATTGCATGTCGGCTACCTGTGGGCTCAGATGTATTTACTTGTCTGTGCATGTTATCATGGTTGTTGATGTACTGATGATCTCGCTATTCCGGATCTGCTCCGGGGGTCGTGTTATTTTCCAGTTTTTTTTATAATTTCGTTGCGTGTGAGCAGGATGTGTACTCTTATTTCAACTGTTATACCCGTTTTGGAAGCCGTGGTGGCTTGGTGTTCTTTGCCGGCGCTTTTTTATCTGTCTGAGGTCACGGAGGATGGGTCCGTTCTTGTTGGGGTAGAACTGGAGCTTCCAGGGGATAGTTCTGCTCCGGTTCCACGACGAGAATTTTTTTGGAGCTCAGCCTGGTGTGGTTTTGTACATGCTTATGAACAGGCTGCCCTCCAAGCCATAAGTTTTTTGCAGCGTCTGTATGGGTTTGTGGTTCGAGACTATAATTATGACTGCATGATGGCCTATTGGAGCTCCCTTCGTTCTTCTATAACGGTTGCAGTCTCTTCCATTCGGCGCGTTGGTCACTTGGAGAGAGAACTGTTGCACTTGCGGCGTACGTCTGCAGAGACGGACATAAATCCAGATGTTGGCCCTGTTCTGGTCCAGTTTGACTGGGGTCTGCTGTGCTCTTAGCTGCTTTCCTCTCTTCATTCTCTTTCGCTACCTTTTCTGGGCTTCCTATTTGGTCCTGCATGCCTGCTTTGTACTGAATTGGTCTATTTCTCTGATGCAGTAAAGTCCTCGGGCTTTCTATATGGCTCTTACAGTGTCTTCTTTCTGCATTTTGCAAGACTGAAAAGAATAGCCTTCTTCTTCGAATTCAATGCTCTTCTCATGCACTCAAATAATAAATATGTTACTTGTTTATTGATTCTTCCTGGGTTGGGTCCCTGGTCTTTGGACCACCCGCTTCTCTTATAGAGAAAAAACTAGCATGGGCTTTAGAGGACCCTGTTCCTTTTGGGCTTCTGGTTCTTCATGGGCTTTTGGGAACACAAGGCGTTGTACCATCACCAACTTTAAAGAATCTTGTTCGTTTGGGCTTATAGCTTCCCATGGACTGTTGGGAAGGTGTTTCATGGACTTGCTCTCTTTCTCTTGTGTTTTTATCCGCTCGGATTTGTTTAATGGACTTTTACTTCCGTCTATGTATTTTTAAAAAGGCTTATAGTTTGCTTTTGGGATGCCTCTCCCTTTCATTTAAAAAAAATGTTCCATGCCCTTTATAGAGGCTTGTCTTTTGAATCCTGTTCCTGGGTCTAGGTGTATGCCTTTCTACTGTTTAATGTGCCTGATTAGATTGCTTTTCTTTGTGTTACGTTTCTGTTGCAGTGTGTTATGGTTGTTCTGTTCTTCATGTCGTTCCTGTGAGTCACGCCTCAACGCCGTTCTGTTCGTCGTAAGGCCAGTTCAAGCACCAGTCAGCCGCCTCCATGCCGTGTTGTTCGATGAAGGCTGTTTTTCTATGACTCACCGTTGCCCTACATATCCTCAGGCTTACCTAAAAGAAAATGTATGGGGTGTCCTTTTAAAATAAGTCCTTTTCCTTTATAGGTGTGCCTCGTGCACTCTCTTGATTCCTCTTCGTACCTGTAACAGGCCCTTTGTTTTTTTATATGATGGTTTCTTCCCCATTCTTAGTCCAGAAATTACGTCCCGTAATAGAAAGAGATGCAGGGTGGTTGTTGATAGACTTAGGGGGAAAGGGCCTGCCATTGGATCACCCTTAAGTGCTGACTGGGTTGGATTCACGGCTGAGGAGTCTGAGATGCTGAAAGGTATGCTGAGTGCCGATATGCCTAGAAACTATTGTATGATGGATTGCTGATTTACCATTGTTACTGAGCCAAGACAAATTTGCAGCTGGGTACCGAAAGAGATCTTTCTACGGTGGACCAGACTACAAATATACCAACTGTGGTGCAGTCTTCTGGTTCGAGGAGAGGATGAGATCGGAATCCGCTGTTACGCTAAGGCGGGTGGTTTACAACAAATGTTGTAAGGGTGGTAAGGTGTATATTACACCTTTTAAAAAGCCACCTTTGTTTCTCTCTGAGTTGCTGAGATACAATGGTCCCTCGCGTAGCAGAGAGTTCATAAAAAAAATTCGTCAGTACAACTGCCTCTTTGCATTTACTTCCATGGGAACTACTGTTGATCGTTCTGTAAATGATGGTAATGGTCCGAATATATACAAAAAACGGGCAGGTTTGTCATCGAATGGGATCTCTTCTGCCTAAGGAAGGAAATACCCCTAAGTATGCCGAACTATATATATATATATATATATGATACCCAGAATGAGGTGCAAAACAGGATTCAGGCTTTAGAAAAGGGTGAAAAGAGTGATGGTGGTTTAGATGAATCTATTGTTCAAGGCTTGATGCATATGCTTGATACGCACAATTCTTATGTCAAAACGTTTAGATCAGCTAGAGAAATACTAGCAGCCAATAAGCATGCCGAGATAGCCATTCGTTTAGTTGCCCCTGGAGAATCTGATGGCCCATAGTTTAGCCTCCCTACAACTGATGAGTTAGCATCTTTAATGTTTGGTGAGTTCACGGTGGAGACTTCTTGTCGTGACATAATAATACACGGTAGAGATGACAATCTGCAGCAAATATCTTCTTTGCAAACTTCATATATGCCTTTGCAGTATCCTCTTCTCTTTCCCTATGCAGAACGTGGGTTTCAGCTCGGGCTTAAATATATTGGTTCAAATCCTTTAGATACTAGCAAAAGAACCAGACTCACTATGCAGGACTATTATTCCTATTGTCTCCACTATAGACCAGAGCAGCATAATCCATACCTTTGTTGTGGTTTGCTTTCCTCACGAGCCATTGTAGACGCACGTGCTTGCATAGACAGTGGAGGCTGCATTTCATCATGAAGGCTAATAATGATCTTAGAGAGAGAACTTGCAAGGAGTCACCGATTTGTTGGAAAGGGCGAGCGGATGCAAGTTCATTGGCAAAAACATACTTCCATCCTCTTTTACGGTGGCGGCGTTATATGATTGAGAACTTCCAGGACGCAGTAGCTATTTCACGTGTCTTTGGCCCACCAGACCTTTTCACCACCTTTACCTGTAATCCCAAGTGGACTGAAATAACAGAAGCCCTGTGTTCTGAGCCTGGCCAGACGCCTTCAGACAGGGCGGATCTTCCGGTCAGGGTTTATCACATGAAGCTCAATGACTATATTCATGATATTAAGAGTGGAGAGTCCTTTGGTCCTGTCGTGGCGGGTAAAACGTGCTTTGCGATTCCTCTCATCTCTTTTCTTCTATTCTTTTCCACCGCTGCTCGTGATTGTTTTTTATCCCTTTGTTCATAGTACTACACACTGTGGAGTTCCAGAAAAGAGGGCTTCCTCATGCCCATATCCTGATCTGGCTTGATAGGAAAAAACGGGAGGTTAGTCCTGCTTTAATTGACTCTTTTATATCGGCTTCCATCCCTGATCCTGTTGCGGATCCTCTTGGATACGTTCTTGTTTCTGAACACATGATGCATGGCCCTTGCGGGGAAGATGGTGTTAAATGTCCTTGCATGAAAAATGGATTGTGTTCAAAAAAATTTCCTAAGTCATTTCAGCTCGAGACCTCTCTAGATGATAGTGGATTCCCTGTGTATAGTCGCCCAGACAACGGCCGTTTTATATTAAAAAAAAGGTCAGGCTTGATAACAGGCATGTTGTTCCTTATAATCTGCTTATACTAAAAAAATACCAAGCGCATATTAACGTTGAGTGGTGCAATAAAACCCATGTTATCAAGTATCTTTATAAGTATGTTACAAAGGGTCCTGATTTTTCAAAAACTTTGTTTGAAAGCATCAAAAACAAGCATGGTATTGAGATTGATGAGATCATGGAATATAGACAATGCCGTTACATATGTGATAAAGATGGTTGCTGGAGGATATATGGCTTTGATATACACAGTAAGATGCCTTCTGTTGAAAGATTGCCTGTTCATTTGTTAAATAAACACATGGTGCGTTTCAATGTTAAAGCAAACCTGAAGTCAGTTGCTGACGATGAGTGGCTACAGAGAACAATGTTAACCGAGTGGTTTGTAGCTAATAGATGCCATGCAAATGCTAGGTCTCTTACTTATTGTGACTTCCCAACCAAATGGACTTGGCTAGGAAGCAAAAAACAATGGATTCCTAAGACTTCGAGTTATAGGATTGGTAGAATTTATTCTGTTCACCCTACAACTGGAGAACTTTTCTATCTTAGAATGCTCTTGATGGTTGTTAAAGGTGCTATGTCTTATATAGATGTTAGAACTTATAATGGGATTGTGTATGAAACTTTTAAGGAAGCATGTGCTGCTAGGGGCTTACTTGGAGATGATCTTGAATGGTATAGTGCGTTTGATGAGGCTTTAACTTTGGGGTATGGGAGATCGATTCTTGCAGCTTTTTGTTACAATCCTTGTTCATTGTGGTGTTAATGATGAAAATGCTTTCTTTGAAAAATATTGGTCACACTTAGCTGAGGATATTAAGTACAATATTAAGCGCTCTTTTCATGATGACAATCATGTTGTACCTCCTGATGAGCTAAGAGACATCTTGCTTGATAAGTTGACAGTTTTATTTAGTAAAAATGGTTCTAATATTCTAGACCACAGGCTGCCATTAAAGAGCACATATGATGATAACTCTGATGTCAATGGCATGATAACCGATGAGCTATCTGCTGATCCTAAAAGTGAACTACTAAAGGCAAAAACCATGTACAACCAATTAAATCCAGATCAACTCCTGGCTTATAAGAATATTATCGACAGAGTTGTGTCTAGAAAACCTGGCTTTTTCTTTGTTTCTGGATATGGTGGAACTGGGAAAACTTTTCTCCGGAGTTCCATAATTTCTTATCTTAGAGGTAAAGAAAGGATTGTTCTCACAGTTGCATCTTCTGGGGTTGCAGCACTTCTTTTGCCTGGAGGTAGGACTGCTCATTCTAGGTTTAAAATACCAATCAGTTTAGATGACAATGGAACATGTGATATAACAAGATCTAGCAAATTAGCAGAGATGATCGAATCAGCCTCACTAATAATATGGGATGAGGCTTTAATGACACATCGTAGATGTTTGAGGCTTTGGATCGTAGCTTACGTGATATTCTGTCTGCCGACGATGCTTCTATAGCTGACATGCCTTTTGGTGGTAAGGTTATGGTTTTGGGTGGCGATTTGAGACAGATTTTACCAGTCATTGAGGGTGGGACTCGCTCACAGATTATAAATGCTGCTATAACAAATTCACCTTTATGGAGTTTTATAGAAGTTCTACATCTTAATGTGAACATGCGTTAGCTGTGCAAACAACAGATCCTGTTTTACAAGCTGAGATAGCTTCTTTCGCTGGTTGGATGTTGAGTATTGGTGATGGCACAGCGCCTTGTGTTACCGACATAAGGAGTGTGAGCCAAGTTGGGTAACAATTCACGATGATATGTTGATCCATTCGAGGATAATAGAATAGGCGCTATTGTTAATGTTGTATATACAAACTTTGCTAAAAATTGTTCTAATCGAAAATACTTGTGCCAAAGGGCTATCTTAACAACGACAAATGATCTAGCTCAAGAAGTTAATGACCATGTGCTAGCCTTAATGCCTTCTGCTGAGAGGGAGTACTTAAGCTATGATTCTATAGGAAATGCTGCTGACTCAATGCGTAATGTGGATGTGTTTTATCCTATCGAGTACCTCAATACAATTAAAATTAAAAATTTCCCCCAGCACAAGTTGCTATTGAAAAAAGGCGTGCCGATTATGCTCCTTAGAAATTTGAGTCAGGCAACTGGTCTTTGTAATGGTACTCGTCTTGTTGTCTCTAAACTTGGTAAGAAAGTCATTGAGGCTATTATCATGACTGGTTCTAATATTGGGGATGTTGTATACATTCCAAGGATTTGCCTCACTGCCAAGGATCCTAAATGGCCATTTACTTTACATCGTCGCCAGTTTCCGGTCAGGGTTTGTTATGCCATGACTATCAATAAGAGCCAGGGACAGACTCTCTCAGCTGTTGGATTATACCTGAAAAGCCATGTTTTCACTCATGGCCAGCTTTACGTGGCGGTTTCACGTGTGACTTCCAAGAAAAACTTGAAAATACTTATCGAGAACGAAGATGGCACACTTGGATCTCAGACTAGAAACATAGTTTTCTCTGAGATCTTTCAGTCTTTGCAATAGTACTTACGTCGTGCTTTATTTTTGAGCTGCTTTTGGTCTCACTACTACTTGCTGCCTCTTAGCCTATATTATTGTATGCTTCCTAATTTGGTCAAGTATTTGGATTATCGCTCCCTTTTCAATAAAATTTGAGGCTGTAAATGTTGTTTTATCTATTGCTGCTCATTACCTAAGATAGCATCTACTATTCTTTTACGTGCATCTATGTACGTGTTGAAGGTCTTTTGGTAGTTAAGCTTAATATATACATTCACTTGACTTCGGTTAGGTATGCTATCATATTGCAAAACCTAATGTGCTGCTTCTTTGTGTATTTTTACCTTCCTAAACAAAACTGTTTTTGTGTTTTCAGATGGCACATCAGATGCTCTCTGAGATACACAACCACAGTAGGAAGTGGGTTGTCTCTGTCCTTGTCTCGCGCCTGTGGTTCTATCGTGGCGGTACTGACAATGGCCCTATCCAGCACATGGACTTAGTTGTTCTTGATAGCCAGGTTTGTCTTTACATAGCTAGCTCAACGTCAACTGTCCATACTTAGCCTAGGATACCTTTCTGATTGCTGGTTTTGTTGGCAGGGCAACCATATGTATGTGCAGATACCTCCTCAGCGAGCAGAAGAACTAAAGGATGAGCTGGAGGAAGGAAAGATCTACATGATGAGCATCTTCAACTGCATTGATGCAAAGACAACTTATAGACCTGTTGAGAGTCGCTTCATGATTGATTCACTGGTTTAGCAATCTTGTTTTACTTGGGCTTGAAGCAGGTTACCCATTCTGCACCTACAATTTGATCCCATTTCAGGACATCCCAGGCCATGTGGGCCACCGCCTCGTTTCCTTGGTAAGTTGTGTCACTGCACGCCTAAGTACATTAAAAACCACTTGTTAAATATCTGGAATCTGATGCTCTTGCAAATTCTATGGTTTTGAAGATGTCATTGGAAGAATAACTGTTGTTTCTGATGTAGTCACTATCCAATCAATGCATCAGCCAGAGCCATCAAACACAAGGACAATAATCCTAACTAACTTACAGTAAGTGCCATTTGCTTATTGTTATGCATCCACAATTCTAGGTCACCTACTCGTTCGTTTCTTTACTGATCTATTCGTCATATGAAACCTATAGGGGAAAGGAGGTAAAGCTGGTCCTCTGGGGTGATCGAGCGATTGAATTTGAAGAAGAAGCAGTACGGGCAAGAGATGAAAAGGAAGTTATGATTGCAATTTTCGTAGGAGCACTACCTAAAATAAATCAAGGTGGTCAACCTGTTGCATCTTATACATTTATGCATTCTGTATTGTACATCCTTTTCGTCCTATGTTCAATGCAACCTCTCACCCCTCTATATTGTTCAATAACTATGCAGGTGTTCAAGGACTTAGTGGTAGTTCTGCTTGCCGTTGGTACATTGACGAGGATCTCCCAGTGATAAATGACTTCCGCAACAGGTGATTTCTATATGCCTTCTAATTGGCTTCTCTTGCTTTAACCTTGAATATGAAGATAGTGTTGTTTTCTTTGTCACGCTGCTAACTATCTCCCCTGTTGCGTATTAAAATAGGTTGGGGGCTAATTTCAAACCCATTGATAACAATGCTGCTTTGACCGAGGGTGCATTTACTAGCCGTATCTACGCTGATCCAGTTGAAAAGAATGTGTCAGAGCTCCTTCGCCTGAACCCTTATGAAAATGAGGTATCCTCGCTGTCTTTTCCTATATATGTTGTTCCTGCTTTGATAGAGGCAAATGTGTCCCGATGTTTCGATGAGATGGTGGCTATCATTTCTGTGGGAGTCGACCTTGACGATCCGACTACGAACGTGCGAGACGTCGCGCCTTAGCAACCGCTAAACCAACTTCCGAGGGTTATTGACCACGCGAGCACGATCAAACGACCACGAGGGCTGTTTCTGCGAGCAAACGAAGAACAAGCAAGAAACTGAGATTGCAATCTGAATATTGCGAATATAAGATGAAAGCTTTATTGATCAAGGTGGGGTTACTGTGGACGCTTTGTGCAGTCGTTGAACACAAACGGCACGCGGGTTGCAGCTATGGCGAACTTTTAATCTAAACAAAACCCAAGGTCTAAACGGTGCCCTAACGGCTGTATATATGGAGGAAGAGGGGGAATTTCGTGGCCCTTGGTGGAGGGGTCCAAATCAACCCTAACTCTTGTTTCCCACACATACGGATTCTAAAACAGCCTATACTTAAGTATTTCGAAATTACATGGGCCTGGCCCAATAATAAGGTGACGCAGCACCTAGAATAGCCTATGGACGAATATTATGAAGTGGCATCTTGTATATTTCGTCCAAGGCCTCATGCACTCATTAGGGTGGCTTCAAAGTCCTGGAATCATCACTTGTAACTCTGTTCTTGTTCCCCTTGCGCATGCCAACATCTCCATGCTTGAACTTGCTCCAAGGTTCATCTTTCTTGTCCATGGTAGGTCCTTCATTTGTAAGCAAAACAAATGTATCCAATTTAGGCAGCATCATATTCTCATGAACATTGGAATCGTTACCAAGAAACGAAAGTACCGATAATTCAATTGGCATGCTGAGCTCTAGTAATTGGTCCAAGATGTATAGCAGCGGGGGTTGTGGGTGTAACAATGGTATTGATGTCCTCATCATCCTCCCTTCTTGAAATGAAGTCGTCCTCGACGGAAGCTCATCTTCCTCACCCAAATAAGGCTTCAAATCTGCAATGTTAAAAGTGGGACTAACCCCAAAATCTGCAGGCAGCTCAAGTTTATATGCATTATCATTTATTTTCTCTAACACCTTAAATGGACCATCAAGACGTGGCATTAGCTTTGATTTGCGCAAATTAGGAAACCTATCCTTACGCAAATGTAACCAAACAAGATCTCCGGTGCAAAGACAACATGTTTTCTACCCTTATCTCCAAGCAAGTTTATATTTAGCATTCATACGCTCAATGTTTTCCTTAGTTAACTCATGCATTTTTAAAATCAATTCAGCACGTTCTTTAGCATCAAAATTAACCTTCTCCGAAGATGGAAGAGGCAACAAATCAATAGGTGCACGAGGTAGGAAGCCATACACAATTTCAAAAGGGCACATCTTAGTAGTAGAATGCAACGAACGATTATAAGCAAATTCAATATGAGGCAAGCATTCTTCCCACATTTTCTTATTATTCTTCAAAACAGCCCTAAGCATAGTAGACAATGTTCTATTGACTACTTCAGTTTGTCCATCGGTTTGGGGTGACAAGTAGTACTAAAAAGCAGTTTAGTCCCCAACTTATCCCATAAACATCTCCAAAAGTGGCTAAGAAATTTAGTATCACGATCTGAAACAATAGTATTTGGCACACCATGCAAGCGAATAATTTCACGAAAGAACAAATCAGCAACGTTAACAAACATCATCGCTTTTATGACATGGTATAAAGTGTGCCATTTTCGAGAATCTATCCACGACAACAAATATGCTATCCTCCCTTCTTTGTTCGAGGTAAACCTAAAACAAAGTCCATAGATATATCCTCCCAAGGAACACTAGGCACGTGCAAAGGCATATATAAACCATGAGGATTGAGTCGTGACTTAGCTTTTTGACATGTAGTGCAGCGAGCAACAAAACGCTCAACATCCCGTCTCATATTTGGCCAAAAGAAATGTGTAGAAAGTATATCCTCCGTCTTCTTGACGCCAAAGTGTCCCATTAATCCTCCTCCATGCGCCTCCTGCAACAACAAAAGACGAACAGAGCTAGCAGGAATGCATAGCTTGTTAGCACGGAACACAAAACCATCATTAATAACGAACTTGTTCCATGTTCTTCCTTCTTTACAATTCTGCATTACATCTTTAAAATCAGCATCATGCACATATTGATCTTTGATGGTCTCCAAACCAAATATTTTGAAGTCAAGTTGTGAAAGCATAGTATAGCGACGAGACAAAGCATCAAGAATAACATTTTCTTTACCCTTCTTGTGTTTAATGACATAAGGGAAAGTCTCAATGAATTCAACCCATTTAGCATGTCTACGATTCAGTTTAGCTTGACTTTTAATATGTTTCAAAGATTCATGATCGAATGTATAACAAATTCTTTGGGCCATAAATAATGTTGCCATGTCTCTAAAGTCCGAACAAGAGCATATAATTCTTTGTCATAAGTAGAATAGTTCAGACTAGGCCCACTCAATTTTTCGAAAAGTATGCAACAGGTTTGCCATCTTGTAATAACACACCTCCTAATCCAATTCCACTAGCATCACATTCAAGCTCAAAAGTCTTATTAAAGTCAGGAAGTTGGAGTAAAGGAGCATGTGTCAACTTATCTTTCAATACCGTGAAGGCTTCTTCCTGTGCGGTACCCCAAACAAAAGGCACATCCTTCTTTGTAAGCTCATTGAGAGGTGCATCAATGGTGCTAAAGTCTCTCACAAAACGCCTATAGAAACCAGCGAGTCCAAGAAAACTCCTCACTTGTGTGACCGTTTTGGGCTGCAGCCAACTCTCAATAGCTTCAATCTTGGCTTTATCAACTTCAATTCCCTGTGGAGTAACAACATAGCCAAGAAAAGATACTCGATCGGTGCAAAAGGTGCACTTCCCAAGGTTACCAAACAAACGTGCATCACGTAGAGCATTAAAAACAGCACGTAAATGTTCCAAATGTTCTTCCAAAGATTTGCTATAAATCAGTATATCATCAAAGTAAACTACCACAAATCGTCCAATGAAAGCACGTAAAACTTCGTTCATTAATCTCATGAAAGTACTAGGTGCATTAGTTAACCCAAAAGGCATGACTAACCACTCATATAATCCAAACTTAGTTTTAAATGTTGTTTTCCATTCATCTCCCAATTTCATACGAATTTGATGGTATCCACTACATAAATCAACTTTGGAGAATATTGTAGAGCCACTCAATTCATCAAGCATATCATCTAGCCTAGGAATAGGATGACGATAACGAATAGTAATATTATTAATGCCTCTACAATCAACACACATACGCCGACGTACCATCCTTTTTAGGCACTAGTATAATAGGAACAGCACAAGGACTAAGAGATTCGCGTATATAACCTTTGTCGAGCAGTTCACATGCTTGACGATAATCTCCTTCGTCTCCTCCGGATTGGTACGGTATGGTGCACGGTTGGGTAGCGATGCACCGGAATTAAGTCAATTTGATGCTCAATCCCTCGAATAGGTGGTAATCCCGTGGCACGCCTTGTGCGAAGACATCAGCGAACTCCTGCAAAATGTTAGTGACAGCGAGGGGCAAAGAGGAAGGCACGTCCTCGAATGAAAATAATGCCTCTTTGCACACAAAAGCATAGCAAACAGATTTGTTAGAATCTAGCTCATCAATATCAGATTTGGTGGCAAATAAACATGCACTTTTCAGTTTAATTTCGAAGCAACATTAGATGGTTTATTATTAGGCTTCATTTGTTGCTCAAATTCTTTTGCCACAATCTGATTTTCACTCCTATTTTTCTCCTGTTTTGCTTTATTAGCTCTATTAATATCATCTTTCAAAATGGAATCAGAGTCATAGGAAGCAAAGTAATATTTTTATCCTTGTGAACAAGAGTATCTTGATTGTTTCTACCATGGTGTACAGAATTTTTATCAAATTGCCATGGTCTACCAAGTAATAAGGAACATGCTTGCATAGGTACCACATCACAATCAACATAATCAGCATATGTAGAGATACTAAAATACACACGAACGAAGACGTGTTACCTTAACCTTGCCGCTGTTGTTGAACCATTGGATGTAGTAAGGATGTGGATGTGGTCTTGTGGTGAGAGAAAGCTTCTCCACCATATCCATGCTAGCCAAGTTGTTGCAGCTCCTCCATCTATGATGACGCTTAATAGAACGCTCCTTCACAACTCCCTTTGTATGGAACAAGTTATGCCTCTGATTTTGCTCAACTTGTGTAACCTGCACACTCAAAACACGTTGAGCAACTAAACATTCATACCTGTCAACAAAGAGCCATGTATTGCGTCTCAGATCGAATCATCTCCACCGTGTTCTTCATGTGTAATAAGAGCCAAAGTCTCTTCATCATAGTCACTAGCAGACTCATACCCACCATCCTCAAGAGCAATCATCACACGCTGAGATTGGCATTCTCTGCAAAATGTCCTCTTCCCTTACAACGACGACAAATAATATCACTTGTGTGCCTGTTGACGCCATGGAAGAAGAAGAGCTCTGTAGGCCCAGCAGTGTACTCTTGGCGAGATAGTGGTGGTTGTGCCTGCTTTCTTGTATCACGGTTGGAGGTGGCAGCCCACGGAGGTGCGGTGTAGTAGAACGTGTGGAAGTAGATGATGCACGTGGTGTCCATGATGAAGGTCGACCTGCAGAAAAGTTAGTCCGCGCCAAGGCACCGCCGATCCTGCACTTCACGCTCAGCTTTACAAGCAAGATGGAATAATCGAGTGATATTATTATAATCCTTGTAGTCTAGAATGGTCTGAATCTCTATTTAATCCACCCGAAAACGTGCAAGCATAGCTTCATTCTCCTCAACAATACCACATCTAATCAAGCCAGTTTGTAATTCCGATAATATTCTTCACCGAATTTTTCCTTGTCTTAAGCGCTGCAATTTTGAAGTAATTCACGCTGATAATATGGTGGAACCCAACGAGTACGCATAGCAGTTTTCAAAGCAGCCCAAGTAGCTGGAACAGGATATAATCTACAATGTTCGACCACCAAACACATGCAAAGCTAGTGAAAGCACAAACGCAGCAGAACACGTCTCTCCTCGTGATATTGTAAACATGTAAATCGTTGTTCAGTTTCTAACTCCCAAGTAAGATATATATCAGAACATATCTACCCTCAAATGGTGGAATATTCAATTTCAGTTTAGGGAGATGGTCATGATCTCGCACTGAAGGGGAGCCCGAACATTGCCATTATTTGCATGTGGACGACACGGTGGTTGTGGTGCTTGGTGGTTGCACGAGTTCGATGTTGATCAACCTCATCCTCGTAATCTCACATAATCATCCTCCCCACCGCAGCAGCAGGAGCCACGTATATCAACAAGAGCACCAAAGCAGCTTGGCCAGCTGAAGTGGGACACGGGAAGCTCGGCGGAGGGCTGTTTCGCGATGTGGAGGTAGTCCATGTTGTTGTAGTAGAGGTGCGTTAGGTGCAGCCGGTGGTGGTGGTGGTAGACGCGCGAGCAATTCATTAAACTTGTTATCGAGCTTTGTTTCGAACGCCTTCTCAATGCCATCTATCTTCTCCATGGCCTCTTCAAATCTATTTAGCACATCGTCCACCGCCCACTCATCATTTGTTGAAACTTATCATGTAGCGCTTTGTTTGTCATGTTCTCCCGGTCGGTCTGCTGCTTGTGATCCTGCCATGGTTAGCAGCAATAGAAACACACAAGAATATGATTGACAGACTACTAGGAAGTGGTGGTGGTGGTGTGGTGGGCGATCACAAATCCGTCAAGCAAATCTCAAATTCTTACCAGTTCTTACCAAAGAAGAAAGCGGTGATCGGCAACCGATGTAGTCAAAACTCTCAAAGCTTGGATAGAGCGATTACTGGAGAGTCAAACGCACGATGTAGATGTATGTGGAGCTGGGAAGGCTTATAATATGGTAGCAAAAGGGTCAGCAATAATCAATTCAGAGATGCAAAGTTGAATAAACGCCAACGACGATCTTGTCAGGTTGGTCCTAGGCTAGACCGTGCTAGAGACGCGAGCCTAGAACACTAACAAAATCACGGCGCTGTTGGAAACAACGGAAAAGCACACTGAATAATTTTTTCGCTTTTTTTTTGCGAAAAATCACTATAATGGCGAGTGTCTCAAAACTCTTCCTGTGTCAAACCGACGGGATGGGCACGAAATTTTTCGACCAATTTTTTTTCGAACGCCGGACCCAAAACTGGAAACGGGTCAAAAAAAACTTTCTATAATGGCGACTGTCTCAATACGCTTAGAAACACCTAAAAATAGGATAGCCAGAAAATTTTTCGCCAAGTGCGTTTTCGGAAAATTTTGGGCCTAAACGGAGGGTGGTTTCAGACTTTTTTTCCAAACCTACTCCGCAAGGAAACACGAATCGGAAACTAGATGGATCTCGAAAACAAACCTAATATGAGAAGAACTCGGATTGGTGGTGGTATATGACAGCGGTGGTGGTATATGGTAGTGGTGGTGGTATATGGATACGGATTGGTGGTGGTATATGGATACGGATTCAGAGCGGTGGCGGATAAGCAATGGTGGTAGATGGCAAGGCGATGATGATGAGTGCGGCGTGGCGTGACAACTTATGACCGTAACTCAAACTCTAAAAGACTAGACTCTAAGACCAGCAACTTGACACGAAGATGCAACCGCAAATTCAACAAAGCAAAACCCTAAAAAGATTATGCAAAGGCTCAGATTGGTTCGGATATGATGAACTAACCCTAATTTTTTTGTGGCTTTTTCGTGGACTTTAGGTATGAAGAACAGACTCGATCTAATCTTTAAAACTGTAAAATCTCACCGAGCAACTGAAAATCTGATACCACTTGATAGAGGCAAAGGTGTCCCGATGTTTCGATGAGATGGTGGCTATCGCTTCGTGGGAGTCGACCTTGACGATCCGACTACGACGCGGCGAGACGTCGCGCTTTAGCAATCGCTAAACCAACTTCCGAGGGTTATTGACCACGCCGAGCACGATCAACTCCGACCACGAGGGCCTGTTTCCTGCGAGCAAACGAAGAACAAGCAAGAAACTGAGATTGCAATCTGAATATTGCGAATATAAGATGAAAGCTTTATTGATCAAGGTGGGGTTCTGTGGACGCTTTGTGCGGTCGTTGAACACAAACGGCACGAAGTTGCAGCTATGGCGAACTTTTAATCTAAACAAAACCCAAGGTCTAAACGGTGCCCTAACGGCTGTATATATGGAGGAAGAGGGGGTAATTTCGTGGCCCTTGGTGGAGGGGTCCAAATCAACCCTAACTCTTGTTTCCCCACACATACGGACTCTAAAACAGCCTATACTTAAGTATTTCGAAATTACATGGGCCTGGCCCAATAATAAGGTGACGAAAGCACCTAGGATAGCCTATGGACGAATATTATGAAGTGGCATCTTGTATATTTCGTCCAAGGCCTCATGCACTCATTAGGGTGGCTTCAAAGTCCCGAATCATCACTTGTAACTCCGTTTGTTCCCCTTGCATGCCAACATCTCCATGCTTGAACTTGCTCCAAGGTTCACCTTTCTTGTCCATGGTAGGTCCTTCATTTGTAAGCAAAACAAATGTATCCAATTTAGGCAGCATCATATTCTCATGAACATTGGAATCGTTACCAAGAAACGAAAGTACCTGATAATTCAATTGGCGTGCGCGAGCTCTAGTAATTGGTCCAGTATGTATAGCAGCAGGGGTTGTGGGTGTAACAATGGTATTGATGTCCTCATCATGCTTTTCCTGGTCATGTGCTCATCTGCAAGTTATGTTACTTCGACAGGAGAAACGATTCATATGTACCGTTACTATCCAGAGGCTCAATCCTGATCAGCGTTGGTGGTTCTTCTCTTGCTCCTCCTGCAACAAGACCTCTACAATAGTCGCATCGAACTACCGATGCGCCAATCCTAACTGCTCATCCATAGCAGCACTAGAGACGTATGTGCCTTCCTAGACCTTTGTCTCCTGTTTCTTTTGTTTTGTCTTGTTTGTTTCCTCAGGATTCCTGCCTAATTTATTTAGACATGCCTCTTCTATATTTTTTTAGTCCTTTACTACAATCCTCATTCTATTCGTGCCATGTGCAGGTACTGTATTTTGGTGTTTGCGAGTGATGACATGGGTGAGGCTGAGTTCACCATGTTTGATAAAGTTGGAAAAGCAGCTGTTGGAAAACCACTCCTCAATTTGCTGAAGTTTAGAAACCCAGGACTTCCAACCATAAAAGAGATAGCTCGTGTACCGATGATTGATAGGATTGCTCCACCAGAGGTTACCCAGATTGTTGGGCAGAAGTATAAACTTCTTGTGTCCATTGCAAAGAGAAGCTTTGCAACCACAAGCACACAACTATCATTTCAAGTTGTGAAAATTATGGAAACCTACAAGCCTGAGTTAAGCTCGTCTACCTTTGACTGTGTTCCTGGATCATCTGGAGCATCATCCTCTGCTTCCCTGACTGACAGTCCAGTACCTTCTGAGATGTTTACACCCAGTACCCCAAGCATCAAACAAGCCCAGCCTGGCAGCTCCTCAGGGAGCCCTGCTATAACTTTTCCATCACCTACAGGCGCGGTGTGTTCTTTTCTTAGTCTACTATCTCTCACTACATTTATTCAATCAAGATGCCCGAAAACTAATTCAGTTCTTTTCAATCCCTTTTTTTACACTCAGGCGCAGACACCAACTTCAAAGCTCAGTGTTGGTCTCCTTTCATCTGCAGCTCCAGGGTATGCCTCTTTAGAAAGGACTATTGCAGTATTTTCTAATGCTTGCTTGCTCTTATGATCACATTTTCTTTTCTAGCAAAACACCATGCCCACCCAAAGCAGACCGGACGTGCTTTGTTTATCGGCAATGACAAGAAGCTACCTCTGGCAGAGGATCCTCCAAAGAAGTGTGATGAAATAGCCGAGGTAAATATTTCTCTGCTCCGCTTGAGATACCTATTAACACACATGTGCTAACTAACGCATAATAGCATAAATGCACGCATGTACATTTAGTAAATGAGCAGCATAATCACGCGCTGATACACAGGTGTCAGCGCAAAATCTTACTATTGTATAGCCTAACAACCATCCAATATCAATATGCTACGTCTCTCTATTATCAAGCTTATGTATATGTTGGGTGCTCCAGGAGAATGATGATGAAAAGGCTGAAGATCCTTCTGGTGCTACTAATGCAAAAGATGATAAGAGTCCGCTTCATAAAAACAAGAGGTGCTGCTTCTTATATTCCAATAATATAGCTGGTTTCCAAACCTGTATATAGCATTCCGCTTATTTATTTTTCACTAATGCAACTTGAAATAAAGGAACCCCATTGCTGGAAAAGGAGCTGCAGGAGGGAAGAAAACAAAGCAGCAGTGACTCCTTTGCCTTGCCTATCAAACCTTTAAATATCTATAGGTACATCACAATTTCCCTATATACTACTATTCTTGGACTTATTTTGCCATTATCATACTTGGAACTGGTTTCTGAAACTTTGCATTCTGCTGTAGGTTATCTATCTTATGTTCATTAGCTTCTCCTCGGCAAGATCAAAGGAGAAAGATGGCGGTTTATGCATCTAGCTTTGCTCTCGACAACGCTCCATCATAATGCTCTTTGACCAGCTACAAGCAGAGTCCGTTGCCATGTATGCTTCTTGCATAGACCTTGGTGTAGTTGTATGCTTCTCAGGAAGCATGTCTAAAACTCCTCTATTTATATGTCTGTATGCTAAAAAGTCTTTGGCTGCTCAAGTAGCAATGTCAAAGCACGGCAAAACAAAAAACTCCTCTATATAATCAAATGAACTCTATCGTATTATGTGTGTGCTGTTCGATTATGATTTGCCTTTTTATACGTGATATGCTGCCCCATAGTCTGCAGATGATTTCTTCTTTTCAGAGATGATTTTGTCTCCCCTCTATTTTACACTCTGGCCCATTCCTGTTTTTACTTCGGCCAAGTAGGCCCGTTCTTGGCCGTGCCTCATATCCAGACGGGTTGTGTGGCTGAGAAGTGGCCTATGTGATGTCCCCCATAACCTGCACACTCTCTTACTCGACACCACCAATCCCGCCGTCACACTCTCCGCGCATCCATTTTTAGGGTTTCTTCCCTAGCTACATCTTGGTGCCCTGAGCTTATGGCGTCTTCTTCAACCGATGAAGCTGCATCCTATACTGCCGTTCCAGTTCAAGGTAGATTCTATTCTTTCCTTCTTCCTCTAAGCTGAGCCGCTGCCCCTGTATTCTTATATCCACTCGTCCTTTCTCAGCGCCTAAGCTGGCGGATAGCCTAAACTATTTTATAATCTTGCTAGGTATTTCGTCCTCGTCTGTCTGTTCCAGAAGAAATATTACAAGAGCTTTTCTTTCTTATGGTGAAACAAAATGCCCAGAGACCCGGACACACTACCATTTCCAGATTATTTTTTCTCCTAATAGTAGAACTACACGAAGGCACTTTGATAATGCATTGGCTAAAGCTTTTCAGCTTGAATGTGATGAAATTGTTACTATTGATACTCCTGACCAAGAGTTCTTAATTAGCATCCCAAACAAGCAGCAGAACAAACAAGCGGTCGAGTTTCTTCAGTCCGAACAGAGGCTTAACCTGGGTAATATATACTTTACGACTCTCTGTGCAGATGAAAACTCAACATTTTGTGGCACACCAGCCTATGATTTCAATGATAACCATGCCAGATCACAGGTTTTAGTTGAAATAACAAACCTCCCGCTCCACCTTTGGACATTCAAGACATTGGATTTTATGCTGCATCCGTATTGTGTCGTCTCTGAGCTTTACCCTGACACAATCACCTAGAACGACCTTCTCGCATTCCGGTGCATCTGGTTGGACATACACGCCAGAAAATGTGCCGTTGCGGATGAATATCAAGATCAGACGTAGGTTTAGGGATCGAGCAAACACAGTTGTAGGAATCCACCTGGACATGTTCACTGTGCTTATTAGTGTGCTTAACAACCCTTTCAGCAAGATAATGAGGCCCATTGAGCAATTACCACCTGTGCCACATGCTCAAGACATCACCGTCGATGCTGCTACCCCACATTGTTTTCTTCAAGACACGGAGGTCGACCCCGATAGATTCCAGGAGCTATCACATTCTGTAATCCTCAAACGAGAAGATGATGTTGAACCCATAGACACAAAGGAAATATTTTCTTCGGTCATTCGGTATATACCAGCGTCAAGATACGTCATGGTGAAGCCGATTAGCTCTGATTCTTTCCTTGTTTACTATCAAGGAGATGTTCAGTATGCTACATTTGCAGCATTCAGATCAACTGTTTTGGCAAGGGGACACATTGAGCTAGCTGGTCACATCTTCAAGGCTATTCCTTGGTGTTCTTCTTATGGTGGCCAGCAAATTTCACTTACCCGGTTTATTCGTGTAAGTATAAGTGAACTTCCGGCTGGAATCCTCCGACACAAGATAGCAAGCCAGTTGTTGAGCCCATTTGTCTTGGTTGAAGACAATGGTTTGCTCGGACAGGCTTCATAAATACACATAGATATGACTGTTTGGCTGGGTTTGGCGTGATTGATATCCCAGATTATATTACCATCTACATAACGCCACGTGGATGCGAATCAGACTATATGTATACATGACATCATTACATGCCACTGTACACACGACAGGCAAAGATAACAGTTCGATCTCCAACTATGCTGGAAAACTAAGGTATATTATATACGTGAATCAATTTATGTATACATACTGACAAGGTCCCATGATATAGCAGTTAACTTATTTCTTCACTTCCCACAGGAATATTGCTACGATGAGACCTACAAGAGTTGATGTATTCTGCTCTCTGAGCAAACTGCTATAGATCAAATAGGGGAGAATATCGAAAACTTCAACTACCTATTACAAATGTCTTATTAGCAAGCAACCTTACTATGCCACCACTGTATTACCTGCTTCTCCCTTCTATTACCTGCAATCTCTGTACCTTTCTATTCGCATTTTCCCTTTCCAACTACTGTGGAGGCCCTTGAGAATGTGGTGTATGGGCCCAGAGACGATAGCCCAGTCAAAAGGCCCATAGACATATCATATATTGCTATCAACACAGCCAGATGAAACCCTAGATCGCAGAGTGTTCTCTCCCGCATGTTCGAGCCTCGCTCCCAAACAATGACAAGATCTCGCTGACGAGCGCAGATCAATATTGCTAGCCATTGTTTCTCCATGTGTTTCAGCATCTGGATGCCCGGACAAATCCTCGGCAGGGCCACAGGTAACTACCCTTACGATTCAGTGATGTGGCCACAGATCTATGTGCCTTCTTTCTAATTAAGCTTGCAGGTATGATCAGCATTTAATCTATCTACCTGATTTCATAGGAGATACCACTTGATGCAGAGGAGATACAGGCCAGGTTTTCTTCGGATGAAGAATACTCCAACAATAACCAATCTGAAGGCCAGCTACTTGAGGTGGCCTCCTTTCAGAAAAATAGACAAGCATTCCTTGGACCAGAATAATTTCCTTGGTATGCACTAAAACTATTACGAATATTTGATGCAGGAGGAAATGCTAGGCATGGAAGAGGCCTACGCTCAGTATGAGAATTCGCAGCCCCCCTGTGAGGTTGGTGGTTATATAGTAGAAAACAGCTGATACTTTAGTTCTCTATTGTGGATAGTTTCTGTATGCCTATTTGCTCTCAGCACGATTCGTAGTTTAAGCTTTGTAAACTTATTATGGACACTATTTCTTAATGTCATGAAGTTTTAAGCAGGCGAAAAGATATGCCTGTACTGACACCACTCAGCAAGACAAATTTTAAACCATGGAAAAAAATGCTGGCGTGGTCATCTAAAAAAAGTACACCAAATACTTCTATACAAACACACACCAAGTCTTTTTCTTTCATACAGGCACAGTCGTAGAGAGCTTCCTGCATTGTTTCAGTACTGGATGTGTGTCTTTTTGTTTCATGCAGGCACAACACTCCTGTTTATACATTGCATTCACGATTCAAATCACACTTGTGATACTCATCAGTTCATACTTGTGATAATTAGAACCTACCAAGTAGTAAATGTTGTGCTCTACACCGTCAATGCATAGCTTATCCTTATACAACTGATCATGTACAAACTTTGTCTAGGATAAATTAGTTATCTTCGTTCGAGCTGTTACCATAGCAGAAACTAATATAGTGTTAGTTTTGCTTGGGTTATTCAAAGTACACTCTCCCCTCTAAAATCTTTTACCTGCCGAAATATGATTCATGCCCTCGCGCCTAATGACATCTGTTTAAAATCACAGGCAATACCACTGATGATCAAAATCCCTTACAGGATGATACCGATGTTCTTTACGACTTTAGTACTTCCAAAGAATGAGTATCAAGCAAAGCATGTGATGGCGGTAGAGTATGTGTCCTTGTTTTTCTATACACCCACATCACATGTCAAGATCATGGCAGTCATATGGCTATTCCCGGGGTGCAGTGTATCGATCATGCAATGTCAGAGGACACAGCTGCCATGGAAGCAATTGGATACATAAAATCCATGGTTAAGACTGAACTAAGAGACTACAATTACAACAAGATGAAGAAACTGGATGAAGAAAATCAGTCTCTAAAGCATGAACTAGCAGTGGCAAAGTATAACAAGCAGAAAACAAAGGCGAAGACCAGATCCATCAAGAACAAATTAATGATGGCTAGGTATAAGAACAAGAAGAATGCCATGGGCTGGTTCGTTCTTACAAGATACATGCATGGATAATCTAATCATATATGCAATGTGACAGCGCTCAACAGATCATCTGGGAAAGAACCCATGGATCAGCTTATGAACGAACCTCTTAACAACATTGAGAAGATAGCAGAAAGGCTCAAGCGCAGGGTGCTCAAATCAGAAAAGCAGCTAAAAAGCATTAGGAGAGGTTTCTAGAGTTCTATTCTACAAGAATAGATCCTAAACCAGGCCTTTTAAAATTGTAGTCTATTTCGATCCTTTTGTTTAACCGCGTAGGTTAACCGTAATGTATAATTATGTTTCTCTGTCTGTGTAAGACTTGCCAAGACTGTGTGTAAGAACTGATGATGGCCCTGTTAATACTCTGTTACTTGCACCATTTATGTCTATGTGGCTTTTTATTTAATTTTCACTGCCATTTATGTCTCTATAGCTGGCATAGCCAAGGCCATCAATATACTTCATGTGGCGACCCGACCCGAATGGATCAAGTCTCTGTGCTTAAGTGTCATCGCTGGATCGGTATGCTGACACACACAGTACTCGAGGATTTATAACAGAGGTAAATCACATGTATAAAGCAACGTAAATACTATTACCTCAATCCAAAATATAGCGGAAGCAACAAGGTTATGGATTCCCATCAACACCAACGACGAAGTTGAGTGTAGAAATCGTAACCCTAATGTATCACTTACTCGTCGTCTGAAAAGTCTGCAACATGAAAAGTTGCAGCCCGAAAACGGGTCAGCACATGGAATATGCTGGCAATGTAACACATAGAGAGTAATGAAGGAATAAGCTATACTACATGCATATATGGCTGGTGGAAGCTCTATGGTTGCAGTTTTTGCGAAAAGCCAATTTTTCCCTACTACAAAGGAATAAATTATTTAACTATCATGGTGGTTGTTAAACATTGAGAATGGTTGACAGCATCCTCAATCCCAATTAAAAGTACTCATTAACAACCCAACAATATTAATTAGAGTAACATGATGAGATCAACAGGATAATCCAAGTACTAGATACTCAAAATGTCCATAACCGGGGACACGGCTAACCATGATTAGTCTATACACTCTGCAGAGGTTTGCGCACTTTTCCCCACAAGACTCGATCGCCTCCGTTTGGTTTCTCGCACTACATGGTGTTTGAGAAACGGATGACCCAGACATAGTCTTTCAGAAGCGCTAGCACCTTACATGTGGGTAGACCGTACCAACCTACAACTCCTACATCAGCTAGCCTACCCGTAAGAGTTCGCACAACTTAATCAACTATGCCAGAGCCCATAATGGCTTGTGGCTGCACACGGAAGTTTCTAGTTTGAATAATCTCATGATCCCTTTGAGCCTGGGTGGCGGTCCGAAGAAAAATAGGCAAGTCCTGATAGAAACCAGGTGCCTCAATCCACCCAGATGTGTGTTTAAGTTGCCACCTTAAATAAACCATTAAATAACAATCTCACATCTGTCATGGATTCACTCACCCAATCCACGTCTACTAGCATAGCATGGCATAAAGCAAACGTAGTGTTGGGGAACGTAGTAATTTCAAAAAAATTCCTACGCACACGCAAGATCATGGTGATGCATAGCAACGAGAGGGGAGAGTGTAATCTACATACACTTGTTGACCGAAAGCGGAAGCGTTAGAACAACGCGGTTGATGTAGTCGTACGTCTTCACGGCCCGACCGATCAAGCACCGAAACTACGGCACCTCCGAGTTCTAGCACACGTACAGCTCGATGACGTCCCTCGAACTCAGATCCAGCCGAGTGTCGAGGGAGAGTTCGTCAAGACGACGGCGTGCAGGACGATCTTGATGTTCTACCGTCGCAGGGCTTCGCCTAGGCACCGCTACAATATTATCGAGGAGGACTATGGTGGAGGGGGGCACCGCACACGGCTAATAGATCTCAAGGATCAATTGTTGTTGTTCTCTCTGGGGTGCCCCCCTGCCCCCATATATATAGGAGCAAGGGGGGAGGCGGCCGGCCTATGGAGGAGGCGCGCCAAGGGGGGGGGGAGTCCTACTCCCACCGGGAGTAGGACTCCTCCTTTCCTTGTAGGAGAAGGAAAGAGGAGGAGTAGGACTCCTCCTTTCCTTGTTGGAGAAGGAAAGGGGAGGAGAGGGAGAAGGAAAAGTGGGCTGCCCCCCTTGTCCAATTCAGACCAGAGGGTGGGCGCAGGCCTCCTTCCTTTTGGCCTCTCTCCTCTATTCCCGTATGGCCCAATAAGGCCCATATACTCCCCGGCGAATTCCCGTAACTCTCTGGTACTCCGAAAAATACCCGAATCACTCGGAACCTTTCCGAAGTCCGAATATAGTCGTCCAATATATCGATCTTTACGGCTCGACCATTTCGAGACTCCTCGTCATGTCCCCGATCTCATCCGGGACTCCGAACTCCTCCAGTACATCAAAAATCATAAACTCATAATATAATTGTCATCGAAACCTTAAGCGTGCGGACCCTACGGGTTCGAGAACAATGTAGACATGACCGAGACACGTCTCCGGTCAATAACCAATAGCGGAACCTGGATGCTCATATTGGCTCCCACATATTCTACGAAGATCTTTATCGGTCAAACCGCATAACAATATATGTTGTTCCCTTTGTCATCGGTATGTTACTTGCCCGAGATTCGATCGTCGGTATCTCAATACCTAGTTCAATCTCGCTACCGCAAGTCTCTTTACTCGCTCAGAATACATCATCCCGCAACTAACTCATTAGTTGCAATGCTTGCAAGACTTATAGTGATGTGCATTACCGAGTGGGCCCAGAGATACCTCTCCAGGCAATCGGAGTGACAAAACCTAATCTCAAATACGCCAACCCAACATGTACCTTTGGAGACACCTGTAGTACTCCTTTATAATCACCCATTACGTTGTGACGCTTGGTAGCACCAAAGTGTTCCTCCGTAAACGGAGTTGCATAATCTCATAGTTACAGGAACATGTATAAGTCATGAAGAAAACAATAGCAATATACTAAAACGATCAAGTGCTAGGCTAACGAAATGGGTCATGTCAATCACATCATTCTCCTAATGATGTGATCCCATTAATCAAATAACAACACATGTCTATGGTTAGGAAACATAACCATCTTTGATTAATGAGCTAGTCAAGTAGAGGCATACTAGTGACTATATGTTTGTCTATGTATTCACACATGTATCATGTTTCCGGTTAATACAATTCTAGCATGAATAATAAACATTTATCATGAAATAAGGAAATAAATAATAACTTTATTATTGCCTCTAGGGCATATTTCCTTCACGTAGAAGTAACTCCCAAGGGTTTAACAATAATACAGGTAATAGGTACAACCTCAACTACTTCCCATCCCACAATTTAATTAGATCCTAATCATGCAATATTTGAGGATAGATCTAATGCATAAAAACTGGGTAGTAGAAAAGGTATGATCAAAGTGTTACTTGCCTGCAATGTTGATGAAGATGATTCACACTCAAAAACTCTTGATAGTTCTACTCGTCACACTCCGGTAAATCTATCGTAATCAAGCAATAGTAGCCACACATAAGCAATCACTCAAAACATCGGTCCGAACGAAGAAAACGGTTCGGAAAATATCAAAACCAAGCAAATAACTCTTGCAACATAAAACAATTTGTAACAGTACAAAAATTATGTGAATTTGGCCTTATCAGAAAGTTTAGGTCAAGAGCTTCGATTTGCAAAAAGAATCAACAAACTCGGAGTTACGAAACTCAAGTTATGATCAAACGAAGTTTGAATACAAATCTAATATAATTCAAATTTTAAAACTTTCAAAAACATGTTTGAGTTGGATTACTGGATAGAGGAGATCATAATGAAGAAGTGGGCGTTGATTTCATTGGATTCCGACTTATGAGCAAAAAGTTATGGTCGTTTGAAAAACAGGGACTAATCTGCAAAAGAAAATCTACTAATAGGTCCCTGGACAGAAAATAACAAAAAAAGAAAAAAAACTAAAAAGTGAACGTTCGTTATGAAAACCTAACGAACGAAAACGTTCGCTGAAATAACCTAAACAGAAAACGTTCGCTAAATAAAAACGAAACGGTTAAAAAAAACAATCTGGGTTGGTGGTTTATACCGGTCAGGGTAGACGGTTTTTTTGTCAAAAACCGGCGGTGACGAACGGCGAGCTCCGGCGTCGGGCGTGGTCGCCGGCGGCGCTCCGGTGGCCGAGGGCAACGGCGGAGGCGACGAGTGGACGGGCGGGCGAGACGGGAGGTTGGCGGCGTCGGCGGTGTCCGAGGGACGGACGGAGCGAGGCCTTGGCGAAAGTCTTGTGACGGCGGGAGCGAGATCCAGCGGCGGCGGCTCGGCGAGATCCGGTGGCGGCGCGGCAAACGAGGGGAGAGAGGCGGGGCCGGGGCCTCGGGCTTTTATGGAGGAGGGGCGGCGCGGTGGCGTGCGGGAGGGGGCAGAGGAGGCCGAGAGGCACGGCCTGCCGAGGTCGGCGGCGGCGTGAGGACGGCGGACTCCTAGGGAGTCCCGCCGGGACGGTGGAGGCGAGCGGCGCGGGCTGGGCTGGGCCGCAGCAGCGGTCGGGCCTTGGGCCGGCCCAGTTTGGCGGCGGAGAGAGAGAGAGAGAGAGAGAGCAGTGCTGGGCTTCGGCCTGGCACTGTTCGAAGAGTTTTTTTTAAACAAAATTTTCAGAGAAATAAAATAATAAAAACAAAATAACTAAAACTTTTATATAGGCATATAATATACCAAAATTTTCAGAAAAAGATTTCCTACAAGATGAACTTTATTCTAGAGTCAAATAAAATACACACAAATTCAAATAAAGCAAAGAGTGTTTCTGCTCTAATAAAATCCAATAAAAATCATTTTAAAAATACCAAAATGAATTCAAATTTATTTCTCTCCATTTTTCTGATGTAGGGAATCATGTTACCCTATTTTCCATATATTTTATTTTTGGAGAAAAATAATTTGAATAAAACTCAAATAACTCCAAATTGAAAAATAAATTCAAAAGAACTTTGAGTTTAATTCTTTGAAACTCCCAACTCATATTTCATATGTTTTGAAGAAGTCATTTTATCTTCGCTCGTGAAAATCATTGAGTTGCATCAAAGTTTCAGAATTGGAAATATTCTCAAATGAAATTCAAATATCTTCAACATCCCTTGTCATTTAAATAAATTGAAGAAGTCATGTCATCTTCTCTCCAGGGTTTTGTGATGAAAAGAATTTGAATTCCCGAAGATCATAAAAAACAAAAATGAAAGTTTTGGAAAGTCCTTTTATTCCCTCTCATTTAACTTTCAAAAAGTTTCAAACTTCACTCACTTTCAGTCAATCAATCACACAACAATCAAACAAACAATCAAATCTATCTATTTATTATAACATTCCAAAATTTAGAATTTTGGGATGTTACAAAACTACCACCCTTAAAAGGAATCTCGTCCTCGAGATTCGGAGAGGCTAGCAAGAAATAGGTTAGGGTACAGGGTCTTCTCAAAATCCATTGATCATCTCCGGGGTCTCGGGTGCTACCACCCTTAGAAGCATGCTTACGGTTCCATCAAAACTCATATACTCCATCCTTATTACTGACAGTGTCGGTCTTCTCAGATCTTAAGGATAATCCCTTCTCTGGGCTCTTCCGGTAGTGGCATAACCTTTTCATCAATTCTTTTGTAGTTTCATCCTGGTAAGGTTATTCCGGTAAGGTTATTCCAAGACTGGGTCTTCTTAGCTGACGGGTCTAGCGCCAATACTAATCAGCTATCGATATCTCATGGTGGTCAACAATTTATGGTTTCTCGTGTAGAAAACGGGTCTGGGTTGAACCTTACCGTATAACCTACGGTTGGCAACAACTACCGTGTACAAGGAAAAAAATACCTATACCATTCTAAGGTTCAAACAAGGTTTTGATCGTCGTCTCTCTACTATAGGTAAGTCACTCAGATTTACCATCCCATTTAGCAAGGCGAATAATAAGAGTAAGTCGGTATGGTGATCAATCCACCCCTCACCCAAATCATTACCTTGTACATGGTTTAGCGAATCTCGCATTCTAACACTCGGTCATCCTCACAAGCATTGCTGAATTTCTCTTGTCGACGAACCAAGTTCGGAAAATCCATTGATTCTGCAAGTCAAACAAACATCTATCGTTCCTTAACCACTCACAGGTTTTGCGTAAACTCCTATAGAATCGTCGGTTGATAAAGGCATATCCTCTTCCAGGGTTTTTCCTTCAGCAAGAATGTGCTTGCTTCTTGGCAGGTTCTGGGGCCTGTGGGTTATGGGCCCATCTCATCACTTGTAGTCCTTGAACTTATCCTCGGGCTTCTGATCATTATTCCAACTTCCAACTTCCTAGTATTCTTAAATCCATCCAATTGTACTGTCTTTCTTCCTTCTATTTGCACCAAACTAAGACGTGATTACTCAGAATCATCATGGAGTTGCAATTGCTCCTTATTACCAACATTCTACCTCCTTGTATCCAATAGTACTTCATCTCTTCATCCTCGTGGGATATCCCACATACCGAGATAAAAACTTATACTTATGAAGTCCATACTCCACTTCGTGGACCATCATTATCCTTTCTAGGGTCAAGCGTCCTTACAGGGGAATATTGGCCATCTCTGCATGGCACTTCTTCAATCTGGAAAATGTGAAACACATAATGAACTCCTGACAGTCCTTCGGGTGATTCCAACTTGTTGGCCACTTTTCCCGTACGCTCCAAAACTCGGTATGGTCCTACAAATCTCGGGGCTAACTTTCCCTTAACTCCAAATCGTTGAACTCCTCGCAGAGGGGACACATAAAGACATGCTCTGTCTCCAATTTCATAGACTTCCTCCTTTTTTTTGAGTCTGCATAACTCTTCTGCCTGGACTGAGCTACCTTCAGTCTATCTCGTATCAACTTAACATTCTCTTCTGACTCCTTGATCACATTTGGTCCAAACAACTGACGGTCTCCAACGTCATCCCACACACTCTTGGGGTATCAAACATATCGAGACAAAACTCGTAGTCATTTTGTCCAAAATCCGCTCAGTGGAGTATCCTTATCTTTTCCAGGGGTCAACGGTTCTTACAGGGTACTACCACCCTTAAAATTTTCCAATATTCCATAGACCATATTTCTCATATCCTCGAAATTGGTCAACATCTTTCTTCATAGGGTAACTCATAAAATCCAAATCAGTACCAACACTGCTAACTTTATTGATTCTTAAATTATTACAATCTCTCGCTTTTCCATTACATGTCTCAACTCAACACCTCAATATAAAAGAAAAAGCTCTCACTTCTACTACTCCATTTCTTCGGTTACAAATTCAACTATTTATCACCAGTCTCCTTCTCCTTCGGACAATCCCTGGCAAAGTGCCCTGCTACATTACAATGGAAACATATTACTTCTGACAAGTTTCGAGGTTTCCGTGTGATTATATAGCCTCCTTGGGTTCTTGGCTTCCTTTTTGGGCAATTGCTGAGGTAGTGCCCTGACTTTTTGCACCTGAAACATGTGATATGACTCAGGTCTTTCTTTGTAGAAATTGGGTTGTTCCTGGGATCCAATCTACTTCTCTTCCTGGACTTTTCCGTTCCAATCAGGGCTTCTATTTCTTGTAGGTCATACTCTACTTCCTCTGTCGGGAATTCTACTAAATCCCCATTCAAACAATTCTGGGAGATGTGCCCTTCTTCTCCACATGAATAGCAGGACTTGGTGCAGGGTTTAATTGGTTCTTCTTTGGGTGTGTCCTCCACCTCTTCCTTCATCACAGGTTCTTTTAAAATTTCCATTAGGGCTTCTTTCATTGCTTCTTTCTTCGGCTGGATGGTTCTTTGTACCATGGGGTAAATGTGACACTGAGCAGCGTAGTGGGTAGTCCCTTCACACAAGAAACAAGTGATCTGCCTAGTTGGGCATTCTTCAGCTGGATGACTTCCTTCACAATTTGGGCATTCATCCTTGTGTTCTTTATGGGTGTGTCCTATTTCTCCACAGAGCTTGCATGCACAAGGTTTCTTCATATTATTTCCATAAGGCTCCAATTTCTGGGAAACAAACCTAGACTTTGACAAAGTCAACTTAATTTCTTTCCAAGTGGTTACTCCTTGCCATCCATTGATGGTTTGGTACATCCTCCATCAAGTAGCAGCACCTCTTTCAAAGCATTGAAGAGAATGCTGGGCCATAACCTTTCCGGCTATAGGGTTATTCTCCATGTGATCCTCCATGTTCTGAATCCATTGGTCCGTCTCCAATTGATCTCATCGATCCAGATAATATGAGCTCATCTCCATTCACCCTCTATTGGGTACAAGGGTTTTGGGATGAGATAAGAGAGATAGACAGGGAGGGATACACACAATGCAAACAATTGTTTTGAAAAGACAGATTTTATTTGTGGCTGTCGGAAAAAAACATAACAAATGACAGATCACAATCGTCGCATCTAACGTAGGTATATAACTGGGGTTTGGTCTTCTAAAGGTCAATGAATCTTCAATGCCATCAAACTCTTCAAGTCTTGGTCATGTCTCCGATGGCTTCTTCTGATCATGCTTGTCCTTCTCAAGTTCTTTTGCAATATCATCTCTATTGATGCAGAGTCTCCCGTGACGTCCTTTAATATTCTGGAGTTGCATTCCAAACTTCCGGTTTCAACATCCTTGACATGATCCATGGTCCTACTGTCCTCCAATTCCCGACGAATCTCCGGTATCTCGAGGTTTAGCTCCTCCAGCTTGTCTACTTTCAGCTTCTGGATCCTGAGTTCTTCATGAAATACTTCCTTGTCAAAATATAGCTTCCTGCATATCCATCTTAAAATCCTTGATGCAATGCTCTAGATCCCGGTGTTACATCAGCTAAGGTTAAAACTTCATCTCTTGCTGATAGGTGCTCCATCAGCCTTCTACCATCCACTCCTTCCATGCATATGCATGCTTAACTCAGCACGGTGAAAATATCATAAGCGGGTGATAACCTCATGGATAGTGTGTTTCTGCTCTTGTCATTTCCATGAGCTATCGTTCCATAGTTGATATCTCCTGCCTTAGGGTTTTCCTGACAAAACTTTGAGTTTTTAACTCCATGTTCCAGTCTTTCTCAGATACACCTTGTTCTCGGGTATTGACAACTTCCATAGTCTGTCAAGTTCTATAAGGGTAGCCTCCCTAGGTCATACAAATCCAGAAATTCTTCAAAGCCTTCAAATTCTCCTAGTCTTCGGAGTCTTCACCGTTGTAGTTTCCATTTACACGGTAAAATCCTCTTCATTCCAAATGGTCTTAGTTGTCCGATATCTTTTCTCCTTGGAGTGGTCTCATCGGTCAAATCTTCGAGTGGTCAAAGAGAAAAGGGGTATGGTCTCACTAAAAAGGAATATTTGAATAAGCTCAGAAGAGAAGAGGGGTAAAAGATCCTTTTGAAAATGAAGTTGTAGAGAAAAATCTTTCCTATGGGCTTGTCAGTTTCTAGGGTCACATCCTACAGTCAACATGTGCTCTGATACCATCTTGTAGCGACCCGACCCGAATGGATCAAGTCTCTGTGCTTAAGTGTCATCCCTGGATCGGTATGCTGACACACACAGTACTCGAGGATTTATAACAGAGGTAAATCACATGTATAAAGTAACGTAAATACTATTACCTCAATCCAAAATATAGCGGAAGCAACAAGGTTATGGATTCCCATCAACACCAACGGCAAAGTTGAGTGTAGAAATCGTAACCCTAACGTATCACTTACTCGTCGTCTGAAAAGTCTGCAACATGAAAAGTTGCAGCCCGAAAACGGGTCAGCACATGGAATATGCTGGCAATGTAACACATAGAGAGTAATGAAGGAATAAGCTATACTACATGCATATATGGCTGGTGGAAAGCTCTATGGTTACAGTTTTTGCGAAAAGCCAATTTTTCCCTACTACAAAGGAACAAATTATTTAACTATCATGGTGGTTGTTAAACATTGAGAATGGTTGACAACATCCTCAATCCCAATTAAAAGTACTCATTAACAACCCAACAATATTAATTAGAGTAACATGATGAGATCAACGGGATAATCCAAGTACTAGATACTCAAAATGTCCATAACCGGGGACACGGCTAACCATGATTAGTTTATACACTCTGCAGAGGTTCGCGACTTTTCCCCACAAGACTCGATCGCCTCCGCTTGGTTTCTCGACTACATGGTGTTTGAGAAACGGATGACCTGCACATAGTCTTCGAAGCGCTAGCACCTTACATGTGGGTAGACCGTACCAACCTACAACCCCTACATCAGCTAGCCTACCCGTAAGAGTTCGCACAACTTAATCAACTATGCCAGAGCCCGTAATGGCTTGTGGCTGCACACGGAAGTTTCTAGTTTGAATAATCTCATGATCCCTTTGAGCCGGGTGGCGGTCCTAATAAAAACAGGCAAGTCTCGATAGAAACCAGTGCCTCAATCCACCCTGATGTGTGTTTAAGTTGCCACCTTAAATAAACCATTAAATAACAATCTCACATCCATCATGGATTCACTCACCCAATCCACGTCTACTAGCATAGCATGGCATAAAGGAAACGTAGAAGTAACTCCCAAGGGTTTAACAATAAAACAGGTAATAGGTACTACCTCAACTACTTCCCATCCCACAATTTAATTAGATCCTAATCATGCAATGTTTGAGGATAGATCTAATGCATAAAAACTGGGTAGTAGAAAAGGTATGATCAAAGTGTTACTTGCCTGCAATGTTGATGAAGATGATTCGCACTCAAAAACTCTTGATAGTTCTACTCGTCACACTCCGGTAAATCTATCGTAATCAAGCAATAGTAGCGACACATAAGCAATCACTCAAAACATCGGTCCGAACGAAGAAAACGGTTCGGAAAATATCAAAACCAAGTAAATAACTCTTGCAACATAAAACAATTTCTAACAGTACCAAAATTATGTGTATTTGGCCTTATCAGAAAGTTTAGGTCAAGAGCTTCGATTTGCAAAAAGAATCAACAAAAATCGGAGTTACGAAACTCAAGTTATGATCAAACGAAGTTTGAATAGAAATCTAATCTAATTCAAATTTTAAAACTTTCAAAAACATGTTTGAGTTGGATTACTGGATAGAGGAGATCATAACGAAGAAGTGGGCGTTGGTTTCATTGGATTCCGACTTACGAGCAAAAAGTTATGGTCGTTTTAAAAACAGGGACTAATCTGTAAAAGAAAATCTACTGATAGGTCCCTGGACATAAAATAACAAAAAAAAAGAAAAAAACTAAAAAGTGAACGTTCGTTATGAAAACCTAACGAACGAAAACGTTCCCTGAAATAACCTAAACAGGAAACGTTCACTAAATAAAAACGAAACGGTTTTTAAAAAAAACCAATCTGGGTTGGTGGTTTATACCGGTCAGGGTAGATGGTTTTTTTTGTCAAAAACCGGCGGTGACGAACGGCGAGCTCCGGCCGAGGGTGGTCGCCGCGGCGCCCGTGGCCGAGGGCAACGGCGGAGGCGACGAGTGGACGCGCGGGCGAGACGGGAGGTTGGCGGCGTCGGCGGTGTCCATGGGGACGGGATTTGAGCGAGGCGGCGGCGCGAAAGCGCGAGGGCGGGAGCGAGATCCGGCGGCGGCTCGGCGAGATCCAGTGATGGCGACGCTGCGAATGAGGGAAGAGAGGCGGGCCGGGCCTCGGGTTTTATGGAGGAGGGGCGGCGAGGTGGCGGCGGGGGGCAGAGGAGGCCGAGGCGGCACGGCCGCCGAGGTCGGCGGCGGCGTTGTGGCGGCGGCGGACTCCTAGCGAGTCCCGCCGGGATGGGGAGGCGGCGGCGCTGGCTGGGCTGGGCAAGCAGCAGGTCGGGCCTTGGGCCGGCCAGGCCGGGGCGGAGGAGAGAGAGAGAGTGCTCGGCTCGGCCCGGCAATCGCTCAAGAGTTAAAAAAAAATTTCAGAGAAATAAAATAATAAAACAAAATAACTAAAACTTTTATATAGGCATATAATATACCAAAATTTTCAGAAAAAGATTTCCTACAAGATGAACTTTATTCTAGAGTCAAATAAAATACACACAAATTCAAATAAAGCAAAGAGTGTTTCGCTCTAATAAAATCCAATAAAATCATTTTAAAAATACCAAAATGAATTCAAATTTATTTCTCTCCATTTTTCTGATGTAGGGAATCATGTTACCCTATTTTCCATATATTTTATTTTGGAGAAAAATAATTTGAATAAAACTCAAATAACTCCAAATTGAAAAATAAATTCAAAAGAACTTTGAGTTTAATTCTTTGAAACTCCCAACTCATATTTCAAATGTTTTGAAGAAGTCATTTTATCTTCGCTCGTGAAAATCATTGAGTTGCATAAAGTTTCAGAATTGGAAATATTCTCAAATGAAATTCAAATATTTTCAACACCCCTTGTCATTTAAATAAATTGAAGAAGTCATGTCATCTTCTCTCCAGGGTTTTGTGATGAAAAGAATTTGAATTCCCGAAGATCATAAAAAACAAAAATGAAAGTTTGGGAAAGTCCTTTTATTCCCTCTCATTTAACTTTCAAAAAGTTTCAAACTTCACTCACTTTCAGTCAATCAATCACACAACAATCAAACAAACAATCAAATCTATCTATTTATTATAACATTCCAAAATTTAGAATTTTGGGATGTTACACTTCAGGATTCCTATTGCGTATACAATTCCTGTTTCTGTAAACAACAAAAGTAAAGTCGCTAATGCCGTGCAAAATAACTCGTTTCTGTCTGGCTGTGAAAATGCAATCACACGGCTGTGAAACTGGGCTCATATTCTAAAATACACGCGCTAAAAAAATGAATGCAACCTTGGGCCTGCTATCCATATCAGGCCCCACTAAAAACCCTTGGCAAGCCCACAGCAGTCCATATACAACAATCACAGTGGCTCCAACTCACAGATTCTAGGGTTTCCATCAGCCGCATCCATTTCCAGTTCGATCTACCATCCCCCGAGCCGCCTCTATCTTCCAACTCCATAAATCACACATCCAGTGCAAGGATATGGCGGGCGAGAATCCGGATTTTCCATTGGACACAGAACTCATGGTCAGAAATCTTCCACAGGTACGTGCCTGAAGACAATTGGGTAATTTACTTCCTGTTTATATGGTCGATTAAAGCATATGTGCAACGACATCTTTGTCAATTTGCGTAATTCATGCCTGATTTACAACTTGCAGATGTCACCAACCCATGTCAACATAAGCAAATGTTACATTCTTCAGCAAGCCACAAACACTCTTAAGCTACAAATCACTGACCATGACATACTTGACATGGGGGAACATGGCCTAATTGGCTCTCTTTCAATCAATTTATCCTCATAGATTTGGGCAGCCACGTAACCCAAAAAATTTATGGGGATTTCAAAAGTACATCCTCAAGCTGCTGAATCAGCTAATGTGGCTGCAATAAGCTATCTACAAGAAAACAACATAGTAGTGTTTGATGATGCAAACCTACAACCTATGAAGAAATGCAGAAGAGAACTTCTACAAGCAACATCCTGGTCATGGGGTTTTGAGCAATCTACTATGCAGCTTAAAAAACAAGTTGAAGCCATGGAAAGAGATAGGGTGCAACCATTAACATTACTGCTTTCATCCGATGATGACGGTCCAAATACACCAATTCTTCAGGTATATTAGATATTATTTTGTCTTACTTTATGTACCAGTTTTACACATACAAAAAATAGCCCATGTATATCTCATAACAAGTTTCAGGAACCCGATGATGAATTGGTTCCAACACCTGAAGCAGAACCACAGTTTAATGGAAGCGCAATGAACACACCGCCAGCTGAAGTGATCTCTAACCTCTTTCCTGACACCAGCAACCTCGAACCAGAAATCGAAGACAACGGAACTACTAGGTAAAACACTCACAAGAAAAACCTACTAAATCAACTATCTTCCTCTTTGACCAACCAGCAGAGCACTGTCTACAGGGTGTCTGGAAAAAGAAGTGCAAAGAGAGCGTTGTTCAACCATGCCAATCAGCTATAAACCCAAGCAACAACATCGACCAGGATAATTTTGAAAGCTAGCTCAAAGGCATTACCAAGACTTATTATCCTTCGTGCGGAGTATTTTCATGCGGTCAAAACTTTAGTCCTATCTTATGAAATCCCATGTACTGACAATACTATATCTATGTGCGTACGCTTAATTACTCTCAGGCAAACAAAATTACAATGTTAGGCAAAAGCATATAGCTCATTAATAATTTAGAATCTTCATCATCATTGCATTACATAGATAGCATAGAGCATACATTACTGCCAAAAGAAAAGCATCCTGGCTCCCTTGACCCAACAAACTGACCACGCCTATGAAACGACTAAACATTACTAAGCATGTATACCATCATACTAGAGAACATATCTACACGCCCTGCGTAACACCTTCCCATCTTTCCCTTCCAAACTGCATCCCGAAACCTACAAAACACATACTTACTTGGGCTAGGAAATAAACTAAATGTTCCTTTCAGCAATGAAATTCTGTTTCATACACCAACCTCTTCAGATTTTGTGCATGGTGAACACTGGCACCCCCTTGCAATGCCGGAGAGAAAAGACACAGATTTCCCCTTCTTTCAGCTTCGCTCTTTCCGCAAAACGGCTCCAGTTATGTGTTATAGCTGCCCTCTTGTCAACCCCTTTCATCAGTCGAACATAGGTTAAAGAGCGCCCAAATGAAAGCTTAATCCGCATTCGATCAACCGGACTGGAGAGAAACTTCATCAAGTGCTTCTCAGTGAACAAAGTAGAGAAGTACTACAAGCATTCAACAAACTTATAGTTAGACACTATGATTCATAGAGTAGGCAAATGCACATATAGGAAAACAAATTTGCTTCTCACCATTCTCTGCCCAGCTTTGGTAAACGTCTTGTTCATCTCACACACATAGTGCCTAATAGCAGGCTTAAATGAACGGACATAGCAACTAAGATGCTTTCGAGCACACTTTGACATCATAAATTCCTTTGAATACATCCAATCGACTTCGAATTAGGATTATATCCTAAGAACAAAAGTAAAATAATTAATTTCCTATCTATAGAAAAAACATTCGGATTATCTAGCATTAGTCCTTACCAACTGCATACTTCCTAGGGCAGTCACACACATCCTTGCATGTCTTCTCAACCTTCTTTTTCTTCATGCGGTAGCACATGCCTCAATAATTCAATGCATAAATGACCCATAAGCGCAAATGATTAAAATACAGATCATGCCCACATTTTATTTGGTCAAATGTCCGATGTTTGCCATTACTAAACATACCTTCATCGAGCTTGTGTCCACACCATCATCGGAGCTGCTATCGCCTGCTCATCGAGCTCGTCTCTCCTTTCGGCCTCGTCGAGCTGATGTACACAAGTTCATCGAGCTCGTGTCCAGAGATCCATCGAACTGCTGTCCCCACTCTCATCGAGCTAATGTTCACCGGATTGCTAATGCGATCCCCTCATCCCTCGCCAACAAAGAAAAAGTTTCAATCAGCACAAACTATGACGAAACAAAGGAAAACATCGTCTTTGAAAAAAGACACAATGGAGTAGGAGTCGGTGAAAGCGAAAGAAGTTGCCAAATCCAAATGAGTTCGAACCAGATCCATGTTTCAAATAAGCCCCAGCCAGTCAGAAAGGGGAAGAAATCTTACTAGCACGCAAACGCTAGGGTTCGTCTCTCGGCAGAGGGTTTGACCACCGAACGGAGATGCCGAGGAAGAGGAATAGCACGGACCGATGCCCGCCGCTTGATATTGTATAGCGGCGGGCAGCAAGAAATTGCCCGTGGGCCAAACAACAAGGAGCCAGCCCAAGAAACCTTAAATACTCAGAATAATACTACACATGCTTCTAAAAGAAAATGTATATATCCTTTTTTAGGAAAAGCACACATAATACATCCATATACCTCAATAATTGCTACAACCGTTTTATATTGAGAGACACAACCTTTCAAAACACTTCTATTTTAATTTTTCATGCCAATAGCTGTTTTTTTGTTTCAACTTCTACTCTATGCTATTCAAATAAACCAAGTATATTAAGATAAACCAACTATATTTATATATGCCTCAATAATTGGTACAACAAATTTTTATTGCCAAAGACAACATTTCAAAACACTTCTACTTTCACTTTCCATCCAAGCAATTTTTTTGTTACAATCTTTACTTTATGCTATTAAAATAAATCAACCATTTTTAGATAAACCACCTATATTATATCATGCCTAGGTTTTTCATCATCATAACCATGTTTTCAAACTTGCTAAAAAAATACAACCATGCCAACTTTGCTTTCTCATCATACTGCATATTTTCAAGCTTGCTAACAAAATACAACCAAGCCAGCCTTACTCTCTCATCATCCCAAGAAATATATGCACACACAAATTTTTCATCATGATAACCACCGTTTCAAACTTGCTAAAAAAACATAGCCATACAAACTTTACTACCTCATCATAGTGGCCATTTTTCCAAATTGAACATATTCATATAATACAAAATTTCCCTTTTTGAAAACTATTATTTAACAACGCAATTAACATGTTTGCAAAATACCATAGTTTAGTTCAGGGTTCTTGCAGCATGAAACTATTTTCATCGACAACATGTCTTCAGCGGGTCTCTGCGTCATTTGGCGCAACGGGTCAACTAGTAATCTCCATAACCAAGGTAGTAGGGACGAGGAGTAAACGGAGGGAGTAGTAAATTTTTCTCCTCGTCCTGCGAGCCACCGCGCGCATGGGCGAGGGAGCAGGCGTAAGGCGGAGCAAGCTTCACCTCATCCTGCGAGCCACCGCGCCCGTGGGTGGGGGAGACGGCGTACTAAGCAAGCTTCTCCTCGTTCTGCGAGTTGACGGGACACATCAAAAGTACTCTAGTGTATAGAGCCTTGCCTCTAAGGTAGGCCCCACATGGTTTGCCTCTTTTTTTAACATAACACGTCAAGTCGCAATTTGTTTGTTCACCCGTGGTAGACGATCCTCCCTCCACCAAGTGGACAACCAGTACACGTGCCAAATTACCACGTGGGCTGCCTTTTCATACAGAAATTAGCTCCACCGTGTACCCGCGCGGGTGTGGTTGGGAAAGAGACGGGAGTACGTGCGCCGTGCATGCACCTCTTTTCTTTGTGCACGTCCCCCACCTACGTGGGTGTGTGTGGGAGATACAAACCGCGTTCATGAGTGTTTTTTGTTTTGGGGTGGGGGTGGGGTGGGGGTTGATTTCGTGAATTATTTGTGGGAATATGTGTCAATGACATCTCAAACAAAATTTTGCATGCAATGTGTGTGAAATGGAGGCCTATCCATATCATACATAGAGGGTCGGGCAATCCACGAGAAGAGAGGGAGGGGTCATAGCTATCGATAGAGTCGAAGAGAGGATCAAGTGGGTGGCTGCGAGATCGATGAAGAGAGCCATCAAAATTGTGTGTGTGTGCAAGTCAAAGATATAGGGCGACTGGCCTACCGGAACATTAGAGGGCACATGTAAAGTTTGTGCGTGGCAGGGAGACATGACTAGAGCGCTCGATGTATCGGTGTGTGTGTGGGGGGGGGGGGAGGGGGGGGAGGGGTAGGGAGAGACCCAGCTATGTCTTGAGGGAGATCGGTCGACATCCATACATAACTGAAGGAAGGGAAATATGATGGGATAGAGAGAGAGAGGAGAGAGAGAGGGAGGGAGAGGGAGGGAGAGGGGTAGAGTGCTGGATGGGTGATGGAGTTGCTTCTCAAAGATGGTGGGAGAGGCCTACTAGACAAACTGAGGGTGGAACTGCAATGTTATCAATAAGAGTGGGGATGTGTTTCTGTGTGTGCCTGTGTGTGATAGATCTGTCGAGACACATCCATGGATGATGAAGGGGAACCATGTGTTTGGTAAGCAAACCTAACTTGTCGGCATTCTGGGAACGGGGGTCCCCAGACTTGCCTGCCTGCGGCCTGCGGCGTGGCTCAAGTGGGGGCCCAACGCGGCCTAGCTTCATCAGCTCAAGCTCAAGACCCTCGCGAGGGGCCAAGCCTCATGGGGCGGACGACAGGAACCTTCCTCAGGAACAACCTCGTCAGGCAGGCTCACGAGGAGGCGGAGAGATCAAGGCAGGGTACCTCAAGAGGGTGCCCCGTGACACAAGCCATGACGATCGGGACCAGGCGGGCGCCAGGCGGGCGCCAGCCCGCGCAGTGTCCTCGTTTCTCCTTTGGTGCAAAGGAGGCAAGCACATGCCAAGGCATCAGGCAAAGGTTACCGCTTCGGTGCAACAAGACCAAGACCAGCAAAGCGGCAGGACGGAGGTCATCGTGGAGCCCAGGACGGCGTCACCGTCAGAGCCTTTGGCAGCCGAAGACCAACTTTAGTCAGGATAAGTGTACTAGATGTTCCCCTTCAAAATGGCCAATTGTTGGCGCCCTTCCCGCTCACTATTTGGGAAGAGGTCCAGGGCCTCCCTCTATAAATAGGACTAGCCACCACAAAGGGGGGGATGGAAAAACGAGAGACAGGTCGAACCTACCGGAGAGAGAGAGAGAGAGAGAGAGAGAGAGAGAGAGAGAGAGAGAGAGAGAGAGAATCGACTGGACTCACCCAAGCAGTTCATCGCACCAGCTCAAGAACAGCCCCTCGCGAGGCTGTTCTTCCTTTATACCATTCTTCATCAGCCCCAGAGGCAATCCACCACACCACACACTGGAGTAGGGTATTACACCACAACGGTGGCCCGGACCAGTATAAACCTTGTGTCCCTTGTGTTGTTCATGGTTCCTAGTTTAGATCCCTTGCAAACCATTAACGCGTGAGCTGGTAGGGCAAAGATCTCCATGCGCACCCCAGTGTTCGAACCTCAAGGGTCTGCCGGAACCCGAAATCCGACATAACTAGATCGGTAGATCAATTGTTGTTTGTCGGAGGAAGGGAGAGACACAACTAATGAGGTAGATCGATTGACGTGTGGGTAAAAACGAGTTATAAGGACCTAGCTAGCTATATGTATAGCGAGAGATCGGTCGGTGTACGCCCATTTGTTAGAGGCAAATAAGGCCCAAATGAGACGGATAGACAGGGAGAATGGAGCTAGGAGGTGGTGCGAGAGGCCCAACTACTAGCTAGATAGGGGGAGGAGTGTGCGGTTGTGAGATCGATGAAAAGAGGGGCGAGAGTTTACACGTATGTTTGACCGTATGAGAGACACGAGGCAAGGACACATAAAGGAGGAGATTGAAGGTGTGTGTGTATGTTGTAGGCAGGCATCGCTGGAGAGGTTTATCGATCGGTGTGTGTCGGAAAGGAGTTGTGGAGACTCTGGGAGAACGACCTAAAGAAAAAAATGAATGTGCCCGGTGGATAGAATGCCGAGGGAGGGGGAGGGCGAGGAGGGCATGTGCATGCACGAGAGAAAGTTAGTGGTAGCTACAAAGGTTAGAGGATTGTGTGGGTGTAAGAGACTAACAAAGATCATAATTTGATATGAAAGCGGATTCATATATTTGAATAGGAGATCATAGTGTTTTAAACATTGCATGCATGAATATAGCGGTGATACACGTGCTGTGCACATGTTATACCATAATGTGATAATGCATGGTGTTTGCAAATCACAGCTAAATGCCGAACAATCTAAACCATACTATACATCAAGCAATCTCACATTTTATTTGAATTTGTGATAATGTGTGGCGTTTGCAGCTTACAACTAAATATCGAACAATCTAAACAATACTATATATCGAACATTCTCACATTTTATTTGAATTTGTGGTAATGTGTGGTGTTTGCAACTCACATCTAAATACTTGTAGGCGAGGGGCGGGCACCATACATAATGTGATAAACACATTATACATATGAGACATGGTTTAGATTATGAAGATCTAGCTAGAGCTAGAAATGTAATGTGATTTGAAATCAAAATAAAGTGGATTCAAAAAATCTAGTTCGAGTTCATATAGAACACATAGTTCATATGTAACTCGAGACTAATCATGTGGTGTGATGTGAAGATAATACACAAACGATGGTTTAACTTGACAATAATGATGATTGTAGATCTTATTAAAACAGAGAAAAAAATTCAAATGCTTTGACTTCACAACAATCATTACTGTAGATCTTATTCAAATAGAGAAACGAATTCAAATTTAGTTCATATTGAAGCGGTAGTATATACGTTTGGAATGCACTAAGACGTTCATTTGAGTAGTATGTTGCATGCATTATACACGTAGAGAAATATTTTAATTGAACATAACATGAATTCAAAGTTTTGAATGACATTTGTAGTGCGCATTGATTTGGTACAGTACACGTTAGGCTTGTCCGAAAATTTCAACCCGCGCCTTGTTAGCCCGAAATATTTAAGATATATCTTTGTCTCGTTGTGCTCCGACAACTCCCTCCATCTCAACCCGCGCCTTGCTATTCCGAAATTACAATGCGCACGAAAACTCCCACCTCCTGTGAAATCCCGACACGTGAATGCCCGTGGTACCCCTGAACCGAAAGAACCGCCTCAAATCGGTGGGGGTACTTTTGTAACTTACCCCACATTTCGGACAAGCGCATCTCTAAGCCATGGTTCCCCACTGCCATCCCATCCGCCCACCCATTCGTACACCGAGGCCGCGAAAACCCGCGACGAAACCCCACACCCTGCTCCATCCGCCACCCAGCCGGAGCCTCTTCCCCGACGACGTCGTCCACAGCAACACCTCGACGTCCCTCATCCACCGTACCGGATGAGGATCCATCGTCGATCTCACCGTCCCGCCGGTTCAGCCACCCCATCCTCCACCTCCAAGGAGCTGCCCCGACGTTCCCCTCGTCTTTCACGCCACCTCCATTCCCACACCGCCGTCTTCACCTGCACCACCGGAAGAGCATCATCATCACCGTTTCCTCAGATGAAGCTGCGGCCTAATCGGCGCCACCAAAGAGGTTGTACACTAATCGCCGCATTTTCTTATTGATTCGATCTCACGGTGCTGCCGGCGCTCGGTCCCGAGCTGACACGGCGCGGCTCCATCCACGGCGGTGTCGCCGACCACTTCCTCCACGGCGTCGCTCCCTTGGCGACGACGCCCACATCGAGAGGAGCTGCTGCTGCTTTAGCTCTCGCTTCGCGCTGCTGCTCGCTCTTGCTCTCGGTCCCTGCCTGGTCTGCTCTTGCTATTGCTCTTGCTCGTGCTCTTGCTCTCGCTCTTGCTCTTGCTTGCGATGCTGCTCGATTTAGCTACACTTGATCGATGAATCGACTTTTGGGTCGATCGATTTTCAGGGGTGGGGGGGCTCGTGTCAGGACCGGTTTTCCAATAAAATCTTTATTGAGAAACCAACCCTTTTAACTGACCAGTATAGAAGAATCCTCCTTACTGGTAGACAAATCCTTGATACCGAAATCCAGAAGTACTAAACATTATACAAGGTTGAGCTGAGGCTGCTCAACAATTTATTACAAGCATGCCGATATAATACATAAAGGCGGATATGACACAAGGAGTATGGTGGCATAACTACTGACTCGCATTTAATGTGGTGGTGGATATGTCACAGTGGAGTGGGTGACATGACTCCTGAATCTTATAGCTCATCGAGCGCCGGAGTGGGGCTCGATGATTTTATTCGGGTAGCGAAAGCGTATATGATACAAGTGACCAATTCCAGGATCGCACGGGACTGACTGGGACTCCTCTAGGCGTCGGACTCGCTATCGTACTCTTCATCCATAAGATCACCTTCACAACATCCGCCAAATCAACAAGCCAGGTGAGTACTTTGAATGTACTCGCAAGACAGTTTGGACATAAGATATAACAAATGTAAACATGATGCACATGAGCAGATTTGTAATGCACACCGAGATAATTAAATTTGCACGGCATGTTAAATAAAAAGGAAGTCAGGCGGTAGTCCTCCCGAAATCCCAATAAAATAACTGAAGACCGATCGGGTGTCTGAAGCGATGCCTCAAAAGGTAAAATAAATTAACATGCCGCAGTCGGGCGTCAGGGCGACACCCCATAAAGGGCTTATATTGAAAAGTAAATGACAGTACGTGCCACAGTTGGACGTCTAAGCGACATCTCGAAAAGGGCTTATAATGAAAGCAAATAACACGGATGCCACGGTCGGACGTCTGAGCGACATCACATAAAGGGCTTATATCAAAAGTAAACAACAAGAGTGCCGCGATCGCCCGTCGGCGACATCACATAAAGGGCTTATATCAAAAGTAAACAACAAGAATGCCACAGTCGGCCGTCTGAGCGACATCACATAAAGGGCTTATATCCGAAAGTAAATAACAAGAATGCCACAGTCGGACGTCTGAGCAACATCACATAAAGGGCTTATATTTCATCATTCGAATTCAAGTAACTCATGAAGGTAAATCACCCAAGGAATTACTCAGTACATAATAATAAACTGGTTAGTCCATCCACAGGAATAATATTCAGCCGAGTTTACCACTCTCAATATCCTGTTTATACTCCGGAGACTGCCACTGAGGTTGACACTGAGATTTGACACTGAGACTGACACTGACACTAAGATGTTGTTCAAGTCCTTGATCGCGGACATGGATACTCGAATGGTTTTGGCTCTGCAGAGTTTGTACTCCTTACCCACAGCCAACGGATTTCAGTAGTCGTAGGGACTAGTTCTGTTTATGATATTTTAGAAGAAACACATCTAACCAGTACACACCCATTCCACATTCCGCTGCTGATGAGGACATCAATACCATTGTTACACCCATAGCCCCTACTATTACATATAATGGACCAATTACTAGAGCTTGCGCACGCCAATTAAATTACCAAGTACTTTCGTTTCTTGGTAATGATTCTAATGTTCATGAGAATATGATTCTGCCTAAATTGGATACATTTGTTTTGCTTACAAATGAAGGGCCTAGCTTGGAGAAGGATGAACATTGGAGCAAGAACAAGCATGGAGTTGATGGCATGCACAAGGGGAACAAGAACGGAGTTACAACTGATGATTTCAGGACTTTGAAGCCACCATAAGGAGTGAATGAAGCCTTGGACGAAATATACAAGATGCCACTTCATAAATTTCGTCCAGAGGCTATTCTAGGTGCTGCGTCACCTTATTATTAGGCCAGGCCCATGTAATTTCAAAATACATAAGTATAGGCTGTTTTTAGAGTCCGTATGTGTGGGGAAACAAGAGATAGGGTTGGTTTCGGACCCCTACCCCAAGGGCCACGAAATCCCCCCCCTCTTCCTCCATATATACAGCCCTTAGGGCGCCATTTAGACTTTGGGTTTTGTTTAGATTAAAAGTTCGCCATAGCTGCAACTTCGCGTACTTCGTTTGTGTTCAACGACCAGACAAAGGCGTCAAAGAACCCCACCTTGATCAATAAAGCTTTCCTCTTATATTCGCAATATCCAGATTGCAATCTTAGTTTCTTGCTTGTTCTTCGTTTGCCTGCAGGAAACAGACCTTCGTGGTCGTTGATCGTGCTCGGCGTGGTCAATAACCTCTCGGAGTTGGTTTAGCGATTGCTAAGGCGCGACGTCCTCAAGACGTTCGTAGTCGGATCGTCAAAGTCGACTTCATCCTAAACGATAGGCACAATCTCATCGAAAGACGGGACACCTTTGCCTCTATCAAGTGGTATCGATTTCCGTGTTGCTCGATGAGATTTTACAGCTTTTTCATAGTTTAGATCGAGTCTGTTCTTCATACCTATAGTCCACGAAAAAGCCAAAAAATTAGGGTTAGTTCATCCCATCCGAACCAATCTGAGCCTTTGCATAATCTTTCTCGTATTTGCTTTGTTGAATTTGCGGTTGCATCGTCGTGTCAAGTTGCTGGTCTTAGCGTCTAGTCCTTTAGAGTTTGAGTTACATTCACGAGGTTGTCACGTCGCCGCTGCCATATATCACCACCGCATCATCATCGTCGCTGCTGCCATATACCACCACCGCACCAAATTCATCTCCGCCACCAGTCCGAGTTCCACCAGTTTCATCTCCGCCACAAGTCCTATTCCGAGTCCAGTATTTTGTTACTCTGTTTTGGTTTTCCAGATCACGCCATACTCCGAGTCGTGACAGAGAAGGACTCCCCAACTTCCGTGCTACCCGCAGTAGAAATAGTTCCAGTTTCAAAAAAAATAAACTAAGTCTGGAAAATTCTGGCTAGGCAGTTTTTAGGCCATTTATAGACTTTTTAAAAAAAATTGTTGCGGAGCAAAAAAAAAGAGGAAAAAAAGTGCAAAAAAAAGTGAAAAAAAAAGAAAAAAAATATTCAGAGTGTGCTCCTCCCTTGTTTACGTGCAGCGCCGTGATTTTGATGGTGTTCTAGGCTCGCGTCTCTAGTACGGTCTAGCCTAGGACCAGCACAGTACCGTCGTTGAGTGTTTATTCAACTTTGCATCTCTGAATTGATTATTGCTGACCCTTTTGCTACCATATTATAAGCCTTCCCAGCTCCACATACATCTACGCTGCATGCTTGACTCTCCCCGGTAATCGCTCTATCCAAGCTTTGAGAGTTTTGACTACAACGGTTCTTGATCACCTTCTTTCTTTGGGTAAGAACCTGGTAAGAATTTGAGATTTGCTTGACGGTTTTGTGACACCCACCACCACCTCTTGTTAGTAGTAGTCAGAGGATCATATTCTTGTGTGTTTCTATTGCTGCTAACCATGCCGGGATCATGCCGATTTAGACCGACCGGGAGAACATGACGAATAAGGAGTTGCATGATAAATTTCAGCAAATGATGAGTGGACAGGTGCAAGATGTGCTAAACAGATTTGAAGAGGCCATGGAGAAGATAGATGGCATGGAGAAGATGTTCGAAACAAAGCTCGATAACAAGTTTAATGAATTGCTCGCTCGTCTTCCACCACCACCACCGGCTGCACCTAACGCACCTCTACAACAACAACAACTACTACTACTACTACCTCCACGTCGCGAAACAGCCCTCCGCCGAGCGAGCCGTGTCCCTCTTGCGCTTGGCCAAACTGTTGGTGCCGCTGTTGATACTTCTATGGTTCCTGCTGCTGATGTGGAGGAGGATGATTATGTGGGAGATTACGAGGATGAGGTTGATCAAAATCAGAACTACGTGGAACCACCTGCACCACAACCACCAGGTCGTCCACATGCAAATAATGGCAATGTTAGGGCTCCCCCTCAGGTACGAGATCATGACCATCTCCCTAAACTGAAATTGAATATTCCACCATTTGAGGGTAGATATGTTCCTGATATATATCTTACTTGGGAGTTAGAAACTGAACAACGATTTACATGTTTACAATATCCTGAGCAGAGACGTGTTCCTACCGCTGTTTGTGCTTTCACTAGCTTTGTGTGTGTTTGGTGGTCTGAACATTGTAGATTATATCCTATTCCAGCTACTTGGGCTGCTTTGAAAACTGCTATGCGTACTCGTTGGGTTCCACCATATTATCAACGTGAATTACTTCTAAAATTGCAGCGCTTAAGACAAGGAAAAATTCGTAGAAGAATATTATCGTGAATTACAAACTGGCTTGATTAGATGTGGTATTGTTGAGGAGAATGAAGCTATGCTTGCACGTTTTCGGGTGGATTAAATAGAGATTCAGACCATTCTAGACTATAAGGATTATAATAATATCACTCGTTTATTCCATCTTGCTTGTAAAGCTGAAAGTGAAGTGCAAGATCGATGTGCATTGGCGCGAACTAACTTTTCTGCAGGTCGACCTTCATCATGGACACCACGTGCATCATCTACTTCCACCGCACCATCACCTCCTTGGTGCCACCTCCAACCGTGATACAAGAAAGCAGACACAACCACCACTATCGACAAGAGCACACCTGCGGGCCTGCATAGAGCTCTTCTTCTTCCATGGCGTCAACAGGCACACAAGTGATATTATTTGTCGTCGTTGTAAGGGAAGAGGACATTTTTGAGAGAATGCAAATCTCAGCGTGTGATGATTGCTCTTGAGGATGGTGGGTATGAGCCCGCTAGTGACTATGATGAGGAGACTTTGGCTCTTATTACACATGAAGAACACGGTGGAGATGATTCGATCATGAGACGCAATACATGGCTGCTAAAGATCTTGTGGTATGAATGTTTAGTTGCTCAACGTGTTTTGAGTGTGCAGGTTACACAAGCTGAGCAAAATCAGAGGCATAATTTGTTCCATACAAAGGGAGTTGTGAAGGAATGTTCTATTTGCGTCATCATAGATGGAGGGAGCTGCAACAACTTGGCTAGCATGGAGATGGTGGAGAAGCTATCTCTCACCACAAGACCACATCCACATCCTTACTACATCCAATGGTTCAACAACAGCGGCAAGGTTAAGGTAACACGTACTGTTCGTGTGCACTTTAGTATCTCTACATATGTTGATTATGTTGATTGTGATGTGGTACCTATGCAAGCATGTTCCTTATTACTTGGTAGACCATGGCAATTTGATAAAAATTCTGTACACCATGGTAGAAACAATCAGTATACTCTTGTTCATAAGGATAAAAATATTACTTTGCTTCCTATGACTCCTGATTCCATTTTGAAAGATGATATTAATAGAGCTAATAAAGCAAAACAGGAGAAAAATAAGAGTGAAAATCAGATTGTGGCAAAAGAATTTGAGCAACAAATGAAGCCTAATAAACCATCTAATGTTGCTTCTGAAATTAAATTGAAAAGTGCATGTTTACTTGCCACCAAATCTGATATTGTTGAGTTAGATTCTAGCAAATCTGTTTGCTATGCTTTTGTGTGCTTATTTTCATTCGAGGACGTGCCTTCCTCTTTGCCCCCTGCTGTCACTAACATTTTGCAGGACGTGCCACCGGGATTACCACCTATTCGAGGGATTGAGCATCAAATTGACTTAATTCCCGGTGCATCGCTACCCAACCGTGCACCATACCGTACCAATCCAGAGGAGATGAAGGAGATTATGCGTCAAGTATAAGAGCTTCTCGACAAAGGTTATATACGCGAATCCCTTAGTCCTTGTGATGTTCCTATTATTCTAGTGCCAAAAAAGGATGGTACATCGCGTATGTGTGTTGATTATAGAGGCATTAATAATATTACTATTCGTTATCGTCATCCTATTCCTAGGCTAGATGATATGCTTGATGAATTGAGTGGCTCTACAATTTTCTCCAAAGTTGATTTGCGTAGTGGATACCATCAAATTCGTATGAAATTGGGGGATGAATGGAAAACAACATTTAAAACTAAGTTTGGATTATATGAGTGGTTAGTCATGCCTTTTGGGTTAACTAATGCACCTAGTACTTTCATGAGATTAATGAACGAAGTTTTACGTGCTTTCATTGGACGATTTGTGGTAGTTTACTTTGATGACATATTGATTTATAGCAGATCTTTGGAGGAACATTTGGAACATTTACGTGCTGTTTTTATTGCTCTACGTGATGCACGTTTGTTTGGTAACCTTGGGAAGCGCACCTTTTGCACCGACCGAGTGTCTTTTCTTGGCTATGTTGTTACTCCACAGGGAATTGAAGTTGATAAAGCCAAGATTGAAGCTATTGAGAGTTGGCCGCAGCCCAAAACGGTCACACAAGTGAGGAGTTTTCTTGGCCTTGCTGGATTCTATAGGCGTTTTGTGAGAGATTTCAGCACCATTGCTGCACCTCTCAATGAGCTTACAAAGAAGGATGTGCCTTTTGTTTGGGGTACCGCACAGGAAGAAGCCTTCACGGTATTGAAAGATAAGTTGACACATGCTCCTTTACTCCAACTTCCTGATTTTAATAAGACTTTTGAGCTTGAATGTGATGCTAGTGGAATTGGATTAGGAGGTGTGTTATTACAAGATGGCAAACCTATTGCATACTTTTACGAAAAATTGAGTGGGCCTAGTCTGAATTATTCTACTTATGATAAAGAATTATATGCTCTTGTTAGGACTTTAGAGACATGGCAACATTATTTATGGCCCAAAGAATTTGTTATACATTACGATCATGAATCTTTGAAACATATTAAAAGTCAAGCTAAACTGAATCGTAGACATGCTAAATGGGTTGAATTCATTGAGACTTTCCTTATGTTATTAAACACAAGAAGGGTAAAGAAAATGTTATTGCTGATGCATTGTCTCGCCGCTATACTATGCTTTCACAACTTGACTTCAAAATATTTGGTTTGGAGACCATCAAAGATCAATATGTGCATGATGCTGATTTTAATGGTGTATTGCAGAATTGTAAAGAAGGAGAACATGGAACAAGTTCGTGCGTTAATGATGGATTTGTGTTTCGTGCTAACAAGCTATGCATTCCAGCTAGCTCTATTCGTCTTTTGTTGTTGCAGGAGGCGCATGGAGGGGATTAATGGGACACTTTGGCGTGAAGAAGACGGAGGACGACTTGCTACACATTTCTTTTGGCCAAAGATGAGACGGGATGTTGAGCGTTTTATTGCTCGCTGCACTACATGTCAAAAAGCTAAGTCACGACTCAATCCTCATGGTTTATATATGCCTTTGCCTGTACCTAGTGTTCCTTGGGAGTATATATCTATGGACTTTGTTTTAGGTTTACCTCGAACAAAGAAGGGGGGGGATAGCATATTTGTTGTCGTGGATAGGTTCTCAAAAATGGCACACTTTATACCATGTCATAAAAGCGATGATGCCGTTAATGTTGCTGATTTGTTCTTTCATGAAATTATTCGCTTGCATGGTGTGCCCAATACTATTGTTTCAGATCGTGATACTAAATTTCTTAGCCACTTTTGGAGATGTTTATGGGCTAAGTTGGGGACTAAACTGCTTTTTAGTACTACTTGTCACCCCCAAACTGATGGACAAACTGAAGTAGTCAATAGAACATTGTCTACTATACTTAGGGCTGTTTTGAAGAATAATAAGAAAATGTGGGAAGAATGCTTGCCTCATATTGAATTTGCTTATAATCGTTCATTGCATTCTACTACTAAGATGTGCCCTTTTGAAATTGTGTATGGTTTCCTCCCTCATGCACCTATTTATTTGTTGCCTCTTCCATCTTCGGAGAAGGTTAATTTTGATGCTAAAGAACGTGCTGAATTGATTTTAAAAATGCATGAGTTAACTATGGAAAACATTGAGTGTATGAATGCTAAATATAAACTTCTTGGAGATAAGGGTAGAAAACATGTTGTGTTTGCACCGGAGATCTTGTTTGGTTACATTTGCGTAAGGATAGGTTTCCTAATTTGCACAAATCAAAGCTAATGCCACGTCGTGATGGTCCATTTAAGGTGTTAGAGAAAATAAATGATAATGCATATAAACTTGAGCTGCTGCAGATTTTGGGGTTAGTCCCACTTTTAACATTGCAGATTTGAAGCCTTATTTGGGTGAGGAAGATGAGCTTCCGTCGAGGATGACTTCATTTCAAGAAGGGGAGGATGATGAGGACATCAATACCATTGTTACACCCATAGCCCCTACTATTACATATAATGGACCAATTACTAGAGCTCGCGCACGCCAATTAAATTACCAGGTACTTTCGTTTCTTGGTAATTATTCTAATGTTCATGAGAATATGATGCTGCCTAAATTGGATACATTTGTTTTGCTTACAAATGAAGGGCCTAGCTTGGAGAAGGATGAACATTGGAGCAAGAACAAGCATGGAGTTGATGGCATGTGCAAGGGGAACAAGAACGGAGTTACAAGTGATGATTTCAGGACTTTGAAGCCACCATAAGGAGTGAATGAAGCCTTGGACGAAATATACAAGATGCCACTTCATAAATTTCGTCCAGAGGATATTCTGTTGGCGAACGTAGTAATTTCAAAAAAATTCCTACGCACACACAAGACCATGGTGATGGCATAGCAACGAGAGGGGAGAGTGTCTGTCCACGTACCCTCGTAGACCGAAAGCGGAAGCGTTATAACAACGCTGTTGATGTAGTCGACGTCTTCACGATCCGACCGATCCAAGCACCGAACGTCACGGCACCTCCGAGTTACGCACACGCTCAGCTCGATGACGATCCCGGACTCCGATCCGGCAAAGTGTCGGGATGAGTTCCGTCAAGACGACGGCGTGGTGGCGATGATGATGCTCTATCGCGCAGGCTTCGCCTAAACTCGCGACGATATGACCGAGGTGGAATATCGTGGAAGGGGCACCGACACGGCTAAGAGATCCAATGGATCAATTGTTGTGTCTTTGGTGCTAGCCCTGCCCTCTATTTATATGTTGAGCCCCGGGTCGAAACTTGGAGAAAAACCTCCTCAAAGTCGGTTTTGCCGAAAGGCAAGAGTCCCACTCGGACTCCAGGACCAAACGCCACAATCCTTGGCGTCGCCCAGACGCCATGGGCCTCGGCGTCGGCCCAGGCCGACGCCGAGGTCTCCGCGTTTGGCCCCGGCCTCCATAAAACTCCTTTTGCACCGAACTAAAGCCTCATGGGCTTGACCCTTGGCCTAAACATATCATCCAATATATGAATCTTTACGTCTCGACCATTTCGAGACTCCTCGTCATGTCCCCGATCTCATCCGGACTCGAACTCCTTCGGTACATCAAAACATGCAAACTCATAATATAAGCATCATCGAAACCTTAAGCGTGCGGACCCTACGGGTTCGAGAACTATGTAGACATGACCTAGAACTATTCTCGGTCAATAACCAATAGCGGAACCTGGATGCCCATATTGGTTCCTACATATTCTACTGAAGATCTTTATCGGTCAAACCGCATAACGACATATCGTTGTTCCTTTTGTCATCGGTATGTTACTTACCCGAGATTCGATCGTCGGTATCCAATACCTAGTTCAATCTCAGTTCATCGTAAGTCTCTTTACTCGTTCCGTAATACATCATCTCACAACTAACTCATTAGTTGTAATGCTTGCGAGGCTTATGTGATGTGTATTACCGAGAAGGCCCAGAGATACCTCTCCGACAATCGGAGTGACAAAACCTAATCTCAAATACGCCAACCCAACAAGTACCTTTGGAGACACCTGTAGTACTCCTTTATAATCACCCGATTCGTTGTGGACGTTTGGTAGTACCAAAGTGTTCCTCCGTAAACGGAGTTGCATAATCTCATAGTTACAGGAACATGTATAGGTCATGAAGAAAGCAATAGCAATATACTAAACGATCAAGTGCTAAGCTAACGGAATGGGTCATGTCAATCAGATCATTCTCCTAATGATGTGATCCCGTTAATCAAATGACAACTCATGTCTATGGTTAGGAAACATAACCATCTTTGATTAACGAGCTAGTCAAGTAGAGGCATACTAGTGACACTGTTTGTCTATGTATTCACACATGTATTATGTTTCCGGTTAATACAATTCTAGCATGAATAATAAACATTTATCATGATATAAGGAAATAAATAATAACTTTATTATTGCCTCTAGGGCATATTTCCTTCATCTCCCACTTGCACTAGAGTCAATAATCTAGTTCACATCGCCATGTGATTTAACATCAATAGTTCACATCTATATGTGGTTAACACCCATAGTTCACATCGACATGTGACCAACACCCAAAGGGTTTACTAGAGTCGATAATCTAGTTCACATCGCTATGTGATTAACACCCAAGGAGTACTAAGGTGTGATCATGTTTTGCTTGTGAGATAATTTTAGTCAACGGATTCATCACATTCAGAGCCGTAAGTATTTTGCAAATTTCTATGTCTACAATGCTCGCACGGAACTACTCTAGCTAATTGCTCCCACTTTCAATATGTATCCAGATTGAGACTCGAGTCATCTAGATTAGTGTTAAAACTTGCATCGACGTAACCCTTTACGACAAACCTTTTTCACTTCCATAATCGAGAAACATATCCTTATTCTACTAAGGATAATTTTGACCGCTGTCCATTGATCTACTCCTAGATCACTATTGCACTCCTTGCCAATCTTAGTGGTAGGGTATGCAATAGATCCGTTACACAAGATGGCATACTTTATAGAACCTATGGCTGATGCATAGGGAATGACTTTCATTCTCTTTCTATCTTCTGCCGTGGTCGGGTTTTGAGTCTTACTCAATCTCACACCTTGTAACACAGGCAAGAACTCTTTCTTTGACTGCTCCATTTTGAACTACTTCAAAATCTTGTCAAGGTATGTATTCATTGAAAAACTTATCAAGCGCCTTGATCTATCTCTATAGATCTTGATGCTCAATATGTAAGCAGCTTCACCGAGGTCTTTCTTTGAAAAACTCCTTTCAAACACTCCTTTATGCTTTGCGAGAATAATTCTACATTATTTCCGATAAAAATATGTCATTCACATATACTTATCAGAAATGTTGTAGTGCTCCCACTCACTTTCTTGTAAATACAGGCTTCACCGTAAGTCTCAGATAACACTATATGCTTTGATCAACTTATCAAAGCGTGTATTCCAACTCCGAGATGCTTGCACCAGTCCATAGATGGATCATTGGAGCTTGCACATTTTGTTAGTACCTTTAGGATTGACAAAACCTTCGGTTGCATCATATACAACTCTTCTTTAATAAATCCATTAAAGAATGTAGTTTTGACATCCATTTGCCGATTTCATAAAATGTGGCAATTGCTAACATGATTCGGACAGACTTTAAGCATCGCTACAGCTTGAGAAAATCTCATTGTAGTCAACACCTTGAACTTGTCGAAACCCTTTTGACAAGTCGAGCTTTGTTGATAGTAACACTACTATCAGTGTCCGTCTTCCTCTTGAAGATCCATTTATTTAACTTGACTTGCTGATCATCGAGCAGGTCAACCAAAGTCCACACTTTGTTCTTATATATGGATCCTATCTCAGATTTTATAGCCTCAAGCTATTTCGCGGAATCTGGGCTCATCATTGCTTCCTCATAGTTCGCAGGTTCATCATGGTCTAGTGACATGACTTCTAGAATAGGATTACCATACCACTTTGGTGCGGATCTTACTCCGGAAGACCTACGAGGTTTGGTAGCAACTTGATCTGAAGTTTCATGATCATCATCATTAACTTCCTCACTAATTGGTGTAGGAATCTTGGAACTGATTCTGTGATGAACTACTTTCCAATAAGGGAGAAGGTACAATTACCTCATCAAGTTCTACTTTCCTCCCACTCACTTCTTTCGAGAGAAACTTCTTCTCTAGAAAGGATCCATCTTAGCAACAAATATCTTGCTTTCGGATCTGTGATAGAAGGTGTACCCAATAGTTCCTTTGGGTATTCTATGAGGACGACTTTTCCGATTTGGGTTCGAGCTTATCGAGTTGAAACCTTTTCATATAAGCATCGCAACTCCAAGCTTTAAGAAACGACAGCTTAGGTTTACTGCTAAACCATAGTTCATACTGTGTCATCTCAACGGATTTAGATGGTGCCCTATTAAACGTGAATGCAGCTGTCTCTAATGCATAACCCCAAAATGATAGTGGTAAATCGGTAAGATACATCATTGATCGCACCATATCACATAAAGTGCGGTTATGACGTTCGGACACACCATCACGCTGTGGTGTTCCAGGTGGCGTGAGTTGCGAAACTATTCCGCATTGTTTCAAATGTAGACCAAACTCGTAACTCAATTATTCGTCTTCGCGATCAGATCGCAGAAACTTTATTTTCTTGTTACAATGATTTTTCCACTTCACTCTGAAATTCTTTGAACCTTTCAACTATTTCAGACTTATGTTTCATCAAGTAGATATACCCATATCTACTCAAAACATCATGTGAAGGTTAGAAAATAATGATACTTGCCGTGAGCCTCAACACTCATCGGATCGCATACATCAAGTATGTATTATTTCCAATAAGTCGGTTGCTCGCTCTATTGTTCCGGAGAACGGAGTCTTTAGTCATCTTGCCCATAAGGCATGGTTCACAAGCATCACGTGATTCATAATCAAGTGATTCCAAAATCCATCAAGTATGGAGTTTCTTCATGCGCTTTACACCAATATGACCTAAAGCTAAAGTGCCACAAATAAGTTGCACTATCATTATTAACTTTGCATCTTTTGGTTTCAATATTATGAATATGTGTATCACTATGATCGAGATTCAATGAACCATTTTCATTGGGTGTGTAACCATATAAGGTTTTATTCATGTAAGCAGAACAACAATTTATTCTCTTACTTAAATGAATAACCGTATTGCAATAAACATGATCAAATCATATTCATGCTCACGCATAACGCTAAATAACATTTATTTAGGTTTAACACTAATCCCGAAAGTATAGGGAGTGTGCGATGATGATCATATCAATCTTGGAACTACTTCCAACACTCATCGTTACTTCTCCTTCAACTAGTTTTTTTATTCAGAACTCTGTTTGAGTTACTAATCTTAGCAACCGAACAAGTATCAAATACTCAGAGGCTACTATAAACACTAATCTCGATAGTATAGGGAGTGTGCGATGATGATCATATCAATCTTGGAACTTCTTCCAACACTCATCGTCACTTCCCCTTCAACTAGTCTCTGTTTATTCTGTAACTCCTGTTTCGAGTTACTAATCTTAGCAACCGAACAAGTATCAAATACTCAGGGGCTACTATAAACACTAGTAAAGCACACATCAATAACCTGTATATCAAATATAACCTTGTTCACTTTGCCATCCTTCTTATCCACCAAATATTCAGGGGTAGTTCCGCTTCCAGTGACCAGTTCCATTGCAGCAAAAGTACTCAGTCTCAGGCTTAGGTCCAGACTTGGGCTTCTTCACTCGAGCAGCAACTTGCTTGCCGTTCCTTTTTGAAGTTCCCCTTCTTCCCTTTGCCCTTTTCCTTGAGACTAGTGGTCTTGTTAATCATCAACACTTGATGCTCTTTCTTGATTTCTACCTTCGTTGATTTCAACATCACGAAGAGCTCGGGAATCGTTTTCGTCATCCCTTGCATACTGTAGTTCATCACGAAGTTCTAGTAACTTAGTGATGGTGACTAGAGAATTCTGTCAATCACTATCTTATCTGGAAGATTAACTCCCACTTGATTCAAGCGATTAAAGTACCCAGACAATCTGAGTACATGCTCACTAGTTGAGCGATTCTCCTCCATCTTTTAGCTATAGAACTTGTTGGAGACTTCATATCTCTAAACTCGGGTATTTACTTGAAATATTAACTTCAACTCCTGGAACATCTCCTATGGTCCATGACATTCAAAACGTCTTTGAAGTCCCGATTCTAAGCCGTTAAGCATGGTGCACTAAACTATCAAGTAGTCATCATATTGAGCTAGCCAAACGCTCATAACGTGCATCCGCTCCTGCAATAGGTCCATCACCTAGCGGTGCATTAAGGACATAATTCTTACGTGCAGCAATGAGGATAAACCTCAGATCACGGATCCAATCCGCATCATTGCTACTAACATTTTCAATACAATTTTCTCTAGGAACACATATAAAAACATAGGGAAGCAACAACGCGAGCTATTGATCTACAACATAATTTGCAAAAACTACGGGACTAAGTTCATGATAAATTAAAGTTCAATTAATCATATTACTTAAGAACTCCCACTTAGATAGACATCTCTCTAGTCATATAAGTGATTACGTGATCCAAATCAACTAAACCATGTCCGATCATCATGTGAGATGGAGTAGTTTCAATGGTGAACATCACTATGTTGATCATATCTACTATATGATTCACGTTCGACCTTCGGTCTCCGTGTTCGAGGCCATATCTGTTATATGCTAGGCTCGTCAAGTTTAACCTGAGTATTCGCGTGTGCAACTGTTTTGCACCCGTTGTATTTGAACGTAGAGCCTATCACACCGATCATCACGTGGTGTCTCAAAGACGAAGAACTTTCATAACGGTGCATACTCGGGAGAACACTTCTTGATAATTTTGGTGAGAGATCATCTTATAATGCTACCGTCAATCAAAGCAAGATAAGATGCATAAAGGATAAACATCACATGCAATCAATATAAGTGATATGATATGGTCATCATCATCTTGTGCTTGTGATCTCCATCGCCAAGCAACCGTCATGATCACCATCGTCACCGCGCGACACCTTGATCTCCATCGTAGCATCGTTGTCGTCTCGCCAACTATTGCTTCTCGACTATCGCTACCGCTTAGTGATAAAGTAAAGCAATTACATGGCTTTGCATTTCATACAATAAGCGACAACCATATGGCTCTCGCCGATTGCCGATAACTCGGTTACAAAACATGATCATCTCATACAATAAAATATAGCATCACGTCTTGACCACATCACATCACAACATGCCCTGCAAAAACAAGTTAGACGTCCTCTACTTTGTTGTTGCAAGTTTTACGTGGCTGCTACGGGCTGAGCAAGAACCGTTCTTACCTACGCATCAAAACCACAGCGATAGTTTGTCAAGTTGGTGCTGTTTTAACCTTCGCAAGGACCGGGCGTAGCCACACTCAGTTCAACTAAAGTGAGAGAGCAGACACCGCGGTCACCTTTAAGCAACGAGTGCTCAAGCGGTGAAACCAGTCTCACGTAAGCGTCGCGTAATGTCGGTCCGGGCCGCTTCATCTCACAATACCGCCGAACCAAAGTATGACATGCTGGTAAGCAAGATGACTTATATCGCCCACAACTCACTTGTGTTCTACTCATGCATATGACATCAACGCATAAAACCAGGCTCGATACCACTGTTGGGGAACGAGTAATTTCAAAAATTTCCCACGCACACACAAGACCATGGTGATGTCATAGCAACGAGAGGAGAGTGTCGTCACGTACCCTCGTGAGACCGAAAGCGAAGCGTTATAACAACGCTGTTGATGTAGTCGTGCGTCTTCACGATCCGACCGATCCAAGCACCGAGCGCACGGCACCTCCGAGTTCGCGCACGTTCAGCTCGATGGCGATCCCGGACTCCGATCCAGCAAAGTGTCGGGATGAGTTCCGTCGACCGACGGCGTGGTGGCGATGATGATGCTCTATCGGCGCGAGGCTTCGCCTAAACTCTGCGACGATATGACCGAGGTGGAATATCGTGGAAGGGGCACCGACACGGCTAAGAGATCCAAGGGATCAATTGTTGTGTCTTTGGTGCTAGCCCTGCCCTCTATTTATATGTTGAGCCCGGGTCGAAACTTGGAGAAAAACCTCCTCAAAGTCGGTTTTGCCCGAAAGGCAAGAGTCCCACTCGGACTCAGGACCAAACGCCACAATCCTTGGCGTCGCCCAGACGCCATGGGCCTCGGCGTCTGGCCCAGGCGACGCCGAGGTCTCCGGCGTTTGGCCCCAACCTCCATAAAACTCCTTTTGCACCGACCTAAAGCCTCATGGGCTTGACCCTTGGCCTAAACATATCATCCAATATATGAATCTTTACGTCTCGACCATTTCGAGACTCCTCGTCATGTCCCCGATCTCATCCGGGACTCGAACTCCTTGGTACATCAAAACATGCAAACTCATAATATAAGCATCGAAACCTTAAGCGTGCGGACCCTACGGGTTCGAGAACTATGTAGACATGACCTAGAACTATTCTCGGTCAATAACCAATAGCGGAACCTAGATGCCCATATTGGTTCCTACATATTCTACTGAAGATCTTTATCGGTCAAACCGCATAACGACATCGTTGTTCCTTTTGTCATCGGTATGTTACTTACCCGAGATTCGATCGTCGGTATCCAATACCTAGTTCAATCTAGATTCTTGGTAAGTCTCTTTACTCGTTCCGTAATACATCGTCTCACAACTAACTCATTAGTTGTAATGCTTGCAAGGCTTATGTGATGTGTATTACCGAGAAGGCCAGAGATACCTCTCCGACAATCGGAGTGACAAAACCTAATCTCAAATCGCCAACCCAACAAGTACCTTTGGAGACACTGTAGTACTCCTTTATAATCACCCGATTCGTTGTGACGTTTGGTAGTACCCAAAGTGTTCCTCCGTAAACGGAGTTGCATAATCTCATAGTTACAGGAACATGTATAGGTCATGAAGAAAGCAATTGCAATATACTAAGCGATCAAGTGCTAAGCTAACGGAATGGGTCATGTCAATCGATCATTCTCCTAATGATGTGATCCCGTTAATCAAATGACAACTCATGTCTATGGTTAGGAAACATAACCATCTTTGATTAACGAGCTAGTCAAGTAGAGGCATACTAGTGACACTCTGTTTGTCTATGTATTCACACATGTATTATGTTTCCGGTTAATACAATTCTAGCATGAATAATAAACATTTATCATGATATAAGGAAATAAATAATAACTTTATTATTGCCTCTAGGGCATATTTCCTTCATATTCTAGGTGCTGCGTCACCTTATTATTGGGCCAGGCCCATGTAATTTCGAAATACATAAGTATAGGCTGTTTTTAGAGTCCGTATGTGTGGGGAAACAAGAGATAGGGTTGGTTTCGGACCCCTTCCCCAAGGGCCACGAAATTTCCCCCCCTCTTCCTCCATATATACAGCCCTTAGGGCACCGTTTAGACTTTGGGTTTTGTTTAGATTAAAAGTTTGCCATAGCTGCAACTTCGCGTACTTCGTTTGTGTTCAACGACCAGACAAAGGCGTCACAGAACCCCACCTTGACCAATAAAGCTTTCCTCTTATATTCGCAATATCCAGATTGCAATCTTAGTTTCTTGCTTGTTCTTCGTTTGCCAGCAGGAACAGACCTTCGTGGTCAGGTTGATCGTGCTCCGGCGTGGTCAATAACCTCTCGGAGTTGGTTTAGCGATTGCTATGGCGCAACGTCCTCGCACGTTCATAGTTGGATCGTCAAAGTCGACTTCATCCTAAACGATAGCCACCATCTCATTGAAAGACGGGACACCTTTGCCTCTATCAGCTGCCAGGAATCACCCTAGGCAACGTTCAAGAAAACCTCTAAGACGGGGAGGCCACAACCTCGAGTAGCATGGGATCAGATTTATATCACGCGCTCTAAGGGGTGCCCCCCTCTCGGTCCCAACTGGAAACACCCATGCCCCCTGACCGGATGACGAGCTTTAATCCAGGGCCATGGAACCCTCATCACGGCCCCTCTATTTGGTGTGTATAGGGAAAGAGGTTTGCAACTTACTAAACCGTATTCTTTGCAGAAAACATGTGGCAGCACGAAAAGGGAACAGACGGTAACTTGACTTGATCCACGTTAACACTAGAGTTAAACGGCTGACATAAGACTGTCATGCTTCAACAATACCAGCTTACCACCTTTCATGTCACCACATGATCATGTTATCTCCCATCAAATGAACACATCAAGTTTCGAAGCTCACTCGTAGTTGCCTTGCATGCAATATAACACTCACTGATGCTTATATAAACATGCCATGAAATAACTACTCAAGCATACGTGCAAAACACTCATCATATCAAAGGTTCAAACATGCTTGCCTGGTTCGGAGTAGTCGGAGTCTAGCTCGGCGAGTTTGCGGTTTCGTCACCTCCTCCGGTATCTACGGTATGAAGAAATCGCATACTAACGTAAATACCGTGTGTGCATAAAAATTGTTCCAAATATTTTTCAAATAAATATGTAAAAAACTAGACAGAAAAATAAGGCTGACAGAAAAAGAATCAATTCAAAATCATCTTTTGTTAAAAAGTTATAATTTTTTTAGTCCAGGGACTCATATGTAATGAAACAGAAAGTTTCTAGGGGTTAGTTTATAAAAATAGAAAACGTTTCGGTTAGAAATACGCCAACCCCAAAGGGAAACGTATTTTGCCCGAAGGCGTTTTCTTCAGAAAACGTTTCGAATAAAAAGAGAGAGGCTGACGAGGGGGTCCCACCCGTCAGGTTTAAAATTTTGAAATAGAGCACACCGGCGCCCGAGGGCCGCGGTGGTCGGTGGTGTCGATCCACGTAGAGGTAGGGGGAAAGGAGGGTACCAACGGGTTCACAGAGCTCTTCCGCACCTGTGGGTGGTGGAGTTGGTCGTCGGCGAGCACCACGTCGACGGCGGCCTCCACTCCGGCGGACGGTGGTTCGGGCGGTGGTGGATTTCGCCGAGGAGGGCTGCAGACGCCAAATTCAGGCTAGGGTCAGAAGAGCGGGTGCACTAGGAGGTTACTGGCAAGGTTTGGGAGGCGGGGGTGCCCTCACCGGAGCGAATCATGCCGGAGCCCGAAGCGGATCGGGGCGGCCGGAGTCGGGGAAGAAGACCTCCTCGAGGTCCTCCTAGTGGTTGGGCGCGGATCTGGTGGGGTGGAGGGGTGGTGCTTGGTCGAAGGCGAGCGACCCCGGAGCAATTACGGCGAGGCAGTGGTAGGGTAGGCGGTTTAGGTGGCTAGGCAGCTGCGGATTGGTCCACTGGTTCCATCCAACGCCTAATCTTGGTACACTTGTCCAAGCCTCTCGACGGAACGGCCTCACGGGCATGTCGGCGGCAGAGAGCGCGCTCTGCGCCTCTCAGGCCATGGCAACTGTGCTGCAGCATGCAGGGGAAAGAAGACGGCCACGCGTAGGCTTCTGGTGGTCTGGGAGGTGCTGGCCGGCACCGAAAGGCAGGGCTGGCCCCTGTTGGCCGCCACGGGTGGTTCTGCCACCGCGGAAGACGCCGGAGCTGATGCGCCATGTCGCCACCGATGTTCGCGACCGGCCAAATGACCGTGCGGCGCACTGGATAAGAAGGAGGAGCAGTGAGCATCAAGCCAGAGCGAGCACTGGCGAGATTAACGCCGCGGCTCTGAAGAAAACGACACTGACGACAGAATGAACACTCAACTCTGAACTTTGACAGAAACAGTGCACCCCAGCTGTTCGACGAAATGTTTTGGGAATGTGGAAATATTTTCTTGAGCTAATCCTTGGTGAGGTGACTTCTTGATGCATCTAGGGGCTGCCTGATTTATCTCAGATTTTTAGGAGAAGAAAAAGAATGAAATTCACCAAAAATGGCAAATCTGGTTCAAACTTGCAGCAAGCATATTTTGAAAAATTTGAACTGTGGACCAGTGGATCTTGATGGATCTTGGTTGAGGGTACTAAGGACTAGCTAGGGTAATTTGCTTGGGTCCAGAAACTTAAAGGATCTGGTACTTCCTTTGTAAATCCCAAGAGTCCAAAGTAAAAGACAGAAAAAGATTTGAAGATAAAATAAATAGAAAGAAAATCTAAAAGAGGTTGAAACTTGCTGGAATTGGGTGTTTGACTTGATCCAAAGTGGGGAGGTGGGTTTTGGAAGAAAGATATCAACATATGTCATGGCAAAAGAGAATTTTTTAAATGGGAAAAGAATAAATCCAAAATCCATAGGATTTCTTTTTAATAGAAAGAATTGTAAAACCGTCCAATATTATTTGTGTTGAGCCAACACAATATGAAAAACCCTTAGAACCAAAAATCAAGGTTGAGAAGGACCTTTTTTAAAAAAAAAATTATTTTTCATAAAAAGATTTGAGAAGGAGAGTCCCTCTTTTAGAAAAATTCAAATAACTTCCTTTAAATCAAATAAAGAATTTAATAAAAACCAAATCAATTTTTTTTTGAGTGTCACAACACCTACCCCCTTAGGAAAAATCTCGTCCCCGAGATTTCAGCTGATCCTCAAATAGGTGTGGGTACTCTGCCCGTAGAAGGTCCTCTCTTTCCCATGTTGCTTCATCTTCGGTGTGATTGCTCCACTGAACCTTTAAAAACTTAATTGTTTTCTAACGGGTCCTCCTTTCAGACTCCTCTAATATTTTCATTGGACGTTCCCTGTAGGTGAGGTCTGGTTGCATGTCAATGCTCTCATGTGATACATGCTTCTCTGGGTTGCTTATGCATTTCCTCTACTGTGAGACGTGGAACATGTCGTGGACGTTTGACAACTCTTTGGGTAGGTCTATGCCTCTTCGTGCAACCACACAGAAGGGTCCGATAAATCTTGGTGCTAGATTTCCTTTAACTTTGAACCGTTGCAGGCCCCTCATAGGAGATACTCGTAGATACACGTATTCACCGGGTTCAAAGCTGACTTCCTGATGTTTTCGATCGTAATAACTCTTTTGTCGGCTTTGAGCTGTCTTGAGTCGGTCCCTGATTAGTCTAACTTTCTCCTTAGCTTCCTTGAGCATGTCTGGGTGAAGATACGACTGTCTCCTGTTTCTAACCAATTTAATGGAGTACGACATCTCCGCCCGTACAAGGCTTCAAAAGGTGCCATTTGTAGACTGGCTTGGTAACTGTTGTTGTATGCGAACTCGGCATATGGCAAGCTTTCTTCCCAACTGGTCCCATAGGTGAGAACACATGCTCTCAGCATGTCCTCTAGAATTTGGTTCACGCGTTCAGTTTGTCTATCAGTCTGGGGGTGGTATGTTGTACTGAATACTAGTTGAGTTCCCAGAGCCTGTTGTAAATGATCCCAAAATTTAGAGACGAATTGAGTGCCCCTGTTGGATATTATAGTCTTTGGGATTCCATGCAGACAAACTATACGGGAGAGATAAAGTTTGGCAAGCTTCTGAGTGGTGTAGGTTGTCTTTACGGGAATGAAATGTGCCACCTTGGTTAATCTATCTGTGATGACCCATATGGCATCATTTCCGTGTTGTGACCGAGGTAGTCCGACAATAAAATCCATTCCAATTTCGTGCCATTTCCACTCAGGTATCCTGTTTGGCTGTAATAGTCCTGCTGGTTTTTGGTGCTCGGCTTTAATGCGCTGACACGAATCACAACATGCAATGAATGTGGCTATATCCCTCTTCATACCATGCCACCAAATTTTTTCCTGAATGTCCCTATACATTTTGGTTCCTCAAGGGTGGATTGAATATGGAGCGGTGTGGCCTTCGGCTAGAATTTGCTGCTTGAGGTCCTCTATATTTGGCACGCAAAGTCTGTCTCCGTACCATAATATTCCCTTATCGTCTATGACGAATTCTGAGGCCTTGCCTATACTCACTTTTCTTTTTATGCCTTCGATGCTGGGATGTCCATGCTGAGCCTTCTTAATTTGTTCCACAAGGGTGGGTTGTATTTCCAAATTTGACACATTGCCTTCAGTGACCATCACCAAGTTGAGTTTGGCGAACTCCTGCTGAAATTCAGGTCTCAACTTCTGTAGACTGTCGTTGCCCGAGTTGGGGTTTTGACTAAGAGCATCTGCCACTACATTCGCTTTTCCTGGATGGTAGTGAATGCCAACATCATAATCTTTCACTAATTCCAACCAGCGTCGTTGTCGTAAATTGAGTTCGGGTTGTGTGAAAATATATTTGAGGCTTTTATGGTTCGTATATATTTCACAAGGATTTCCAAGCAAAAAGTGCCTCCACTCTTTGAGTGCATGAATGACTGCTGCCAATTCCAAATCGTGAGTAGGGTAGTTTTCTTCATGCTTTCATAGTTTCCTGGAAGCATATGCGACTACTTCGCCTTCTTGCATTAGTACGCATCCGAGTCCCTTCCGGGATGCGTCACAATATACTTCAAAACTTTTGTGTATGTCTGGTACAACCAATACTGGTGATGTCGTTAACTTCCTTTTGAGTTCTTGGAAACTTTTCTCGGAAGCTTCAGTCCATACAAATTTCTTATCCTTCTTGAGTAACTGTGTCATTGGTTTTGCTATGGTGGAGAACCCCTCAATAAACCTTTGGTAATACCCAACCATTCCTAGGAAACTTCGTACATCTGCTTTCTATTTGGTTGGTGGTTTTCCAAAAGCTGACCTTGACTTTTTGGGTCTACGACAACACCTTCTTGGGTCAATACGTGGCCTAAAAACCAACCTGTCTTAACCAAAATTCACATTTTTGAAGTTGGCGTATAATTGATGTTTCCTTAATTCTCCCATTACAATTACGAGATGTTCAAAGATGTTCTTACGGTGTCTTAGAGTATACCAGAATATCATCAATGGACACCACAACAAATTTGTCCATAAATTTCATAAACACTTTGTTCATGAGGTGGACAAAATATGCGGGGGCGTTTGTTAGTCCGAATGGCATTACTGTGAATTCATATAATCCGTATCTGGAGGTGAATGCTGTCTTAGGGATATCCTGTGTCCCTACCTTTAATTGATGATACCCCGATCTTAAATCAATTTTCGAGAAAACCTTGGCTTGTGCGAGCTGGTCAAATAAATCATTTATCCGTGGCATCGGATATTTGTTTTTGATGGTGACCATGTTGAGTGCTCGATAGTCTATACGTAATCTCAGTGTCCCATCCTTTTTCTTGGCAAATAATACTAGTGAACCCCAAGGTGAGGAGCTGGCTCGTATAAAACCTTTGCCCAGTAATTCTTTTATTTGCTTCTTTAATTCTACCAACTCGGAGGGTGCCATTCTGTAAGGTTTCTTGTAAATGGGGGTGGTTCCAGGTGCTAGTTCAATGCTCACTAGTAGAAAAAGGACCTAATATGAGACACATTAGTGCCGGTTTAATTTTGAGCCGGCACTAATGTGTCCATTAGTGCCGGTTCCAACGGCTAGCCGGCCGTTCTCATTAATACCGGTTCGTGGCGAACCTTTAGCACCGGTTCGTGCCACGAACCGGTACTAAAAGAGTGGTGGCAGGTGTTTTCAGCCTGGGCCCCTCCAGCATTTTTTAGTACCGGTTCATGGCACGAACCGGTACTAAAGGTCGACCTACATAAACCCTTCGTCCACCCGAGCCACTCTGTTCTTCCCTTTCCCTCACTTCCTCTGTTCTTCCCCTCTCTTCCTCGAGCTCCTCACAAATTTTGCCCAAAATTTGTCAAGATTTGAAGGCCCCCATCCATTCAAATGATCACAAAGGTTAGCAACTTTGTCCTTTCAACTCTCATTGCTAGATTAGCTCTTGCAATGCTTTGTATAGTGATTAATTTGGGAGGAATTATATTTGCTAGTATTTGATTTATATGCAATTTGAGGTAAAAAATAACGCTTAGTTTGCATATGTAGGTGTGGTTTACTTAGTGCCTTCTAAATCTCCGTCGTAACCACCGCCGATCGCTCAAGACTCGTCCGTCACGGCACCACCTTGTGGTGAGGCTCTTGTTCATGAATGTTTTACATTACCAAATTGATGTTTGTGTGATTTTGATATATAGTTACTCGTATAATTATCTTACCCGACGTTGTTTGTTATACATAGTGCCATGGTTTTGATATCCGCCCCGTCGGCCCTCGTCCTTGTTATGATTCGGATGTGGTATATTCTCTTTTAAAACTAGTTGTTGCATTTCGTGTTTATGACAAATTATGCCCATCAAGTTGACATAGATATTTTTATCTAGGAGGTATGTGAACCGAAATTCCAACCGACCCTATTGTCGAGAGGTTAAATTTAGTTGAAAGAGAAAGCGCGATTTGAAAGAAAAATTGAAAATAATTGAGGGGAGAAGATGGAATTGGAGTTGCATGTTGCCGATGTAAATCGATGATCACAAGATCAAGATGGAGAAAATGAGGTTGAAGATTAGAAATATTAGAAAATATGCCATTGATAGTGTGGCTTGGTATCATTATGCTGTTGGATCAATTGTTACCTTAGTTGCGATCTTCATCGCATTTGTTGTTGCATTTAAATTCTTTAGCTAGAGAGTTATTTGTATGTTGCATTTAATTAAGTCTGTATATGAACTTTATGTATGAACTTTATGTATGAACTTGTATTAATTTGGTCTATTGGTGTTGTGTAATGAAGATGAGCCAACAATGGATGTATGATGACCGATGCTCTCCGAGTTCATTAATGGCGTGCATACTTTTTCGCTTGCCGCCGAGGCAAACAAGCGGGCGGATGGTTTTATGCCTTGTCCATGTGCTGGCTGTAAGAATGGTTACAATTACTCTACGTCAAGAACCATTCACGTCCACCTATTTGAGTCCGGTTTCATGCCCCACTATAATGTTTGGACCAAGAACGGAGAAATAGGGGTTATGATGGAAGACAATGAAGAAGAAGAGGACGACGACGGCTATCCTGGCATGGGTTCCCTGAATACGATGATACAACAATGGGGAAGAAGCTAAGCCGGCAATGCAGGAAGAAGTGAAGAAGAGGCATCGATGAGCCCGCCGATGATCTAGGTCGGGCCATTGCCGATGCAAAGAGAGCTGCGCAAGTGATCGGAGAGGACGAAGTTGCAGCGCATGTTAGAGGATCACAAGAAATTGTTGTACCCAATTGCGCGGCTGACAAAAAAGTTGGGCACCACACTTGAATTGCTGCAATGGAAGGCGAGAATGGTGTATCGACAAGGGATTTGGAAAGTTGCTGGTAATGATAAAGAATATGCTTGCAAAGGACAACGAATTGCCCGAGAGTACGTATGAAGCAAAGAAGGCTGTCTGCCCTCTAGGGTTAGAGGTGCAAAAGATATATGCATGCCATAATGACTGCATCCTCTACCGCGGTGAGTACGAGGATTTGAACGCTTGCCCGGTATGCGGTGCATTGCATTATAAGATCAGTCGCGATGACCCTGGTGATGTCGAAGGTGAGCGCCCCAGGAAGAAGATTCCTGCCAAGGTGATGTGGAATGGAACAGGTGTACGTGCGTGGGATGAGCACAGACAGGAAGAATTTGACCTAAAGGCGTTGCTGTTCGTGACCATAAATGATTGGCCTGCTCTCAAGAACCTTCGTGACAGACAAACAAGGGATACCGCGGATGCACGCACTGTTTGGATGATACCGACAAGATATATTTGGATAGTTGTAGGAAGAATGTACAGGACATCGTCGATTTCTTCCGATAAGGCATCCCGTAAGAAAGAAAGGCAAGCATTTCAAAGGTGAGGCGGATCACCGGACGAAGCCTCGCCACCGTATTGGTGCTGATGTACATGATATGGTCAAGGATTTGAAGGTAATCTTTGGAAAGGGTCCTGGCGGACAACCTGTTCCGAAGGACGCTGACGGACGCGCACCCATGTGGAAGAAGAGATCTATATTTTGGGACCTGCACGTGACGAAGAATCTTTGCGTGACCCTGCTTGGCTTTTTGGGCGTGTATGGGAAGACAAAAGATACACCGAGGCACGGAGGACCAGCAACGTATGCACGGAAAAGACGGCATACATCGAGGTCGAGCCAGCTACGCTCTTACCAAAGAAGAGAAGGAAATCTTCTTCAATGCCTGCTCAGCATGAAGGTACCGTCGGCTTCTCGTCGAATATAAAGGAATAATAAATATGGCGGAGAAAAAGTTCCGTAACCTAAAGTCTCATGACTGCCACGTGATTATGACGCAACTCCTTCGTTGCATTGAGGGGCTTCACCGAAAAATGTTTGATTAGCCATTGTGAAGCTATGTGCATTCCTCAATGCAATCTCTCGGAAGGTAATCGATCCAGAAATCATACCAAGGTTCTGTAATGATTTGGTGCAATGTCTTGTCGGTTTGAGTTGGTGTTCCCACCATCCTTCTTCAACATCATGACACACGTCCTAGTTCACCTTTGCGAAGAGATTAACCTTTTGGGTCTTGTATTTCTACACAATATGTTCCCCTTTGAAAGGTTCATGGGAGTCTTGAAGAAATATGTTCATAACCGTGCTAGGCCGAAGGAAGCATCTCAAGGGCCATGAAATTGAGGAGGTCATTGAGTTTTGTATTGACTTTATTCTGACCTTAAGCCGATTGGTGTTCTGAATCGCGGCATAAGGGCGATCGAAGGAAAAGGCACGCTAGGAGGGCATCAAATAATATGTATGGCGGGCATTCTCTCACTGAAGCACACTACACAGTTCTACAGAATTCCGCATTGGTGGCTCCATATATGAAGGAACACAAGAATTTTCTACAGTCCAAACACCCGGAGAAGTCTGACGACTGGATTACACGAACAAACGAGGACTTTCACGGTTGGTTGCGTAAACGTGCCTCTGAATGATGGTGATATTCAAAATGACATGTACTCGCTATCCCGTTACCATCTTGAATATAATGACTTTCAAAGGGTACCAGATAAATGGGAATACATTTTACACGACCGCCCAAGATAAGAAGAGCACCAACCAAAACAGTGGTGTCCGCTTTGATGCAACAACCAACACGGGAAAGGAAACATATTATGGTTACATAGAGGACATATGGGAACTTAACTATGGATCAGGTGATTTGAAGGTCCCTTTGTTTCGTGCAAATGGGTCAATATGACACGAGGCGGGTAACGGAAGACCAAGTACAGAATGACAATAGTGGATCTCAATAATCTTGCGATATGCATTTAACCATTCGTCCTAGCCAATGATGTGGCGCAGGTTTTTATGTGAAAGACATGTCTACCGGCCGAGAAAAAGAAAAGATAAGGAAGCTTAATGGATCATACGACGAGCTAAAGCGCCACATAGTTCTTCGGGAAAAGAAACATCGTGGGAGTGGATGACAAGACAGACATGTCGAAGATTATGAAAAGTTTGATGAAATTGCTCCATTCACAGTGAATATTGACCCGAGCATCCAGTTAAATGATGAAGATTTTCCATGGCTATGGCGCAAAGGGACACACGTGAAGAAAAAGTTTCACATCCAAAGATCTGGGATGTGATCGGCTTCACTATCATCACTTTCTTCTGTGTTTCACACCCAGGAGGGAATGTCTGTAATAGTTAGGGTAGTTAATTATGTGTTTTGGCATTTGAAACGCGAAAGAAATTTTATGTGCAAACAAATTCTTTTCATGCATTTACTGATTTTTTCCAGCTAAATGACCCTGAATTTGAAAAGCATTTCAAATGAACTCAGAAAAGGTTGAAAGTTGGCATGGTATCATAATTTCATACAAATAGCATGTGCAAAAAAGTAGAGAGGGTTACGGCAAAAACTGGATACACTTCGTGTACAAAATGGACAATCTCTTTCGAAGTATCAGGGTTTCCGATGAAAACTGAACTGTTACAAAGGCATTTCATTTTTTAAATGACCTAAGCATTACCAAATTGAATATAATGATAAAACACACTAATATTAAACATAAGAAAAAAGAATCACTGAAAAAACTTTTTTTAAAGTTAAGTTATTCACAAACTAGTGATTCACACAAATTTCAAATAATTCAAAATTTAAACTATTCAAATTTGAAAACTACCGGCACTAATGTAAGCTTTGTAATTTTTGTACCTAAAGCAAAAATATTCACAAAGAAACTCTAAATACAGCAAAAAAACAACTCAAAAATAAATAAAACAAAAATAAATAAAACAAAAATAAATAAAGCGAAAAAAATTAAGAAAATAAAAAGCCCGCCTACTGGGCCAAAGCGGCCTGCATACGACTAGGAACACAACCTTTAGTTGGGCCAGGATGCAGCCAAGAAGGCCAAGAGGCCCACTGGCGAAGAGAGGACAGTAGGCCCAGAGGGCTGCTTAGCAGAGGAGGTCGAGAGAGCTACCAGACTGGGCTTATAAACCGGTCACGGTAGCCCCTCGGGTAGCGAGGTGGGACTAAACTTGCGCACCGCCTCGAGCAGTGCACCCCTTTAGTACCGGTCGTGGCTCCAACCGTACTAAAGATCGCCCCCTTTAGTACCGTTTGGAGCCACCACCCGTACTAAGGGGGCGCGCCCACCGCTTGGCCTGGCCAAAACAGACCTTTAGTACCGGTTGGTGGCTCCAACCGGTACTAAAGGTCCATCCTATATATACAACACTTGAAAAAAATTCAGTTTCCCTCTGTTTCTTTCCTCTGCTTCTCCTTCGTCAAGCCACCTGCCCCGATCGACGCCGTCCCGTCGGCGACGCCGCCGCCCTCGTCCGCCGACCCGGCCGTCCCGCCCTCGTCGCCGCCCGTCCCGTCGCCCCTTCGCCATCCCGTCCCGTCGTCCCCGTCATCCCCATCGCCGCGCCACGCCCCCGCCCGTCGTCGCCGCCCGTCCGTCGCCCGCTGCTGCCTGCCCGTCGTCGTCGCCGCCCGTCCGTCGCCCGTCGTCGCCTCGCCGGTGAGCTCGCCCCTGCCGCCATGTCCACACACACACACACACACACACACACTACACACACACACACACACACACACTACACACACACACATTATTAGTTTGTTTGTTATAAATTTTTCTGTTTTTTAGTTATAGAAATGTTAGAAATTATTCTGTTTTTTAGTTATATAAATATTAGAAATGTTAGTTATATAGAAATGTTATAAATATTTTCTGTTTTTTAGTTATAGAAATATTTATAGAAATGTTAACAATTTTTCTATTTCTTAGTTATATAAATATTAGAATTGTTATAGAAATGTTAGTTATATAATCAGGAAATTTTGGAATTAGTTTTAGTTAGATGAATTAGATTAATGTCAAATTGTTAGAATTTGCATATATATAGAATTTTAGTTATCACAATCCAATCATTTAAAAAATGTTACTTTTTGCGGGCATATAGTATTTGTTCTCGACGATATGCCCGGCCCGCATCCTCACCGTCGACCCGTTCGCGACGACGTCCTGCTTCAGAGGACCCATGCCCGAGACTGGGCTCCGCCGAGCTGGCACTGGGAGGTGCTACCTGGAGGGGCGCGCCGCTTGGTGAGGAACCCGACCTTGGGTCCCGTCGTCGACCCTGATCTTCTTTGGTGGCGTTCGCGTTGGCCACATTCGGTGCAGAGGCAGCCGGCCCCGCCGGAGGTGGTGCGTCGGCGTGTCGAGGAGGAAGATGAGCACGCCCATCGCTACATGGCTGCTATGGACGACGCCAGTTCTCCACTACTTGGCGGGTTCTTTGGGCAGATGACCGGAGATATGATCATGTGATGGTTCCTTCTCTTTGGGTGTGCACCGCCGTGCCCCTGTGAACATGAGTGCGCCTAGATTCTTCTGTAGTACTCGATCTTTATTAGGTACCTAGCCAGTGATGTATTCGATATATAATATTCGAGATTATATATATTAAGACGATGATGTATTCGAGATTATATATTCGAGACGATGTATTCGAGATTCAGTTTTTCCTTACTGATTAATTGCATCCATTCATTGTAATTTGAATACTAAATTGTTTTATATTTCTTCTGTATTAATTAGTAAAGTAAAAGCTATGGCGGACAATACCGGCAGAGAGAGAGAAGAGGAATTGTTCGACATCATACGCAGCCCTCATAGGCTAGATGATCTGAATGAAGATGACGGCTCCCAATATCTGAACAATACCGGAGAGGGTGATGAAAAGATATTCGATCTCGACGACTGAGCTGATGAAGTCATGAACTATGATTATGATGACACAGACAATGTTTGTGATGACACAGACAATGTTGATCTTCAAATAACAAAGACTTCCGGCGAGGTATATTTATATAAGCATGCATCCTGGTGATCATCACATGTTTTTTTCTTGAAGATATATTAACAAATCGATCTTTCTTCTTTCAGCCCTCCAAATCGAGCAAATCTGCTTCTACAGACAGCAAGACAAAGCGAGGCTCGGGCAGATTGTTGAAGGATGGTGTAAAGTACCACATCGAATCCACCAAAATTAGTGGCGAACCCCTCACGCCTAAGAACGTTGCGGACAAGTGGACTCGTCAGTGCAGAGTTCTTGTGAAGGACAAACTCCCGATCTCCATTCAAGAATGGAAAGAGCCAAATACTAAACGTCCAGGTGTTACTTGGGTCGACGACAGAGCCAAAAAAGACCTGGTGAAATCTCTGATGGAACATTTCACCCTACCAGATCATTTCACTAAAGCAGATGTGGAGAAAGTCAAGCCGCTGCTCTTAAGAAGATGGCAATTGCATTCAACACCCACAAGAAAACTGTATGGGCCAACTACCTCGCTAATGAAAGGAAGACTCAGATTTCAAGGAACACTTTGGAGAAGCAAAGAGAACACTGGGACGATTTCGTGACCTTCAAGGATTCAGAATTATCTAAGGAACGGTCGATGAAAACAAGGCAAATGCCGCAAGAAAGAGGCAGTTCCATAGGCTGGGTCCGGTGGCTACGCGGTGGGATTGCGTAAGTGGGATAAGTCTGAGCAAGAGATGGAGGGTGCGAGGTCACTCCGACATTAGGAGCTGCCCCCTGTGCAGAACTTGGTTCTATCGCATGGGGCGTTGGACCAAGACAGCCTGGTTTCAAAGAAGGCAAGTCTAAAAGGATCCGAACAAAAGATACTTGACTTAATAGAAGAAGCTCGGCGGGGTGTTCACGCCAACAGAGAGAACGACGAGCTTACGGCATACTGGGAAATCTGAACACCGGGAAGAACACGAGGCATGGGCGTTATTCCACGGTATGAGGGCTTTTGATTTGGAATGACGACTACATGTCCCGTGAAAGAAAGAAGATGGAGGAGGAGAAGAAGAGGAAGCTGGAGGAGGAGCAGAGGAAGCAGGACGCAGAACGCCTTCAAGGCCTAGAAGCAAGGCATGCGGACCTGGCACTCAAATTCCAGCAGCAGCAACAGCAGATCGACTCACTTAGCCAGGAAAGGGGGTCTCAGCAGCAGCAGCAGCAGACAAGCGGATGATCGCCCAGCATTGGATAGCACCGTCCCATCCATGCCGAGAAGCAGCGTTGGTTACGCCCGGGCGACACACACCTTGCTGGATACGTACCTGTGGATGACATCATAGAGAACACTAGCGTGAGCTACACTCCAAAATGAAGAACATATCCATGAAGGTGGCGGACGGCGTTGCTTTTCCGGTGACCCCAAGCAACCTACCATTGCATCCCGATTACAGAGGGCTATGCTCGTGTCATGGTTGATGAAGTGGTGGACCCATATTGGGGCTAACGCTTGACATTCCCGGAGGTGAAGACGAGCGCACACCTGGGAGATGCCATACATCGTATCATCCTATGGAGAAAGGATTGCATCATCTTTGAAGTCCACCAACACCGCGTCGTCCCGACTCCTCGAAGTCCGCCATCGAGTCAGCAGACTCCGCTCCTCCAAGTCCACGAACGCGTGAGCGACTCCTCCTCAAGTCCGCCACCTCCTCCAAGTCCCCGACGCGTGAGCTGACTCCTCCAGTTTCAAGTCCGGCCTGGCGTCATGCCACTTCTCCGGTTTCAAGTCCGCCACCGTGTCAGGCCACACCTCCTGCTTCAAGTCCGGCACATCGTCAGGCCACATGTAACATCCCAAATTTTCAATTTGGAATGTTATACATTAGGTCATCATGCATACCATATTTTTCTCGCATTTTTTCCGATCCTAGAAATTTCACGCAACTCAAGGACCCTCGGAGAGAGTTGGAAGTTTCATAATTTTCATATTTGGGATCTCTCAACTTTTGAAAATAGGATCATTGGATTATTTAAATTATCTTCATAAAGTTTTTCCTACAAAAATATCTTGAGAGGGAATAATATGACTTTCCCAAACAATTAGGAAAAAAATGAAGATATTATAAATAAACCAAATTTGGTTTTGAAGATTTATTTTGCTTAGGCAAAAATGAGCATTTAAAATTTTTTATGCATGTTTATTGTTTTTAAAGTTCATTTTATTCGACTCATTTTTAGGAGTCGGGGAAAATTTGTTTTATTTAATTTGGAGTTCATTTGGTATTTTTTTTATTTGTTTTGGTTTTAATCTTATTTAAAAAAAACGCTACTGGACTGAGGCCCGGCCCAGCCAGCCAGTGCCCAGCCCCGGCGCCCCTGCCCATCTCCTCTCCTCCTCCTCGCGCCCGGCGAGGCGTCCCGCCGCAGCCTGCAGCCGCCGCCGCCGCCGAGTCCAGCTCCGCCCGGGACCCTCGCCCCCTCCCCAAGCAACCGAGCCCTCCTCCTTAAATACCCCCGGCCCCTCTCTCCTCACCCCAACCCCTGAAGCCGCCGCCACCCGCCCTCGCCCGAAGCGCTGCCCTTGTGGACGCGCCGCCCTCGCCCGCCGCCCCTCGGCCGGACCCGCCGCCCTCGCCTCCCGACCCGCGGACCCCGCGGACCTCGCCCGGCGAAGAGCCGAGGTAGCCGCCGCCCACCCGCCCGAACCGGGTTTCTCCCTCGACTGATCCGGTTTTTTAAAAAATATATATGTTGGTTTTTAAAAACCTAGATTGGTTTTATTTTTTGGTTTTCTTATTTAACAGACGTTCACCGAACCGTTCGTTTCAGTGAACGCGTTCGTTAGATTCGATTCGTTAACTAACGTTCGCTTTTTAACTCGTTCGTCGTTTTCTTTTAATCGGATTTAATCCGTTATTTTCGATTTGATTTGAGATCTGATTTTCAAAACTGTTTTATTTCTCGCTCGTTTATCGGAATCAGGTGATTCAAGCGCTGGAGTTTAAAGATGAAACCGCCGTTCGACTACCCTACTTTCACAGAGTTTTGCCACTGTGAAATTTTGACCTAATTTCAGATCGCTAAATCGAGACGTTCTCTCTCGAGTTTCGACTTTCGGAGTTTGTTTTGATTTGATTCTTTTGCAACCAGGGTTCTTAAGTTGAACTTTCTGGTTAGATCTTTTATTTGAGATTTCCCTGTGCATTAGATGAGTACTTATTGTATGCTTGTTGTTTGTCTGCGTTAGATCACCGAGTCGCCGCTTGTTACTTGAATCTCTAGGACTCATGGATCATCGGCAAGGCAAGTAACACTTTGATCATACCCTTCTCATACCCAGTTTTATGCATTAGATCTATTCCTCAAACACTTGCATGATTAGGATCTAATTAAATTGTGGGTATTGGGAAGTAGATTGAGGTAGTACCTATTACTGTTTTACTTATGAAACCTTGGGAGTTACTTCTACGATTTGCTTGTTCATGCCATGCTATGCTAGTAGGCGTGGATTGGGTGAGTGAATATCCATGACAGATGTGAGATTGTTAATTAATGGTTTATCTAAGGTGGCAACCTAACACACCTCTGGGTGGATTGAGGCACCTGGTTTCTATCAGACTTGCTGTATTTCTTGGACCGCCACCTGTGCTCTAAGGGATCATAAGATTATTCAAACTGGAAACTTCCGTGTGCAGCCACAAGCCAATTATGGGCTCTGGCGTAGTTGACTAAGTCGTCACGAACTCTTACGGGTAGGCTAGCTGATGTAGGGGATGTAGGTTGGTACGGTCTACCCACATGTAAGGTGCTAGCGCTTCGAAAGACTATGTCTCGGTCATCCGTTTCTCAAACACCATGTAGTCACGAGAATCAAGCGGAGGCGATCGAGTCTTGTGGGGAAAAGTGCAAACCTCTGCAGAGTGTATAAACTAATCATGATTAGCCGTGTCCCGGTTATGGACAATTTGAGTATCCGTACTTGATTATCATGTGAATCTCAACATGTTACTTCTAAATAAAAGCTATTGGGTTTTGATGAGTACTTTTAATTGGGATTGAGGATCTGTCAACCATTCTCAATGTTTAACAACCACCATGATAGTTAAATAAAATTATTCCTTTGATGTAGGGAAAATCAGCTTTATGCAAATGTAATCAGAGAGCCTTACCACCAGCCAAATATGCATGTAGTATAGGCTTATTCATTCATTGCTCTTTATGTGTTACATTGCCAAGCATATTCCATGTGTGACCCGTTTTGGGCTGCAACTTTTCACGTTGCGAGACTTTTCGAACGACGAGTAAGGTGTTAGGTCGTGGTTCTATACTCGGTGATGCCGTTGGAGTTGATGGACTCGCTTATCTTCCAAGCCTTCCGTTGTTATCATTAGATGGCCTTAAGCCATATTTTGTATTCAGTTCCCTTGTGGACAACGATGTAATAAGTGTGTGATTGCTACTCGCTATAAATCCTTGAAATCTTGTGTGGTGTCGGCATTCTTGATCCAGGATGACACCGAGCACGAGCGCTAGATCCATTCGGTCTGGTCGCTCTGAGAGAATGGTATCGAGCACACGCCGACCGTAGGACACGACCACTAAGTTAAAGCCATAGATCACTACTCTCTTCCCATTTTCTAACTCCTCATCTTTTCTACTCTCTTTAGGATGATTTGACGCGAAGATCAAGTACACCCAACCGGATGAAGGCACACCTTTTGGATTTCACTTGAAGGAAGTCACTAAGTACCGAACATTGGATTACCAAGCTTCACGGGACTTTCAACGCCACTCTGCTCAAGAGGAGCGCTGGAAGATTCAAGCTCACGTTCCAGGAAGGACATTCGCCCCAATCACCAAGCCAATAGATAGTGTTTTGATTGCACCCACTTGGAGTGCAGGAAAGAGCATGGCAGCTCACATCACCATGGGACGCATTGGAGAAGTTTATCAAGAAGATCTCAAGGACACCATCTACCAGATTTGCGGACGCCGAGATGACAAGCTGGGACGTCGTCAACACCAAGAAGGATAGATCCATTGCAGCATTCATCCAGAGTTAAATCAACACATTCGACGCCGGGAGAATCAAATGTGCAATGACATGTTGGAGTTGCGTAAGGCGAAGGAAAGGATCATCGAATTGGAAGAAGAACTAAAAACTACACGCAAGGACTACATGGACGAGATCGTAGCTCGGCAAGACACAATAACGATCTTAAATACGAGATCGAAGAACTCAAGAAGAAGTTGGCGCTCGGGAATGAAGACCAGATGTCGAACACCCAATCGACTACATCAACATCGGCGACACAGATTCGGATCCAAGTGAACCCGATTTTGAAGACGAAGTGGAGCGAGACATCATGGAGTCTTCCACGGTTCAAATTAGTAGAAGTCCCCACATATTAGTAGTATTCCTCCATGTAAACCTTTATAGTACACGCACTTTTGCGATAGTTAGATCGTTGTAACCCTTGTTTGATTGAATGAAGTGATTTGTGTGCATTTGCTCATGTGCATTTGGGTAGTGATTTCCCTTAGACCTCATTCTATTCTACATTTCTCTCCTTTTCTAAACCCATCGATGCCTCAGAGCGCGACCCGGATTCGTTTTCCGCCAGAGATCACCCAATTGATCCAGCAGAGAATACCTGATTCAAACATTGCTGCGAACAACAACAACAACAACAACCCACCGCCACCACCACCACTGCGGATCATCGACTCGTTTCCTTAGACTGAACCGCCGGTGTATTCCGAGAGCACCGAGCCAATTGTAGCAGATGACCTGCTCCGCAAGATAGGAAGGAGCTGACTCTGCGGGATGCACGGATGGTGAAAGAGTGAAGTTTGCAGCACATCAGCTTGAAGGACCCCAGCAAGCATGGTGGGAGAATTTCACAGCCACTTATCCGTGAGACACCGTCACATGGGACCAGCAAGACAAGCTTTTCGACAGCCCATGTTTCAGCAGGAGCCATGGCCATGAAGAAGCGTGAGTTTCGCAACTTACGCCAAGGAGGAAGGACTGTTGGCGATCGTGGATGACTTTAGCAAATTAGCACGTTATGCCCCAGATGACGTTGCTACAGATGCAGCTAAACAGGAGAAGTTTCTAGAAGGACTGAATGATGAGTTCAGCATGCCGTTGATGGTAGCAAGTTTCAATAACTACCAGGAGTTAGTAGACCGAGCTCTCATGATTGAAGGAAAGCAGCAGCAAATTGAGAACCGCAAGCGGAAGTATGGACAAGGAAGTATAACTCGGGATCGGCGAAGCCACGTTATACCCTAAATCAGGAATTCAGTTTGAGATACCCATGGAGGAGGTAATTCGCACAACCATAATGGCACCAAGAATGGGAACGGGAATGGAGGAAGCAACGGACAGAACCGCACCAACCCGTCTACACCATCCAAGGTAGACCTGAGTCACATTACTTGCTTTAAGTGCCGCAAGATCGGGCATTATGCAAATGACTATCCCGAAGGCGAATGGAAATGGCAATGGAAGCTCGGAAAGAAGCCCAACCCTTTCAACAGGGGACAGGTGAACCACATTGATGTGGAGGAGGTTGAAGATCAGCCCGATCGAATCGGTAAGTTTTTGGTTAAGTCTTTTCTGCAGGTTGTTCTTTTTGATCTTTGGTGCATCGCATTCATACATATCAAGGGATTTGTGGATAAGTACAAGTTACCAACCCAAGCCCTTAGGTCACCCATGCTAGTAACCTCACCGGAGCGAGTACATGGCTAGTAAATGGTGTGATCGATCGCCACTAAGGATCGGACACTATGTTTTCCCTCGGACCTAATAGTTCGGAATCCCAAGGATTGGATGTGATATTAGGAATGGATTGGTTATCAAAGTATGGAGGAAACATAGATTGTACCACAAGGTCAATTTTGCTCACCACACCAGAAGGAAGAAGGATTAAGTATGTATCACGGCACGAGCCAAGGAGAGCACAAGTTAATTGCTTGTCAGGAGTGGTACAGGAAGAAGTACCAGTGGTGAAGGAATATCCTGATGTATTTCCGGAAGAGTTGCCAGGAATGCCGCCGGATAGAGACATTGAGTTTTTGATCGAGCTGTTGCCGTGAACAGGCCCGATATCGAAGCGACCGTGCATGGATGCCCGCAAAGGATTTGGCAGAAATTAAGAAGCGATTAAGGAACTATTGGATAAAGGTTTTATTCGCCCAAGTTCTTCACCTTGGGGATCACCCGTTTTATTGGTGGAGAAGAAGGATGGATCGTTGAGAATGGTTGTTGATTATCGTGGATTGAATGAAGTAACGATCAAGAACAAGTACCCACTACCGATGATAAATGATCTGTTTGATCGCTTGCAAGGAGCCAAAGTGTTCTCTAAGATCGACTTGCGATCAGGGTACCATCAGTTGAAGATTCGGGAGCAGGACATACCCAAGACAGCATTTACCACGAGATATGGACTGTATGAGTATATCGTTATGTCATTTGGACTGACTAACGCACCAGCCTATTTTATGAACCTGATGAACAAAGTGTTTATGGAGTTTTTGGACAAGTTCGTCGTGGTGTTCATTGATGACATTTTGATTTTCTCGAAGAATGAAGAGGAACACAAGGAACATTTGAGATTGGTTTTGGGAAACCGAGGAACACCAGTTGTATGCCAAGTTCAGCAAATGTGAATTTTGGTTAAAGGAAGTTGGATTTCTCGGACATGTTATATCCGGAGAAGGAATAGCATTGACCCCACAAAAGTTGAGACCGTAACCAAATGGGAAGCACCAACGACAGTTGAGAGATTCGAGTTTCCTTGGACTCGCAGGATACTACCGAAGATTTATTGAGAATTTCTCAAGGATTGCAAAGCCTATGACAGAATTGTTGAAGAAGGAAAACAAATTCATATGGGTGAGGACTGTGAGGCAAGTTTTCAGGAGTTGAAGAAAAGATTGGTTACCTCACCAGTTTTGATATTGCGGATCAAACTAAGGATTATGAGGTGTATTGCGGCGCTTCACGTCGAGGACTTGGAGCAGTGCTTATGCAGGAAGGAAGAGTTGTTTCAGTATGCTTCACGACAACTTAAGCCCCATGAGTTGAATTATGCCACTCATGATTTGGAGTTAGCAGCCGTTGTGCATGCCTTGAAGCGTGGAGACATTTTCTCATTGGAAATCATTGTGAAGTATATACGGATCACAAGAGTTTGAAGTACATCTTCACACGAAGAATTGAATCTCGAGACAGAGGAGATGGTTAGAACTAATCAAGGATTACGATATGAGATTGCATTATCACCCGGAAAGGCTAATGTCGAGTAGCACGCATTGAGCCGAAAGAGCCACGTCAATACCCTAATGATGGAAGGAATACCCAATGAGTTAGCCGAGGACCTTCGAGAGCTATGTTTGGAAATAGTTCGAGAGGCTATGTAGCAGCATTGGAAATTGATCGACAATCGATGGACAAAATCGAGAAGCCCAAAAGCGAGATAAGGAAGTTGCCGCTATAAAGGAGAAAATGATCAAAGGAAAAGCTAAAGGATTTCGTGAGGATGAGCACGATACCCTATGGTTTGAAGACCGTGTTTATGTGCCCAATGACCCGAGATCGGGAAGTTGATTTTACAAGAAGCCCATGATTCACCCTATTCGATTCACCCAGGAAATACCAAGATGTATTTGGATTTGAAGAATATATTCGGTGGACCGGAATGAAGAAGGATATTGCGAGTGCGTAGCAGTTTGCGGCGTATGTCGAAAGTAAAGGCGAGCATCGAAGCCAACAGGATTGTTACAACCATTGCGATACCGAATGGAAGTGGGATAAACTAGGCATGGATTTCATCACAGGTTTGCCAAAGACCCGTTCAGGATATGACTCGATTTGGATCATAGTCGACCGTTTGACCAAGGTAGCCCATTTCATTCCAGTCAAGACTACCTATAGCAGTGCTAAGTTGGCAAAAATATACATGACCAGAATTGTGTGTTTACACGGAGTTCCAAGGAGCATTGTATCAGACAGAGGAACCCAGTTTACTTCGAAATTTTGGAACCAGTTGCACGAGACATTGGGAACCCGATTGGAATTCAGCACAGCTTTCCACCCACAGACCGATGGACAAACTGAGAGAGTCAATCAGATTTTGGAGGACATGCTGAGAGCTTGTGCACTAGATTATGGATCTAGTTGGGATGACAATTTGTCAGTATGCAGAATTTTCCTACAATAACAGTTACCAAACCAGCTTAAAGATGGCACCTTCGAGGCCTTGTATGGAAGAAGGTGCAGAACACCATTGTCATGGGAATAAACTGGAGATCGTCCGTTGTTTGGACCAGATTTGATTAAGGAGTCGAACAGAAAGTTAAGTTGATTCGAGGCGGGCTCAAGGTAGCCCACCCGCATGTAAGAGCTATGCCGATTCAAAGCGCAAAGCGATTGAGTGCAAGGAGACAGAGTATATCTCGAGTATCCCGCTTCGAGGAGTTAAGCGTTTTGGAGTTAAAGGAAAGTTAGCACCCGCTTCGTTGGACCATATAAGATTTTGCAACGCATGGGAGAAGTTGCGTATAAGTTGGAATTGCGGAAGGACTGTCGGGAGTTCATGATGTATTCCATGTTTCTCGATTGAAGAAATGTCACCCGAGATAGCAGAGGTACCGTTAAGAGACACAAGTGCCACTTTGGAAGCAATTCAGTTGAAGGATGACTTGACATATGAGGAAAAGCGGTTAAGATTCTCGATTATGCCGGCAGAGTTACCCGCACAAGGTTATCAAGTTTTGCAAAGTTCAATTGGAGCCACCACACCGAGGATGAAGCCACCGGGAAAGAGAGGAAGTTTTGCTTAAGGACCACCTCACCTATTTTCTAGCCAACCCGAATCTCGAGGGCGAGATTCATCTTAAGGGGGTAGGTTTGTAACATCCCAAATTTTCAATTTGGAATGTTATACATTAGGTCATCATGCATACCATATTTTCTCGCATTTTTCCGATCCTAGAAATTTCACGCAACTCAAGGACCCTCGGAGAGAGTTGGAAGTTTCATAATTTTCATATTTGGGATCTCTCAAATTTTGAAAATAGGATCATTGGATTATTTAAATTACCTTCATAAAGTTTTTCCTACAAAAATATCTTGAGAGGGAATAATATGACTTTCCCAAACAATTAGGAAAAATGAAGATATTATAAATAAACCAAATTTGGTTTTGAAGATTTATTTTGCTTAGGCAAAATGAGCATTTAAAATTTTTATGCATGTTTATTGTTTTTAAAGTTCATTTTGTTAGACTCATTTTAGGAGTCGGGAAAATTTGTTTTATTTAATTTGGAGTTCATTTGGTATTTTTTATTTGTTTTGGTTTTAATCTTATTTAAAAAAAACGCTTACTGGACCGAGGCCCAGCCCTGCCCAGCCAGCCAGCCCAGGCCCAGCGCCCGGCCCATCTCCTCCTCCTCCTCCTCGGCTGAAGGAGGCCCCGCCACAGACGGCAGCCGCCGCCGCCCGAGTCCGGCTCGCCCGGGACCCGTCGCCCCTCCCCAAGCAACCGAGCCCTCCTCCTTAAATACCCCCGGCCCCTCTCCTCACCCCAACCCTTGAAGCCGCCGCCACCGCCCTCGCCCGGGCCGCCGCCGTGGGCCGCCGCCCCGCCGCCGCCGCCGCCCCTCGGCCCGGACCCCCGCCCTCGCCTCCCGACCCGCCGGACCCCGCCGGACCTCGCCTGCGAAGAGCCGCCGGAGGTAGCCGCCGCCCCGCCGCCCGAACCGGTTTTCTCCCCTCGGACCGATCCGGTTTTTTTTTAAAAAATATATATGTTCGGTTTTTTTAAAAAACCTAGATTGGTTTTATTTTTTTGGTTTTCTTATTTAACGGACGTTCACCGAACCGTTCGTTTCAGTGAACGCGTTCGTTAGATTCGTTCTGTTAACGAACGTTCGCTTTTTAACTCGTTCGTCGTTTTTCTTTTTAATCGGATTTAATCCGTTATTTTCCGATTTGATTTCAGATCTGATTTTCAAAACTGTTTTATTTCTCGCTTCGTTTATCGGAATCAGGTGATTCAAGCGCCTGGAGTTTCGTAACGAAACCGCCGTTCCGACTACCCTACTTTCACAGAGTTTTGCCACTGTGAAATTTTGACCTAATTTCAGATCGCTAAATCGAGACGTTCTCTCTCGAGTTTCGACTTTCGGAGTTTGTTTTGATTTGATTCTTTTGCAACCAGGGTTCTTAAGTTGAACTTTCTGGTTAGATCTTTTATTTGAGATTTCCCTGTGCATTAGATGAGTACTTATTGTATGCTTGTTGTTTGTCTGCGTTAGATCACCCGGAGTGCGCCGCTTGTTACTTCGAATCTCTAGGACTCGCGGATCATCAGCAAGGCAAGTAACACTTTGATCATACCCTTCTCATACCCAGTTTTATGCATTAGATCTATTCCTCAAACACTTGCATGATTAGGATCTAATTAAATTGTGGGTATTGGGAAGTAGATTGAGGTAGTACCTATTACCTGTTTTACTTATGAAACCTTGGGAGTTACTTCTACGATTTGCTTGTTCATGCCATGCTATGCTAGTAGACGTGGATTGGGTGAGTGAATATCCATGACAGATGTGAGATTGTTAATTAATGGTTTATCTAAGGTGGCAACCTAACACACCTCTGGGTGGATTGAGGCACCTGGTTTCTATCAGGACTTGCCTGTATTTCTTCGGACCGCCACCCAGGCTCTAAGGGATCATAAGATTATTCAAACTGGAAACTTCCGTGTGCAGCCACAAGCCAATTATGGGCTCTGGCGTAGTTGACTAAGTCGTGCGAACTCTTACGGGTAGGCTAGCTGATGTAGGGGATGTAGGTTGGTACGGTCTACCCACATGTAAGGTGCTAGCGCTTCTGAAAGACTATGTCTCGGTCATCCGTTTCTCAAACACCATGTAGTGCGAGAATCAAGCGGAGGCGATCGAGTCTTGTGGGGAAAAGTGCGCAAACCTCTGCAGAGTGTATAAACTAATCATGATTAGCCGTGTCCCCGGTTATGGACAATTTGAGTATCCGGTACTTGATTATCATGTGAATCTCAACATGTTACTTCTAAATAAAAGCTATTGGGTTTTGATGAGTACTTTTTAATTGGGATTGAGGATGCTGTCAACCATTCTCAATGTTTAACAACCACCATGATAGTTAAATAAAATTATTCCTTTGATGTAGGGAAAAATCAGCTTTATGCAAATGTAACCGTAGAGCCTTACCACCAGCCAAATATGCATGTAGTATAGGCTTATTCATTCATTGCTCTTTATGTGTTACATTGCCAGCATATTCCATGTGCTGACCCGTTTTCGGGCTGCAACTTTTCACGTTGCAGACTTTTCAGACGACGAGTAAGGTGTTAGGTCGTGGTTCTATACTCAGTGATGCCGTTGGAGTTGATGGACTCGCTTATCTTCCAAGCCTTCCGCTGTTATCATTAGATGGCCTTAAGCCATATTTTGTATTCAGTTCCCTTGTGGACAACGATGTAATAAGTGTGTGATTGCTACTCTGCTATAAATCCTTCGAAGTACTGTGTGGTGTCAGCATTACTGATCCAGGGATGACACTGAGCACAGAGCGCTAGATCCATTCGGGTCTGGTCGCTACACCACATCTCCTGGTCCAACTCCATGTCAGCCGTCTCCGCCGTCTCAGCAATCGCAGAAGAGACATGTCGCAGCTTTGGTGCATAGCGGTACGAGTCGAGGTAGTTCAGGAAGTACAGGCGGAGACAAGCGATATAAATATGGTCCAAGGCTCGCTCCTCTTCCTCAGAGGCCTTACGACATGACCGAGGAGCAAAACGCATCCATAGTGCAAGCCCAAGTGGACGCCCATTTTGGACCGAAACCGGCACCGCCGCCAAAGGAGAAAGTGCCTGAGAAAGTAATTGACCACTTCATTCGTATGGCTAGAGAACCAGCTCCCAAGCCTGTTGACTCGGACTATGAGCGCCAAATCAGGAAACTACATCGAGAACGGCTAAAGAAGAAGCGAGCTCGAGCTCGAGGCAACAAGCAGGTGGCAAAAATGTGGGAAAACCGTTCCCACTGGGAGAAACAGCGGTATAAGCGATCCCCGCTTGTTGTGCCAACAACACATGAGAGGAGTACGTGCGCCAAATATTATTGTGGGCAAACCGTTAGCGTTCCCCAGTAGGCGGATATGGTAATAACGGAGGAGCATATAATGCAGGCTGAAATGCTCAAGATCTTTGTTGGACAACTCCTCGAAATCGAGCCCATGTCTCCGCTTAAAGAATCGGAAATAAAATGGAAATATGCCTGGGGCCAACCTTTGGTCCATCCAGACAAGGTCAAGGACCTCCCAACGAGAATGTATGAATTGCATCAATGGTACATGAACATTACCAAGATTTCCAATCGAGTGTCCCTCATGATGAATGTCAAGAAGGAGCATTATTACCATGAGAAAGCTCATCCATTGAGTATCTGAACTTTTTCAGTTATACAATCAAGACCTTTTCGACAAGTCTATCGGTTGCTATTATGCGTAAGTGATTTCTTTCTCGTAATTTAAGTCTCAAGCTAATTATGTAGTGATAATTTTGATCAATCATTACATGTAATTATCCTCACTATATTCTTTTCTGTGGTATTATATGCAGGATGAAGATGTATGAAATGAAAAAATCTGGACGCTATGGCATTGGGTTCATTGACCCAAATACCATTAATGAGGACATATGGAAGTTTCCATTTTATCAAGCAGGTGTAGAGGAAAGCATGGTAGAGTTCTTGAAGCGCCTCAATAGCAATGAAGATATACTACTTCCCGTGAGTCACACTGTCTTGTACTACAAATTCTGTTTTTGCTTACTAGCTAGCTAGATGTTAATAATTAAGTGTATATGGTTTACGGTAGTTGATTAATTTTATGCACATGCCCGCTTATCTAAGACATGCAAACGTGTGCGCATGCAGTTGGCACTGGGTCTTGATAGAGATTAAAGTTGAGGAAGGAAAAGTTGAATTACTGGACTCACTAACAAAAGAAGAAAGTGACCCATCGTGAAGGGCATAGTCAACAGGTAATTTCAATCATTATTAACTATATATATCTCGGCCTATTATTAGTTCGTCATTTCCTGATATGAACTATTTAATAACCCCTTTATTAATTTTCTTTGCCGGCGGGCAGGGCATGGGCAAAGTTCATCAAGGTGACTCCAGGCGAATGGAAACAAAAGTTGTTTTGGCATCGACCAAAGGTAAGTAATTAAGTAGTACTAGCTAGCTACCATCTCTTTAATTCTTGTTTCAATATCATTAATTAATTATCATGCTTGATTAATCATTACGTGATTCAATTTCATTCTCGTAAAGGCCCTGAAGCAGGCGCCGGGGAATAATCTGTGTGCACTCTACGTTTGCGAGAACATTCGCATGATGACGTCCGAAAGGAGCAGATCTGATAGACATGACTGGGTACGTTTGTCAGAACACTATTCACACCATTATCGATATCTAGTCACACAACTAACACACATGCATATTGATCTTCTTCTTAACAGTTCAGAGAGGTGCAGGATAAGCTCCTACCATCGGACCGCATACTAGCACTTCAAGAGGAAATAGCCGGATTTTTGCTCGACCAGGTCATAAATCCCAAAGGAGAATACTATTACCGCTACGCCCCATGAACCACTTGTCATCGTGTTCGGAGGCACCAAGGCAACATATGTAGGAGAAATTGTATATGTATATACATGTGTATGTGTGAATAATGGTGTTGGTTGTGAGACATTCGATGGATATATATATATATATATATATATATATATATATATATATCTTGTTCTATACGCATGCGAGAAAATCTATTTATATATATGCATAGCGTGTACAATTTGTAGTATCGTGAAATACCAGCAAACAAAAAAATGGAATGGAAAATAAAGCAAAAAAACCCCCAAACATTTAGTACCGGTTGGTGTTACCAACCGTACTAATGTCACGCAAGACTGGCCTGGCTCGTGCCACGTGTTCGCACTTTAGCGCCGGTTCGTGACGAACCGGTACTAAAGGGGGGGGGGCTTTAGTCCCCACTCTTTAGTGCCGGTTGGAGAACGGGCACTAAAGGCCGTTACGAATCGGCACTAAAGGCCAGTTCTGCACTAGTGGCTGAACTCTATTTCCCGGTCTGGTGGCATGCCTGGTAGTTCTTCGGGAAATACACCAGGGAACTCACACACCACTGGAACTTTCCTTAACTCTGAAATGTCCACCTTGTTCAACCTTGGTTGCCGTGATACTGGTCTTTCTTGAGCTACAACTTTTATCGTCTTCCTGTGATGATGAGTAAGAATTACAGTCCGATTGAAGTAGTCGATAAATCCCTTGTTGGTGGTTAACCAGTCCATTCCTAGGATAACATCTAGTCCCTTATTTTCCAATACAATGAGGTTTGCCTGAAACTTTAATCTCTCAATCTCAATAACCATACCTTGGCAGTAACTCTGAGTGATTTGCTTAATCCCGGGGGACTTGATGATCATGGATTTTTCCAAGGGAAGCATTGAAAAATCATGTTGCAAAGCAAATTTCTTTGAAATGAACGAGTGAGAAGCTCCAGAATCAAACAAAACCGTGGCAGGTATTGTGTTGACAGGGAACGTACCGAGTACGATATCCGGGGCATCGTGTGCTTCCTCCTTGGTCACATGGTTCAAGTGACCCTTCTTGTGATTGTTATTGGGGTTGAAGTTGTTACGCTTGGGAGCTGGATTATTTCCACCGTTGTTCGGCTTGGGGGCCGAGTTCCTTGTTTTTTGGCACTGTTTGGCATAGTGTCCTTCCTCTCCACAAGCGTAGCAAGTAACACCTGGGAGATACGTAAAATACTTGTCCCTTGCATGAAATTTTTTGTTTGGGCGTGGAACGTTGGTTGTGGGTTTGTTCGCTCCAATCTTCTGAAAATCAGTCTTGTTCCGGTTGTTGCGAGCGTGAGTAGTCTTGTCCCTTTTGCGCTTGTGAAAATCCTCCAAGCTGCGGCACTCATTTTCCAATGTAATAGCCTTGTCCACAAGTGTTTTGAAATCCGGGAAGGTGTGTACGACCAGCTGGCATTTAAGTGCTGGTGCCAGACCGTCCAAATTTTTTTTCATCCTTTTATTTTCAGTCATATGCTCTTCGTTGGCATAACGAGATAATTGAGTAAACTGACTATTGTATTCAGTCACTGTCATGCTTCTCTGCTTGAGGTCATCAAACTCCCTCTTCTCGATCTTCATAATGCTTCTGGGGATGTGCGCCCCACGAAAACCTTCTTTAAATTCTTCCCACGTGATGTTATTTTCATTGGGGTGCATGTGTAGGAAATTTTCCCACCATGATGCAGCTGCTCCAGTGAGGTAGTGAGGTACATAAAGTACCTTCTCACGGTCCGAACATTGTGCAATAATTAATTTCCTTTCAATGTCTCGAAGCCAATCATCGGCCTCAAGCGGTCTATCAGTGTGAGAGAACGTTGGGGGAGGTGTATTTTGTAGTTCAGACAATTTGGAATGCTACTGATATGTTTCACGGTGATTTCCCATATTGATAACATGGTTCATCATTTCTTGATGCTGCTGCTGGCTTTGCTCATAAAGGCGACATACTTGAGAAAATGCTTCTTCACTGCCTTGTTGACTTGACTGCCCCTGTGTGAAATTGTTGCTTGTCTGGGTACCATAATTTTCTTCCGGCCGACTTGGCATGGAACGGGTCCAGGGACGAGGCATTTTCCACTCTGGGGTATTTTTGCAGAACTCATGAGAAGAAAAATCTGAGTCGCAAAAACAAATAATTTCGCAAAGGTAGAATTTTCAAAGACTCCAAGATTTTTCAAGAAAATATTTGATTGCGCATGGAGAATGACTGCTCAGTACATATCTTACACGCGAGTCGTAATTATACAATACATCACTCAGGATGTGCGTACACCTTCCTGACATGTTATTTAGGCTAGTGCACTTCTCCGAGTTCCTACATGATGCGCACACAAACTACTTCTCACCAAACCTATATACATATAAACATATCATACAAGCAGGTACATCGCACGGCTGCTAGGCGCACTCATCGGAGATGGTAAAACTTCCCTCGGCCTAGCGAGGTAAGACCCATGATCTTTGGAGACTCAACCTCCTCCTCACTAATAGGCTCCAGCGCCAAGCTTGAGCTGAGGAGTTGGTGCGGGCGCGGCAGGTGGTGCATCACGGACTTGAGTAGGAGCAATGACTTGGTCAAACTCCTCAGTGGTAGGCAGGCGGCGAGGGGTGGCTAAGATGGCAGGTGCATAGGATGCTGAGGAAGAGATGTATGACAGTGGTGGTGCTGTACGGAGGAGTTCCCTCTTGTTGGCGGAACAACCTTGAACAAAGTCCATACGAGCAGCCACAAGGTCGTCCACTGATACGTCTCCAACGTATCTATAATTTTTGATTGTTCCATGCTATTATATTACCCCTTTAGGATGTTTATGGGCTTTATTTTACACATTTATATCATTTTTGGGACTAACCTACTAACCGGAGGCCCAACCCATGTCAGTATTTCGAAGAAAAGGAATATCAAATGGAGTCCAGACGGAATGAAACCTTCGGGAGCGTGATTTTTGGAATGAACATGATCCAGAGAACTTGGAGTGCAAGTCAAGAAGCAGTCGAGGCCTCCACGAGATAGGAGTGTGCGCCCCCCCCCATAGGGAGCGCCCCCTGTCTCGTGGGCCCCTCGGGCGGCCACCGACATACTTCTTCTTCCTATATATACCTACGTACCCCAAAAACATCCAGGGCACCACGAAACACAATTTCCACCGCCAGAACCTACTCAGATCCGCGAGATCCCATCTTGGAGCCTTCGTCGGCACTCTGCCGGGGGGGGAATCAAGCACGGAGGGCCTCTACATCAACATCCTTGCCCCTCCGATGAGTTGTGAGTAGTTTACCACAGACCTACGGGTCCATAGTTATTAGCTAGATGGCTTCTTCTCTCTTTTTGGATCTCAATACAATGTTCTCCCCCTCTGTTGTGGAGGTCTATTCGATGTAATCTCTTTTTGCGGTGTGTTTGTCGAGATCCGATGAATTGTGGGTTTATGATTAAGTTTATCTATGAATAATATTTGAATCTTCTCTGAATTCTTTTATGTATGATTAAGTTATCTTTGCAAGTCTCTTCGAATTATCAGTTTGGTTTGGCCTACTAGATTAATCTTTCCTGCCATGGGAGAAGTGCTTAGCTTTGGGTTCAATCTTGCGGTGTCCTTACCTAGTGACAGAAAGGGTTGCAAGTCACGTATTGTATTGTTGCCATCGAGGATAACAAGATGGGGTTTATATCATATTGCATGAGTTTATCCCTCTACATCATGTCATCTTGCTTAAAGCGTTACTCTGTTCTTATGAACTTAATACTCTAGTTGCATGCTGGATAGCGGTTGATGTGTGGAGTAATAGTAGTAGGTGCAGGCAGGAGTCGGTCTACTTGTTATGGACGTGATGCCTATATACATGATCATGCCTAGATAATCTCATAACTATGCGCTTTTCTATCAATTGCTCGAAAGTAATTTGTTCACACACCGTAATACTTATGCTATCTTGAGAGAAGCCACTAGTGAAACCTATGGCCCCCGGGTCTATCTCTTATCATATTTGCTCCCAATCTACTTTTATTTGCATCTTTACTTTTTGCATCTATATTATAAAATACCAAAAATATATTTATCTTATCATACTATCTTTATTAGATTTCACTTTCGCAAGTGGCCGTGAAGGGATTGACAACCCCTTTATTGCGTTGGTTGCGAGTTCTCAGTTTGTTTGTGTAGGTGCATGGGACTTTTGAGAAGCCTCCTTCTGGATTGGTACCTTGGTTCTCAAAACTGAGGGAAATACTTACGCTACACTTGCTGCATCACCCTCTCCTCTTCGAGGAAAACCAACGCAAGCTCAAGACATAGCAAGAAGGATTTCTGGCGCCGTTGCCGGGGAGGTCTTCGCTCAAGTCAAGACTACCAAGTACCCATCACAAACCCATCTCCCTCGCATTTACATTATTTGCCATTTGCCTCTCGTTTTCCTCTCCCCCACTTCACCCTTGCCGTTTTATTCGCCCTCTCTTTCCCAATCTCCTCCTCTCTTTTCGCTTGCCGTTTTTCTATTTGCTTGTGTGTTGGATTACTTGTTGCCATGGCGCAAGATAATACCAAGTTGTGTGACTTCTCGAATACCAATAATAATGATTTCCTTAGTACTCCGATTGCTCCTCTTAATAATGATGAGTCTTGTGAAATCAATACCGCTTTGCTGAATCTTGTTATGAAAGATCAATTCGCCGGCCTTCCTAGCGAAGATGCCGCTACTCATCTAAACAACTTTGTTGATTTGTGTGATATGCAAAAGAAGAAAGACATAGATAACAATATTGTCAAATTGAGGTTATTTCCGTTTTCACTTAGAGATCGTGCTAAAGTTTGGTTTTCGTCTTTGCCTAAGAATAGTATTGATTCTTGGAACAAGTGCAAAGATGCTTTTATCTTTAAGTATTTTCCTCCCTCTAAGATCATCACTCTTAGGAATGATATTATGAACTTTAAACAACTTGATCATGAGCATGTTGCCCAATCTTGGGAAAGAATGAAATTGATGCTTCGTAATTGCCCTACTCATGGTTTGAATTTATGGATGATCATACAAAAGTTTTATGCCGGTTTGAACTTTGCTTCTAGAAATCTCTTAGATTCGGCCGCAAGAGGCACGTTTATGGAAATCATGTTAGGAGATGCCACAAAACTTCTTGATAATATTATGGCTAATTATTCTCAATGGCACACCGAAAGATCTTCTAGTAAAAAAGTGCATGCTATAGAAGAAATCAATGTTTTGAGTGGAAAGATGGATGAACTTATGAAGATGTTTGCTACTAAAAATACTCCTCTTGATCCCAATGATATGCCTTTGTCTTCCTTGATTGATAATAATAATGAATCTATGGATGTAAATTTTGTTGGTAGGAATAGTTTTGGAAACAATGCTTATAGAGGAAATTGTAATGCTAGACCGTTCCCTAGTAATCCCTCTAATAATTATGGAAATTGCTACAATAATTCTTATGGTAATTTTAATAAGATGCCCTCTGATTTTGAGAATAGTGTGAAAGAATTTATGATTTCTCAAAAGAATTTTAATGCTTTACTTGAAGAAAAATTGCTCAAAGTTGATGAATTGGCTAGGAACGTTGATAGACTTTCGCTTGATGTTAATACTCTTAAACTTGGATCTTCTTCTCCTAAGCATGATATCAATGAGTCTATAAAAGTAATGAGAATTTCCATTGACGAGTGCAAGGAAAGAACCACTAGATTGCGTGCTAAAAAAGAAAGCTTTTATAAAGGCGTGTTCTTCTAGTTTCCGTGAAAATAATGATGAGGATCATAAAGTTATTGATGCGTCTCCGATTAGATCTATGTTTTGCAATATGAATGTTGATGATTATGGGATTGATGATGAATCAACTTTGCCTAGAAGACGTCCCAAGAATTCGGAGTCTTTAGATCTTAATGTTAAATTTGGTAAAAGTGAGATTGGAGAATCCTCAACCTCTAATAATGTTGAACCTACTATCTCGGATTTCAAGGAATTTAATTATGATAATTGCTCGATAAAAGGTTGTATTTCCTTGTTTCAAGCCGTTGTTAATTCTCCTCATGCTTATAGTCAAAACAAAGCTTTTACCAAGCATATTGTTGATGCCTTGATGCAATCTTATGATGAAAAACTTAATTTGGAAGTTTCTATACCTAGAAAACTTAATGATGAGTGGGAACCTACTATAAAGATTATAATTAAAGATTATGAGTGTTTTGCTTTGTGTGATTTGGGTGCTAGTGTTTCCACGATTCCGAAAACTTTATGTGATATTCTAGGTTTCCATGATCTTGATGATTGTTCTTTAAATTTGCACCTTGCGGATTCCACCATTAAAAAGCCTATGGGAAGGATCAATGATGTTATTATTGTTGCAAATAGAAATTTGGTGTCCATAGATTTTATCGTTCTTGATATAGATTGCAATCTTTCTTGCCCTATTATTCTTGGTAGACCTTTCCTTAGAACGATTGGTGCGATTATTGATATGAAGGAAGGGAACATTAGATTCCAATTTCCATTAAAGAAAGGCATGGAGCACTTTCCAAGAAAGGAAGTTAAATTACCTTATGAATCTATCATGCGTGCTATTTATGAGTTTAGTGCCAAAGATGGCACTCGTTAGATCTATCTCCGCTTTTATGCCTAGCTAGGGGCGTTAAACGATAGCTCTAGTTGGGAGGCAACCCAATTTTCTTTATGTTTTTTGTTTTTGTTTTTGTTTAGGAATAAATAATCCATCTACCTTGTGTTTAGATGTGTTTTTATCTTTTAATTAGTGTTTGTGCCAAGTTAAACCTATAGGATCTTCTTGGATGATAGTTATTTGATCTTGCTGTAATTTCCAGAAACTTTCGATTCATGAAAAAAATTGTTAAAAATCACCAGAACGTGATAAAATAGTGATTCCAATTTCTGCTGGTCAATAAACAAATTGCCTAGGTAGTCCTATTTTGGCTGAATTTTTTGAGTTCCAGAAGTTTGCGTTAGTTACAGATTACTACAGACTGTTCTGTTTTTGACAGATTCTGTTTTTCGTGTGTTGTTTGCTTATTTTGATGAATCTATGGCCAATAAATAGTTTATAATCCATAGATAAGTTGAAATACAGTAGGTTTAACACCAAATTAAATAAATAATGAGTTCATTGCAGTACCTTATGTGGTGATTTTGTTTTCTTTCACTAACGGAGCTTATAAGATTTCCGGTTGAGTTTTGTGTTGTGAAGTTTTCAAGTTTTGGGTAAAGCTTTTATGGACTATGGAATAAAGGGTGGCAAGAGCCTAAGATTGGGGATGCCCAAGGCACCCCAAGATATTCAAGAATAGCCAAAAGCCTAAGCTTGGGGATGCCCCGGGGAGGCATCCCCTCTTTCGTCTTCGTTCATTGGTAACTTTACTTGGAGCTAATTTTTATTCACTACATGATAAGTGTTTTGCTTGGAGCGTCGTGTATTATATTAGTATTGCTTTTTAGTTTACCATAATCATCCTTTCTGTACACACCTTTTGGGAGAAGCCTATTTGATTAGAATTTGCTAGAATACTCTATGTGCTTCACTTATATCTTTTGAGCTTGATAGTTTTTGCTCTAGTGCTTCACTTATATCTTTTAGAGCACGGTGGTGTATTAATTTTGAAGAAATTGCTAGTCTCTCATGCTTCACTTATATTATTTTGAGATTCTTTTAGAACAGCATGGTATTTGCTATGATCATAAAATTGGTCCTAGAATGGTAGGCATCCAAGTTGGGTATAATAAAAACTATCATAGGAAGTGAATTGGATGCTATGATCAATTTGATACTTGATAATTGTTTTGAGATATGGAGGTAGTGATATTAAAGTCATGCTAGTTGGGTGATTATGAATTTAAAGAATGCTTGTGTTGAAGTTAGCAAGTCCCGTAGCATGCACATATGGTTAAAGTTGTGTAACAAATTTGAAACATGAAGTGTACCGGCTTGTGCATCCTTATGAGTGACGGTCGGGGACGGCGATGGTCTTTTCCTACCAATCTATCCCCTAGGAGCATGCACGTAGTACTTGATTTTGATGACTTCCAAATTTTGCAATAAGTATATGAGTTCTTTTGACTAATGTTGAGTCCATGGATTATACACACTTTTACCTTTCCGCCTTTGCTAGCCTCTTGATGCCGTGCATTGCCCTTTCTCACCTTGAGAGTTGGTGCAAACTTCAGCGGTGCATCCAAACCCGTGATCGATCGCTCTATCACACATAAACCTCCTATATCTTCCTCAAAACAGCCACCATACCTACCTATCATGGCATTTCCATAGCCATTTCGAGATATATTGCCATGCAACTTTCCACCGTTCCGTTCATCATCATGACATACTTTACTTTTGTCATATTGCCATTGCATGATCATGTAGTTGACATCGTATTTGTGGCAAAACCACCATGCATTATTTTTCATACATGTCACTCTTGGTTCATTGCACCATCCCGTACACCGTCGGAGGCATTCATATAGTGTCATATTTTGTTCTAAGTATCGAGTTGTAATTGATGAGTTGTAAGAAAATAAAAGTGTGATGACCATCATTTTTAGAGCATTGTCCCAAGTGAGGAAAGGATGATGGAGACCATGATTCCCCCACAAGTCGGGATGAGACTCCGGACAAAAAAAAAAGAGGCCATAAAAAGGAGAAAAGGCCCAAATAAAAAAAACAAAAAAAATGAGAGAAAAAGAGAGAAGGGACAATGCTACTATCCTCTTACCACACTTGTGCTTCAAAGTAGCACCTTGTTCTCCATGTAGTGAGTCTCATATATTGTGCTTCAAAGTAGCACCAAGTTTTTCATATAGTGAGTCTCATAAGTTGTCTTTTTCATACTAGTGGGAATTTTTCATTATAGAACTTGGCTTGTATATTCCCACGATGGGCTTCCTCAAATGCCCTAGGTCTTCATGATCAAGCAAGTTGGATGCACACCCACTAGTTTTCTTTCGTTGAGCATTCATTTATAGCTCTAGTGCATCCGTTGCATGGCAATCCCTACTCCTCATGTTGACATCAATTGATGGGCATCTCCATAGCCCGTTGATTATCCTCGTCAATGTGAGACTTTCTCCTTTTTTGTCTTCTCCACACAATCCCCATCATCATATTCTATTCCACCCATAGTGCTTTATCCATGGCTCACGCTCATGTATTGCGTGAAGGTTGAAAAAGTTTGAGATTATTTAAGTATGAAACAATTGCTTGGCTTGTCATCGGGGGTATAGAAGTTGGGAACATCTTTGTGTGACGAAAATGAAGCACAGCCTAACTATATGATTATGTAGGGATGAACTTTCTTTTTGTTGGGGAACGTTGCAGAAAAACAAAAATTTTCCTACGGTTTCACCAAGATCCATCTATGAGTTCATCAAGCAACGAGTGATCGGAGTGCATCTACATACCTTTGTAGATCGCGAGCGGAAGCGTTCAAGAGAACGGGGTTGAGGGAGTCGTTCTCGTCGTGATCCAAATCACCGGAGATCCTAGCGCCGAACGGACGGCACCTCCGCGTTCAACACACGTACGGTCAGCGTGACATCTCCTCCGTCTTGATCCAGCAAGGGGAAGGAGAGGTTGATGAAGATCCAGAAAGACGACGGTGTGGTGGTGGATGCAACGATCACCTGCAGCAGGGCTTCGCCGAGCTTTCATGAGAGGAGAGGTGTAGCAGGGAGAGGGAGGCGCCAAGATGCAGGGTGCGGCTGCCTCCCTCCGCCCCTTTATATAGGCCCCTGGGGGCGGCCCTCTAGAACCCATCTAGATGGGGGCGGCCAAGGGGAGGCTTGCCCCCAAGGCAGTGGGCGCCCCACCCTAGGGTTTCCAACCCTAGGCGCGGGGGGCAAGTGGGCGCACCAGCCCACCAGGGGCTGGTTCCCTCCCACTTCAGCCCACGGGGCCCTCCGGGATAGGTGGCCCCACATGGTGGACCCCCGGGACCCTTCCGGTGGTCCCGGTACAATACCGGTAACCCCCGAAATTCTCCCGATGGCCGAAATAGCACTTCCTATATATAATTCTTTACCTCTGGACCATTCCGGAACTCCTCGTGACGTCCGGGATCTCATCCGGGACTCCGAACAACATTCGGTTTGCTGCATACTCATATTCATACAACCCTAGTGTCACCGAACCTTAAGTGTGTAGACCCTACGGGTTCGGGAGACATGCAGTCATGACCGAGACGGCTCTCCGGTCAATAACCAACAGCGGGATCTGGATACCCATGTTGGCTCCCACATGCTCCTCGATGATATCATCGGATGAACCACGATGTCGAGGATTCAAGCAACCCCGTATACTATTCCCTTTGTCAGACGGTATGTTACTTGCCCGAGATTCGATCGTTGGTATCCCAATACCTCGTTCAATCTCGTTACCGGCAAGTCACTTTACTCGTACCGCAATGCATGATCCCGTGACCAGACACTTGGTCACTTTGAGTTCATTATGATGATGCACTACCGAGTGGGCCCAGTGATACCTCTCCGAAATACGGAGTGACAACTCCCAGTCTCGATCCGTGTGTCACATCCCTAGTGCTGGTATGCTCAAGGCTAGCTAGTCATTGTGCATCATGTTTAAATTCCATTTAATTTTGAAATGGGGATTTGTGAAACCCTCAGAATAACTTTTGAAATGACCTAAATAAAAATTGCTCCAAAAGGTCCAAGAAAATGCTCATGTGGCCCTCTGAAAATATTGGACAGAGATAACAACCTAACCAATATTTTAGGATCTCATAAGTATTTATTTTGGGCATTTGGAATTAATGATAAATATTTGCCTTGGATATATATTATTATATATATAAAATATTGTCCAAAAATTGTGCCTTTTGTTGAGGAGCTCGGAATAATATAGTAAGCTCTCGCAAAATTGGCATAATTAAATAAACTAGTTTAGTATTTTATTTAAATCAAACAAATGTCGAATAATAAAAAAGGAAACGAAATAGGTAAACTTACCTGATTTACAGGCGCCTAGCTCTGTCTTGGCCAGACACTATCTGGCCTTTGGCCCAGCCCAGTTAGCCAGCCCAGCCCGCCGCCTCCCCCCTGTCGTCTTCCTCCCAGCAGAGATGGGCGCGATGCCCGACGCAGCCAAGCTCCCGCCGCGCCACGCCACCTCCCTCCCTGCCGCCTGGCCTCTCCCTCCTCGTCTGGATGCCCGGGGACGCCACGCAGCCACCCGACCTCTCTCGCACCCTTCCCGTGCTCCTCCTCTCTCTGTCACCCTCTCTCCCACCGCACTGAACGCCACCGAGCGCCGCCGCCGCCGCCGGGCCACCGTCTCCCCCACCCTCTCTCCGTGTCCACAAGGTCCGCCGCCGTCCGCTACCTCCCGCCGAGTCACGTGGACGGGGACGACCTGGAGCGCCGCCCGCCGCCGTCTCCGCCTCCGGTTGCGGAGATCCCCTCCGCCGCCACGACGCCCGGTTCCTCCCGACCTCGCCGCCCGTTAAATGTCAGAATCGCGTGAGCTCCGCCCGTTCCCTCTCTCCGTTTCGTCCTCAGACGCCGTAGCAGCGTCCCCTTTCGAGCCCGAGCTCCGGCCGCCGCCGCGAGCTCCGCTCCGCGAGCCCGGCCCCCCAGCTCGTCCCTTTGCTCCACGGTGCGCGAGAGCACGGCTACGCCCGGTGCTCTCGACGCCGCCCGTGGCCCGTGTCGCGGACTCCGCCCGCGTCCGAGAGCCGCCGGCGATGAACCCGTCGCTGAGCCTGCCCGTGGGTCCGGCCCGTCAGGTGATTAGCTTAAGGCTAATCACCGACTAATCTACCCCTCCTGACACTGACCGGTGGGCCCTAGTGCCCCCCCTAATCTTTAATTATTTAAACTAACCCCCCTGTTAACCCGTGTCACTGACGTGTGGCCCCCACACGTCAGGTTTGACCCAACCAGCCGCAGATTGATCGCTGACGTCATGCTTTAAGAAGGTCTTGACGCAATATTTTATTTTCTGGAATTAATTTAAATCAGGAAATTCCAGAATATATTCAAAACTTCAAAAATTCATAGAAATTCAACCGTAGCTCAGATTCAAATAATTTATATATGAAAAATTATCAGAAAAATTCAATCTATCCATCTGTACTAGTTTCATGCATGACAAACCAACTTATACATGCTGTATAAGTGAATCTCTAAAATGGCATTTATAAGAGTTTACTTTTGGAATTGCATTTGAACCTTTGGTTCAAATGGACTTCATTCAATCAAATACCAGTTGCATTAACTCAAACAGCATCACATCTACATGCCATGTTCATGCATCATATTGTTGCATATGATTGTGTATTGATTGCCGGCACCGTTCCTTCTCGATAGGTCCTGCTCCGAGACGCGTTCAGAGTACATCTATGAAGCGGTGCCTCCCTTGTTGACTTACCAGGCAAGCAAATCCCCTTGTTCATTCCGATACAATCCTATCTCTCGCTCCTGCTCTCAGTTATTGCATTAGGACAACAGCGATTCACCTGCTACTTTGTGCTGCGGTAGTTGAACCCATTCCTCTGCATGACCTGTCATTGCCACAGTAAATAGTTAAAACCCACTAGCATGTGTAGGAGTTGATTGAGCCATGTTGTGTTCCTACCATGCTATGCCTGCTATTGCTTAGAGTTGTGTCAGGTCTGATTCATTGGGAATGAATTGGAGTACAGTTCTATGTTCCGATGCTGAGAGTGAAGTGTGTGAACACGATTTGGTAAAGGTAGCGGTGAGAGGCCATGTAGGAGTACATGGTGGGTTGTCTCATTGGAACCGTCCCTAAGCTAATCGAGTTCTATGTATGTTGTCCAATGACTCGATACTACCACACATTGGGTTCGTAACTCGACCCTCTCGACTTATTAATCAACTTGATCTCTGTCCAGAGTCGCAACTAGTTTCGGTGTTTGTAGATAGTGCTATTCTTCTACCAAGTGGCACCCGGCAGGTGGGCTTGGGACAGACTAAAGGCAGGTGGCACGGTGTACCAAGTGGCACCCGAATGGTGGGCTTGGGAACCCTGCTCACATCGTTTGGGGCCGTGGCGACACCCGCCGGATCTCCTTGCGGATGGAACCGAATAGGCGATAAGCCGGACTAGAGTCTTGTGTGGTTAGTCGGTCGTGGCCGACACCCTCGCCAAAGCTTCCGCTTGAAGGTTGCGAGATACATGACGTGTATATGGCGGTAAGTGGCGGGGCGTGTGTGAAGAAGTACACCCTGCGGGGTTATCATGATCTATTGAATAGCCGTGTCCTCGGTTATGGACTTCTTGGATGCTTACGTGGTACATAGACAACTTGCAAGTGGATACTCTAAAATGCTCAAGACAAGTGTGAGTGCTATGGATGGCCTTCTCGTATGGAGACGGGAATGAATCCGTAGTAGTGTATTGATGTGGTGATTAGTGGACTCGTGTACGTTGACTCACCTCAAGAGTTTCTTGTAGTCGAGAACAGGATAGCCACAGAGTCAAAGCTGGCTTGTGCAACTAAACTCCACATTACCTTTTGACACTAATGCATGTATGATAGGATCTGATGTAAGTCTTCTTGAGTACCTTTGTACTCACGTTGCTTTATTTATGTTTTTGCAGCGGAGACTTGGTCTTACTAGTAGTTCCGCTTGGACTTGATTTAGTAGCTTGTTACCTCAGCTACGATCTTGTACCTTGGGAGGGTCTTGTAATAGTCAGGCTTCTCAGCCTTTTCTTTTGTAGATGTCGTACTCGGACATGTAATGCTTCCGCTTGTTGCTTGTATGTTTGAATGATGGGTCATGTGACCCTGTTTGTACTTTATTGCTGTGGCTCTTCCGAGCCTTTATCTATATGAGTTTGCGTTATGTTGTGATGCCATGTTGTACAGCACATACTTGCATGTTATGCGACGTGTAACTTGTATTGCTATGTGTGGGATCCGACAACCTAGTTGTTTATCCTTGGTAGCCTCTCTTATGGGGAAATGTAGTCTCGTGCTCTCGAGCGATAGTAGTCCGCTACAGCCCGGTCCACCGAGTCTCGCTAGCCCAAAGACTGCTTGGACACTTGACTGGCGGCATGTGTTTCACCGTTCCTATGTACTGTCGCTTCGGGAAATGTCACGCGTGTTATTCAAGTCCTGCCTAGCTGCTACAGCCGGGATACCGGAGTCCTGTTAGCCAGTGCTACAGCCCGAATATATCGTTGATGACCGACATGCTCGATGTGATTCATGTATGCCTGTCCCCATAGGTTAGCGCCGCTTTGGGTTCACGACTAGCCATGTCGGCCCGGTTCTTTGTCATATGGATGCTAGCGACACTATCATATACGTGAGCCAAAAGACGCAAACGGTCCCGGCCATGGTAAGGCGACACCGTGGGGATACCGTCGTGAGGCCGCAAAGGGATATGATGTGTTACATGCTAGATCGGTGTGACTTAGGATCGGGTCCCGACAGCTTTGGTATCGAGCTCGATTGCTGTAGGATTTCCAAGCCAACCTGATCGAAGTTGAGTCTAGAAATGCTTTAGTTATTTAGGGGAATTGATTGTGGAAGGGAACGTAAGGCTCTTTTTACTCCTTTACCTCATGACCTCTGATCTGAGTCGTCCTATCTTTCCTATGGGGTTAAGGAACTAGGCTATCTCTTCTGTCTATCAGGATCACGTGTTGCTATTTCCGTAGTCCCATAGGATTGGTTGATCAGAGTCTTCCCCCAGTTTCCGAGTACCCTCGGTATGGCATGTTTAGTATTATCCCAGAACCTTTGAATGATGATATTGAGTATGGTGCTACCCCATTTTGCAGAATGTCTCATTTTGAACATTTTACTGCCGTTATGCTGCCGGAATTGCCCCAGGAGTTCGAGAGTTACTAATATCAGTGTCCCACATTTTCAGTATGTAGTGATGTGATTCCGTCCTTGGTTTCGTTTCTCAGGATGTCATCAGTTAAGCGAAGTTCTGTTGCTTATAGCCAGAACCACGGAGATGGAAGGGATGAGGATCCTCCCGACCAGCATTCATTGACAGGGTTCATGTTAGAAATGGAGAGGAACAAACGTGAGTCTAACCGTTTGTTGGCACGTATCGAGGAGAACACCGCACATCAGTCCAAAGGGTTTGCAACCATTCATGACTTCATTCGCTTGCACCCACCTACCTTTCATCATTCCATCGAGCCACTCGATGCAGATGACTGGCTTCGTAGCATCACTCATAAGTTGCGTTCATAAACGTATCTCAAGATGACAAGGTCACCTATGCTGCATACCACGGAAGGTCATGCTAGTCTTTGGTGGCGAACTATGAGGCTATGCTTCCGGCTGGTCGATTCCAACCGGAGAGATTTCACCGAGGCTTTTCGCGAGCATCACATTCTCAAGCCCTCATCGATCGCAAGAGAGAAGAGTTCGTAGTTTCACCTCAGTGAGATGGCTGTTGATGCTTACAGCAGAGAGTTTGAGAACCTTGCCCGTTATGCCCCAGAAGAAGTGTCCACGGACGCCAAGAAGCAGGCTAGGTTCCGGAAGGGTCTCAACCCCAAGTTGCGTCGTGACCTCCACCTGCACCATTGTGATACATTCCAAGCTCTTGTGAACAAGGCCATTAATGCAGAGACAGCTCAGCTCACTTACGAGGAGTCTCGTAAGCACCACCGTGAATTGGTTTCATCCTCCGGTTCTAGTTCCCAGAAACGCCGGATTTGGATTCCGAACTCTGCTCTTCCACCCGGATATTCGCCGAGGCCATCCCATATGGCGCCTCATCCAGTTCAGTTACATACTCCACCCAGGCCTACTGGTAGACCACTTGTCAATGTGGGTCCACGTCCAACTTCAGGGACTTGCTTCACCTGTGGAGAGCCAGGGCACTATGCACGTGACTGCTCTCAAGCCAGTTATGCTCCACCCCAGCCCGAGAAGCCCGCTGGCTGTGTTAAGCCATCACGTAAGATGATCAGTATCAAGTCAGCTCCCGCTGAACGTGGATGTGTGCATCACGTCTCAGCTAAAGACGCTCATGATGATCCGGATGTCGTTCTTGGTACACTCCTTGTCAATTGTCATCCCGCCTCAGTTCTATTTGATACTGGAGCATCTCATTCCTTCATTTCTGAAAGCTATGCTAACTTGCACAACATATCATTTTGTGATATGCCCTCTCCGCTAGTCATTCAGACTCCTGGATCCAAATGGCAGACTTCTTGTATAAGCCATGGTAACGAAATCCTTGTTGACAGACTTGTGTTCCTTGCCTCACTTGTAGCCCTCAAGTCTTCAGATATTAACATCATCTTGGGTATGGGTGGATGACAGCTCATCATGCCAAGATTGATTGTTTCACTAGGTCTTCAGCTTACACACCCATCGGCAAGATAGTCCTTGTCTCCACTAGAGTTGCAAAGCGCCAACTCTATTCTCTTAATGCCAGCCCTCTTCCGGACCTTGAAGATATCCCGGTAGTCCGTGACTTTCCGGATGTTTTTCCAGAGGAACTGCCAGGTGTTCCACCTGACAGAGATGTAGAATTCGTCATAGATCTTATCCCAGGAACCGCCCCAATCTCTAGGAGACCTTATAAGATGGCACCCTTAGAACTAGCCGAGCTTAAGAAACAACTTGATGAGTCCTTGCAAAAGGGTTTCATCCGTCCTAGTTCTTCTCCCTGGGCTTGCCCCGTCCTTTTCGTCAAGAAGAAGGATGGTACGGACCGGATGGTTGTAGATTATCGTCCCGTTAATTTGGTCACGATAAAGAACAAGTATCCGCTCCCCAGGATCAACGACCTGTATGATCAGCTCGCTGGATCCTCAGTCTTTTCTAAGATGGATTTGAGGTTAGGCTACCATCAAATCAAGATCAGGAATGGAGACATTCCCAAGACAGCCTTTGTCACTCGTTACGGCCAGTATGAGTACACCGTCATGTCCTTTGGTCTAACCAACGCTCCAGCTACATTCTCCCGCTTGATGAACTCGATCTTCATGGAGTACTTAGATAAATTTGTCGTGGTTTACCTCGATGATATTCTTATTTACTCGAAGAATGAGGAAGAGCATGCCGAACATCTCAGACTTGTGCTAGAAAAACTCAGAGAGCACCGCCTTTATGCCAAGTTCTCCAAGTGTGAATTTTGGTTGCCAGAAGTGACCTACCTAGGCCACGTAATCTCTGGTAAGGGCATTGCTGTCAATCCCGATAGAGTTCAGGCCGTTCTTGATTGGACTCCACCTGAAACCGTTAAACAAGTTAGGAGTTTCCTTGGTCTAGCCAGCTATTGTCGCCGCTTTGTTGAAAACTTCTCCAAAGTAGCTAAACCCTCACGGAACTTCTCAAGAAAGATAAAAGTTTGAGTGGTCCCCACGGTGTGAGTACAGTTTTCAGGAACTGAAAAGACGCTGACTCTGCTCCCATACTAGTGCCACCGGATTTCACTAAAGACTTTGTTATCATGCGACGCCTCACGCGAGTGGATTAGGTTGCATTCTTATGCAGGATCGTCATGTGATTGCCTATGCATCTCGTCGATTGCATCCACATGAGGAGAATTATCCTACACATGATCTAGAGCTTGCAGCCGTAGTCTATGCACTCAAGACCTGGCGACATTACCTTCTTGGTAAACGTTGCGAGATCTACACCGATCACCAGAGTCTCAAGTATATCTTCACCCAACCAGATTTGAACCTTAGACAAAGACGTTGGTTGGAGTTGATCACAGATTATGATCTAGGGATTACCTACACCCCAGGCAAAGCCAATGTCATGGCTGATGCGCTAAGCCGTAAATCCTATTGCAACAATCTCATGTTGCAGCAAGGCCAACCACTTCTCCATGAGGAATTTTGTAAGCTTAACCTTCACATTGCTCCTCACGGATTCCTTTCTACCTTGGTGGCGAAACCTACCCTGGTGGATCATATCATAGAAGCCCAGAAGCATGATACGGGGATTACCCGGATCAAGAGAAACATTGCCAAGGGTATTGCTGGTAGTTTCTCCATAGATGATCAAGGTGTCGTTTTCTTTGGGCACCGCCTGGTGGTCCCCAAGAAGCAACATCTTCGACAACCGATTCTTAAGGAGGCGATGAATCTCCTCTCACAATTCATCCCGTAGTACTAAGATGTATCGGGACCTACGCCAAAGGTTACCGTGGACTAGGATGAAGAGAGAAATTGCTCAATATATTGCTAATCGTGACGTTTGTCGTCGGCGTTAAGCAGAGCATCAAAGGCCTCTTGGCACCCTTCAGCCCTTAGCTATTCCTCGAGTGGAAATGGGATAAAGTTGGTATGGATTTCATCACCGGCTTTCCCGGGACCAAGAAAGGGAATAATGCTATCTTCGTAGTCGTTGATCGTCTTTCCAAAGTGGCTCACTTCCTCCCTGTTCGAGAGAGTATCACTGCTAGTTAGCTCGCTGACTTATACATTTCTCGAATAGTGTCACTCCATGGTGTTCCACTAGAGATCAATTCAGACCGTGGTAGTCTCTTCACTTCTCATTTCTGGGAGAGCTTCCAAACTGCCATGGGAACCCATCTTTTCAAGACCGCTTTCCACCCTCGGTCAAGTGGTCGTGGAAAGGGTCAACCAAATTCTCAAGACATGCTTAGAGCTTATGTTATCTCATTCGGTATGGATTGGGAGAAATGTCTTCCTTTCGCCGAGTTTGCTTATAACAATAGCTATCAATCCAGTCTCAAGAAAGCTCCTTTTGAGATTCTTTATGGACGAAGATGTCGAACACCCTTGAACTGGTCGAAACCGTGAAAGACAATTCTTTGGACCGACATGATCCAGAGGCGAAGAGCAAGTTCGCATCATTCGTGAGAATTTGAAAACAGCCCAATCTCGTCAAAGAGCCAAGATGACCGTCGTCATAAGGAAGTGGCTTATGAAGTTGGCGACAAGGCTTACCTTCGGGTTACTCCTCTAAAGGGTACCCATCGTTTGATATCAAGGGCAAGTTGGCTCCTCGTTACATTGGCCCTTTCGCATTCTCGCTAAACGAGGAGAGGTTGCCTACCAGTTTGAACTACCCCACATCTTTCTCGAGTTCATGATGTCTTCCACGCCTCTCAACTCAGCGTTGCTTCTCGGATCCTATCCATGGAGTGGACCACTAAACGCTTGATCTCCAAGATAACCTCACATACCGAGAGTATCCGGTTCGCATTCTTGATCAAGCGAGCGTGTTACTCGATGTCGAACATCAAGTTTCTCAAGGTTGATGGTCTCATCATTCCGAGAGAGAAGCTACAGGAGCGAGAAGATCGCCTTCGACTGGAGTACCCCGCTTTCTTTCCATCGACCCCTGAATCTCGGGACGAGATTCTTTCAAGTGGGGGCGAGTTGTCACATCCCTAGTGCTGGTATGCTCAAGGCTAGCTAGTCATTGTGCATCATGTTTAAATTCCATTTAATTTTGAAATGGGGATTTGTGAAACCCTCAGAATAACTTTTGGAAATGACCTAAATAAAAATTGCTCCAAAAAGGTCCAAGAAAATGCTCATGTGGCCCTCTGAAAATATTGGACAGAGATAACAACCTAACCAATATTTTTAGGATCTCATAAGTATTTATTTTGGGCATTTGGAATTAATGCAGTAAATATTTGCCTTGGATATATATTATTATATATATAAAATATTGTCCAAAAATTGTGCCTTTTGTTGAGGAGCTCTGGAATAATATAGTAAGCTCCTGCAAAAATTGGCATAATTAAATAAACTAGTTTAGTATTTTATTTAAATCAAACAAATGTCAGAATAATAAAAAAAGGAAACGAAATAGGTAAACTTACCTGATTTACCTGGCGCTTAGCTCTGTCTTGGCCCAACACTATGCGGCTGGCCGCCCACTGGCCAGCCCTGCCCAGCCCGCCTCCCTCCCCTGTCGTCTTCCTCCCGACAGGGGATGGGGGCAGTGCGACGCTGCCCAGCTCCGCCCGCGCCACGCCACCTCCTCCCTGCCTGCCTGGCCTCTCCTCCTCGTCTGGATGCCCCGGGGACGCCACGCAGCCACCCCGACCTCTCGCACCTTCCCGTGCTCCTCCTCTCTCTGTCACCCTCTCTCCCACCGCACCGAACGCCACCGAGCGCGCCGCCGCCGTGGCCACCGTCTCCCCGCCCCTCTCCGTGTCCACAAGGTCCGCCGCCGTCCGCTACCTCCCGCCGAGTCACGTGGACGCGGACGACTGAGCGCCGCCGTCGCCGCCGTCTCCGCCTCGGTTGTCGGAGATCCCCTCCGCCGCCACGACCGCCCGGTTCCTCCCGACCTCGCCGCCCGTTAAATGCAGAATCATGTGAGCTCCGCCCGTTCCCTCTCTCCGCTTCGTCCCAGACGCCAGAAGCCGCGTGCCCCCCTCGAGCCGAGCTCCGCCGCCGCCGCCATGAAGCTCCGCTCCGCGAGCCCCGCCCCCAGCTCGTCCGCTTTGCTCCACCAGTGCGCGAGAGCACGGCTACGCCCGGTGCTCTCAGACGCCGCCCCCGTGGCCCGTGTCGCGGACTCCGCCGCGTCCAGAGGCCGCCGGCGATGAACCCCGTCGCCTGAGCCTGCCACGTGGGTCCGGCCCGTCAGGTGATTAGCTTAAGGCTAATCACCGACTAATCTACCCCTCCTGACACTGACCGGTGGGCCCTAGTGCCCCCCCTAATCTTTAATTATTTAAACTAACCCCCCTGTTAACCCGTGTCACTGACGTGTGGCCCCCACACGTCAGGTTTGACCCAGCCAGCCGCAGTTGACCGCTGACGTCATGCTTGCGCAGTGCTGACGCAATATTTTATTTTCTGGAATTAATTTAAATCAGGAAATTCCAGAATATATTCAAAACTTCAAAAATTCATAGAAATTCAACCGTAGCTCAGATTCAAATAATTTATATATGAAAAATTATCAGAAAAATTCAATCTATCCATCTGTACTAGTTTCATGCATGACAAACCAACTTATACATGCTGTATAAGTGAATCTCTAAAATGGCATTTATAAGAGTTTACTTTTGGAATTGCATTTGAACCTTTGGTTCAAATGGACTTCATTCAATCAAATACCAGTTGCATTAACTCAAACAGCATCACATCTACATGCCATGTTCATGCATCATATTGTTGCATATGATTGTGTATTGATTGCCGCACTGTTCCTTCTCGATAGGTCCCGCTCCGGAGACGTCCAGTACCTCTCATGAAGCGGTGCCTCCTTGTTGACTTACCAGCAAGCAAATCCCTTGTTCATTCCGATACAATCCTATCTCTCGCTCCTGCTCTCGCTATTGCATTAGGACAACAACGATTCACCTGCTACTTTGTGCTGCGGTAGTTGAACCCATTCCTCTGCATGACTGTCATTGCCACGAAGAATAGTTAAAACCCACTAGCATGTGTAGGAGTTGATTGAGCCATGTTGTGTTCCTACCATGCTATGCCTGCTATTGCTTAGAGTTGTGTCAGGTCTGATTCATTGGGAATGAATTGGAGTACAGTTCTATGTTCCGATGCTGAGAGTGAAGTGTGTGAACACGAATTGGTAAAGGTAGCGGTGAGAGGCCATGTAGGAGTACATGGTGGGTTGTCTCATTGGAACCGTCCTTAAGCACTGAGTTCTATGTATGTTGTCCAATGACTCGATACTACCACACATTGGGTTCCGGTAACTCGACCCCTCTCGACTTATTAATCAACTTGATCTCTGTCCAGGAGTCGCAACTAGTTTCTGGTGTTTGTAGATAGTGCTATTCTTCTACCAAGTGGCACCCGGCAGGGTGGGCTTGGGACAGACTAGGCACAGGTGGCACGGTGTACCAAGTGGCACCCGGATGGTGGGCTTGGGAACCCTGCTCACATCGTTTGGGGCCGTGAGCGACACCCCGGCCGGATCTCCTTGCGGATGGAACCCGAATAGGCGATAAGCCTGGACTAGAGTCTTGTGTGGTTAGTCAGGTCGTGGCCGACACCCTCGCCAGGCTTCCGCTTGAAGGTTGCCGAGATACATGACGGTATATGGCGGTAAGTGGCGGAGCGCGTGTGAAGAAGTACACCCCGCGGGGTTATCATGATCTATTCGAATAGCCGTGTCCTCGGTTATGGACTTCTTGGATGCTTACGTGGTACATAGACAACTTGAAGTGGATACTCTAAAATGCTCAAGACAAGTGTGAGTGCTATGGATGGCCTTCTCGTATGGAGACGGAATGAATCCGTAGTAGTGTATTGATGTGGTGATTAGTGGACTCGTGCACGTTGACTCACCTCAAGAGTTTCTTGTAGTCGAGAACAGGATAGCCACAGAGTCAAAGCTGGCTTGCTGCAACTAAACTCCACATTACCTTTTGACACTAATGCATGTATGATAGGATCTGATGTAAGTCTTGCTGAGTACCTTTGTACTCACGTTGTTTTATTTATGTTTTGCAGCGGAGACTTCGGTCTTACTAGTAGTTCCGCTTGGACTTGATTTAGTAGCTTGTTACCTCAGCTACGATCTTGTACCTTGGGAGGGTCTTGTAATAGTCGGGCTTCTCAGCCTTTTCTTTTTGTAGATGTCGTACTCGGACATGTAATGCTTCCGCTTGTTGCTTGTATGTTTCAATGATGGGTCATGTGACCCTGCTTGTACTTTATTGCTGCGGCTCTTCCGAGCCTTTATCTATATGAGTTTGCGTTATGTTGTGATGCCATGTTGTACAGCACATACTTGCATGTTATGCGACGTGTAACTTGTATTGCTATGTGTGGGATCCGACAACCTAGTTGTTTATCCTTGGTAGCCTCTCTTATGGGGAAATGTAGTCTCGTGCTCTGAGCGATAGTAGTCCGCTACAGCCCGGTCCACCGGAGTCCTGCTAGCCAGCAGACTACCGCTTGGACACTTGACTGGCGGCATGTGTTTCACTGTTCCTATGTCTGTCCCTTCGGGAAATGTCACGCGTGTTATTCAAGTCCTGCCTAGCCTGCTACAGCCGGGATACCGGAGTCTGTTAGCCCAGTGCTACAGCCCGAATATATACGTTGATGACCGACATGCTCGATGTGATTCATGTATGCTGTCCCCATAGGTTAGCGCCGCTTTGGGTTCACGACTAGCCATGTCGGCCCGGTTCTTTGTCATATGGATGCTAGCGACACTATCATATACGTGAGCCAAAAGACATAAACGGTCCCGGGCCATGGTAAGGCGACACCCGTGGGGATACCGTGCGTGAGGCCGCAAAGGGATATGATGTGTTACATGCTAGATCGGTGTGACTTAGGATCGGGGTCCCGACACCGTGTCAACCCAACAGATACTTTCGGAGATACCTGTAGTGCACCTTTATAGTCACCCAGTTACGTTGTGACGTTTGGTACACCCAAAGCACTCCTACGGTATCCGAGAGTTACACGATCTCATGGTCTAAGGAAGAGATACTTGACATTGGAAAAGCTCTAGCAAAATGAACTACACGATCTTGTGCTATGCTTAGGATGGGGTCTTGTCCATCACATCATTCTCCTAATGATGTGATCCCGTTATCAATGACATCCAATGTCCATATTCAGGAAACCATGACTATCTATTGATCACCGAGCTAGTCAACTAGAGGCTCACTAGGGACATGTTGTGGTCTATCTATTCACACGTGTATTACGATTTCCGGATAATACAATTATAGCATGAATAAAAGACAATTATCACGAACAAGGAAATATAATAATAATCCTTTTATTATTGCCTCTAGGGCATATTTCCAACAGTCTCCCACTTGCACTAGAGTCAATAATCTAGTTACATTGTGATGAATCGAACACCCATAGAGTTCTGGTGTTGATCATGTTTTGCTCATGAAGAGGTTTAGTCAACGGATCTGCGACATTCAGATCCGTATGCACTTTGCAAATTTCTATGTCTCCATCTTGAACATTTTCACGAATGGAGTTGAAGCGACGCTTGATGTGCTCTGGTCTTCTTGTGAAACCTGGGCTCCTTGGCAAGTGCAATAGCTCCGGTGTTGTCACGAAGAGTTTGATTGGCCCCGACGCATTGGGTATGACTCCTAGGTCGGTGATGAACTCCTTCACCCAAATTGCTTCATGTGCTGCCTCCGAGGCTGCCATGTACTCCGCTTCACACGTAGATCCCGCCATGACGCTCGCTTTGCAGCTGCACCAGCCATCGCTCCACCATTCAACATATACACGTATCCGGTTTGTGACTTAGAGTCATCCAAATCTGTGTCGAAGCTAGCGCCGACGTAACCCTTACTGACGAGCTCTTCGTCACCTCCATAAACGAGAAACATGCCCTTAGTCCTTTTCGTGTACTTCAGGATATTCTTGACCGCTGTCGGTGTTCCTTGCGGGATTACTTTGGTACCTTCCTACCAAACTTACGGCAAGGTTTACATCAGGTATGGTACACAGCATGGCATACATAATAGAACCTATGGCTGATGCATAGGGGATGACACTCATTTCTACTATATCTTCTGTCGTGGTCGGACATTGAGCCGAGCTCAATTTCACACCTTGTAATACAGGCAAGAACCCTTTCTTGGACTGATCCATTTTGAACTTCTTCAATATCTTTTCAAGGTATGTGCTTTGTGAAAGACCTATGAGGCGTCTCGATCTATCTCTATAGATCTTCATGCCTAATATATAAGCAACTTCTCCAAGGTCCTTCATTGAAAAACTTTTATTCAAGTAGGCCTTAATGCTGTCCAAGAGTTCTATATCATTTCCCATCAAAAGTATGTCATCTACATATAATATGAGAAATGCTACAGAGCTCCCACTCACTTTCTTGTAAACGCAGGCTTCTCCATAAGTCGCATAAACCCAAACGCTTTGATCATCTCATCAAAGCGAATGTTCCAACTCGAGATGCTTGCACCAGCCCATAAATGGATCATTTGGAGCTTGCATACCTTGTTAGCATTCTTAGGGCCGCAAAACCTTCCGCTGCATCATATACTGATTCTTCCTTAAGATAGCCATTAAGGAATGCCGTTTTGACGTCCATTTGCCATATCTCATAAACATAGTATGCGGCAATTGCTAACATGATTCAGACGGACTTTAGCTTCGCTACGGGAGAGAAAGTCTCATCGTAGTCAACCCCTTGAACTTACCGATAACCTTTAGCGACAAGTCGAGCTTTATAGATGGTAACATTACCATCCGCGCCCGTCTTCTTCTTAAAGATACATTTGTTTTCTATCGCTCGCCGATCATCGGGCAACTCTGTCAAAGTCCATACTTTGTTTTCATACATGGATCCTATCTCGGATTGGATGGCTTCAAGCCATTTGTTAGAATCTGGGCCCGCCATCGCTTCTTCATAGTTCGAGGGTTCACCATTGTCTAACAACATGATTTCCAGGACACGGTTGCCATACCACTCTGGTGTGGAACGTGTCCTTGTGGACCTACGAAGTTCAGTAGCAACTTGATCCGAAGTACCTTGATCATCATCATTAATTTCCTCTCCAGTCGGTGTAGGCACCACAGGAACATTTTCCTGAGCTGCACTACTTTCCGGTTCAAGAGGTAGTACTTCATCGAGTTCTACTTTCCTCCCACTTACTCCTTTCGAGAGAAACTCTTTTTCAAGAAAGGATCCATTCTTGGCAACAAATATCTTGCCTTCGGATCTAAGGTAGAAGGTATACCCAATGGTTTCCTTAGGGTATCCTATGAAGACGCATTTTTCCGACTTGGGTTCGAGCTTTATCCCCAAACTTTTAGAAACGACAACTTAGGTTTCTTCCCAAACCATAATTCATACGGTGTCGTCTCAACGGATTTAGACGGTGCCCTATTTAAAGTGAATGTAGCTGCCTCTAGAGCGTATCCCCAAAATGATAGCGGTAAATCGGTAAGAGACATCATAGATCGCACCATATCCAATAGAGTGCGACACGATGTTCGGACACACCGTTCTGTTGAGGTGTTCCAGCGGCGTGAGTTGTGAAACGATTCCACATTTCCTTAAGTGTGTACCAAATTCGTGACTTAAATATTCTCCTCCACGATCTGATCGAAGAACTTTATTTTTGGTCACGTTGATTCTCTACCTCATTCTGAAATTCCTTGAACTTTTCAAAGGTCTCAGACTTGTGTTTCATCAAGTAGACATACCCATATCTACTAAAGTCATCGGTGAGAGTGAGAACATAACGATATCCTCCACGAGCCTCAACGCTCCTTGGACCGCACACATCGGTATGTATGATTTCCAATAAGTTGGTTGCTCGCCCATTGTTCGGAGAACGGAGTCTTGGTCATTTTGCCCATCGTGCATGGTTCGCATGTGTCAAATGATTCATAATCGAGAGACTCTAAAAGTCCATCGAATGGAGCTTCTTCATGCGCTTGACACCAATGTGACCAAGGCGGCGAGTACACAAGTATGTGGGACTATCGTTATCAACTTTACATCTTTTGGTATTCACACTATGAATATGTGTAATATTACGCTCGAGATTCATTAAGAATAAACCATTGACCATCTGAGCATGACCATAAAACATATCTCTCATATAAATAGAGCAACCATTATTCTCGGATTTAAATGAGTAGCCATCTCGCATTAAACGAGATCCCGATACAATGTTCATGCTCAAACTTGGCACTAAATAACAATTATTGAGGTTTAAAACTAATCCCGTAGGTAAATGTAGAGGTAGCGTGCGATGGTGATCACATCGACCTTGGAACCATTCCCGACGCGCATCGTCACCTCGCCCTTCGCTAGTCTCCGCTTATTCCGCAGCTCCTACCGTGAGTTACAAATGTGAGCAACGGCACGGTATCAAATACCCGGGAGTTACTACGTGTCTTGGTAAGGTACACATCGATTACATGTATATCAAATATACCTTTAGTGTTGCGGCCTTCTTGTGCGCTAAGTATTTGGGGCAGTTCCGCTCAAAGGACCCTTCCTTTGCAATAAAAGCACTCTGTCTCGTGCTTGGGTCCATTCTTTGACTTTTTCGGCAAGCGGCTTACGGGTGCGGCAACATCTTTGCCGTCCTTCTTGAAGTTCTTCTTACCCTTGCCCTTTTTAACTTAGTGGTTTTATTTACCATCAACACTTGATGTTCTTTCTTGATTTCAACCTCTGTTGACTTCAGATTGAGAATACTTCAGAATGGTCTTCACCATCCCCTGCATATTGTAGTTCATCACAAAGCTCTTGTAGCTTGGTGGGAGCGATCAAGGATTCTGTCAATGACCGCCTCGTCAGGAGATTAATATCCAGTGGGATAGGCGGTTGTGCAACCTGACATTTTGAGTATGTGCTCACCGATGTAACTGTTTTCCTCCATCTTACAACTATAGAACTTGTCGGAGACTTCATATCTCTCGACCGGGCATGAGCTTGAAAACCATTTTCAGCTCCTCGAACATCTCATATGCTCCGTGTTCCTCAAAACGCTTTTGGAGCTCCGGTTCTAAGCTGTAAAGCATGCCGCACTGAACGAGGGAGTAATCATCAGCAAGAGACTGCCAAGCATTCATAATGTCTTGGTTCTATGGGATGGGTGCTTCACCTAGCGGTGCTTCTAGGACATATTGTTTCTTGGCTGCTATGAGGATGATCTCGGGTTCGGACCCAGTCCAGTAGTTGCTGCCATCATCTTTCAGCTTGGTTTTCTCTAGGAACGCGTTGAAGTTCATGGTGACATGAGCGTTGGCCATTTGATCTACAAGACATTTTGCAAAGATTTTAGACTAATGTTCATGATAATTAAGTTCATCTAATCAAATTATATAATGAACTCCCACTCAGATTTGACATCCCTTTAGTCATCTAAGTGTTACATGATCCGAGTCGACTAGGTCGTGTCCGATCATCACGTGAGACGGACTAGTCATCGTCGGTGAACATCTCCATGTTGATCGTATCTACCATATGACTCATGTTCGACCTTTCGGTCTCTTGTGTTCCGAGGCCATGTTTGTACATGCTAGGCTCGTCAAGTTAACCCTAAGTGTTTTGCATGTGTAGAACTGTCTTACACCTGTTGTATGTGAACGTAAGGATCTATCACACCCGATCATCACGTTGTGCTTCGAAACGACGAACTTTAGCAATGGTGCACAGTTAGGGGGAACACTTTCTTGAAATTATTATAAGGGATCATCTTATTTACTACCGCCGTTCGAAGTAAACAAGATGCATAAAACATAATAAACATCACATGCAATTATATAAAGTAGTGACATGATATGGCCAATATCATATAGCTCCTTTGATCCTCATCTTCGGGGCTCCATGATCAACTTGTCACCGCATGACACCATGATCTCCATCATCATGATCTCCATCATCGTGTTCCATGAAGTTGCTCGCCAACTATTACTTCTACTACTATGGCTAACACGCTTAGCAATAAAGTAAAGTAATTTACATGGCGTTGAATCAATGACACGCAGGTCATACAATAATTAAGACAACTCCTATGGTTCTGCGGTTGTCATACTCATCGACATGCAAGTCGTGATTCCTATTACAAGAACATGATCTCATACATCACAATATATCATTCATCATTCATCACAACTTCGCCATATCACATCACATGACAATTGCTGCAAAAACAAGTTAGACGTCCTCTAATTGTTGTTGCATCTTTACGTGGCTGCAATTGGGTTCTAGCAAGAACGCTTACCTACAAATAACCACAACGTGATTTGTCAACTTCTATTTACCCTTCATAAGGACCCTTTTCGTCGAATCCGCTCCAACTAAAGTGGGAGAGACAGACACCGCTAACCACCTTATGCAACTAGTGCATGTCACCGGTGGAACCTGTCTCACGTAAACATACGTAAGGTCGGTCCGGCCGCTTCATCCCACAATACCGCTGAAGCAAAATAAGACTAGTAGCGGCAATAAAGTTGACAACATCTACGCCCACAACAAATTGTGTTCTACTCGTGCAAAAGAGAACTACGCATAGACCTAGCTCTGATACCACTGTTGGGGAACGTTGCAGAAAAACAAAAAATTTCCTACGGTTTCACCAAGATCCATCTATGAGTTAATCAAGCAACGAGTGATCGGAGTGCATCTACATACCTTTGTAGATCGCGAGCGAAGCGCTCAAGAGAACGGGGTTGAGGGAGTCGCTCGTCGTGATCCAAATCACGGAGATCCTAGCGCCGAACGGACGGCACCTCCGCGCTCAACACACGCACGGTCAGCGTGGACGTCTCCTCCGCCTTGATCCATCAAGGGGAAGGAGAGGTTGATGAAGATCCAGCAGACGACGACAGGCGTGGTGGTGGATGCAAAGATCACTGCAGCAGGGCCGCCGAGCTTGTGCGAGAGGAGAGGTGTAGCAGGGAGAGGAGGCGCCAAGATGCAGGTGCGGCTGCCTCCCTCCGCCCCTTTATATAGGCCCCATGGGGGCGCCGCCCTCTAGAACCCATCTAGATGGGGGGTGGGCGGCGGCCAAGGGGAGGCTTGCCCCCAAGGCAGTGGGCGCCCACCCTAGGGTTTCCAACCCTAGGCGCAGGGGGGGCCCAAGTGGGGGGCGCACCAGCCCACCAGGGGCTGGTTCCCTCCCACTTCAGCCCACGGGGCCCTCCGGGATAGGTGGCCCCACACGGTGGACCCCCGGGATCCTTCCGATGGTCCCGGTACAATACCGGTAACCCTCGAAATTCTCCCGATGGCCGAAATAGCACTTCCTATAAATAATTCTTTACCTCCGGACCATTCCGGAACTCCTCGTGACGGATCTCATCCGGGACTCCGAACAACATTCGGTTTGCTGCATACTCATGTTCATACAACCCTAGCGTCACCGAACCTTAAGTGTGTAGACTCTACGGGTTCGGGAGACATGCAGTCATGACCGAGACGGCTCTCCGGTCAATAACCAACAGCGGGATCTGGATACCCATGTTGGCTCCCACATGCTCCTCGATGATATCATCGGTTGAACCACGATGTCGAGGATTCAAGCAACCCAGATACTATTCCCTTTGTCGACGGTATGTTACTTGCCCGAGATTCGATCGTTGGTATCCCAATACCTCGCTCAATCTCGTTACGGCAAGTCACTTTACTGCACCGCAATGCATGATCCCGTGACCAGACACTTGGTTACTTTGAGTTCATTATGATGATGCACTACCGAGTGGGCCCAGTGATACCTCTCCGAAATACGGAGTGACAAATCCCAGTCTCGATCCGTGTCAACCCAACAGATACTTTCGGAGATACCTGTAGTGCACCTTTATAGTCACCCAGTTACGTTGTGACGTTTGGTACACCCAAAGCACTTCTACGGTATCCGGGATTTACACGATCTCATGGTCTAAGGAAGAGATACTTGACATTGGAAAAGCTCTAGCAAAACGAACTACACGATCTTGTGCTATGCTTAGGATTGGGTCTTGTCCATCACATCATTCTCCTAATGATGTGATCCCGTTATCAATGACATCCAATGTCCATAGTCAGGAAACCATGACTATCTATTGATCACCGAGCTAGTCAACTAGAGGCTCACTAGGGACATGTTGTGGTCTATCTATTCACACGTGTATTACGATTTCCGGATAATACAATTATAGCATGAATAAAAGACAATTATCACGAACAAGGAAATATAATAATAATCCTTTTATTATTGCCTCTAGGGCATATTTCCAACACTTTTGCCATGCTATTTTGAGAAGACATGATTACTTTGATTAGTATGCTTGAAGTATTACTATTTCTTTTATCAATATGAACTTTTATTTTGTATTCATTTGGATCTGAACATTCATGCCACAATAAAGAAAATTACATTATGAATTATGCTAGGTAGCATTCCACATCAAAAATTCTCTTTTATCATTTATCTACCGAGGACGAGCAGGAATTAAGCTTAGATGCTTGATACGCTCCAACGTATCTATAATTTTGATTGTTCCATGCTATTATATGACCCCTTTTGGATGTTTATGGGCTTTATTTTACACATTTATATCATTTTGGGACTAACCTACTAACCGGAGGCCCAGCCCATATTCTTTGTTTTTGCCTATTTCAGATTTCAAGAAAAGGAATATCAAACGGAGTCCAAACGGAATGAAACCTTCGGAGCGTGATTTCTGGAACGAACGTGATCCAGAGAACTTGGAGTGCAAGTCAAGAAGCAGCCGAGGCCTCCACGAGATAGGAGGGCGCCCCCCCCCTATAGGGCGCGCCCCCTGTCTCATGGGCCCCTCGGGCGGCCACCAATGTACTTCTTATTCCTATATATATCTACGTACCCCGAAAACATCCAGGGGGACCACGAAACACAATTTCCACCGCCATAACCTTCTGTATCCGCGAGATCCCATCTTGGAGCCTTCACGCACTTTCTACCGGAGGGGAATCAAGCACGGAGGGCCTCTACTTCAACATCCTTGCCCCTCTGATGAGTTGTGAGTAGTTTACCACAGACCTACGGGTCCATAGTTATTAGCTAGATGGCTTCTTCTCTCTTTTCGGATCTCAATACGATGTTCTCCCCCTCTCTTGTGCAGATCTATTCGATGTAATCTCTTTTTGCGGTGTGTTTGTCGAGATCCGATGAATTGTGGGTTTATGATTAAGTTTATCTATGAATAATAATTGAATCTTCTTTGAATTCTTTTATGTATGATTAAGTTATCTTTGCAAGTCTCTTTGAATTATCATTTTGGTTTGGCCTACTAGATTGATCTTTCTTGCCATGGGAGAAGTGCTTAGCTTTGGGTTCAATCTTATGTGTCCTTACCAAAGGATGTAAAGGGTTGCAAGGCACGATTGTATTGTTGCCATCGAGGATAACAAGATGGGGTTTATATCATATTGCATGAGTTTATCCCTCTACATCATGTCATCTTGCTTAAAGCGTTACTCTGTTCTTATGAACTTAATACTCTAGATGCATGTTGGATAGCGGTCGATGTGTGGAGTAATAGTAGTAGATGCAGGCAGAAGTCGGTCTACTTGTTATGGACGTGATGCCTATATACATGATCATGCCTAGATAATCTCATAACTATGCGCTTTTCTATCAATTGCTCGACAGTAATTTGTTCACTCACCGTAATACTTATGCTATCTTGAGATAAGCCACGAGTGAAACCTATGGCCCCCGGGTCTATCTCTTATCATATTTGCTCCCAATCTACTTTTATTTGCATCTTTACTTTTTGCATCTATATTATAAAATACCAAAAATATATTTATCTTATCATACTATCTTTATTAGATCTCACTTTCGCAAGTGGCCGTGAAGGGATTGTGTCACGACCGGTTTTCCAATAAAAATATTTATTGAGAAACCGACCTATAAATTCCAGTGTGAGGAAAATCCTCCTCACTGGTAGACAAAATCTTGATACAATAAGCCAGTAGCATATAATATATTACAGGGTCGAGCTGATCTTGCTCAACAAATTATTACAAGCACGCCAATAATTATACATAGAGGCGGACATGACACAGTGGAGTGGTGGCATACTACTGACTCGAGGTAAAGTGGTGGAATAACACAGTGGAGGGGATGATATGACTCCTACACTGGCGGCTCATCGAGCGTCGAGGTGAGGCTCGGTGGATTTATTGGGTAGCGGAAGCGAATATAACATAGTGACTAATCCAGGGTCGACGAGACCGATCGGGATTCCTCTAGGCGCCGGACTCGCTATCGAACTCTTCATCCATGAGATCGCCTTCACAAGATCCGCCAAATCAACAAGCCAGGTGAGTACTTTGAATGTACTCGCAAGACAGTTCGGACAAAAGATATAACAAATGTATGCATGAATGTGACATGAATGATTTAACAATGTGCAATCAAATTAGTATAGCGAGGTAAGTAAAAAGGGAATCGGCGGTAGTCCGCTCGAAAACCCAAAGAAAATAAACTCAGAACCGATCGGGTGTCTAAAGCGACACCTCGAAGGGCGAACAAATAAGTAAAGCATGCCACAGTCGGGCGTCTAAGCGACACCACATAAGGGGCTTATACTGGAAGAAAAGACATGCGTGCCGCAGTCGGACGTCGGAGCGACATCACAGAAAGGGCTTATATCAATAATAAGTAAATAACAGTGCCACAGTCGGACGTCTGAGCGACATCGCAGAAAGGGCTTATATCGAAATGAGTAAGCAACAATGCCACAGTCGGACGTCTGAGCGACATCGTAGAAAGGGCTTATATAAAAAATAAGTAAGCAACAATGCCACAGTCGGATGTCTGAGCGACATCGCAGAAAGGGCTTATATCAAAAATAAGTAAGCAACAATGCCACAGTCGGACGTCTGAGCGACATCACAGAATGGGCTTATATCAAAAATAAGTAAGCAACAATGCCACAGTCGGACGTCTGAGCGACATCGCAGAAAGGGCTTATATCAAAAATAAGTAAGCAACTATGCCACAGTCGGACGTCTGAGCGACATCGCAGAAAGGGCTTATACTTCATTATTCATAACTTACCAGGAATGGTGCTCACGGAAAATATTCATCACAAGTCAGTAAATGGGTTAGTCCATCCACAGGAAAGAAACCTTTAACATTCATGTGGTTCTCAGGAGTTACTGTCACCGAGACTGATACTTGACAAGGTAAGATGAACACAGCTCTTGGACATGGATAAGATGATTTCAAGGATTATTGACTCTGCAGAGTTTGTACTAAAATTATCCACAGCCAACGGATTATGTAGTCACGAAGGACTAGTTCCGTTTACGGTATTTCGGAGAAAACACAACTAACCACTACACACCCATCCTACCTCACGTTGCCAGGAATCACCCTAGATAGCGCTCAAGAAAAACTTTGAGACGGGGAGATCACAATCTCGAATAGCATGGGATCAAATTTATATATGCGCGCTCTAAGGGGTGGCCCCCTCTTGGTCCCAACCGGAAACACCCATGCCCCCTGACCGGATGATAGGCTTTAATCGAGGGCCATGGAACCCTCATCCCGGCCTCTCGATTTGGTGTGTACCAGAAAGTGGTTTGCAACTTACTAAGCTGTATCCCTTGCGGAAAACATGTGGTAGTACGAAAGGGGAGACAGACGGGAATTGGACTGATTTACGTTGACACCGGGTCAACGGTCTGGCATAAGACTGGCATGCTACAACACTGCCATCTTACCCATTCTCATGCCAACTCATGGCCAAGCAACATGTTTCCAACAACTCATGGACTTCCGAGACTTACTTGCCTCAACTTTTACGAGGTAAACTTTCATCGAGATGCTCATGAACATGCCATGAAACTAAATTAATGCAAACATGCCCAAACACTCATCATATCAAAAGTTCAAACATTGCTTGCCTGGTTCGGAGTAGTCAGGGCCTAGCTCGGTGAAGTTCGCTGTTCCATCACCTCCTTCGGTATCTACGGTATACAAAAATATACGCACTAACGTAAATACCAAGGGTGCTCAAAAAAAATATCCCAAATATTTTTCAATTAAATCTGATAAAAAACTAGACAAAATTTTGAAGAGGACAGAAAAAGAATCACTCAAAAATCCTTTTCTGTTTAAAAGTTATAGGAGTTTTGGTCCACTGACCTTTCTGTAATGAAACAGAAAATACTCAGGGGGCAGAACAGAAAAGTTCAGAAAACGATTCAGTTTGGAAAGCGCATTTGTCAGAATACGCTTTCAGAAAACGTTTCAAAAAAAGGAACAGAGAGTCTGACGGGCGGGTCCCACCTGTCAGGTTTGAAAATTCAAACGAGGCGGCAGAGTTCGTCGGCGCCCGAGAGCCGCGGTGGTCGCCGGCGGCGATCCACGGCGAGGCAGGAGGATCGGTTGGTACCTCTGCGCTCAGGGCGTCATTCCGCGTCGTTGGGTGGTGGTGGTGGTCGTCGGCGAGCACTACGTCGACGGCGGCCATTGCTCCGGCGGATGGTGGTTCGGGAGGGGTTGGATCTCGCCGGGGAGTGCTGCGAAGAGCAAATCGAAGAGGGGGTTAGACTACTGGGTGCTCGAGAGGGTTGCTGACGAGGTTAGGGCGCCGGGGACGGCCTCACCGGAGTGAATCGAGGTGGAGGCCGAGGCGGAACGGGGCGGCCGGAGTTGGGGGAGGAGACCTCCTCGAGGTCCTCCTAGTGGCCTGGCGGAGTGTTGGTGAGGTGCAGAGATGGTGCGTGTTCGAGGGCGAGCTCGGGGCCCCTTTTTATAGGCGGTTCGAGGCGGTGGCTGTGAACGGAGTTCTCCGGCGAAGGTTACGGCGGCGCAGAGCTTGGTCGGGGAGGTTTAGGGGGTTGAGCATCATCGTGGAGGCCCACTGGTTCCATTCAGACGCTAAACGGACTTGGATTAGGTGCTTTGAGTGGATTTCGACGAAACGGGGTGGCGCGGGCCCGTCGGCGGCAGAGGGCGCGCCCTGCGCTTGCCGGCCACAACGACGGTGCAACGGGTTGCGCTGGCGCATGAGCCACGCGAGGCCAGGGAACGATGGGCGGCGACGGTGGCGTGGCGAAGCGGCTCGGCCTCGCTGCCGCCACGGTGGCGCAGCCACCACGTAAAACCGCCAACGCCGGCGAGGCTCGCCGCCACCGACGCCGTGATCCGCCCAAGGGGCCTGCGCGCCTGGCCAGGAGGAGAGGCCGTGCAAGAACGCGCCAGGTGCACTGCTGACAGGTGACCCGACTGATTTAAACTGAATTTATCAAACTCTGAATTTTACTAAAAGTGCAAAGTGACAGTGCAAGCTAGGTGTTCGACAGAATGCTTTTGGCATGTGGGGATTTTTCCTTGAGCTGATTTTTGGTGGAGTGGCTTCTCATTGCAACTGGAGGTTGCCTGAATTTTGGTGGAATTTTTGGAGAAGAGGATATATGAGTTTCACCAAATTTGACAAATCTGGTCCAAACTTGCAGAAGCTGAAACTTGAAAATTTTGAAAAGAGGAAGAGTGGATCTTGATGGTTCTAGGTTGTGGGTGCTAGGGACTATCCAGAGAAGTTAGTTTGAGAGCAAAGTTCAAAGACAATTAGGTACTTGCTTTGCAAATCACCTAGGCTCAAAATAATGGGCAGAACTGTTTTGGGAAAAGAATTTAATGAAATAAAATCCAAAAATGAGTTGGACTTGTTGGGACAGAATATTTGGATTGTCCCAAAGGGGAAGGAGGGGTTTTGGGAAGATTTTCCACATGAGGCATGGTAAAACCATGGATGGTTTCAAAATAAGAGAAGACCCAAAATTCCTAGGGTTTTCTTCTAAAAGGAAATAAATCCCAAAAACAAATTTGAGAAGGGGGAAAATCAGAAGAAAGGTTTTTAATAACCAACACCAAAGTTGAAGAAGGTGCCAAAATAAAATCTTTTGTCAAAGGGGAAATTCTTGAGAGAAAGAGATTTTTGGAAGGGTTTAAATGACCTCCTTAAAACCAACAAAGTTTTTGTTGAAAACCAAAACAAAAAATTTTGGAGTGTCACAACACCTACCCCCTTAGGAAAAATCTCGTCCCCGAGATTTCAGCTGATCCTCAATAATTGTGGGTGCTCTGTCCGAAGAAGATCCTCTCTTTCCCAAGTGGCTTCACTCTCGGTGTGATTGCTTCACTGAACTTTGAAGAACTTGATGGTTTTCTGTCGGGTTCTCCTTTCAGACTCCTCCAAGATTTTTATTGGGTGCTCTTGATATGTGAGGTATGGCTGCACGTCAATGTTTTCATGAGATACTTGCTTCTCTGGGTTGCTCACGCACTTCCTCAATTGCGAGACGTGGAACACATCGTGGACGTCGGATAAATCTTCGGGTAAGTCTAGCTGGTAGGCTACCGTGCCCTTCCGTGCCGTTATGCAGAATGGTCCGATGAATCTTGGTGCTAGCTTTCCTTTAGTCTTGAATCGATGCAGGCCTCTCATAGGGGATACTCGTAGGTACACAAATTCACCGGGTTCAAAGCTGATCCCCCGATGTTTTTGATCGTAATAACTCTTCTGTCAACTTTGGGCTGTCTTGAGTCGATCCCTAATCACCTTGACTTTATCTTCAGCCTCCTTGAGCATGTATGCGGGTCAAGATATGGCTGTCTCCGGCTTCCACCAATTTAGCGGGTATGACATCTTCGCCGACTGAGCCTCAAATGGTGCCATTTGCAGGCTGGCCTGATAACTGTTGTTATATGCGAATTCTGCGTATGGTAAGCTCTCTTCCCAACTGGTCCCATAGGTGTGGACACATGCTCTCAGCATATCTTCTAGAATCTGGTTTACTCGCTTAGTTTGCCCGTCTGTCTGGGGGTGATATGCGGTACTCAATGCCAGTTGAGTTCCCAGAGCTTGTTGTAAGTGATCCCAAAATCGGGAGACGGATTGAGTGCCTCTGTCCGAGATTATTTTCTTTGGGACTCCATGTAAACAGACGATACGGGAAAGATAAAGCCTAGCAAGTTTCTGAGTGGTGTGGGTTGTCTTCACGGGGATGAAGTGTGCTACTTTAGTCAGTCTATCAGTGATGACCCATATGGAATTATTTCCGTGCCTAGACCGAGGTAGCCCAACAATGAAATCCATTCCAATCTCGTCCCATTTCCACTCGGGTATTTTATTTGGCTATAAAAGTTTGGCCGGTTTCTGGTGCTCGGCCTTGATGCGTTGACAAGAGTCACAACATGCGATGAACGTGGCTATGTCCCTTTTTAGACCGTGCCACCAGTATTTTTCCTGAATATCCTTGTACATTTTTGTCCCTCCAGGATGTATCGAATACGGGGCGGTGTGGCCTTCAGCTAAGATCTGCTGTTTAAGATCCTTGATATTTGGTACGCAAAGTCTATCCCCGTACCACAATATTCCCTGCTTATCGATAATGAATTCTGGGGCCTTGCCCAAACTCACTTTTCGTTTAATGCCTTCAATGCTGGGGTGTCCATGATGAGCCTCTTTGATTGTTTCCATTAGGGTAGGCTGTATTTCTAAATTTGATACGCTGCCTTCGGTGACTACCAAAGAAGTTGAGCTTAGCAAACTCCTACCAAATTCAGGCCTCAGTTTGGCGGGCCGTCGTCGCTTGGGCTAGGGTTCGACTTAGAGCGCCCGCCACTACATTTGCTTTACCGGGTGGTAGTGGATTCCAACGTCATAATCCTTCACTAGTTCCAACCAGCGTCGTTGCCTCAAATTCAGTTCGGTTGTGTGAAAATATACTTGAGGCTCTTATGGTCCGTATATATCTCACAACGATTTCCAAGTAAAAAGTGTCTCCATTCTTTGAGTGCATGAATGACTGCTGCTAACTCTAGGTCATGAGTAGGATAATTTTCTTCATGCTTGCGAAGTTGTCTGGAGACATATGCGACTACCTTGCCTTCTTGCAGCAACACGCATCCGAGGCCTTTCCGGGATGCGTCGCAATACACTTCAAAATTCTTGTGTATGTCCGGCACAATTAATACTGGTGCTGACGTTAATTTCCTTTTTAATTCTTGGAAAATTTTCTCGCAAGCTTCCGTCCATTCAAACTTCCTGTCTTTCTTGAGTAGTTGCGTCATTGGCTTTGCTATGGTGGAGAATCCTTCAATAAATCTTCGGTAGTATCCTGCCATTCCCAAGAAACTTCGTACGTCCGTTACACTGGCTGGTGGCTTCCAGCCAAGTACGGCCTTGACATTTTCCGGATCTACGGCAATACCTTCATGGGTCAGTACGTGGCCCAGAAAACCTACTTGCTTTAGCCAAAATTCACACTTGCTGAATTTAGCGTACTATTGATGTCTCCTGAGTTCCCCTAATACAATTTGGAGATGCTCAGCGTGTTCTTCTGGTGTCTTGGAGTATACCAGAATATCATCGATAAATACCACAACAAACTTGTCCATAAACTTCATGAATACTTTGTTCATGAGGTGAACAAGATATGCGGGGGCGTTCGTTAGTCCGAATGGCATTACGGTGAACTCATACAATCCGTATCTGGAGGTGAAAGCTGTCTTGGGAATATCTTCGGTTCGTACTTTTAATTGATGGTATCCCGACCTTAAGTCAATCTTTGAGAATACCTTGGCCTGAGCGAGCTGATCAAATAAATCATTTATTCGTGGCATCGGATATTTGTTCTTGATTGTGACCATGTTAAGCGCTCGATAGTCTATGCACAATCTCGGTGTTCCATCCTTCTTTTGGCAAATAAAATTGGTGAACCCTGTGGTGAGGAGCTGGCTCAGATATAACCTTTGTCCAAGAATTCTTTTATTTGCTTCTTCAGTTCTACCAATTCGGATGGTGCCATTCTGTATGGTTTCTTGTATATGGGGCGGTTCCGGTGCTAGCTCAATGCTGAATTCTATCTCTCGGTCTGGTGGCATGCCTGGTAGTTCTTCGGGAAATACGTCTGGGAATTCACACACTACTGGAACCTTGCTCAATTCAGAAATATCCACCTTGTTCAATCTTGGTTGCCGGGATATTTTTCTTTCCTTGGCTGAAACTTTTATGGTCTTCCCATGGTGGTGGGTGAGAATCACGGTCCGGTTGAAGCAGTCAATAAAACCCTTGTTGGTGGTTAACCAATCCATCCCTAGAATAACATCCAGTCCTTTATTTTCCAACACGATAAGATTTGCGTGAAACTTCAACCCTTCAAACTCAATAATCACTCCCTGGCAATAACTCTGGGTAACTTGCTTAATTCCAGGGGACTTGACGATCATAGATTTTTCCAAGGGAAGCATCGAAAATTTATTTTGCGAGGCAAAACTTTTCGAAATGAAAGAGTGAGAAGCTCCAGAATCAAACAAAACCATGGCAGGTATTGTGTTGACAGGAAACGCATCGAGTACGATATCCGGGGCATTCAGTGCTTCCTCTTTGGTCACGTGGTTCGATGACCCTTCCCGTGGTTGTTATTTGGGTTGAAATTGTTGCGCTTTGGCGCCAATTATTGCCTCCATTGTTCGCCTTGGGGTCGAAGTTCTTGGCTTGGGGCTTTGCTTGGCATAGTGCCCTTCTTCTCCACAAGCGTAACAGGTAACTCCGGGCGGTATGTGAACTCCTTGTCCCTTGCATGAAAACTCTTGATTGGACGTGAGACGCTTGTCGGGTTTGGGTGTCCAGTTTTTCCAACATCTGCCTTGCTGCGGTGGTTGCGGGCATGATTAGTTTGGTCCTCTTCCGCTATGGAAATCTTCTAAGCCACGCTCTCATTTTCCAAGGTAATGGCCTTATCCACCAGCGCCTTAAAATCTGGAAAGGTGTGCACCACCAGTTGGCATTTAAGCGCGGGCATCAATCCGCCTAGAAATTTTTCCATCTTCTTGTTTTCGGACATACGCCTCGCATGAAGCGAGACAGCAGAGTGAACTGATGTTGTATATTCGACACCGCCATTGTCCTTGCTTGAGGTCATCAAATTTCTCTTTTGATCTTCATAAGACTCTTAGGAATATGTGCCCCATGAAAACCTTCTTTAAACTCCTCCCATGTTATATTATTTTCGTTGGGGTGCATGTGTAGGAAATTTTCCCACCATGATGCGGCTGCTCCAGTGAGATTGTGCGGTGCATATAGCACTTCTTCCAGATCTGTACACTAGGCAATAATTAATTTTCTTTCCATGTCTCGAAGCCAGTCCTCGGCTTCAAGAGGTCTGTCAGTGTGAGAAAATGTTTGGGGACGCGTCTTTTGTAGCTCGGATAACTTTGATTGCTGCTGAAACTGTCCACGGTGATTTCCCATATTGATGACTTGGTTCATCATTTCTCGATGTTGTTGCTGACTTTGCTCATAAAGACGGCACATTTGGGAAAGTGCCGCTTCACCGTCTCTGTTGACTTGCCTGCCCTCGTGTGAAATTGTTGCTGGGTTGTGTGTCATAATTTTGCTCTGGCGGAGTTGGCATGGAGCTGGCCCAAGGACGAGACATTGTTCACTGGGGACATATTTTGTGAAACTCATAAGAAAAGAAGTTTTAGTCGCAAAAGTCAATAAATTCATGAAGACGGAAGAAGTCGCAAATGCTCCAAGATTTTTCAAGAGAATAAACGCTTATGCACGGAGAAGGACTGCTCATTAAATATCTTGCACGCAAGCAGTAATTATATAATACATCACTCGTGATATGCGTACATATTCCTGACATGTTATTTAGGCTAGTGCACTCCTCCAGTTCCTACATGATGCGCAAACAAGCTACTTCTCATAGCTTATGTACATATAAACATATCGCACAAGTTGGTACATCGCATGGCGGCTAAGCGTACTCAGTCGGAGATGGTAAGGATTTCCCTTGGCCTGCCAAGGGTGAGGCGCAGTGAGGCTGGGGACTCAACCTCCTCTTCGGTGATAGGCTCCAGACGTGAAGTGCTGCGCTGAGTTGGTGGAGCAGGTGCCCTATGCGGGACAACTCGAACATGAGCGGGCACAAGGGGTGGTGCAGAACGAACCGGAGTAGGCGCAATGACATGGTTGAACTCCTCCATGGTAGGCAGGCAACGAGTAGTAGTGAGAGCAGTAGGAGTAAAAGATGCTGATGATGAGACGAAAGTCAGTGGCGGTGCAGCCGCAGAGCTCCCTCTGTTGGCGGCACAGCCTTGGACCGAGTCCATGCGGCAGCTACCAAGTCGCCCACCAGGTTGTCGAAGGCTGCCTCCAAAGCCCGGAGATACTCGATAAGCATCTCAAAGCTTCGCCTCGTTCTCCTCTGGGGCAAGAGAACGCGAGTGGCAGGTGTATGGCACGTGACATGGCAGGTAGCGGTAACGACGAAGTCTTCATCGAAGGAAGGATATCCTCGAGACGAGCTATCGCCTCACGGGCTGCCATCTGCAGTGCATGCTTCTTCGTGGGCATGGCTCTCCCAAGAACCGGAAACGCCAACTCGCCTCCCTTGAATTGCACCGGGCTTGGTGTATGGTTAGACGGTCATTGACCTTGTGCCGAGAGAATGAGAAGATCTGGGCGCATGATGGCCCCATCGCGACTTGGATGATGAAGGAAAGAATCTTGACGAACCCATCGGGCATGTTGGCTAACATCTGTGACTCGCAATGTTGTTACCATCTACAAAAGTAGGCAAAATCCTGAGTAGTCAAATCATAAATTTATGCCGATCGTTTAAATTGACTACATTTGTAAAATTAAGAAATAGCTCTATATGATAATTAACTGATTAGCGATCACACCTAGTGGCTTCCTACAGTCAGCTTGGCTCGTACTAAGCTTGTCACGACCGGTTTTCCAATAAAATATTTATTGAGAAACCGACCTATAAATTCCAGGTGAGGAAAATCCTCCTCACCGGTAGACAAAGTCTTGATACAATAAGCCAAGAGCATATAATATATTACGTGGTCGAGCTGATCTTGCTCAACAAATTATTACAAGCACGCCAATAATTATACATAGAGGCTAACATGCCACAAAGGAGTGGTGGCATACCATCGACTCGAGGTAAAGTGGTGGAATAACACAAGTGGAGGGGATGATATGACTCCTACATCGGCGGCTCATCGAGGCCGAGGTGAGGCTCGTGGATTTATTTGGGTAGCGGAAGCGAATATAACATAGTGACTAATCCAGGGGTCGCACGAGACCGACTGGGATTCCTCTAGGCGCCGGACTCGACATCGAACTCTTCATCCATGAGATCGCTTTCAGAGCATCCGCCAAATCAATAAGCCGTGTGAGTACTTTGAAAGTACTCGCAAGACAGTTCGGACAAAAGATATAACAAATGTATGCATGAATGTGACATGAATGATTTAACAATGCGCAATCAAATTAGTATAGCGAGGTAAGTAAAAAGGGAATCGGCGGTAGTCCGCTCGAAAACCCAAAGAAAATAAACTCAGAACCGATTGGGTGTCCGGCGACACCTCAAGGGCTTAACAAATAAGTAAAGCATGCCACGGTCAAGGCGTCTAAGCGACACCACATAAGGGCTTATATCGAAGAAAAGACATGCGTCAAGTCGACATCGGGCGACATCACGTAAAGGGCTTATATCAATAATAAGTAAATAATAAGATTACGCCGACGCCCGAGCGACATCGCAGAAAGGGCTTATATCGAAATGAGTAAGCAACAATGCCACAGTCGGACGTCTGAGCGACATCGCAGAAAGGGCTTATATCAAAAATAAGTAAGCAACAATGCCACAGTCGGACGTCTGAGCGACATCGCAGAAAGGGCTTATATAAAAAATAAGTAACAACAATGCCACAGTCGGACGTCTGAGCGACATCGCAGAAAGGGCTTATATCAAAAATAAGTTAGCAACAATGCCACAGTCGGACGTCTGAGCAACATCGCAGAAAGGGCTTATACTTCATTATTCATAACTTACCAGGAATGGTGCTCACGGAAAATATTCATCACAAGTTAGTAAACGGGTTAGTCCATCCACAGGAAAGAAACCTTTAACATTCATGTGGTTCTCAGGAGTTACTGTCACCGAGACTGATACTTGACAAGATGAACACAGCTCTTGGACATGGATAAGATGATTTCAAGGACTATTGACTCTGCAGAGTTTGTACTAAAATTATCCACAACCAACGGATTTCCGTAGTCACGAAGGACTAGTTCCGTTTACGGTATTTCGGAGAAAACACAGCTAACCAGTACACATCCATCCTACCTCACGTTGCCAGGAATCACCCTAGACAGCGCTCAAGAAAAACTTTGAGACGGGGAGATCACAATCTCGAATAGCATGGGATCAAATTTATATATGCGCGCTCTAAGGGTGCCCCCTCGTCCCAACCGAAACACCCATGCCCCGACCGATGATAGGCTTTAATCGAGGGCCATGGAACCTCATCCCGCCTCTCGATTTGGTGTGTACCGAAAGTGGTTTGCAACTTACTAAGCCGATTCCTTGCGGAAAACATGTGGTAGTACGAAAGGGGAGACGGACGGGAATTGGACTGATTTACGTTGACACTGGGTCAACGGTCTGGCATAAGACTGGCATGCTACAACACTGCCATCTTACCCATTCTCATGCCAACTCATGGCCAAGCAACATGTTTCCAACAACTCATGGACTTCCGAGACTTACTTGCCTCAACTTTTACGAGGTAAACTTTCATCGAGATGCTCATGAACATGCCATGAAACTAAATTAATGCAAACATGCCCAAACACTCATCATATCAAAAGGTCAAACATTTCTTGCCTGGTTCGGAGTAGTCGGGGCCTAGCTCGGTGAAGTTCGCGGTTCCGTCACCTCCTTCGGTATCTACGGTATAAAAAATATACGCACTAACGTAAATACCAAGGGTGCTCAAAAACAATATTCCAAATATTTTTCAATTAAATCTGATAAAAAACTAGACAAAATTTTGAAGAGGACAGAAAAAGAATCACTCAAAAATCCTTTTCTGTTTAAAAGTTATAAGAGTTTTGGTCCAAGGACCTTTCTGTAATGAAACAGAAAATACTCAGGGGGCAGAACAGAAAAGTTCACAAAACGATTCAGTTTGGAAAGCGCATTTGTCAGAATACGCTTTCAGAAAACGCTTCAAAAAAGGAACAGAGAGGCTGATGGGCGGGTCCCACCCGTCAGGTTTGAAAATTCAAAGGAGGCGGCAGAGTTCGTCAGCGCCCGAGAGCCGCGGTGGTCTCCGGCGGCGATCCACGGCGAGGCAGGAGGATCGGTTGGTACCTCTGCGCTCAGAGCGTCATTCCGCATCGGTGGGTGGTGGTGGTGGTCGCCGGCGAGCACTACGTCGACGGCAGCCGTTGCTCCAGCGGACGGTGGTTCGGGAGGGGTTGGATCTCACCGGGGAGTGATGCGAAGAGCAAATCGAAGAGGGGGTTAGACTACTGGGTGCTCGAGAGAGTTGCTGACGAGGTTAGGGCGCCGGGGACGGCCTCACTGGAGTGAATCAAGGTGGAGGCCGAGGAGGAACGGGGCGGCCGGAGTTGGGGGAGGAGACCTCCTCGAGGTCCTCCTAGTGGCCTGGCGGAGTGTTGGTGAGGTGCAGGGATGGTGCGTGTTCGAGAGCGAGCTCGGGGCCCCTTTTTATAGGCGGTTCGAGGCGGTGGCCGTGAACGGAGTTCTCCGGCGATGGTTACGGCGGCGCAGAGCTTGGTCGGGGAGGTTTAGGGGGTTGAGCGTCATTGTGGAGGCCCACTGGTTCCATTCAGACGCTAAACGGACTTGGATTAGGAGCTTTGAGTGGATTTCGACGGAACGGGGTGGCACGGGCCTATCGGCGGCAGAGGGCGCGCCCTGCGCTAGCCGGCCACGGCGACGGTGCAACGGGGTTGCTGGCGCTCATGAGCCACGCGAGGGCTGGGAACGATGGGCGGCGACGGTGGCGTGGCGAAGCGGGCTCGGGCCTCGCTGGCCGCCACGGTGGCGCAGCCACCACAGAACCGCTAACGCCGCCGCGAGGCTCGCCGCCACCGATGCCTCGCATGCGCCCAAGGGGCATGCGCGCCTGCCAGGAGGAGAGGCCGTGCAAGAACGCGCCAGGTGCACTGCTGACAGTGACCCGACCACTTAAACTGAATTTATCAAACTCAATTTTACTGAAAGTGCAAGCTAGGTGTTTGACAGAATGCTTTTGGCATGTGGGGATTTTTCCTTGAGCTGATTTTTTGTGGAGTGGCTTCTCATTGCAACTGGAGGTTGCCTGAATTTTGGTGGAATTTTTGGAGAAGAGGAGATATGAATTTCACCAAATTTGACAAATCTGGTCCAAACTGCAGAAGCTGAAACTTGAAAATTTTGAAAAGAGGAAGAGTGGATCTTGATGGTTCTAGGTTGTGGGTGCTAGGGACTATCCAGAGAAGTTAGTTTGAGAGCAAAGTTCAAAGACAATTAGGTACTTGCTTTGCAAATCACCTACACTCAAAATAATGGGCAGAATTGTTTTGGGAAAAGAATTTAATGAAACAAAATCCAAAAATGAGTTGGACTTGTTGGGACAGAATATTTGGATTGTTCCAAAGGGGAAGGAGGGGTTTTGGGAAGATTTTCCACATGAGGCATGGTAAAACCATGGATGGTTCCAAAATAAGAGAAGACCCAAAATTCCTAGGGTTTTCTTCTAAAAGGAAATAAATCCCAAAAACAAATTTGAGAAGGGGGAAAATCAGAAGAAAGGTTTTTAATAACCAACACCAGAGTAGAAGAAGGTGCCAAAATAAAATCTTTTGTCAAAGGGGAAATTCTTGAGAGAAAGAGATTTTTGGAAGGGTTTAAATGACCTCCTTGAAACCAACAAAGTTTTTGTTGAAAACCAAAACAAAATTTTTTGGAGTGTCACAGATTGACAACCCCTTTATTGCGTTGGTTGCGAGTTCTCAGTTTGTTTGTGTAGGTGCGTGGGACTTTTGAGAAGCCTCCTACTGGATTGATACCTTGGTTCTCAAAACTGAGGGAAATACTTACGGTACACTTGCTGCATCACCCTCTCCTCTTCGAGGAAAACCAACGCAAGCTCAAGAAGTAGCATCCACGAGGTTATCAAAAGCTGCCTCAAGAGCTTTGAGATACTCAACAAGCATCCCAATAGCCTCATCTCTCTCTCCCCTAGGGCAAGCGAATGCATAGTGACAAGTGTATGGCACGTGGCATGGGAGGTAGTAGTAGCGACGAGTCTTCATCGAAGGAAGAGCATCCCGGAGACGAGCTATCGCCTCACGGGCAGCCATCTGCATGGCATGCCTCTCCGTAGGCATGGCCCTTCCCACAAATCGGAAGCGGCGTGACTCGTAACATCCTCCTTGAATTGCACCGCTGCCCGGTGCATAGACACACTGCCGCTGATCTTGTGCTGGTAGAGTGTGAACTCGGACGAGCCGATGGCCCGATCGCGACCTTGACGATGGAGACGAAGCTTGATAAACCCTCAGTACATTGGCTAACACTGTGACTCACAAGCCGCTGCCACCATCTACAAAGGTAGACAAAATTCGAATAGTCAAATCATAAATTTATGATGACCAACAGAAAATTGCTACGTTTGCAAAATGTAAAAATAACACTTATTACGCTAATAACCAATTAGTGATAGCACCTAGTGGCTTCCTACAGTCAGCCTGCTCTCTGGTACCAAGGTTGTCAGGACCGGTTTTCCAATAAAATCTTTATTGAGAAACCGACCCTTTTAACAGACCAGTATAGAAGAATCCTCCTTACTGGTAGACAAATCCTTGATACCAAAATCCAGAAGTACTAAATATTATACAAGGTTGAGCTGAGGCTGCTCAACAATTTATTACAAGCATACCGATATAATACATAAATGCGGATATGACACAAGGAGTATGGTGGCATAACTACTGACTCGCATTAAATGTGGTGGTGGATATGTCACAGTGGAGTGGGTCACATGACTCCTAAATCTTATAGCTCATCGGGCGCCGGAGTGGGGCTCGATGATTTTATTCGGGTAGCGGAAGCGTATATGATACAAGTGACCAATTCCAGGATCGCACGGGACTGACTGGGACTCCTCTAGGCGTTGGACTCGCTATCGTACTCTTTATCCATAAGATCGCCTTCGTCAACATCTGGCCAAATCAACAAGCCAGGTGGGTACTTTGAATGTACTCGCAAGATAGTTTGGACATAAGATATAAAAATGTAAACATGATGCACATGAGCAGATTTGTAATGCACACTCAGATAATTAAATTTGCACGACATGTTAAATAAAAAGGAAGTCATGCGGTAGTCCTCCTGAAATCCCAATAAAATAACTGAGGACCGATCGGGTGTCTGAAGCGACGCCTCGAAAGGTAAAATAAATTAACATGCCGCAGTCGGGCGTCAGGGCGACACCACATAAAGGGCTTATATTGAAAAGTAAATGACAAGACGCCCCGATACGGACGCCTAAGCTTACATCTCAAAAGGGCTTATAATGAAAGCAAATAACACGGATGCCACGGTTGGACGTCTGAGCGACATCACATAAAGGGCTTATATCAAAAGTAAACAACAAGAGTGCATCAGTCGGACGTGTGAGCGACATCACATAAAGGGCTTATATCCAAAGTAAACAACAAGAATGCCACAGTCGGACGTCTGAGCGACATCACATAAAGGGCTTGAATCCGAAAGTAAATAACAAGAATGCCACAGTCGGACGTCTGAGCGACATCACGTAAAGGGCTTATATTTCATCATTCGAATTCAAGTAACTCATGAAGGTAAATCACCCAAGGAATTACTCAGTACATAATAATAAACTGGTTAGTCCATCCACAGGAATAATATTCAGCCGAGTTTACCACTCTCAGTATCCTGTTTATACTCCGGAGACTGCCACTGAGGTTGACACTGAGAATGACATTGACATTAAGATGTTGTTCAAGTCCTTGATCGCGGACATGGATACTCGAATGGTTTTGACTCTGCAGAGTTTGTACTCCTTACCCACAGCCAACAGATTTCAGTAGTCGCAGGGACTAGTTCCGTTTACGGTATTTTAGAAGAAACACATCTAACCAGTACACACCCATTCCACATTCCGCTGCCAGGAATCACCCTAGGCAACGCTCAACAAAACTCTAAGACGGGAGGCCACAACCTCGAGTAGCAAGGGATCAAATTTATATCGCGCGCTCTAAGGGGTGCCCCCCTCTCGGTCCCAACCGGAAGCACCCATGCCCCCTGACCGGATGACGGGCTTTAATCCAGGGCCATGGAACCCTCATCACGACCCTCTATTTGGTGTGTACAAGGAAAGAGGTTTGCAACTTACTAAACCGTATACTTTGCAGAAGACATGTGGCAGCACGAAAAGGGAACGGACGGTAACTTGACTTGATCCACGTTAACACTGGAGTTAAACGGCTGACATAAGACCGGCATGCTTCAACAATACCAGCTTACCACCTTTCATGTCACCACATGATCATGTTATCTCCCATCAAATGAACACATCAAGTTTCGAAGCTCACTCGTAGTTGCCTTGCATGCAATATAACACTCACTATTGCTTATATAAACATGCCATGAAATAACTACTCAAGCATACGTGCAAAACATTCATCATATCAAACGTTCAAACATGCTTGCCTGGTTCGGAGTAGTCGAAGTCTAGCTCGGCGAAGTTTGCGGTTCCGTCACCTCCTCCGGTATCTACGGTATGAAGAAATCGCATACTAACGTAAATACATGTGTGCATAAAAATTGTTCCAAATATTTTTCAAATAAATATGATAAAAAACTAGACAGAAAATAAGGATGACAGAAAAAGAATCAATTCAAAATCATCTTTTGTTAAAAAGTTATAAAGGTTTTAGTCCAGGGACTCATCTGTAATGAAACAGAAAGTTTCCAGGGGTTAGTTTATTAAAACAGAAAACGTTTCGGTTAGAAATACGCCAACCCCAAAGGGAAACGTATTTTGCCTGAAGGCATTTTCTTCAGAAAACATTTTGAATAAAAAGAGAGAGGCTGACGAGGGGGTCCCACCCGTCAGGTTTAAAATTTTGAATTAAAATTTTGAAACAGAGCACACCGGCGCCTGAGGGCCGCCGTGGTCGCCGGCGTCGATCCACAGCGAGGTAGGGGGAAAGGAGGGTACCAACGGGTTCACGGAGCTCTTCCGCACCTGTGGGTGGTGGAGTTGGTCATCGGCGAGCACCACGTCGACGGCGGCCTCCACTCCGGCGGACGGTGGTTCGGGCGGTGGTGGATTTCGCCAAGGAGGGCTGCAGACGCCAAATTGAGGCTAGGGTCAGAAGAGCGGGTGCACTAGGAGGTTACTGGCAAGGTTTGGGAGGTGGGGGTGCCCTCACCGGAGCGAATCATGCCGGAGCCCAAGCGGATCGGGGCGGCCGGAGTCGGGGAAGAAGACCTCCTCGAGGTCCTCCTAGTGGCTGGGCGCGGTTCTGGTGGGGTGGAGGGGTGGTGCTTGGTCGACGGCGAGCTCGGGTCGCTAGTTATAGCCGGCCCGAGGCGGTTGCCGAGAACAGAGTATCTCCGGCGAGCAATTACGGCGAGGCAGTGGTAGTGCAGACGGTTTAGGTGGCTAGGCAGCTGCGGATTGGTCCACTGGTTCCATCCAACGCCTAATCTTGGTACACTTGGGCGATACTCCAAGCCTCTCGACGGAACGGCCTCACGGGCACGTCGGCGGCAGAGAGCGCGCTCTATGCCTCTCAGGCCACAGCGACTGTGCGGCAGCACGCAGGGGTAAGAAGACGGCCACGCGTAGGGTTCTGGTGGTGTGGGCGGTGCTGGCCGGCGCCGAAAGGCAGGGCTGGCCCCTGTTGGCCGCCACGGGTGGTTCTGCCACCGCGGAAGACACCGAAGTTGACGCGCCACGCCGCCACCGACGCTCGCGACCGGCCAAACGATCGTGCAGCGCACTGGATAAGAAGGAGGAGCAGTGAGCATCGAGCCAGAGCGAGCACTGGCGAGATTGACGCCGCGGCTCTGAAGAAAACGACACTGACGACATAAATGAACAATGAACTCTGAACTTTAACAAAAACAGTGCACGCCAACTGTTCGACGAAATGTTTTGGGCACGTGGAAATATTTTCTTGAGCTGATCCTTGGTGAGGTGACCTCTTGATGCATCTAGGGGCTGCCTGATTTATCTCAGATTTTTAGGAGAAGAAAAATAATGAAATTGACCAAAAATGGCAAATCTGGTTCAAACTTGCAGCAAGCATATTTTGAAAAATTTGAACTGTGGACCAGTGGATCTTGATGGATCTTGGTTGAGGGTACTAAGGACTAGCTAGGGTAATTTGCTTGGGTCCAGAAACTTAAAGGATCTAGTACTTCCTTTGTAAATCCCAAGAGTCCAAAGTAAAAGATAGAAAAATATTTGAAGATAAAATAAATAGAAAGAAAATCTAAAAGAGGTTGAAACTTGCTGGAATTGGGTGTTTGACTTGATCCAAAGTGGGGAGGTGGGTTTTGGAAGAAAGATATCAACATATGTCATGGCAAAAGAGAAATTTTTAAATGGGAAAATAATAAATCCATAATCCATAGGATTTCTTTTTAATAGAAAGAATTGTAAAACCCTCCAATATTATTTGTGTTGAGCCAACACAATATGAAAAACCCTTAGAACCAAAAATCAATGTTGAGAAGGACCTTTTTTTAAAAAAAAAATTATTTGTCATAAAAAGATTTGAGAAGGAGAGTCCCTCTTTTAGAAAAATTCAAATAACTTCCTTTAAATCAAATAAAGAATTTAATAAAAACCAAATCAAAATTTTTTTGGAGTGTGACATTTCACGGGTGAAGGAAGAACCACCGGAGCGGGAGGGGAGCTCACGGAGAAAAGCTCGGCACGGGGGCTAGAGGATGGCAGGCGGTGGCGGACCGGCGGGGGGGGTGTTTTTGGCGAGGCAAGGGCAGCGACCGTCGTCATGGGCGGTCGGGGCTGCTGTTTGGCCGGTGGTGGCTGGCGGCTCAGGGGGGTGGAGGTTGAAGATGAACCGCATGCCCTTCATTTTGTACCCAATGGCTGCAAAATCGACTGACCAGAGATGAAAAAGTCAGTCGACCTACGTGTAGCCTCACCTTGCTAGTGCGTTCAGTTTTGACATCAAAATTCAGTTTCGACAGTTAAGTTCAGTTTCGACAGTTAAGTTCAGTTTCAACAGTTAAGTTCAGAGATGAGCGGCTGATGTATTTTACATCTAGCACTTTGTGGTTATGTATTTTACGTCATGTATTGAGATGCTATTAGAATTCCACCGTTAACGTTGTTCGTTGTCTCTCTTGTCCCGCTTCACCTCGGTGTCGTACAACTCACCGGAGCTGCTCCAACGACGAAACCCTCCATCACAATGAGCAAGACCTCGTGCTCCATCTCCAGACGCCTAAGATCTTCTTCCTCCTCCGACAAAGAAAGTCAGCCGAGCATCCTCACCGCCAACCCAATCAGCTGAGATCGACATGGTTTCGCCAAAGAGGTTGTACACTTGTTGCATCTCTTTTTACTCTACATGTTATATATATTGTCCATCGAGCACATAGATTTGTTCCTTTAGTGTCTCCTTGAAAGAAAAAACGAGGAATTTTAATTTTCACTTGTCCTCCTTTTCAAATTCCTATTCATGAAGCACAAGACTAAGAGATAGTAGCATAATAGCATTATAACCGTACATTTTCTTGTGGTTTGACTTAATCTCACCATGCTTCTTTGCATCCCGTGATCTTCCAATTATTGTGAATCAAACACCCAGTAAGCGTAATCCTTTGTTTTTAAATTCTCTATTTTGCACGTGCATTCCTATCCTATTCCTGTCTATTTCCTATCACTGCATTGTTGGAATCCTCCAATTCAAACGAGCCCTTACAGAATTACTTCTCTTACAGATAGTTGTCAAAGAGAACCTTGCGTGGTTTTTCCCGCTCCTGCTGCGCCGTCGTCCACCCCAGCTCAGCTGCTCCAACGATAGAACGGTCCAGCACAGCAGGGATCCGGCCTCCAGACTATCTTTCGCCGCCTCAGATCTTCTTCCCCGCCGCTGGCAGCCATGAAAACTACATTACCATCATCAACCGAGCAGATGACCTCAAGGACTACACGGGTCCGCAAGAGAGGTCACACTCTTTCGTGTCTGCTTACATTATGCATCGCTTAATATTACATGCTACTTTATCATCCTGTTCACCGATTAGACTCTGAGTCAGCTCCAAACTAATGGTCAAACTTGAGTTTTTAAATGGTTGTGGGGTACATATCGGGGCCGCTATCAATAGCATCTATCTACTATCTGGTTAATCTCCGGTGTCTACTATGAGTTGCATGTTGGGTGGGAAACAAACAGTAAAGAAGCCATTATCTGTATTTTTAACTGAAGCCATTATCCGCTCGCTATTATTGGTTTTGGGTCTATCCACAAGTTGCTACCATCACTCTGGATTTCTGCATGCACTCCTTACATAATCTCAGTATGTTTTATTCCTATGCATGACAGTTATTGTAAACAATGGAACTGAACATGTAGAGCAAAAGAGACGAGCCTTGCGTGGCAAAAAATTTCATGCGACATCGCCCATGGTAGGCGCAAAGGCAGCCCCCTCCACGCATTTCGGATTGTAATCGAGAGGAAGATATCTGCTCGAGGGGATTCGTATGAGAAGACAACTCCTATTTACCCCCGAGGTCTTCGCTCTAACTTGGCATCTTGATGTTGGTTATAACATGCATATGGTGTCTTGCATTGCTTACTTTATACATCAAATATGTCATCCGCTTAGTTTAGACATCCTTTGTGCGAATGCCATCTGCTTAGTTTATTCATCATTTATGTGAATTATGCAACACCATCTTGTTTAGCCAGGCATCATATATGTGAATTTTGCAATGCCATCCTGCTTAGCCGGTCATCTTATATGTAAATTATATCAGGCCATCCTTTTTTTCCGTTACATATTACATTTGTCAACAATGTTAGTACATTCAACTGCTCTTCGTGTGCATCAGCCATTTGACACGGTGATGGCAAATTCTGGAGTGAAAACAAGGTCTTCAGAGCAGACTATGCTATCTAACGAAGCACATATCTCGCTGGTTACGGATAGCTCCTCGAGGAGGATTGAGACAGATGACCAATCCTATTCCCCGAGGTGTATGCTCTAACTTGGCAGGGTTATGTTGCTCATATCGTGCGTATGGTGTCTCGCATTGCTATGTCATTTGATTAGTTTAGACTTGCTTTGTGTGAATGCCACCTGTTCAGTGTCTAATTACCATATATGTGAATTATGCATTGCCATCTTGTTGCAAGACATTATATATGTGAATTATACAATGCAATCTTGTTGCAAAGGCATTATATATGTAATTATGCAATGCCATGTTGTTTAGCCAATCATCATGTATGTGAATTATATCATGCTATCATTTTTTTGTATTATGTGTTCCATTTATCGACAACGTTTGTATATTCAACTACTCTTCCTGTGCATCAGCTATTTGAAGCGGTGATGGAAGTATCTGGAGTGAAAACAAGGTATTCAGAGCAACAATGCTACCTGCTGAAGCAGACATCTTGCTGGTTACAGAGAGCTCCTCAGAGGAGGATTCAGAGACTAATGATCAGTCCTATTTCCCCCATGAGGTCTATGCTCAAACTTGGCAGGGTTATATTACCCATGTCATGCATGTTGTCTTGCATTGCTTAGTTTTTACATCATATATGGATTGCCATCTGCTTACTTGCTTACTATATAAATCATATATTTGAATTATATCATGCCATCATGTTTACATAGTACATACACATCATCTATCTGAACTATGGCATGGCAACCCATTTAATAAAGACATCATATATTTATATCGTCTCATCCTGTTTAGTGTTTACAGTCATCATATTTTGAATTATGGCATTCTATCCATGAATGTATGTGAATTATGGCATGCCAACCTATTTAATAAACACATTATATAGTTATGTCATGTCATCCTATTTACATAGTCTCATATTTTGAACTATGTCTTTCCATCTTTTTTAGTTAGCCATCATAATGTGAAATTGTGTCATGCTATCCTGTTTAGTTAGCCATCATATATGTGAAATTGTGTCATGCTATCCTGTTTGGTTAGACAACATAAATATGAATTATTTCATGCCCTCTTTTATTCCCCACTATCCATTGCACTGTCTATCATACAATGTCTATACTTTCAATTACTTTTCTTGTTTATCAGCCATTTGAATTGGAGAGCGTGATGGCAAGTATCTAAGGGAGTAACAACACGGTCTTGTAAAAGATAGTGCTATCAGTTGATGCAGATAGAACCACGGTTGTACTTGCCCAAGGACTAGATCCACCACACATAACCTGAGACTCGCAGATTGTACCCCTACCGGTTGGACAGAGAACCAGCTACACCCCTTCTAACCCCAACCCGACAGATAGTAACCCAGCCCAGTTGACACAACACCGTCTCCACCATCGAGCACCCAAACACGAAAGCAGTTAGTAAGGGAACTGCAGTGCCCAAAGCACGAGGACCACCACTCCAATCCCAACTCAACGCTTAAAGGATAAGAAGATTTGTTCTCGTGTCAGGTTCAGTAGCTATGGTTCATACTCCTTTGCTCTTGCATTCTTGTATTTACTCATACCAACTATTTTCAAATTTGAAGGATGGAATTGAAACTCCAATGGCGCAATGTATGTTTTAAACCTGTTTCTTTAACTGGTTTGTTGTTGTAACCTGCTCTATGTTTATTTCAGTTTCAATTGAATAAACAGTTATGTTCTCATGTCATGCACATTACAAGTGTTGTTATTGCTCTATAGTTACCCACACTTATATTCTCTATTCTCGCTTTGTCTTGAACAAATATTATTTGAACTGTGTCTCTATCTTGATTTGGCAACAAAAACTAGAATGATATAGACCATAAAGTGACCATGGTACATAGATATATGTTTGTTTCATGCTGTTATCCTGTCCATTTTACTACTGAACTCATTTACCAAAATGAGTTTCATATACAACATGGTTAACATGTGATGTGTCTGCTTGTTTCTCTTTTAGAATGCGGACAAAATATTGCAGAACAGTACCGCGTTATCCAATGGTAAAGGAAGCAATGCAGATAAGGTTCAAGATAGTGAGACATCCCTGTTGGTCTCCAAGAAAGCTGATAAAAACTATCTTGACGATAGTGAGGAACCCAAAAGTCCTGTCTTGATGTAGTATTCGAGTTATCGCCACTATTTGGCACAAGCTCTTGAACTCGCTGCTGAATCAGTTCGTCTTCTTGAGTCTCAACTTCAAGTTGAAAGACATCGATCAGATGTGTTGTGATAGGAAGCTGAAGGACTGAGGAAGTCCCTGCAGAATTCAGATGCATATTTTCTGGTGCAACAACAAGCGCTGGAGGATTTAAGCGCCAAACAAGAGAAAGTTAATAAGCTTGCTAAGCATCTTGCCAACATTATGGGTACCTAGGATATTGTTTCTTGAGATCTTCTGAAGTGGTTTCAGTTCTGGATTTGTTTTGCTGCGGCGTTTATTTGCGTTGGTCGCCAACTTTGACAACCAGTGTATATGATATGCTGCTTTGTTCCCTATATTTGCACTGGTGGCGAACTTTGATGCCCAGTGGATGTAATTTGTGTAATAGCCGTGATAGCCTAGCGTTAGTTGCTTGCTTATTTATTTCCTTGTTGTCTTGTTTATTTGTTTTCTTGTAGTCATTGCAGTTCTTTTTTCGCGGTTAGCTACACTACAAAAAAGACACATCCGTGACATTTTGGGCCGAACAAATATTTTTTCTGTCATACATATGACACTTCTATGACGATAATTGTGACAAAACCCGATATCATCATAGATGTGGTGGGCTCCTACTTCTATGACAAAAAATCATGATGACAAAATGGGCTTTTAAGTCTGGGCAGGCCGGAGACGCAGCTGCATGACATTCTTTGGGCCATCCATGATGGAAAAAACCGTGGTAGAAGCGAGGGGGAGGAAAATTTCGGGGAGTTCCTGTTACGGTGGGAGGTCGGGGCCGAAGCGATGCGCTGCTTTCTCTCAGACACGTCGCTGCGTGTGTGCGAGGCATTGGCTCTAATCGAACCCGAAGCGGCGTTGGGTTCTAATCGAACCCGGCGCGACTGACCGAGGCTACGCGTTCATCGACCCGAGAGATCGATCGATGGTCGTTAATCGAACCCGATCGAGTGATTCTTCGCTATTGCTGCTAATGAAGCCGATCGATTGATGAACAGTGAGCGTTGCGGGGGGTTGATGAGCGATGAGCGGTGGCGTTGCCTCTGGATGAACAGGACCCCATGGTGTGGAGGGCTGGATGAGCAGTGAGACGGTGGAGGGTGGCCGTGGAGGGTGGTTGAACAGACCCCATGGTGGAGGGTTGGATGAGCGATGAGACGGTGGAGGGTGCCCGTGGAGGGTGGTTGAGCAATGAGCGGTGGAGTAGCGCGGTGGAGGCTGGATGAACAGGAGCCCGTGGAGGCTGGAGGAGGTCGATGGTAGCCCGTGGAGGCCGGAGGAGGTCGACGGTGGAGATGAACAGATCCCGTGGAGTCCTGTTTTGCGCACGCCACACCCTCCCGATGAACAGGACCCTGTTTCGACCGAAGCGCCCAACACAAGTCCGTTTTGGTCCGTTTTGCGGTACGCCACACCCTCCCGATCAACGGGACCCCGTTTGACCGTAGGAGGTCCGTTTTGTCCGCTTTTGCGTACGCCACACCCTCCCGATCAACAGGACCCGTTTGACCGTAGGAGGTTCATTTCCTCCGCTTTGCGCGGCACGCCACACCCTCCCGACAACAGGACCCCGTTTGACCGTAGGAGGTCCGTTTCCTCCGTTTTTGCAGACGCCACACCCTCCCGATCAACGGGACCCGTTCGAACGTAGGAGGTCCGTTTCCTCTGTTGTGCGGTACTCCAGGCCTCGTTTCCATCGCCTGTTCCATCCAAGCCCTCCCGATGAACATGACCACGCATTCCGTTCCGACCCAGCCGGTTGGCTCCCCATGAACACGACGACGACATTGTTTCTCCGTTCCGACCCAGCCATGTACGTATGCGGGAGTAGGCGTTCGAGACCCCGCCCGTATGTACACATACGTGGCCGTATTTTCTTTCTTGCACCCTGGCTGCTCAGACGTACATGTACATGCTATGTGCGCCTCTACTACGAGACGGCGCGCCTCTACATCGACCGATATATATATGCGTACACATTCGCGACCAGAATGACAACGCCACGTGCGCTCGACCAGGTGGGTCCCGACCGCCGAGCACTTCCTTGCTCTGTGAAGATGTAGCTAGTGGGTCCCAGCGGTCGGGGCGGCGTTTGTTGTTTTTCCTGCACGCACTTCCTTTCGTGCGAAGATGTAGCTGGTGGGTCCCAGCAATCGGGGGGGCGTTTTTTGCGAAATCTGGTGGCCCGTCCGGTGGGTCCCTATTTGTCGGTGGAGGAATAATTATTTTGCGGCGTAATAAGGAGGCACTTCCTTGCGGCCGCCGTGGACCTAGCTGTCACCTCTCCACGCACTGATACTCTTCCGATGGAAGTCGGTCGTTGACCACATTGACCACGCCGTCGAGAGCACCACGGCGGTGGACGACAACAAGGCCTAGGAAGGGGACGACGTGGAGCCGGGAAGACGCAGCGGTGGATGCCCCGCCAAGAGGAGTACGAGGGTGAGGATGCGTCGCGAAGAATAACAGGGGTGTGGGTGAGTAGAGGATGGCACGGCGGTGGTGGGAGTAGTAGGGCGGTGAGGCCTCCGAGCATCACTGACCGATCGAGAGGCAGGAGCACGCGGCACGACCGGCGCTGCTTTGGGCGGCTGGAGCACGAAGACCAGAGGTTGAAGAAGCACTACGGCCGTTGGATGGACATCGTACGGTCACTGGAGCTAGAGTCGTTCATATTGAGTAAGTTGACAAAGCCCTCCGTCCCCATAAACTTAGTAGGCCCACAAGTCAGCCTCCCACCAAGGTGAGTCCCAGCTAGCAGGGGGAGTATCCATTTTTTTTGTGCGTAATAAGGAGGCATTTCCGGTGGGTCCGAGATGACAGCGGGGGAACGTTTTTTCGCGAAATACAGAGACCCTTCCGGTGGGTCCCAGCTATCAGGTGGAGGAATCATTATTTTGTGCGTAATAAGGAGGCATTTTCTGTGTGGGCCCCTCATGTCGACCTCTTCCGATGGCTGTTGTTTGTTGACCATGTTGACCTCGCCCGCCGCCGAGAGCACAAACGGGTGGACGAGGGAGAGGCCCAGGAAGAGAACCACCCGAGCCGGCGAAGCCACCGCAGTGGATGCCCACGCCGAGGGAAGAACGAAGGCCCTGGTCGGCTGCAGGGTGAGGTGACGTCGCGGAAAATAACAGGATGTGTGGGTGGTTAGAGGATGGCTGGCGGCAAAGACAGCCAGCCACGGAGGAGGGAGCAGCAGTCTCTTGGCGCTGGTTTGGGCGTCTGGGCAGGAAGATCAGAGATTGAAGAAGCACAGCGGCCGTTGGATGGACATCCAACAGTCACTGCTGTGTGTTGACTAAGTTGACAAAGCCTTGCGTACGCGTCAAATTTTTTTTTAGGACAGCGTGATCGTCAACCTAGTAGGCCCAGAAGTCAGCCTCCAAATTTGTGGAAAACAACATCCAGCCCATTATCCATTATTTTCAATAATTTACAGCCCATTTGCTAATTCTTAAGGATATTTGAAGCCCATATTCTTTTTATTAGCATTACAGACCATATGTTCTGGGCACTGCAAAAAAATTCAATGAAATTTTGCATATTTCGGTGGGGTCCGAACTCTTTTAATCACAAAATTTCGAGTCACGTTAAAAATAGTTTTCAAAAAATTATATCAAAATGAAATTCAAAAAACAATTCTCCGCAAAAAAAAGAATGAAATTTAGAATCTTAACTAGCAAGATGCCCGTTCGTTGTACGAAACATGAAGATGCATTTGTATGAGTAGTTTATCTTGTGGGAGAAAAGATGATATTTTAATGTAATTGCCAGTTGGCTTTGGTTTTTATAAGAGTAGAGTAGAAATCCTGAAAATGATATTTTAATGCAATTGCGGTTGGCTTTGGTTTAAAATTTACAGCCCATTTCTTACAACTTATAGCCCGCTCGGGGAAGCCCATTTCTTACTACTTACATCCCTCCTCGTCTTGAAAGATTTGCAGCCAATAGGCTGAGAAAAGCAAGTAGGACTCGGTTTTAGTATTCTCCAAAAAAAAGAACTGGGCTAGCCAATTTCAGAAAGAAAAAATATATCAACTGGGCTCGTCATGTGCTTAATAAAAGCGTAAGCGTGGGCTAGACGGGCCACAGCCCCCGACAACGTGCAGATTGAGCTCGTCTCAAACTGAAAAACAAGCTGGGCGAGTTCTTTGGGTCCCTGGTGTTATCCGCTTGTTGTGTAATTTTCTCGTTTATTGACTACATTGACAATGGCGTGGAACCTAGTTGTCAAAAAATTAGGAGGAAGTGTTTTTTGGCTTGTAATAATGAGGCACCTTGCGAAATGCAATGACCTGGTGGGTCCCTCTGTCGACCTCTCCACGACAGTCATCTCTGATTCCTCTTGGTTGTTGACCATGTTGACAACGCCAGACGGCGGTGGGCACAGCGAGCTAACCAAAGGCGGAGAACGACAACAAGGCCTCGACGGAAGCGAGCAGCAGCCATGGAAGATGCGGCGGTGTAGTGGCAGGTGGAGGGAGTCGAGGGCAACAACATGCAAGTCAAGCATACAAATGGTAGAAAAAGCCCAAGGATTAATTGTTCATCAAATTTTTAGACAAAACCCAGATTGAACATGATAGTAACATCTAACCCAACCACTCTTTTTTGCAGTCACAAACAAATGGATCGGTCTGATCCATAAAATCAACATCATGTGCAAAAAAAATTATTTCAGGATGTCTACAACTTATTGTAAATATAAGCCGAGCACATTTAGAAGCCCATTTGTCCACCTGAAACTTCTTTTTTTGCTGTTCAACATGTTCGTCCGTGAGAAATCTCTTGCTGTAAAAATTAAGCCTCATGGAAAATAGTAACCTCGCGTTCACCAGGAAGAATGTGACAAAGCTTCTGTTTGCCTGGTTGGATGCATATCGTCCCATCGTTATTGCCCTCAAACGAATGTCATGAGAACTGAGAAAATCCTTGTGCTTATTACGCCAACGATTGGTTATATGTTTTTCTCCATGTGGTTCTCCCTAAGTAGACATGAAGATTGAAAGCAGTTAAGGTATGAAAAAGAGTATGTCGAAAGAACGACGACTGAGCAGTTAATTCTAGTACAATATATACGGGCTTTCAATGTGCATGAAATCATCACCTCTATGTATAAATTCTCCAGAGATCGAAAGCATCACTGCAAGCCAATAATTATGTCCAGATCAAAACTATACATTCTGATATATATGATCTTGACAGAATCCAGCAACATTGATAGGCTATCAATGGACGAACTCTTCATTGAGCATATAACATAATATTAGTACCCAAAGTGTACTCCAAGATGATATAAAACTTATGCGCACAAATGAAAAATGCAGCATATGATGACAAATGTGTAGATGATAATATACGGTACCTGAAAAAGTGAGGAGCCAAACACCAACTCCTTGTGATTATTAAACGGGTCACGAACTACACCCAAGGTCTCCAGTTTGGGCGCAGAGACGACAGTTATTTCTGAAGGTGTATAACAACTATGAAGGAGCAACCTTTCAAGTGAAGGGGCACCTTCGATGATGATCTGCTGTCCTTTAAAACAAATTCCAATGCTTTTAAGGTGAGGCGACTTTATTTGGAGACAACTGATAGCGATTTCTATTCCCAAAACAATTAGCAAGCGCTCCAGGGCAGGGCAACTGGAGTTGATGATGCTGTGCAGTGAGGCCTCCGACAGATAAACCACCACAAGCGAAAGTTTTTTTAGCAGTGGGAGTCGAAGCATTTGTACCATATCGTCTGGTAGATGGCAACGGGCGAAGGTGGCGGTGTGGACAGAGGAGGAAAACCACGAGGTGGACAACGGTGGTGTGGGCACGAATTTTTGGTATGTTCGTGGTATGTGTAAGTGCATCTAGTGCCCCCTAGTGATTTTGCTGTATTGAAGACTTATAGGTTAAGGGACTAATGTGTTTATGAGTGTACACAGGTCTATAGGTCTATGAGGAGTTTGATATTTACAATGAAAATCGACCCCCAAAAATGAAGTTCTTCAACTTAAGACTTTGGTATTCTGAAGACTTTCTGAAGACCTTGAAAGTGAAGAAATTGGTGTGACCTTGAAGACTTGGTATTCATTTGAGGAACATGAAGCGTGAAGACTTTTGTTTTCGTAGTATCGTTTTCTCTTTCTTGAGTCATAGGAAACACCGTCTTTGTTAAAGGGGTCGAGGAAAATACTAAGGAAAAATTTCCATGTGATGCTCAACTCAAAATCCTACACCTACCAATCCCTTGAGTGAAGCCTTTGGAAATCTCATACAGTTCAGTCAATTTCTTGATGTGAGAGGCGAAGTTCTTACGGTCATTTGAGAATTAGTTCTGACCGAGGAGTTAGGAATTCGCCAGTCTGGATTGCCTACGATGAGAACATGATAATACGAGGAATTTGAACCTCAAATTTCCGACCGTTCTTTGTCTTCTTGCATGACTGTTCCAAAATATCTTATCCACCTAACGGTCATATCATTGAAGGTCATTTATGTCTTATCATGTCGGGCTGCTCCCTAGGCTATAAATAGCGCCCCTACAACCACTAGCTGGTTGGCTGCTCCGAGAGAAGCTGACACTTGTCATTTGAGGGCATCCCATCCTCCAGGGACTTTGGCGAAAATCATCAGTGAGAAAACCCAAACCAAACACCTACAAACCCAAAGTGATTGAGCATCTTGAAGAGATTGATCTGCGTGGATCCGACACTTGTTACCTTTGAAGACTATGCTTCTTCCAGACGGTTAGGCGTCATGGTCTAGAGCATCAAGAGGAATTGTGGATCGCGAGTGACCGAGTCTGTGAAGGTTTGGAAGTCGCTGAAGACTTACCACAGTGATTGGACGAGGTCTATGTGACCTTAGTTCAAGGAGAATCTGGTGAGGACTTGGTGTCCTGAGCTGCGTGCTCGGCGATTGGGTGTCCGGGACTGTGTGTCCTCGAGTTTAAATACTCAGCCGCTCCAACAGGACGTACATCCGAGACAGCAGTTGGAACTGGTCTACCAAATCATTGTCTTCACCAAGCTTCTGGTTCTATTTCCTCAACTCTTTCATTTCCTCATTCTTGTGTTGAGTGTTTGTTCATATCTGTGTTTGAAGACTTTGGTGAAGACTTTCTCAATTTCCTCAGTTCAATTTCTTCAGTCTGTTTGTCTTCATCTTGTGTTATCCTATGATTACGCTTTCTGTACTTTGTGATTGTCTTCATTTCATCATGATGACCATGCATGTATTCTGTTATGCTTACTTCTGAGTACTTATTCCGCTGAAGTAGTTCTTCGCTAAGGAATTTCCTCACCGGCAAATTCCTTACTGAAGAATTCATAAAAATCGCCTATTCACCCCCTCCAGTCGATATAACGCACTTTCAATTGGTATCAGAGCAAGGTACTCCCTTGTTCTATGTGATTTTGGTTTAACCGCCTGGAGTTTTAGTTATGTCGACCGCAGGTATGAAGAAACTGACATGCCCTCTCTTTGACGATCATGATTATCCCAAGTGGAAGGCCATGATGAGGAAGCGCCTCATGGCAATGAACAGCGAGCTGTGGACCGTCACTAAGATTGGTCTTACCGATCTATGCAAGAAGACGGGTGCTGATGACAATCGCAAGTACACTCGACTTGACATCATGGCGAAGGACATCATCTATTCCTGCCTATCCAGAGATGAATTCAAGCGCATTATGCATCTTTGCAATGCGAAGCTTATCTAGGACTGAATCTCTGACGTCTATGAAGGTCATCGAACCCGTCATGATCCTTGGTTTGAGGACTTCAAAGAATCTCTCAAAACGATGACTTTCGAATCAGATCCATCATCTTCTGCACCATGCCTCATGGCAAACGGTGTCAAGGTAACCGAATGTTCCTCATCCGAGTTTAGTGATGATGAATCTGATGATGATGTTGAACCTAGTTATACCAAACTTGTTTGCATTGACACTAAACAACAAACAGCCTTGGAAAAGGTTCAAAACATGCTAGACAAAAGTGATGATATGTTGGGTGAAGAAATGGATCGCACTAAAGCCACATTGAAAATCTTCAAAGACTTGATCTAGGTTTGACAACCTTCAAGGTCATCATAACACTCTCTTGTCGATCATGAGAAGCTTTCTTATGAATTTCTTCAAAGAAAGCAAGATCTTGAGAAGCTAAGAGTGAGTTATGAAGATCTTGAAGGGCGCGATTCATTACTTGCTCAACAAATCAAGCGCTGCTCGGGAAGAATTTGTTCCTCCATGCTTAAAGTGCATTGAGCGTGAATCGCTAATTCTTCACTGAATGTTCAAATGCTTCAATTGTTACAAATTCTTCTCCTGCCTCTGCTATCACTAATTCCTCATCTGAGGACATTGCTAGTATCACTGACGATGCATGGCTGAAGGAATTGTACATGACAGGCATGTACAAAAGCCTCAAAGGGCATCAGACTCTTTGTGATGTGCTTAAAAAGCAGATCCTCAACATGAACCCTAGGAAAGAGGGTATTGACTTTGAGAGGAGACTCAATGCTGATGGAACATATTGGAAGCTTTGGCGGTACCCCAAAACCTCATGGGTTGCTGCAAAGGGACCTCCAGTTGATCCATCTAACTTATCTGGCTTTACATGTGAATCTCCTCATTCTTACGATGAGTCATTTGACTCAACTATAAACTGTTCAAAAATCAGAATGGTGAAGTATTTGCTAGATATGTTGGCACTAAGCTGCAGAGCGGTTCTCCTATGAAGAAAATCTGGGTTCCCAAAGGTGCCTTGAAAGTCTTGGTGAATGTCCTCATGACACCACACGTGAAGAATAGGAACCCCATATCAAACTCTTCATATGGACCAAATTCTTCATATGGATCCAAGTCCTCATACGGACCAAATTCCTCACGTGGATCAAATTCCTCAAAAGGATCAAAGTCCTCATATGATTATCATCGTGCTAACAACTCTATTTCGCAGGGTAGAGCTAAGGGCTATGAATATGTGCATTATTCTTCAAACCATTATGTTCATAAGTCCTCGAAGAATTTCTCTGCTTATTCATATGCTTACCCTAACCCCTCTTATGTGAAACGAAATGGATTGGCTTCTATGCCACCATTCTCATATGGAGCTCGTAGAGTGATGAACTCTTTGCCACCCCTTCAGATGTGGGTGGTGAAGAAAAAGAACTAATCTCTTCTGCAGGGTCAGGTCTCCAGACGTGCTTTAACGTCTGAAGAATTTGTTGGGGCCTGACAAAAATGCCTGAAAGGATGCAGGCTAATCATGAAGAAATGAACTTTCATTTCACATGTCCTCCTACTACTATATCTGTTTTACTGCTTGATGAAATTCATCTGATGAATTTGATATCATATTCTTCACTGATGAAGTATATGAGTTCATAAGTTGCACTAATTCATCTGCAGGATGATCTTCCCAAAGCCTCTGAGTGGGTCCTCGATAGTGGATGTACAAATCACATGACTGGTGACAAGAATCTATTGATGGATGCTCCCTTATCACCATCACATCTGAAGCATATCATCTTTGCTGACAAAGGCAAAAGTCAGGTATTGGGTCTAGGTAAGGTTGCGATCTCTAAGGACATACACATGGACAAAGTCATGCTTGTTGAGTCCTTAGGATACAACCTCATGTCAGTCTCAATGCTTTGTGATCTTGATATGGTTGTTGTCTTTGGCAAGTATCGTTGTGTTGTGATTATGGAAGCTGACAATTCCAAAGTCTTCGAAGGCTTTAGGAGAGGAGACTTGTATATTGTTGATTTCTCTCTGGGACCACAACCAGCCGTGTGCCTACTTGCAAAAGCTTGAAGGCTGGCTATGGCATCGACGACTTGGTCACGCATGCATGAGGAATTTGCACATGCTTGCGAAGAAGAAGCATGTCATTAGCATTGAGAATGTCAAATTCCTCAAGGATCACTTGTGTGGAGCACTGTGAAGCTGGAAAAATGACCAAGGCCAAGCATCCAAAGCAAAGACTATCATGACCACTACTCGACCATTGAATTGCTTCACATGGACCTCTTTGGTCCTAATCATTACTCAAGAGTCACTAATGATGCATCTCTATATGGCTTTGTTATTGTTGATGATTACTCTCGTTACACATGGGTACACATTGTTGCCTTACAAACATGAAGTGCGGGAAGTCTTCAAGCGATTTTCCTCGAGGGCTTCAACCAACTTTGGTGTGAAGATCAAGCACATCGGGAGTGACAATGGAACTGAGTTCAAGAATTCGGTCTTGATGACTATCTTGATGAACTTGGTATTACTCATGAGTTATCTGCTCCTTATACTCCTCGGCAAAATGGCGTCGTGGAGCGCAAGAACAGAACTCTTGTTGAGATGGCTTGCACTATGCTTGATGAATACAAAAGCGCCTCGTCGTTTTGGATTGATGCAATTGATCTGCGTGCCACATCATCAACAGTATATCTTCACAAATTCTTCAAGAAGACTGCCTATGAACTCCTCAGCGACAAGAAACCCAATGTGAGTTATTTCAAAGTCTTGATTGCTAAATGTTGGATTAGAGATCCTCATCACAATGCTAAATTTGCACCGAAAGCACATGAAGGTTTATGCTTGGTTACGGAAAGGACTACGCACACCTACATAGTCTTCAACAATGTTCTTCACAAGATTGTTGAAGCTGTAGATGTCTTGATTCGATGAAACTAATGGCTCACAAAGAGAGCACCTACCTTTTGTGATAGATGAACCAGCACACGAGGATTCTATCAAGTTCAAAGCGTCGAGGATGTCATTCCTCTGAAGAATCTGCTGAAGAATTCATTCGAGCGTGAAGAGCGTCGAGTGATGCACTAAAGAAAATGCTTAAGAAAATGGTGCTGAAGAAAATGCTGATCAAATTCCTCGATGACAACCAGCTCATCCTCGCGTTGCAAAAGAAGTGCAAGTTGAAAAGATCATCGATGACATTGAAGCACCAGGTCCTCTCACACGCTCAAAAGCTTCACATTTATCTAACTTTTGTGGGCACTATGCTTTTGTCTCTATCACAGAGCCCACTAAGGTAGATGAAGCATTTCTGGAGCCTGAGTGGATTCAGGCCATGTAAGAAGAATTACATCAGTTCAAGCTCAACAATGTTTGGGGACTGGTCAAACGTGCAGATCCTCGCAAGCATAATATCACTGGCACAAGGTGGATCTAGCGCAACAAACAAGATGAAAATGGCCTTCTGGTGAGGAATAAGGCACGACTTGTAGCTCAAGGCTACACACAGGTTGAAGGAATTGATTTCGATGAAACTTTTGCACCTGTTGCTAGACTCGAGGCTATTCGAATATTACTTGCTTATGCTAACCATCATGATATCACTTTATATAAAATGGACGTGAAAAGTGCATTCCTCAATGGTAAGCTTGAGGAAGAAGTATATGTTGCTCAACCCCAGGTTTTGAAGATCCAAAGAATCGACAAAGTCTTGAGACTCAACAAGGCCCTCTATGGCCTCAAGCAGGCCCCTCGGGCGTGGTATGATACTTTGAAGAATTCCTCATGAAGAATGGCTTCACACCGGTTCACTCGACCCTACTCTCTTTACTAAATCTTATGATGGTGAACTGTTTGTGTGCCAAATATCGTTGATGATATTATCTTTGGCTGTCTTGACCAGCGTTATAGTGATGAATTTGCCTATATGATGAGTGAAGAATATCAAATGTCTATGATGGGAGAGTTGAAATTCTTCTTAGGTCTTCAAATTAAATCAACAGCGCAATGGCATATTCATATCTCGGAGAAATACCTCAAGGATGTTACGAGGAAATTGGCATGCAAGATTGCAAAGCGTCAAAATTCCTATGCCCACAAATGGCCATCTATGCCTTGATGAAAATGGTATTGACTTTGATCACAAGGTATACCGCTCCATGATTGGTTCTTTATTGTACTTATGTGCATCTAGGCCAGATATAATGCTTAGTGTTTGCATGTGTGCCCGATTTCAAGCTACACGAAGGAATCACACCATAAGGCTGTGAAGCATATTCTTGATATCTAGCTCACACACCAACACTAGGATTATGGTACCCCAAGGGCTCTGCTTTTGATCTCATTGGATATTACGACTCGACTATGCTGGTGATCGTGTGGACCACAAGTCAACATCTGGTACTTGTCATTTCCTCGGACGATCTTTGGTCTGTTGGTCCTCGAAGAAAGCGAACTGCGTATCCTTGTCTCTGCGGAAGCTGAGTACATTGCTGCTGGTTCTTCTTGTGCTCAATTGCTGTGGATGAAGCAAACTCTCAAGGACTACGGCATCAACGTGAAGAATGTGCCTCTCTCTGTGACAATGAGAGTGCCATCAAGATTGCTCACAACCAGTTCAACACTTTCGAAGACAAAGCACATTCAGATTCGTCATCATTTTCTTCGTGATCATGTGTTGAAGGCGACATCTCCATCGAGCATGTGAAGACGAAGAACAGCTAGCCGATATCTTCACAAAGCCCTTGGATGAGAAGAGATTTAGCAAGTTGCGGTGTGAGCTAAATATCTTAGAATCTTGAATGTTCTTTGAAAAGGACACTCATCCTAACACTTATGCAAAATTGATGACTTAGATGTGCAACACATGAAGAAAGCGTTTTCTTCAATCAATGAAGAACAACACTCTAAGTGTGAAGAAATTAATGAAGAATTTGATTCTCGAGAACCCTCGACAATTATGCGCGGTGTCTGAAATCATCATTCTTATCTGATGGGTCACGCCACCACCAAAGTTGAAAATCTTCAATTTGAGTTTTTCCTCAGTTTTGAAATTCTTGAGATTTTCAAATTCTTCAACTTTGCAAAATCTTCACTATTTCCATCATTTTCTTCATTGGCTATATATATATATATATATATATATATATATATATATATATATATATATATATATATATATATATATATATATATATATATATATATATATATATATATATATATATATATATATATATATATATATATATATGGGTTTATGTCCTCTAGCATTCACTTATGGCTATTTCTTCAAGTTGCATTTTACGCTAAGTGAATGTGATCGGACCCTTCCCCTCTATGCTATACTCAACCCAATCTATTCACAAATTCTTCATGTGTGTTCTATTTGAAACTTCGTTCAAAATCTTCATTGTGTCCTTGTCATTTGAAGAAATTGCGAACGGAACTTTAAAACTAATCTTATCCAAATTTTGGCTTTGCCGCTCAAACCGTTCCGCTTCCTCGATAGACTTATCTATTCACCCACGATCTAACACGATCTCCACTTTTGATGCGTGGGTGACACATGTCAGCGAATGAGAAGGGTCGAGAGCACGTTAGTCCTAAATCTTGAGGCGAACAGTTTTTCACTGCGACTATAAATACCCCTCTCCCTTCCTCACTTCCTTTACTCCGCTCGACCGCTCTCTCTCCGCTCGAGCTTCTCAAACCCTAAGCGCCGCCGCTTCTCCATCGTCGCCGGTGAGGAAGAGCTTCCTTGCCTCGACCTCGTCGCCGTCGTACTTTCGCGCCCGGCCATGAAATCTTCACTCCGCCGCCGCCGTAGTTGTCTTCCTCCGCCGAGTTAGGGCGTGGAAGATCTGGTGACGAGCTTCAAATCTACACTTCTCGGTTAAATCGTGTTCTTCATCGAGGGTAATTAAAAGTTACTTTTACTACCCTCTTTGATTCAAATTTTCTCTACAAAATCTTCAAAGGTGTTTTATTCTTCAAATCCTCACACAAAACACCTCACTAGTCCTCATTCTTGATTCGTTTCTCTAAGCATCATTTTTCTTCAAGATTCCTCAATTGTGTGGATCCTCGATCTATACAACTCTGGAACCTAAGACAAAAAACGCTTAGTGAAATTCTTCAAGGCTCATCTGGTCAAATTCCTCAAACTTGTTCTTTTTGAAAAACCTTCTGAGAACGCATATGACCTCTCCAAATTCCTCGCAACTATACTCTGTTCACAGGTACTCATGTCCACTGCTGAATCACTAGGTTCTCATCAACTTAACTCATTTGCAGCGTTCCTCGAAGAAAAGTTGCATACTTCTTCAGAGAATTCGATTGTTCAAATTCCTCAACTGAAGAATATGGCGGCGGTAAGAAGCCACGAGAAAGGAGGAAAGAGGCCTGAGGTCATGACTGCTTTTGAAATACTGAGGACATCTATCTGACTATTGCACACTGATGAGGCCAAGTTTGGAAAGGAGAACAAAAATCAGCGCAAAGTGTGCATCTGAGAGATTGAAAGGAGATGGGCAAGAGAATGGAGGAGTACAGGTATGTAACTCCAAAGTATATGAAGAAATTAGCACTTAATCCTCCATGCCCAAGAGCTCCATTGGCTTTGGCCAAGAAGCGACCCCACCGACATCAAGCGTGGTGAGGATTTTCTGAAGAATGGGCCAAGCGCCAAGCCAAGTTGGCGAGACAAGCCAAAAAGCGGGAGGAAATTCAATGAAGACTCTGCTGCTGCTGCCATTGAGGCCTCTGTCAAGCCTAGAAATCAATGGCAAAGAAGCCCGCGCACAAGCCAAGTGCTTCACTGCTTGTGCCCTCACGGCCAAGTTCTCGGCAATGCCCTCACGGCCAGAATCTTCAAAGCCCTCACGGCCAGTTCCTCATGCTGCTCCTGCTCCTCCAAAATCCTCGGCTCCTCCTCCAAAGTCCTTGGCTGCTCGGCAAAGTCCTCGGCACTGTGCATATGGCCATGTGCCAAGGACTGCGAGCATCTCTATTGCCTCTGGTGTCTCGTGAGTTCCTCGGCTGCACCAAATTCTTCATCTGGCCCCCTCTGCTGAAGACAAAGGCAACGGCTGGACGAGGTCCTCGGCCAAGTCCGAAGAAGAAACAGGTTGCCTTCCAAGTGCCATCTGATGATGAAGCTGATGATGATAAACTTGCAGAAATCATCAGAGACAGACAAGAAAGGGCCCCTAGAGCCAAAGGCACACCTGTGCCACTACTTTTGGATCCTAAGATGATCCTCGATTACATTGATCTCTGGCACAAGGATCCAGACACCCCTATGCCTGATTTTCATTTGACTCCTGGCCAAAGTCACACGCTGACCCATTTCATTTCTGAAGAGAAATGGAAATTTGAGAAGGCCAGACAAATCAAGAAGGCTCAGTTCATGAAAGAGAAGTTCCTGAGGAAAAACATTGTCAAAATGACAACTGATGAACTCATCAAAATTCAGTCTGAAATCAAAGCCCTCAGCGACAACTTCAACGCCTACTATGCTGATTGGCAAGGAGCCAAAGTCAGGTTTGTTAAACTGAGTGAGAAGTTCACCAATGTTGCAGCTCCATCGCAACAAGAAGTTCCTCAGGCTGAAGCTTTTGCTCAGCCTACTGAAAAACATGCCAGCACCGCTGATGACTTTCAGACTGCTGAAGAAAATGCTAGTTCTAGGGCTGATGACTCCATTCCAGCCGCTGAAGAAACTGCCAGGGCATCCACTAGTGGTGCGCCTGAAAAAATGAAGAAGTCAGGGCAACTGCATCAGTTGCGCCTGAGGCAAATCAACCAGATTCCTCAGCTCCTCCTGCGCCTACACCAACTCCTATCCTTCCATCAGCATCATATGTGAAGAAGACCAAGGCTGTAGAGTGAGCTGCAGGGAAGAAAAGGAAAGCATCAGCTGCTTCAGATTCTTCAGCTCCGAAGAAAATGAAGCCTATGACCAGCTCGTTTGAGAATCCCATTGATGCTATTCGATCTCAACCATGCCATCAAAGGGCCTTGTTCCTTTTGGTGAAGAATATGTGATCCCTAGCGGATCTGATGAAGAAAATCATTCTGCTGCTTCGTCAGAGCAGATTGATGAAGAAATTGAAGTGGATGCGATCCCTTCAACGCTAGTTGTTTCCTCGCCAATGCCTCAGTTCACAGCTGAAGAGGCTGGCATTGAAGAAATTGAAGATGAAGATGTGGATATTGGATGCACTACGCCAGTGATGAATGATGACTTTTGGGAAAGTTAGCACCCCAATTCTCCACTCTTCACCCCAATACAACAAATACCTCAGTCCCTTGCACCAACCGTTCAAATGGGCTCTGAAGAAACTCACCCCACCTCGCATATGCATGAAGAAATTCCAGCCACTAGTGCTGAAGAAACTGATGTTGCTGATCCTTTGAACACACAGACGGCCACTGAAGAGGAACCAGAAATTCCTCAGCCTGAAGAACCTGAGATTGCGATTCCTGAGGTTGTGATGCAACTCACTGACACTCCTCTGCCCAAACCAAAGGATCCATTCTCAAGCAAGCAAAAGTTCAAGGCTGAAGATTTCTTCGGCGAGCATGTGTTCTTCACTGACTACAACCCATATGACTCTGCTCGCATAAGGAAGAGGCGTTTCTGGACTGCTAGTCAAGCCAATTTCTATTCCTCAGTGTTATTCAACAAAGACAAAGTCTTCGATCATGCACACATTCCTCACGTGGACATGGAATCTCTGCCGGGCTTGAGAGCAGTCCTCGGTGTTCTTCACGATCTTTGGATTGCTAAATTTCTGCAGCGACATATGTGATTGGAATGAAGAACTCATTCTTCAATTCTATGCGATGCTTCACATCATAGGAAATTCTGAAGATGTGAACTCATGGGTGCTGGACTGGATGTCAGAAAATACTCACTACAAGGCACCAACAACTGAATTGCTTCGTGCCCTCCCACTCAGTCCTCCCCTTGAAGGTGCTCGTTGCGTCTACAATGAACATGAGCTTACAAATCATTACATGCAAGTGCTGATGAAGCCTTTGAAGCCAGGGCAGGCCCCTCGAACCAAATTCCTCATCAAGGAATTACTTTATGTGCCTCTGACTGTCTATCGCATTCTGACGAAGACAATGAGTCCTATCAAAGGCCACGACTCAAATGATGAAGAAGTCGTTGGCATCATGAAGAATATGCTTTTCAATATCATTCATGGTGTTCCCGTCAACTTCCATGATTTCTTCATGAGGACTCTGGCGAATATTGCTATGTCACCATTTGAGCTGAAGCCTTATGCACCATGGATTATGAGGTTCATCAGGACAAGGTCTTCACTCAATTACAAGGCTGATACTCTGAACCACTGCAGCTACTTGCCTCCGATTGAAGTCCTCAAGCGGACATTTTCCTCGGTGATGACAAAGGCAAGGCAAGCTGCTGTGATAGATGAAGGCATTCGTCCATTGGATGGTCAATTTCGCAAGGCTGCATCCTACTCCACCAATGATGACTCTACGCCGCCAACAACTTTGCCAAGCAAAATCCTCAAGCCACGGCACCGAGGTGATGGTGATCGTGAGTTACTCCTCGGTCTTCATCGAAAGTTGATCGCAATCATAAATGGGTCAAGCGTCGGTTTGATTCAATTCTTCACAACATGACCTCAACACACAATGCGGTGAAGAAAAACCAATACTACCTCCATGAAACCTTCAACCGTGCACAGGCTGTTCTGTCTCATGTCTACAACGAAGAAGATCTGAAGAAAATGGGTCTGAAGGAAGAATTTGACTTGTCTGCACCTCCACCGAAGAAATACAAGAAGGTCAAGGTTCCTTCGTTGGTGGCCAGCTCCTATTCTTCATCGCGCGACACTGATGAAAATGAAGACTTGGATGACACTGCGGCAGGCCCTACTACGACAACCGACCCCGACAACGCTGGCGCTCCTCCATCAACTTAATATTTTTTAGGGGCGTTAGTCCTCAATTTCGATCCTTTTGGTCATTCGATGACAAAGGGGGAGAAATTTGAGTTAGTCTTCAAGCGGGTCTATTATATGGGCATTATGGGTGTTTTTTTCGCTAAGTTACAACTCTCGCTCTTCTGAAACTTTTATTGGATCGAGTTGTAATCTTAAACCCGATGGTGCTCTGATACTTTTGATGTGTTCCTCTGCATGCTTATTCCTCATTATATGTTAATACACGCATGCTGAATTACATCAGTCACCATATTTCATCATGAATTTCAAATTCTTCATATTATATGTCAAATCGTGTATGAATTACAAGATATAGGGGAGATCTCCATGATTCAACTCTTCAAATGTGCATTGCCTCAAAAGCAAATTCCTCACTATGCACATCTTAGGGGAGTTCTTCTATATCTTGCAATCAAATTCCTCAATATCAGTATTTACACTTCATATGTTTATCCCGTTGAAAACTTAACCTATATTGTCATCAATCACCAAAAGGGGTGATTGTAAGTGCATCTAGTGCCCTTAGTGATTTTGGTGTATTGAAGACTTATAGGTTAAGGGACTAATGTGTTTATGAGTGTACACAGGTCTATAAGTCTATGAGGAGTTTGATATTTACTGGTGAAAGTCGACCCTAAAATGAAGTTCTTCAATGAAGACTTTGGTATACGAAGACTTTACGAAGACCTTGAAAGTGAAGAAATTGGTGTGACCTTGAAGACTTGGTATTCATTTGAGGAACATGAAGCGTGAAGACTTTTGTTTTGTAGTTTTGTTTTCTCTTTCTTGAGTCATAGGAAACACCGTCTTTGTTAAAGGGGTCGAGGAAATACTAAGGAAAAATTTCCATGTGATGCTCAACTCAAAATCAATACACCTACCAATCCCTTGAGTGAAGCCTTTGGAAATCTCATACAGTTCAGTCAATTTCTTGATGTGAGCGAAGTTCTTACAGTGTTGAGAATTTATTCGACCGAGGAATTAGGAATTCGCCGGTCTGGATTGCCTACGACAAGGAACATGATAGCCTTGAGAATTTGAACCTCAAATTTCCGACCGTTCTTTGTCTTTGCTTGGCCACCTGTTCCAAAATATCTTATCCACCTAACGGTCATATATTGAAGGGCATTTATGTCTTATCATGTCGGGCTGCTCCCTAGGCTATAAATAGCCGCCCCTACAACCACTAGCTGGTTGGCTGCTCGAGAGAAGCTGACACTTGTCATTTGAGAGCATCCCATCCTCACGAGGACTTTGGCGAAAATCATCAGTGAGGAAAACCCAAAACCAAACACCTACAAACCCAAAGTGATTGAGCATCACTAAAGAGATTAATCCTGCGTGGATCCGGCGCTTGTTACCTTTGAAGACTGTGCTTCTTCTAGGCGGTTAGGCGTCATGGTCTAGAAGCATCAAGAGGAATTGTGGATCACCGAGTGACCGAGTCTGTGAAGGTTTGGAAGTCGCTGAAGACTTACCACGAGTGATTGGGACGAGGTCTGTGTGACCTTAGTTCAAGGAGAATCGGTGATGACTTGGTGTCTGAGCTGCGTGCTCGGCGATTGGGTGTCCGGGACTGTGTGTCCTCGAGTTTAAATACTCGGCCGCTCCAACAGACGTACAAGCCGAGACAGCAGTTGGAACTGGTCTACCAAATCATTGTCTTCACCAAGCTTACTGGTTCTATTTCCTCAACTCTTTCATTTCCTCATTGCTGTGTTGAGTGTTTGTTCATATCTGTGTTTGAAGACTTTGATTGAAGACTTTCTCAATTTCCTCAGTTCAATTTCTTCAGTCTGTTTGTCTTCTTCTTGTGTTATCTTGTGATTACGCTTGTACTCTGTGATTGTCTTCATTTCATCATGATGACCATGCCTATATTCTGTTATGCTTACTTCTGAGTACTTATTCTGCTGCAAGTAGTTCTTTGCTAAGGAATTTCCTCACCGGCAAATTCCTAAGTGAAGAATTCATTAAAATTGCCTATTCACCCCCCTCTAGTCGATATGACGCACTTTCAGTATGAAACTTTCGTGGTAATGGTAGAACTCAAACTGCTGGAGTTTTCCGAATTCAGGGGATGTCAACCAAGCGTCCACCTTGCCGGGTATGGACATCAGGTAGCTTGTCGGGATGAGAGGCATTGAGCAGGGCCTGCTGGTGAGAAGAGGCGATGGCTCGATGAGATCAAATTCAGGAAGGACGGATGTCGGCGGCGGTCGAGATTGAGGCGTGATGCGCCATAGAGGCGCCACCGAGTTGAGAGGACTTGTGTCGGCAGCAATCCTTGGTGGGAGAAGCGAGATGATCTCCTCAAGGATGGCCTTGGGAGATCGCTGATCACGGTCCACGGAGATTCTACGGTTCCTCGAGATCTGGGTGGGGGGGGGGGCTCGCCGCTTCTCCCCGAGCTACCGGGTGCGGGATCTACAACCGGCGTCACCGCTGGCGGGAGCTTCATCTTCTTGGCGCTGGGGCCAGCCGAGTTCATTTTCCTTGTGGGCGTCGCGCCGAGCTCACGGGTTTGAGCAGAGTAGCCAGAGACGAGCCTAGTGGCGGTCTGAGTGGGGCAGAAGGAGGGCTGGGGATTTACTGTAGGAGTGGAAGAAGAGGGCAGGCATTTTACTGCACGCAGTGAGGAAGAAGGTGGCGGGGTTTTACGGGCCAGTGAGGAAGATTGGGGAGCGGGGGGGTGGGTGGGGAAGCGAGGCGGGAGAAGCGAGCTGTTCGTGTTTATAAGGCCAGCGTCACTAACTACTCGCTTTTCCCCAAGAACCGCTTTGTTCTTTTGCGTTGTTGCATTGAGGTGGCGCATGGGCTTGGTGGTTGGCCATGCATGCAGGATGCATGTGCCCTTGACCCTTTGCATGCGCTGGTTTGTTACTAGGCCTATTTAATAGGGTGGTTATGGAGTAAATTAAGGAGATTTATTTTCTATGTGCATCCACCAAATTAGAGGATCTGATCTTGGATCTGAACACTCACATTAAACTAACATTCAGAAGAACAAAAGTTCAGCATGTCTATGCATCTCAATGATTCACCATACTATAACCAATATACAAAGCTGTGAGAAGGTGTGGAAATAAATAAAATCGGTCGATGCTTCTCGAGCAAAGGGCATCCTAGCATACGCATTAATTTCTGGGCATGCTTGTTTCTACTCAATGTTGCGAGACTTTGAGCATGTTGGCAACTCCACAGCTAGCTAGCTGCCTCATCTTGCAATTGATCTTGACACATTTGCAGCAAACACATGAGGCAATAGAGATGACTCAACATGGGTCCATATTGTGCAGTTCCTTGATATCATATTCATTGTCACGAATCTGAAAAGATAGGAAAACAGTAGCTATACTTAAGCGGTGTTGCAAAACAGTAGCACATATCAATAGCTCGGCATGACAAAACACGATCATCTGGACGAAGGGATCTTGACCTGCACGAGGAAGATTACATATAATTTCATAAGTCCTTGGTTGATTTCCACCTTGGCTGCCTTTGCTTGTTTGCTCCTCCACACATGACAGGATTGTTACGCACTTGCATTCAGCAAGTCAATGTCTGAATAAGCTAATTTTATATTGCGGTGGTCATTGTACCTAATTACGAATGTAGGAATACGGAGCACCATGAGGTTAGGCGACAGCGGTAGATGCAGCCATATAAATTTTGTGCGGTGCTACCAAAATTGAGGTTTGTATCCCTTCCATTATGAGAATTCTTCTTGAATTTGGTAGAATGTGATGACTTGTTCTTTGCATCAAACTTGCCTTTCCACGAGATTTGTTCTTGTTGTTTTGGGGCTGGTTGGGTTGGAAGTTCTTCTCGTGTACCATGTGGGCACTAGAAGCTCCCTCGGCGACCGAGCACGTGTGTCTTTTGGTCTCGCCTTCTCCTCAAAATCAAGAGTGCTAATGAGATCCAAAACAGAAAACTCGTGTCTCTTGTTTTTCAGAGAAGTAGCAAAATCGTTCCACGAAGGTGGAAGCTTGGCAATGATGGTCCCAGCAACAAATTTGTCCGGCAACACACACTTAAAGTACTCAAGTTCCTAAGAGAGTGACTGTATCTCATGAGTCTGCTGAACAACAGAGCGCTCATCAGTCATCTTGTAGTCACATAATTGCTCCATGACGTACAACTCGTTGCCAGCACCCGAGGGCCCAAACGTGGCCTCGAGCGCAGCCCACATGTCTTTTCTGCTGTCAAACGACATATATGAATCTACAATGGAATCGTCAAGAACACTCAGCAGGCGGCTTTGAAGAGGGTATCCATGTTCGAAAAGCTTCTGCTGTGTGTAGGATTAAGATCGCTCGGGCTTACCCTTAGTGGCATCATAGCAGTACATGATCTGAAACCAATATACTGCTCTTGTGCGCCACCTTTTATATTGCACCCCCTTAAAAGTAGGCGGCTTCAAAAGCGCAGCAAAACCAGTCGGAGTAAATTGCCTGTGATCAGGTTTTTGGATTGGATTGTTGAATATATGAGCAATTTAGTATGAGATTTAATCCGAAACAGCAGTAAATAGATCATGACGACAATTGCAAACATCAAAGTAATGATGCGGACTAAACCAGGAGGACAGAATCAAATATTGTACAGCGGGAGCAGAACCGATGTGGTTGATGTTGTCACTCATGTCGTCGATGAATAGGTTCCGAGGTCGGAGAAGAAGGCTGTCGTTGAGGAAGTAAATCGCTGGCAGCGATCACAGTGTGCTCCCCAAAACCTGATCGCCCCTCTCCGTCTGAGGATCACGAAAGGCGGGGTTCGAGGACTGCTGTCCCTTCTCGCGGTGCCGCCGGAAGGAGGCTGGAGAAGAATTGCGTGGCGGCGCTAAGATCTGGAGCAGTGTGAAACCATATGATCTGTTGGCTAGGGTAGAGCATGTCGGTCGATCGTGCGAGTATAATAGTAGGCCGTTGGCCCCCAAACCCCACGTCCAAGTCAATAATAGCTCAAAAAAAATTCAATAATAGCCCCACCAAGGTTTGTCTCAAAAAAAAACCCGGAGTAATTAAGGCGTCCGTTAGTCCCTTTAGCATAAATACAATAACATTAATAATGGCCCCACCTTTTGTCTCACAAAGTATGTTGGAGTACAACCGGCTACACGTTTACAATCCGCTTCTCTTCTATCTCCTCTTCTCTCTCCTTCAACTAAGCACAAATACTATATTTAAATCCTTATAGCATGCTTATGTCATGTAATTGTAGTACTTGCTCTAAAAGTTATACTATCCACTGTGTAGTCTGAAATGCCGGGCGTGCAGCGGGCGGTGCCCTCGGTCGGTGGGCCGCTTCAACGGCGGAAGCAGTGAGAGGTCGCGTCGCCTGACTTGCCATCAATGTGGGCGGCGGGCTCGGTGGTGCGGGCCGGAGCAGCTTGGGAGGGGAGGGTTTTGTTGGGCCAAGAAGGTGAGAAGCCAACTTGGGATCGGTCGGACGGGAAATATCATGTGCTCCCATACTCTGCATATGACACTAGTCTATGTTACTACTCCCTCCTTTCCGGTTTATAGAGATGTTTAGAGTAACATAGTAATATGTTACAGTAAAAGTTACTCCCCACTATGACCAGCCTTGGCCTCTCCTAGTGCTCCACCATGTATAGCTGCTAAGCCTGCCACGTAGGCATAAAATATGATGTGGCACCAATAAAATAAGCACCTATGCATTGAAGACTTGAGTTACTAAGCCATTTAATGCACTTAGCACCTCATCTAAAGAGCATTAATAGTATAGCCAGCTGTTGGCTATAAGCCAGTGCCATGTCATCTACAGCCCATCTTATAGTCAACATGTACAATAGTAGATCAAAAGAGTGTACTACTACTTTTTTGTTCTGTGGCCCACCTTTCATTCTCACAAAGTGCCTAGGAGCACGTGCTAGAGCTGACTCTTCATGAAGAGCCCGCTTACCTTCTCTCTCCTCTTCTCTTTCCTCCAACTAAGCAGAAATATACTATAGTTTATTCCTTATAGCCCGCTGACTCAGCTCTATTGTACTTGCTCTAAGCACATCTAAGCACTTACTAGCACCCCCTTAACCGTGGACCTTGACGGTGTACGTCACCTTGTGTCTCATAATTTTCCTCGTCATCATCTGAGTCCTAGAAGATCTCACCCACATCATCATTAGCATGTAGCCGCATTGATAGACAACGTGCGCAGAAGGAGTAGAGGCGACTGGGGATGCACCACCACCACGTCGTGGGCACTCCGTATGTGCTCGTGTGCGTGCAGCGTGCGTGTTTTTCCATCGGTGCTAGCTCTAAGGCCGAGGCTGCGGTCGTCTTCGTCTTCGACTAGTAGTTGAGAAACGATGGCAAAGAGGTGCTGCAAGAGATGCGTATGCGCCGTTGCGTGCGAGCTTCGCCGTAGCACGACGAACCGGCGTCGCCGCGGATGGCGCACGCCTCCATGAAGCTGAGTGTGTGCGCATGCATGTGTTATTCACGTGCATTCTGCGGCCGAGCGTGTGTGCATGCACGTCTTGTGTACATGAGTTGTGTGCTCCATGTTGTGCGTGTATGTGCATGAGTTGGATCGGATGGAGTTAGTGCGTTGGCTTGTGTACATGCGTGGCTTGTTGCGTGGTTATCAATAATTCAATATAAACTACTCCCTCTGTTCCTAAATATAAGTCTTTCTAGCCATTTCAAATAGACTACAACATACGGATGTATGCAGACATATTTTAGACTGTAGATTCACTCATTTTGTTTCGTATGTAGTCCCTTATTGAAATATCTAAAAAAGACTTATATTTGGGAACAGAGAATATAAAACTATCTTCAACTTAGCATCTGATGTACCGTTTCTAGTGGTTAGCAAAAGTTCATGTTCCTTTAGTTGTTTATAGGTGGGCGGCGGCAAAAAACAGGGGAAAACGCGCAAGGTTCCTTGCTCCTCCTCGGTCGTCGGGAATCCATGCTCTTCAACTCTTTTCTTTTACATGAGCTTTGTTCATCCTTTTCCCAACACGCGAGACATCTAGCATCAAGGTGCACGTGCCATGCAAGAAAATGGAATAATCGGATAAGCGGTGTGTAAGTGAGTTGTGCGGGGGGGGGGGGAAACCCTTTTTCGTAAGTGAGTCATGCACTTCGATGGCACCTCGCAATATTTTTTCTCCTCGATGGCACGTGAATAGTGCATGTACTCAACGACGAACGCAGGATGGTAGTAATGACATGGTCAGCCCTTTTTGGAGAGAGTACGTACTACTAGTAAATAACTTTGATGTGTCCGTCAACTCGCAGAGCGACGAGAAGCTTGATTCGCCTTCTCCCTCGCCAAGCGCGGTTGCGTGGCTCGCATAACGAGGAGAAGCTTTTGCTTACAAGCGGTGGACGTGCAACAGTTCATTTGGTGTCAGATTACCAGAAGCACTACCATAGAACCATCGACTTCAGGAAGAGGCGAAGAGCCAAGTGCAAGGTCACCTACTAACCTTAGGCTAGGCGTAGTGGGAGTAACATAAGTAGGGGTACCTCCTTTTTTTATTCTTGAAACAACCACACGCGAATATTAAGGTGCTGGTTACGTAGAACAAATTTCCTGCCGTTCGTGCTCAGCCCTCCTATATCTCTCTTCTCAGCCAGCCAGCGGACGTGCGGAGCCCATCGTCTGTTTGCTCACATGTGGCCCCACATGTCGGTCAAAAGCATAAGAGGACCCTTGAACCTGCACATCTTTCACCTCGGCGTCTTTGGCGATGAAAAACAAATCAATAAAGATCTTGGTGGCGCTTTTGGAGTTACTCAAGAGTAGTAAGATTCTATTACTGATTTAACCCAAGATGCACATCTCATGGCTTCAACTTATCAACTACTAGTACCACTCTATTTTCTTTCATGACACGACCTGGATGCTGGATGTCCCACGTGTCGGCAAAAGGAGGAAGAACCCGACCAAATCTTCGGTTGTGCTCTCGGATTAGACTAGTTGTGCTAACTTAAAATTTTCATTGTGTACTCCCTCCGTTCCAAAATACTTGACTTCCATTTGTTCAAAAATGTATGTGCCTATACACTAAAACATGTCTAGATACATATATATTTTGAAAAATACTACCTCTGTCCGGGTTTATTGGTCCCCATTATATTTCATGCCAAATTTTGACCATAGATTAAACTAACAAAATGTTACGCATGTCACCAAACATTATATTTTTGAAAACTATGTTCAAATCTGAATCCAATGAGATAATTTTTCTTGACATGCATTAACATTTTGTTAGTTAAATCTTTAGTCAAAATTTGACACAAACTACAAAGGGACCTATAAACCGGCGGAGGTAGTAGAAAACATGTATTGTGCAACGGAGGAGTAAAATGGATGCAAGTTTTTGTATTGGGAAGAAGAGTACATCCATATATTGATAGGCGTTGGAGTTGGCCTTACAAGTGGGACCGCGATTGAGAAACCAACTATCGGCAAACCCCACCTCGCCTTGCTTGGCGTGATGGCTGAGTTAGAGAAAGCGATGAGGTTGAAGAGATTGCTCTAGCACGGACTCCAAGAAATATGGTGTCGAGATGTAACTCGTCTTTGGTGGTGTGTGCCGTACTCACGGGCGTGAATGCTTGTTACGGCCCATGCCACCCTACTACTCCTACTACTTACTATATAGTACTAGTATCGAGGATTCGAGGTGCTGATTACGTACAATATGGCTCTGATAAAAACACCCGCACGACATGCGAAGCATGTGAATCTAGTACAAATAGTGTACTACTATTGTCGATTGGCCTCATCCGATAACCTGTTGCAATGCACGTACAATTATGTATTCGAAAAATATTTTTTTGCCTCGTCGCACCACTCACTCACGGAAGCAACTCGAAATCCATTCGTAAGTTCCCACCCGCAGTTGGACCCAATGTAAACAACCCAATCTCCATTTGCGCCTGCCCAAGCCTTGCCCTCAAGCGATGGAATCTTAACATCATACGTATCATTATCAAGCAGCATCAACTTGCACAAGGCGAGGCCTCTGTCGTGACGGCGCCAGTCATCAGGGTCATGGCGAAGAAGATAGGGGGGGGATCAAACCGCTCCTTCACTCTTGGGTTCCTTGTAATGATGTTATTAGTTGAGTCAAGAATGGGCTTGAACGAACCTGCCATGCTAGCCGAGGTGATGGCATCGCACCGATCAATGAGTTCCTCCACCACATCATCTTTCAGATCAGGGCAAGAATAACGGGGTCGTTTCCGTCCTGTTCCCTCCATGGAGAAGACGATCGAACAATGGCAGAAGAAAGGGTGAAGGGCTAAAGGAAAATGGAGGAGGGAGAGGAAGAGCGTGCGATAGCAGTTCAAATCGAGAGGAAAAGCGAAGAGTCGGTGGGCGGTTGCCGGTTTGCCACAGTTCACGAAGGGTGCCCGGCCTACGTCGGTTGGAAATACTCCTACTACCAGCCGTCGTCTCACTGATATGTTGGGACAGGACCACATGTCAACGAAACTTGGTGTGTAATTTCTCGTGCAAAATGCGATCTTGCGCGTTGGCCCGAGGTGCGCGATTAGTTTTTTTTTGAAAATTTGCCGCATTAGTTATCGACCTTTATTTTTTAACATGCAATCTGAATGGATAGCTCTGTGGTCATCACACGTGAGCAGATATAGTGATGGTTGATTCGCCGAGTAACTTATTCTGTGGGAATATGGGAGTACCGGTGGATTCAAGGAACAGAGAAATGATGGTTGCTTCGTCCGAGCAACTTCTTGTGTGAAGGTGGGGCTCTGTGATTTGTTGCTCACTAGTCATTACTCTTTGCGGTATAGCGACCGGGTGAATCTTTCCTGAAGTTGTGTTGTGCACTCAATATTGCTGCATGGCAGGTGGAGCGGATGAAGGATGTCCAACATGTCGTGAAACGAAGTTGAATTGTTTCTGACATTGCTATCAATCCTTCAGGATTTGTTTATATGTACGCATAATTTTGATGAAATTGTACTATGATGCTATGAAGGTTTCAACTCTGGTTCCCGCAGGAAAAAAAAGGTTTCAACTTAGGATTCATGTGTCTTGCCTTGAGATTATCTCGTTACAACATTCCATCAAATACAAATGAAACTACCATGGCTAATGCATCTCAATGGTTCGCAGATCAGCGCCAATATTCACATCACAACTGAAGACAAAGTTGTGAGAAGGTGTACAAATAAAGAAAAAATATATAATTGATCGATGTTGTTCGTAGGCATGGCTCCATTTCCTTGGCACAGTGTTCATTGCTTGGCAGCTAGTTTCACCCAGCTCTGTAGCCAAAAAAGAGGTGTATGAAGGACACCACAATCCGATCATTTTGTTCAGCTCCACTAAAATCGGGAGGACCGTCCCTGTTTGCAAAGATATCCAGTCAGTGTGATTACAATAATAGTGGAACTAGATGATGAAACATAACACACATAAATAGAAGCCAATCACCTCTACGATCTCTCTTTAGGACTAACTTCTTGTTGGAGAAGATTAGGCACGGAGTTGGATGAGGAGGATAGCAAAATCAATCTCCCTTTCCGCAGTCCCACAGAAATGTAAAAATGTTGCCCGTGTGACATTTTGGCGGAACTGCACAAAATACTCTTCAGAAAAGTGATTTGTGCAGTTCACCAAAAATCATAATAACAACGAGGTGAAAATGGATAGCCCTATTTGCAAAAGGAGGTCGAAAGGAAACAATTACTGCCCAATAACACGAGTTGAAGACACATCGCCAACAAAAGAAGCATATTCCATGTAAAATGGAAAGATAGCACATGGTGGTTTATCAAAAATGGTTTGAGGGCGAGATTGCAAGATGGAAAATACGCCGGCCGAGATACGATTTAAGCAAACACCTAAAGAAGATCCACATGCAGCAACGTGGGAAGATGGGCAGTGGAGCAAGGCGGAGGAAGCTGTACACGAGGGTCGTCGGGATGTTACTAGGAGGGCGCGGCGGCGAGATCTGCCCATATCTTTGCGACAGCGAGCAAGTGGCGAAGGCCCTACGCGCGGAGCTTGGTCGAGAGAACGGCGGGTACCGCAGATCGGGATGAGCTGCCTCAACGCCGTCGAACAGAGAGACAATGCACATCCTCCCTTTCCGCCGGCGGACGGAATGCGGCCGGATCACTGACCAACGCTGAGAGAGAGAGGCCACGGCAGCCTTGTGTGAGATGGTGTGACGAGAGACAAACCCAATTTTCCATTTTCCCCACGGCAATCGTTTTATATTCTAGGCGTGGTACCCGACCCTCCTTCAAGTAAACAACCGCTACTGCGTCAAATTATCACGTGGGCTGCCTTTTCGTACAGAAACGAACTCCACCGTGTACCCGCGCGGGTGTGGCCGGGAACGAGACGTGAGTACGTGCGTCCTGCGTGCACTTCTTCTTTAGGAGCAGGTACATACGTGGGTGGGTGTGAGAGAGATGGTTTGTGCGAAACAGAGGCAATGTGTTGATGATACCTCAATCAGAAAACATAACATATGCAATGTGTGTGAAACGGAGTCATGGACGTGAGATATCGATAGAATTGAAAACAAGGATGAAGTGTGTGGCTGCGCAATCGATAAAGAGTGCCATCGAATTTGTGTTTGCCCATGTCAAAGATACATGGCGGCTGGTCTACTGGAATTTGAGAGGGCAGAGGTGTAGTTCTTCTCCGTGGCATGGATACCTACCTACAACGTTCGACTATCGGTGTGTGTGTGGGGGGGTAGAGACCGGTCGACTAGTATATGTGTGGGGAAGGAGAGAGACCTAGCTATGTATTGAGGGAGATCGATTGACATCCATGGATATGTGTAGCAGAGGAATAAGGTTGGGAAAAAGACAAAGGTAGAGCGTCGGAGGGTTGGTGGTGGAGTGGCGTCTCACAAATGGTGGGAGAGGCCTGCTAGAAAAACAGAGGGTATGAGTGCAATATCAATAAGAGAGGGCGGGGGGTGTCTATCTGTCTATGCACGTGTGTGTGAGAGACAGGTCGGGAGGTATTCAAGGATGATGAGGGGAGAAGATATGGTTAAATACATAGGAAGATCAACCGTCGTGTGTCCGAGAAAAGAGAGACATAACTAGCGAGGTAAGTGTATCGGTGCTTGGTGAAAACGAATTATAGTCGACCTGGCTATATGTAGGGAGATCATTTCATATACACGCCTGCATGTGTTAGAAGCAAATAAGGTCCATAGAGGCAGACAGGGGGAGAGGGTGTGGCTAGGAGGTGGTGCGAGAGGCCTACCATGTCGAGGGGGGAGGAGTGTGCTAGCATGTGATTAATGAAAAGAGGGGCGAGAGTGTGCACCTGCGTGGAATCGTATTGGACATATGGGGGCATGGACGGTAAGAAGAGAAGAGGGGAAGTATATATGTGTTTGTTGTAGGCACACTTGTCTAGAGAGGTATATCGACTGGTGTGTGCCAGAAAGAAGGAGCCGGGGGCCTACACACACCGCTGGTGGACGACCTAAAGAGAAATAATGAACGTGCGCGATGGAGGGGACGCTAAGGGTGTGTGAGGGGGGCGGGTGTGTGCATGCACGATAGAAAGTTAGCGCTAGCTAGCTACAAATAGAAGAGGATCGTGAAGGTGTAAAAGACAAACAAAGATCATAATTCATTATAAAAAGTGGATACGGATACTTGAAAGAAGATATCATAATGTAGAACATTGATTATAATTTGGGCTGATGTGTGACTTTTGCAACTCAGGTCTAAATACTTGTCATAATGTAGGGGGCGGGGCACTATACTTTGTGTGATAAACACGGTGTACGTATGGAACATGGTTTAGATTATGAATATATAGTTAGTACATCAAATGTACTATTATTTGGAATCAACATCAAGTGTATTCAAAAAATGGAATTCGAGTTCACGTAGTACACATAGTTCATATCTATCTCTATAGTAATCATGTGGTGTGTTATTAAGGTAATACACGAATGATGGTTGAAGTTGGCAACAATCATGATTGTAGATTCTTATTGAAATAGAGAAACAAATTCAAATTTAGTTCGAATTGCAGCGGTAGTATAGACATTTGGAATGCACTAAAATGTTGGTATGAGTAGGTTACATGCATTATATACAACAAGCGAAAAAATTTAATCGGACATAACATGGATTCATACCCCTCCTTCCATCTATATAGGGCGTAATGAGATTTTTAAGACCGCCTTCGACTATTGACAAGATTAATAGTACATGACATGCACAATGTGAAAATTATATCATTGAAAGAACCTTTCACAGACGAAGTTAACGGTGTGCTTTGTGTAAGTTGCATGTCATATATCATTGCTCTAATGTTTGGTCAAAGTTAGCATCGAAAAACGCATTAGGCCCTATATAGATGGAAGGAGGGAGTAGCTTTGAATAGCATTTGTATAGTAAAACGGGGCAAGACTCTCTCTTTGTGTGGTGTGAATAATTTTATTTTTGGTTGAGGGAAGTGTGAATTGATTTGGTACGTACAAGTACAATATTACTACACGTTAGGCTTGTCCCTAAAATTCAACCCGCGTCTTGTTATATCCCGAAAATTCAGATATCGTGCTCCCTAAACTGGCGCCTTCACAACCCGCGCCTTGCTATCCCGAAATTACAACGCGCGCGAAAACTCCCTCCAGCTGCCAAATCCCGACACGCGAAATCCCCCTTCTAACCCTGAGCCGAAAGGGCCACTAGTTCAAATCGGTGGGGGGTACTTTTGTAACACACACTACATTTTGGACAAGCGCGTCCCTAAGTCATGCTTCACCCCCTCCCATCGCCCCCTTTTCTCCATTCGAAATCCCAGGCCGCCATAACCTCTCCGCTCCAGCCGCGAAACCCTACCCTCCTCCGTCCGCACGTCACCGCTGCCCAGCCGGAGCCTCTTCCCCAACGACGTCGTCCACCGCAACAGCTCGACGTCCCTCGTCCACCTCCCCGGATGAGGATCCGTCGTCCATCTCGCTGTCCCGCCGGTTCAGCCGCCCCGTCCTCCACCTCCAAGGAGCTGCTCTGACGATCGCCTCGTCTATCGCGGCTGCTCCATCCCCACTGCGCTGCCTTAACCTGCTCCACCGGAACCGCAGCATCCTCACCGACTCCTCGGACGAAGCCGAGGCCTACTTGGCGCCACCAAAGAGGTTGTACACTCATCGCATCGCACCTTCTCCTTAACTCGACCTCCCGGCGCCGACGGTGCTCCATCCCGCACCCCCATGGGCGGCTACCTTGAAGCAGGCGCCCTGGCGACATCTCCACGGGCGGCTCTCCCCAGGCGAGGCCCCTTGGCGGCGGCGCCCATACCAGCCGGATCTGCTGCTGCTGCTCGCTCGCTTCGCTTCGCTTGCGCTGCTGCTTTGCTCGGCTCTCGCTCGATCGCTTTCGCTTCGCCCTGCTGCTGCTGCTCTTCCCCCGCTCGTCGTCTTGCTCTGCTCGATTAAGCCACACTTCATCGACTGAATCGATTTTGGGTCAGTCGATTTTCAGGGGTTGGGGGGGGGGGGGGCTCGCCGGAGTTAAGGAAGAACCACCCGCAGCGGGGACGGGGGCTCGCTGGAGAGGTACCACACTTCTATCTTAGGGTTTAGGGTGGGGGGCCTAGAGGGCTGGCCGGGGCGGCAGTGGCGAGTTGTTTCGGGGCGGCGAGGCGGCGCTGGGGCCGGCGGTTCGGCCGGTGGTGGCTGGCGGCTCAGGGGGGTGCAGGTTGAAGATGAACTACAGGCCCTCCCTAAACTACATGTCAAGTGCCTCTCTGCTACCATTGCGTTCAGTTTAGACAGTAGCATTCAGATTCCACAGTAAATTTCAGTTTCGACAGTTAATTTCAGAGTCAACAATTTTTACCTCATCTGTTGTAGTTAGGTGGTTTTTGGTGATGTTAATTTTACATCCATTTTACATCATCTATTGGAGATGCTATTAGAATCCCACTTGAGATTGACGATGTACATCTTGTGCTGCTTCAGCCTTGACGTCTTACGGCTCACGGAGCTGCTCCAACGACGAACGATCCATCACAACAGCAGTGCCACTGGGCGCCGTCTCTGATTCCTCAGATCTTCCTCCACACCTCCGACAGCCACCTCTGCCTCAACTGCTTCAGCGACCAACCCAATGATGTTGAGGTCGACACGGCTACGGCAAAGAGGTTGTACACTTGTTGCATCACTTATTACTATACATTCACGTCGATCCATTAGGGCTATTTTGGTTCAACGGAAAAACATAGCAATAGGGAATTTTCAATGGCACTCTACTATTCAATTATTCATGCATTTTGTTGAAAGGAATGAAGCAAAACATCCACCTAGACCTACTTTTCAAAATCCTATGCATGAAAACAAGACCAAGTGCATTAGTGCCAGAATAACATTCTAACTGTACACACTTTCATATGGTTTCACTTTATTTTGGCCATGTTTCTTTGCATTCCTCTGCTCTTCCAATTCCTGTAAACCAAACACCCAAGTTGATGAAATCTTGTGTTTACAAATGCTCATTTACCATGTGCATTTTCCTATCCTATTCGGTGTTTTTCCTATCCTGCGTTTTAAGAATCATGCAAGCCAAATGAGCCCTTACAAAATTACTTCATTATGTGTGCGTGTCGAAGGGAACTTTGTGTGGTTTGTCCTGCTCCTGCCTTGACGTCGTCCACCTCACCGAGCTGCTCCATCAATGAAGCATCCACCAAACCAGACATCACGACTCGACCGCCTTTCGCCGCCTCAGATCTCCTTCCCTGCCGTCGGCACCCACCGCAATGGCATCACCATCATCGACTCAGCAGATGAACCTGAGGAGTACACGGGTCCACAAGAGAGGTCGCACTCTTTTGTTTCTGCTTATGTTATGCATTGCTTAAACTTACCTGCTACTTTATCGTCCTGTTCAGCTCTTGGACTCCCAAGTCAGGTCCAAATTAATGTTAAAACTTGAGTTCTAAATTAGTTGTGGGGCACATATCGAGGCAGCAATGAATAGTATGTTTGTCTAATATCTGGTTCACCTAGGGTATGCCTATGTTGTTCATCTTGGGTGGGAAACAAATAGTAAAGCAATCATCATCTATCTTTTTATTAATTTAGAGCAATCATCAGCCTGCTATCATTATTTTTGGATCCATCCACTGGTTGTTACCATCACTCTAAATTTCTGCATCTCTCCTTACATAATCTCACCATGTTTTTTCGTATGCATGTCAGATATTGTACACAGTCATGTTGAACATGTAGAGAAAAAGAGAAGATTTTTGCGCGGCAATACAATGTCATGCAGACATCGGTCCATGGTGGGTTCAATAGCAAACCCTCCCCACCCCTCTTCAGATTGTAATCCAGAGGAAGATATATGTTCTAAGGCGGATTCAGACGCCACTGACCACTCCTATTTACCCCCCAAGGTGTTTGCTCTACCTTGGCATGATGATGTCAGTCATATCATGCATATGTTGCCTTGCAGTGCCTACTTTTGACATCCTATATGTCATTTGCTTAGTTTAGACATGTTCTGTAATGCCACCTGTTTAGTTTCGATATCATATATGGGAATTATGCAGTCTCATGTCTTTTAGCCAGCCATAATATATGTGAAATGTGCAATGCCTTCCTGTTTAACCAGACATCATATATTTGAATGATATCTTGCCCATCCTTTTCTTCATTACATTTCCATTTGTCGATAATGTTTGTACATTAAACTACTCTTCCTGTGAATCAGCCATTTGGGTGGGAGATGGAAAAATGGAGTGAAAACAAGGCCTTGAGCGCAGCAGTGCTACCGTCAAGTAGATCTCTTGTTGGGTCCCGATAGCTCCTCGAGATGGATTGAGAGAGAGATGACCAGTCCTATTCCCCCACCGAGAGGTGTATGCTCTAACTTGCACGATTATACTGCTCATATCATGCATATGGTGTCTTGCATTGCATAGTTTAGACATCATATACACAATATTCAACACCATGTTCTTAGTTCAGACATCATATCGAATGCCCTCTGTTTAGCATATAAATCACATATGTGAATTAAATGATGTGATCCTGATTACTTAGATAAAATATAGGTGAATTATGTCATGCGATCCTGTTTAGTTATTCATCATATCTTTGAATTATGTTATGGTATGCTATCCAGTTTAGATAGACATCATATATGTGAAATTATGTCACGCTATCCGTTTTAGTTAAACAATATACATGTCAACTATTTCATGCCCTCTTTTTTCCACACTATCTATTGCATCTGTCTCTCATACAATGTATGTACATTCAACTATGTTTCCTGTTTATCAGCCATTTGAATTGGAGCGGGTGATGCCAGTATCTAGCGGAATAAAAATAGGTCTTCATATAAAACAGTGCTACCTCTTGGTGGAGATAGCACCCCGGTTGTACATGCACAAGAACCATCCCTACCACACATAACCCAAACTCTCGCAGATTGTACCCCTACTGCGATGGACAGAGAACCAGCTTCACCCAATCTAACCCCAACCCCAGCCGATAGTAACCCAGTTCCTGTTGACACAGCACCATCTCCACCACAGAGCTCCCAAACAAGAGCAGTTAGTAAGGCAGCTCCGGTGCCCAAAGGGCCAAGACTATCACGGCGAACCCCAACTCCACCAGTTAGTACGCCTATTCCGTGGAGGAAGCACAACCAGCTAGTCGTAGTTTAGCATCTATCGCATTTGATGTTGTTAAATCGTATGCGTATCTTCCCATCTTGGAAATATTATATCAAGATGAAGGAAAATGCCGATTCAGTGTGTTTGTCCGGGAGTTATGTGTAAGTAATGTTATTCATGGCAATTACTTTGCTTCGTCCCATACATCCTACCTCCATGATGGTTATAATACAACAAATTTTCCCATTTTCTCTATAGAGAAGGACCGATTTGGAAACTCAGGATGAGGTAACCTGTGCTAATACCTCTGCTATCTTCAAGAATGCTTGGTGGCGAGATCGAATTACTCAAGAAAACGTACTTCACGGAAAAGAAACTCATCAAATTCCCTTACGCTCTCCGAGACACATTTATGGACAATGATCGGGAACGCCTTGTTCAGATTGGTCCCGAACCAAGAATGTGGTAAGGTCTATGAGCTCATTTTCTATTTTTAAGTATTATATTCTTGCGTCTTACTGTACTCTGTTCATGTAGAACATGTGCCTAAACCTGAAGAACAACTGATCTAATTTAAGATTCCATTGCTATCATAGTTCAAAAAAGCGCCAGGCGTTAATTGTGCGTTTTGCCACCACCTTGCGCTTTACTGACCAAAGTGCATGCTTATGCGTAGTTATGCACAGATTAAGCGTAGTTATGCGCAATGTGTTTTGCCAACGCCTAGAGCCTAGGTGCGCTTAAGCGCTCGCTTAGGCGCGCCTTTTTTAACTATGATTGCTTTGCTCTTGTATCACTGTATTTACTGATAAAAACTTTTTTAAATTGAAGGATCCAATCGAAACTCCAATGGCACAGCAGGTATGTTCACGCATGTTTCTTTAACATGTTTGCTCTTATCAATAGCTATTTTGATTTCAATTTCAATTGTGTATACAGTTGACTTTCATATCATGCACATTACTAGCATCACAACAGAGCCAATAGTGTTGTTGTACATGTAGACCCGTGGTACCCATCTGAAATCTTGTTGTGCCGTGTAGTTTCCCACGCTTTGTATTCTTTCACTGCTGCTTTGTCTTGAACTGATATGATTTGAACCGTGTCTCTATTTTGATTTGGCAAGACAATGCAGTGACCATAGGACATAGATATATGTTTGTTTGATGCTTTTATTATGTACTAGTACTTGGCAATAGAAGACTTGGTAGTTTAATCCTGTCCACCTTACTAATGAACTGGTTCACCGAAATAAGTTTCATATACTAGACATGCTAAACTTGTTATGTGTCTTCTTGTTTCTTCTTTTAGAATCTTGTGAGAATATTGGGGAAGAGTGCCTTATTAAGCAATGGTAAAGGAAGTAATGCGATAAGGTTCGGGATAGTGACACATCCTTGTTGGTCTCCAACAAAGCTGATAAAACAGCTAAGGAAGACTATCTTGAAGACAGACAAGACAACCCCAAAGTCCTGTCTTGGTTTAGTGTTCGAGCATCGCCACTACCGCTTGCACAAGCTATTCAAACTCACCGTTCGAATCAGTTCGGTTTCTTGAGTCTCAACTACAAGTGAAAGACATTGATCATTGTCTTTGCAAGAAGCGGAAGGATCATGCGGAAGTCCCCGGAGCATTCAGATGCATACTTTACGTGCAACAAACAAGCGTTGGAGGATTTTAGCGCCAAACAGACAAAGCTAATCAGCTTGCTAAGCTTATTGCCCGACATGGTGGATACCTGGATAACGTTCTTGAGCTCTTCCGAAGTTGTTTCATTATGCTCTTGTTTTGCTGCGTTTATTTACCTTGGTGGCCAATTTTGGCGACGATGTATGTAATATGCTTCTTTGTTCCCTATATTTGCACCGATGGCGAACTTTGATGCCCAAAGTGGATGTAATATGTAATAGCGGTAATAGTTGTTTGCTTGTAGTCACCGCAGTTCTTTTCTATGTTTTTCTAGTGGCCATAATAGCCTATTTTTGGTAACTAGGCCAAATAATCATGCCAACACACTGATTGTTGTAACCATGGGCCTCTGCGCAGTCAGTATGATCCATGGGCCTTCGTCCGGCCGTAGGATCCATTGGCCTTCTATACGGGCCGTAGGATCCATCGGCCTTCTATACGGGCCTTAGGGTCCATGGGCCTTCTACGGGGCGTAGGGTCCATGGGCCTTCTACGGGTCGTACGACCCATGGGCCTTCTACGGGCCATAGATCCATGGGCCTCATACGGGCCGTAGATCCAAAGGGCCTTCTACGGGGCGTATCATCATTTGGCCAATCATGGGTCGTACAATTCGTGGACCATAACGGGCCGTTAATAGGCCGTATTTGATAACTCTATGAAAACAACCCAACGGGTTTTTTTGACATGAAAACGGCCCAACGTATTAACGGTCCACAAACGGGCCGACTGTAACGACGGGCTGAATTTGGCCCACAAGCAGAAAATGACCGTAACGGGCCGTATGTAACTGAATGCTGCAAATGAGCCCAAGAATCAATGGGCCCTGAGAAGGCCGAAAGATAACTTGGGTTGGAAACAGCCCAATAGAATAACGGGCCGTTAATGGGTATAAAGTGATACACTGTTCATTATGGGCCAGTTTCACCACGTGCCGTTAATGGGCCAAGAGTTACAAAGGGCCTCATATGGGCCGAAAGAAGTCATGGGCCACACATGGGCCGAAAGTTAAAACGGGCTGGAATCATATTGGACGGCCTAGATGACGCTATTGGGCCTAATTCGGATAGGGCGTAACGGGCCCTGGGTTAGCGGGCTGTAAATGGGCTATATGCGAACAGGCCATTAACAAGCTTTCAGTGGGCGCCCGCCACCTTTGACCAAGTCAAACGGGCGGCCTTTTCACGAGAATGGGCCTCTGTTGGGCGTGCCACGTGTCGCCAGATCATAGGCGCCTTCGGTCCAATGAGCGGATGACATCCGTCCCAACAAAGTGAGCCGACACGTGTTTCCTCCAGCCAATGATGATTTTACGTGGAGAATCCCCATTGGTCGGGCTGTTAACGGGTTATCGGATCCAAAACCTGACCCAATAGCTTAACGGCGTTCGTTACGGTGGATGCCACGTGTCGGTCACCCTTGACGAAAAGCACTTCGCGGACGCGCGATTTATCGTCATCGAAGTGGACACTTCCGTGATGATAGTTTTGGTAATGTCATGGAACACTTCTGACGACAAAGACGGTATGACTATCTTGATTTTGTCATAAATTTGTCATGGATGTACATGCATGACAAAAAACGCGACCTACTGTGACAAACACGTATCATCACGGAAGTGTATTTTTTTTGTAGTGCTAGTGGCTGCAATAACCTATTTTTTAAAACTAGGCCATAATAACCATGGCTAATATTTACTGTAGTGACACTGGGCCTCCTACTGGCCGTAGAAACAGCGGGCTTTCTACGGGCCGTAGAAACAATGGGCCTTCTATGGGCCGTAGAAACAATGGGCCTTCTGAGGGCCGTATCATCAATGGGCCTTATACGGGTCAGATGATCGACACAAACATGGGCCAAACAAACCGCATTATGGCTGTAAACGGGCTAGAGTTAGAATCGTCCGTTCATGGGCCGACCATAACGGGCCATCGTTAATAGGCCGTATTTGATGACGCTATGAAAATGGCCCAACGTATTAACGGACCACAAACGGGCCGACTGTAACCACGGGCTGAATTTGGCCCACAAGCAGAAAATGATAGTAATGGGCCGTAAGTAAACAAATGCTGGAAACGAGCCCAAGAATAAATGGGCTCTGAGAAGGCCGAAAGATAACATGGGATGGAAACAGCCCACCGGAATAATGGGCCGTTAATGGGTATAAAGTGATACACTGTTCATTACGGGCCAGTTTCACCATGGGCCGTTAATGGGTGTAAAGTGATACACTGTTCATTACGGGCCAGTTTCACCACGGGCCATTAATAGGCCAAGAGTTACATAGGGCCTCATATGGGCCGAAAGACGTCATGGGTCATACATGCGCCAGAAGTGAAAATGGGCTGGAATCATATTGGATGGCCCAGATGACGTTACTGGGCCTAATTCGGATAGGGCGTAACAGGCCTTGGGTTAGCGGGCTGTAAATGGGCTATATGCAAACAGGCCGTTAACAGGCTTTCCATGGGCCGGCCCGCCACCTTTTGACCAAGTCAAACGTGCCGGCCTTTTCACAGGAATGGGCCTCTGTTGGGCCGTGCCATGTGTCGCCGTATCATAGGCGCCTTCCGTCCAATGAGTGGATGACATCTATCCCAATGATGAGCCGACACGTGTTTCCTCCAGCCAATAATGATTTTACACGTGGAAAATCCCCATTGATCAGGGTTGTTAACGGGTTATCGGATCCAAAACCCGACCCGATAGCTTAACAGTGTTCCGTTACGGTGGATGCCACGTGTCGGTCACCCTTGACGAAAGCACTTCTGTGATGCACGATTTATCGTCATGGAAGTGGACATTTCCGTGATGATAATTTTGGTAATGTCATGGAACACTTCTACGACAACACATGTATGACTATCTTGATTCTGTCATAAAATCGTCATGGATGTACATGCATGACAAAAAACGCGACCTACTGTGACAAACATGTATCATCACGGAAGTGTATTTTTTTGTAGTGATAACTCGAAATGGCTATTGATACGTCTCCATCGTATCTACTTTTCCCAATGCTTTTCCTCTTGTTTTGGACTCTAATTTGCATGATCTGAATGAAACTAACCCAGACTGACGCTGTTTTCAGCAGAACTACCATGGTGTTGTTTTTGTGCAGAAATGGAAGTTCTCGGTTTGGAACGAAACTTTGCGAGGATTTATTATACAATAAAAGATAATTTCTGGAGCCAAGAACCACCGGAGGGGGCACCTGGGTGGACACAACCCACCAGGGCGCCCCCCTCCTGGCGCGCCCAGGTGGGTTTTCCCCACCCGGTGGCCCAGTAGACCCTGAATCCAACCCCATAAATACCTATTTCCAGAAAAAACCAGGGAGAAAGAATTATCGCGTTTCGCGAGACGGAGCCGCCACCACCTCCTATTCTTCATCGGGAGGCCAGATCTGGAGTCCGTTTGGGGCTCCGAAGAGGGGGATCTTTGATATTCGTCATCACCAACCCTTCTCCATCGCCAATTCCATGATGCCCCCCACCGGGAGTGAGTAACTCGTTCTTAGGTTCGCTGGTTGGTGAGGATTTGGATGAGGTTCATCATGTAATCGAGTTAGTTTTGCTAGGGCTTGATCCCTAGTATCCACTATGTTCTGAGATTGATGTTGATACAATTTTGCCATGCTTAATGCTTGTCACTTTGGGCCCGGGTGCCATTATTTCAGATCTGAATTGTTTATGTTATCACCATTATATCTATGTTCTAGATCTAATCTTGCAAGTTATATTCACCTATTACGTGTTATGATCCATAAACCTCGGAGTGCCAGTAGTCAGGATACATTCCGTTGATGACCGTAGTTTGAGGAGTTCATGTATTCACTATGTGTTAATGCTTTGTTACGGTTCTCTATTAACAGGAGGCCTTAATTTCCCTTAGTTTCCAATTGGACCCCGCTGCCACAGGAGGGTAGGACAAAAGATGTCATGCAAGTTCTTTCCATAAGCACGTATGACTACTTACGGAATACATGCCTACATTATATTTATGAACTGGAGCTAGTGTCGTATCGCCCTAGGTTATGATTGTTATATGATGAATATCATCCAATGAATCCACCGATCCAATGCCTACGAATTTCTCTTATATTGTTCTTGCTAAGTTACTACTGCTGATGTTACTGTTACACTTGCTACAAAATCATTGCTATCACGGTTACTGTTACTATTGCTATTGGTACTACTATCAAAACTACCATACTACTTTGCTACTGATTACATTGTTGTAGATAATTAATCTCCAGGTCTGGTTGAATTGACAACTCAGCTGCTAATACTTGCAAATATTCTTTGGCTCCCCTTGTGTCGAATCTATAAATTTGGGTTGAATACTCTACCCTCGAAAACTGTTGCGATCCCGTATACTTGTGGGTTATCAAGACCTTTTTCTGGCACTGTTGCTGTTGAGCATAGCTATATTCATTGAGTCACTTGGGATTATTATCAAATTATCACTAGGGAGAATCTGAAGGATACTAAAACCAAGATCGTTCCCTCTATGACGAGGGGAGGTAAGGACCTGGCATCACACTCCGCACTTCATTCACCTTGTATTTTGAGTAAACTTGCAACACCACCACATGTTATTAATCCTAATATGTCGCAAGTCATTGATGATGATGCTTCTGCTATGAATGATACTCATGATGATGCTAGTGCCTTGCTTGATGATAATGTGCCACTAGGTGAATTTCTTAATGAACAAATTGCTAGAGCTAAAGAGAATGAAATTATTGAAACTGATGAAGTACTTGAAACTGAAAATCTTGAAACACCTATTAGATCTAGTTCTCCTAGATATGAATTGCCTAAGATATCAGAAGGCTATGTTATGGATGAGGAGACAACTAGAGACTTTCTTGCTTGCAATGATAGGGATGATCTTAAGAAATTATTATGCAAACTGAAAGAGAAATCTTTGAATGCTAGAATGAAATGTGATCCTAAGTTTGCTACTTCACCTATCTTTGTTGATGATAAGGATTATGAATTCTCTGTCGACCGAGATTTAATTACTTTGGTTGAATCTGATCCTTTTCATGGTTATGAAACTGAAACTGTTGTGGCACATCTTACTAAGCTGAATGATATAACCACCCTATTTGCTCATGATGAGAAAATTCGCTACTATTATATTCTCAAATTATTTCTGTTCTCATTAAAGGGTGATGCTAAGACTTGGTACAATACTCTTGCTCCTAGTTGTGTGCGTAGTCCCCAAGATATGATTTACTACTTCTCTGGAAAAATATTTTCCTGCTCATAAGTGTAACATCCCAAATTTTCAATTTGGAATGTTATACTAATAGATCATCATTGCATATCATATTTAATGCATTTTGCTTTGGTCCTAGAAATTCTACGCAACTCAAGGACCCACAGAGAGAGTTGGGGATTTCGATATTTTCATATTTGAGTTTTCTCAAATTTTGGAAGTAGGATCATTTGATTTTATTTATTTTATCTTCAATTATTTCAATTATATATATATGAGAGAGGGAATAAAATGACTTTCCCAAAATAAAGAAATATTGAGGATTTAATAAAAAAATCAAATAAGATTTTATTTTGGATTTTCTGGCTATTTTATTTGAATTTAGGAAAAATGCATGTTTTCCAAAAATTGCATTTAGGCCCAAATAAATGTTCATCTAGATCGGCTTGATTTTAGAAGCCGGGGAAAATTTATTTCGGGATTTTTGGAGTCAGTTTAGTATTTCTTTCGTTTGTTTTTCTGTGCGATATTTATTTTAAAAAAAAATCTGGAACCGACTACGGTCAGTAATCGCCAGCCTCCTTGGCGGGTCTTTATATATGCGCCGGCCCCGCCCAGCCCAAACCGCCGCCCCAATTCAACCCCCGCCGCCTAAACCCTAACCCTAGTGTCCTTGCCTTGCCCGCCGCCGCCGCCGCCATCTGCCGCGCCGCCGCCGCCGCCGGACCCGCCGCCGTCGCCGCCGACCACCGCCCCGCCGACCCGCACACCGAGGTTGACCTCGCCGCTTTTTTTAAAAAAACCGTTCGGTTTTTCCGTCGGTTTTTCATCGGTTTTTTTAGATTCCGTTTTTTTCGTTAGATCGGTTTTCTTCCGGTTTGGATTAATTAGCGAGTGTTCACTCGTTCGTTCATTTTTAACGAACGCGTTCATCGTTTAGATCCAGATAACGAACGTTCGTTCGTTAACCTGTTTGTCGTTTTTCTTTTTCTCGGATTTATTCCGCGATTTTTCTGATCACGATTTCTGATCCGATTTTTGTTTTAGTATAACTTTTCGCTCGTTTATCGGAATCAGGCGATTCAAGCAGCTAGAGTTTCGTCTCGAAACCCTCTTTCTGAATAATCTACTCAAACCAGATTAGTAAACAAAGCTTGTTTCTTTCGCCGCTTGAGTTTTGTTTCTTCGTTCGATTTGATTCTTTTGGCAAACCGGAGTTCTTAAGTTGAACTTTCTGGTTAGACCTCTTATTTGAGTTTTACCCGTGCATTAGATGAGTATTTATTGTATGCTTGTTTGTTTGTTTGCTTGCGATAGAGTACCCGGTCTGCGCCGCTTGCTACTTCGAATCCCTAGGTTACGCGGATCATCAGCAAGGCAAGTAACACTTTGATCATACCTCTTTACTACCCAGTTTTTATGCATTAGACCAATCCTCAAACATTGCATAATTAGGATCTAATTAAATTATGGGTTTTGGGAAGTAGATTTAGGTAGTACCTATTACCTGTTTTATTATCAAACCCTTGGGAGTTACTTCTACGTTTGCTTATTTTGCCATGCTATGCAAGTAGACGTGGATTGGGTGAGTGATTTTCCATGACAGATGTGAGATTGTTAATTAATGGTTTATTTAAGGTGGCAACATTAATACACATCTGGGTGGATTGAGGTACCTGGTTATTTCAAGATTGCCTGTTTCTTTTTGGCCGCCAACCAGGCTCAAAGGGATCATAAGATTATTCATGCTAGAAACTTCCGTGTGCAGCCACATGCTATTATGGGCTCTAGCATAGCTAATTAAGTCGTGTGAACTCTTACAGTGGTAGACTAGCAGATGTAGGGGAAAGTAGGTGTACCGGTCTACCCATCGTAAGGTGCTAGAGCTTCTGAAAGACTATGTCTCGGTCATTCGTTTCTCGAACACCATGTAGTGCGAGAAAACCAACGGAGGAGATCGAGTCATGTGGGGAAAAGTGCGCAACCTCTGCAGAGTGTATAAACTAATCATGATTAGCCGTGTCCCCGGTTATGGACATCTTGAGTATCTAGTACTTGGATTTTCGTGTGAATCTCATCATGTTACCTTAATTAATATTGTTGGGTTTGTTTAATGATGATGCTTAATTGGGATTGAGGATGCTGCCAAACATTCTCAATGTTTAACAACCACCATGATAGTTAAATAATTTATTCCTTTGTAGTAGGGAAAAATTGGCTTTACGCGAAAACTGTAACCATAGAGCTATCCACCAAGCCATATATGCATGTAGTATAGCTTTACTCTTTCATTTTTCTCTATGTGTTATTTTGCCAAAGATATTCCATGTGTGACCCGTTTCGGGCTGCAACGCTCATGTTGCATACTTTTCAAACGACGAGTAAGATGCTTTAGGATCGTGGTTCTATACTCAGTGATGCCGTTGGAGTTGATGGACTCACTTATCTTCCAAGCCTTCCGTTGTTATCGTTATTAGATGACCTTAAGCCATATCGATTGTAATAAGTTTCTCTTTGGAGACATTCAATGTAATAAGTGTGTGATTGCTACTCTGTTATAAATCCTTCAAATCATGTGGGTGTCGAGATTATCGATCCGAGGATGACATCGATGCACGAGATCGGATTGTTTGAGGTCCTGGTCGCTACAAGATGGTATCGAGCACACGCTGACTGTAGGACACGACCACTAAGCAAGGACCATAGATCACTACTCTCTCTTCTCATTCTAACTCCTTATCTCTTCTATTCTTCTAGGATGGCGGATGCAAGGAACAAGTTCATGCAATCGGATGAAGATACACCCTTTGGACGACACCTGAAGGAAGTAACCAAGTACTTGAAGATCGGAGTACCAAGCTTCACCGGAACCTACAACGCCACCTTACCTGAAGAGTAGCCTTGGATGATTCAAGTTCAAGTTCCAGGAAGGACGTTCATGCCAGTCACTGAGCCTATAGAGTTTTCCTTTGATGCACCAACCTGGAGTTTAGGGACGAGCATGGCAGCTCACATCACCATGGGACGCATTGGAGAAGTTTATCACAAGGAGCTTAAGGATACTACCTACCAGATTTGTGGGGCCGAGATGATAAATGGGAGATGGTCAACACCAGGAAAGACAGATCAGTTTCAGCTTTCATCCAGGAGTTAAACCAGCACATTCGACGCCAGGAGAACCAGATGAGTGCAGAGCATGATGGATCCAAGAAATCCATGACCAAGATCACTTAAACTGGAGGAATAACTCAAGTCTACACGCGATGGATATGAGGAGGAAATATCAACTCTAGTCGAGAAGAATGATGATCTGAAGAAGAAGCTAAGAGTGTTCATGGGATTTCCAGCAATTGGAGAAGACGAAGATCGCACTTGTCCCGAGAATTACATCATCATCGACGATACCGACTCGGATTCGGATGATAGTGATGATGACTACGTTGATGAAGCTGGAGCAGATATCATGGAGTCTTCATCGGAGCAGTTTTTCTAGTAGACCACCGTAAAGTAGTAGAATTTCCCTCCATGTATCTATTACAGTCTGAGCACTTTGTAACGATAGATAGACTGTTGTATGTCCTTGCTTGTTTGAATGAAGTGTTTTGATTGCAATTTGCCTCATGTGCATATGGGTAGTGTTTTCCCTCTAAACCTCATTCTATTCTTTATTCTCGTCTTTTCTAAACCCTCAGATGCCTCCGAGATGTGACAACGGATTCGCTTTCCCACCGGAGCTCACCCAGTTGATCCAGCAGTAGAATGCATTGATGCAGATACTAGTCCAGAATCAGAATCAGGGGAACAACAACAACAACAACAATCCACCACCACCACCACCTGTTGATCACTTAACCCATTTTCTTAGACTGAATCCGCCGGTGTTCTCCAAAGAGCACCGAGCCGATTGTTGCAGATGATTGGCCGCAAGACAGCCAGGAGTTGATCATCGCAGGATGCACAGATGCGGAGAAGGTGCGATTTGCCGCACATCAGCTTGAGGGACCCGCAGATCATGGTGGGAGAATTTCACACCACTTATCCAGCAGACAACATCACATGGGATCGGCCAAAGAAGCTTTTCAGACGCCCATGTTTCAGCAGGAGCTATGGCCATGAAGAAGTGTGAGTTTCGCAACTTGCGCCAGGGAGGAAGATCAGTTGGCCAGTATGTGGATGATTTCAGTAAGCTAGCATGTTATGCCCAAGATGACGTCGCTATGGATGCAGCTAAGCAAGAGAAGTTTCTGGAAGGGCTGAATGATGAGCTGAGCATGTAGTTGATGGTAGCAAGTTTCAACAACTACCAGGAGTTGGTAGATCGTGCTCTCATGATTGAAGGGAAGCAGCAGCAGATTGAAAACCGCAAGAGGAAGTATGGACAAGGGAAGTACAATTCGGAGCTCAGTGAAGCCCTGCTTTACTCAAGTCGGAGGACAGTTTCAGCATACCCATGGAGGAGGTAGCTCGCACAATCACAATGGTCGCAAGAATGGTACCGGGAATGGAGGAAGTAGCAGCCAGAACCGTACCAACCCCTCAACACCAGCCAAGAAAGATCTGAGTCAAGTCACTTGTTTTAGTGCCGAAGACCGGACATTACGCCAATGAATGTCCGAAGGCCGACCGAAATGGCAATGGAAACTCCGGGAAGAAGCTGAACCCTTTCAACAGAGGACAAGTGAACCACGTTAGCGTGGAGGAGGTTGAAGCTCAGCCAGATGCAGTAATAGGTAAGTTCTTGGTTAAGTCATTTACTGCACTCGTTCTTTTTGATACTGGTGCATCGCATTCATACATATCAAGGGGATTTGTGGATAAGTATAGACTTCCCACTAGGGTTCTAAAAACACCCATGCTAGTAACCTCACCAGGAGCAGAGTATATGGCCAGTCGAGGATGTTTTCAAGTTCCGTTGGGTATAGGCAAGCATGTCTTTCCCTTGGATTTAATCATTTTGGAAACCCAAGGTTTGGACGTGATTCTGGGTATGGATTGGCTATCAATGTATGGAGGGTTCGTTATGATTGCGCCAGTAAGTCGATTCTGCTTACTACCCCAGAAGGGAAAAGGATAAGGTATGTATCAAGGTATGAGCCGAGGAGGATGCACGTAAATTCCTTATCAGGAGTTGTGCAAGAGGAAGTACTAGTAGTGAAGGATTTTCCTGATGTATTTCCAGAGGAGTTGCCAGGCATGCCACCGACGGAGACATTGAGTTTTGATCGAGCTTTTGCGTGCATGGGCCAATATCCAAGAGACCATACATGATGCCCGCAAAAGATTTGGAGGAGATTAAAATTCAGATTAAGGAGTTACTGGGAAAAGGATACATTCGCCCAAGTTCTTCACCTTGGGGATCACCAGTACTTCTAATGGAGAAGAAGGACAGATCGTTAAGGATGGTTGTGGATTATCGAGGATTAAATGCGGTAACCGTCAAGAATAAGTACCCACTGGCAATGATCAATGATCTGTTTGACCGACTACAAGGAGCAAAGGTGTTTTCCAAGATCAATTTGCGATCAGGATACCATCAGTTGAAGATTCGAGAACAGGATATACCCAAGACAGCTTTTACCACTAGGTATGGGTTGTACAAGTATACCGTTATGTCATTCGGTCTGACTAACGCACCTGCATATTTCATGAACATGATGAACAAAGTATTTATGGAGTTTCTGGATAAGTTCGTCATGGTGTTCATTGATGACATATTAGTCTACTCGAAGAACGAAGAGGAGCATAAGGAGCACTTGCGTTTGGTATTGGAGAAGCTCAGAGAACACCAGTTATATGCCAAGTTTAGCAAATGTGAGTTCGGTTGAAGGAAGTTGGATTCCTCGGACATGTTATATCCAAGAGGGTATAGCAAGAGACCCACCAAGGTTGTCACCGTGACTAATTGGGAAGCACCAACGAAGTTGGGGAGATCGAAGTTTTCTTGGGTGGCGAGGCTACTACCGGAGATTCATTGAGAATTTTTCAAGGATTGCAAAGCCCATGACGGAGTTGTTGAAGAAGGATACCAAGTTCAATTGGACTGAGGAATGTGAGGTCAGTTTCCAGGAATTGAAGAAACGTCTAGTTACCTCACCAGTGTTGATTCTACCAGATCAGACTAAGGATTATGAGGTGTATTGCGATGCTTCACGTCGAGGACTTGGAGCAGTACTTATGCAGGAAGGAAGAGTTGTTTCGTATGTGTCACGGCAGCTTAAACCTCATGAGTTGAATTATGCCACACATGATTTGGAGTTAGCAGCCGTAGTGCATGCATTGAAGACATGGAGACATTTTCTTATCGGAAATCATTGTGAGGTGTACACGGATCACAAGAGTTTGAAGTACATCTTCACGCAAAAAGAGTTAAACCTCAGGAAAAGGAGATGGTTGGAACTCATCAAGGATTATGATATGAGATTGCAGTAACACCCCGGAAAGGCTAACGTAGTAGCCGACGCTTGAGCCGTAAGAGCCATGTTAATACACTCATGACCGCAGGAATGCCAAAGGAGTTAGCCTAGGACTTTTGCGAGCTATGTTTGGAGATAGTTCCGAGAGGCTATGTAGCAACATTGGAAATTCAGTCGACTTTGATGGTGTAACATCCCAAAATTCTAAATTTTGGAATGTTATAAACAAATAGATAGTTTTGGCTGATTGTTTGATTGATTGACTGAAAGTGAGTGAATTCAAACTTTTGAAAGTTAAATGAGAGGGAATAAAAGGACTTTCCCAAACTTTCATTTTGCTTTTATGATCTTCGAATTCAAATTCTTTTCATCACAAAACCACGGAGAGAAGATGACATGACTTCTTCCATTTATTTAAATGACAAGGGTGTTGAAAATATTTGAATTTCATTTGAAAATATTTTCCAAATCTGAAACTTTATGCAACTCAATGATTTTCACGAGCGAAGATAAAATGACTTCTTCAAAACATATGAAATATGAGTTGGGAGTTTCAAAGAAATAAATTCAAAGTCCTTTGAATTATTTTCAATTGGAGTTATTTGAGTTTTATTCAAATTATTTTCTCTAAAATAAAATATATGGAAAATAGGGTAACATGATTCCCTACATCGAAAATTGAGAGAAATTAATTTGAAATCATTTTGGTATTTTTAAAATGATTTTCAGTGGATTTTATTAGGGCAGTAGCATTGTTTGTTTTATTTGAATTTTGTGTATTTTATTTGAAGCTAGAATAAAGTTCATCATGTAGGAAATCTTTTTCTGAAAATTTTGATATATTATATGCCTATATAATATATTTATTTATTTGGTTTTATTATTTTTATTTGTCTATGTTAAAAAAATTAAAAAAAAAAAAGAGCCTTAGCGCTTGGGCCAAAGGCCCAAGCCGCCAAGTCACCGGCTGGCCGAAGGCCACAAGGCCAACGCATAGCACGCACCTAGGGGAGCCAGGGAGCCCCAAGTTTCCTATTCTATTACGAATCCTAGTAGAATTTGATCCCGTTTGTTATTCCGTTTTTATTCCTAGGATTCCTAATCCTAATCTATTTCTTGTCCCCTACCCCAAGCAAAACCCTCCTCCCCAATATAAATACCCAAGCACCCCCTCCAACACATCAAATCAACTCTCCTCTCCTCTCCTCCTCCAGAAGAAGCAGCAGTGCCGCCGCCGCCATAGCCGCGCCGCCCGCCCTCCCACGCCGCCCCTCACCAGCGCCGCCGCCGCCCACCAGCCGCCCGCCGCCGCCACTTGCCGCGCCGCCGCCCTCGCCGCCACCGCCGGAGCCCCTCGCCTCTTCGAGGTACTAGCCCCACGCCGCGTCACGTTTTCTTGATCGGTTTTCTAGATCGGTTTTTCGCTTCGGTTTTCTTTCCGAAACCCTAGATCGGTTTTCTCGCCGGTTTTTCTTTCCGGGTTTGTTTAGCGGCGTTAAGCTCGATAGATTTTTCTTTTATTTTAATTTCCGTCATGGACCTATCCGTAGTCCCTAATCTTCAAACGCTCATAACTTTTTACTCGTAAGTTGGAATCCAACGAAACCAACGCCCACTTCTTCGTTATGATCTCCTCTATCCAGTAATCCAACTCAAACATGTTTTTGAAATTTTAAAATTTGAATTAGATCAGATTTGAATTCAAACTTCGTTTGAGCATAGCTTGAGTTTTATAACTCCGATTTAGTTGATTCTTTTTGCTAATCGAAGCTCTTGACCTAAAATTTCTGATAAGGCCAAATTCACATAATTTTGGTACTGTTAGAAATTGTTTTATGCTGCAAGAGTTATTTGATTTGGTTTTGACGTTTTCCGAATTGTTTTCTTCGTTCTTTCCGATCTTTTGAGTGATTGCTTATGTGTGGTTACTATTGCTTGATTACGATAGATTGACCGGAGTGTGACGAGTAGAGCTATCAAGAGTTTTGAGTGCGAATCATCTTCATCAACTTTGCAGGCAAGTAACACTTGATCATACCTTTTCTACTACCCAGTTTTATGCATTAGATCAATCCTCAAACACTTGCATGGTTAGGATCTAATTAAATTGTGGGATGGGAAGTAGATCGAGGTAGTACCTATTACCTGTTTTACTTATGAAACCTTGGGAGTTACTTCTATGTTTGCTTATTATGCCATGCTATGCTAGTAGACGTGGATTGGGTGAGTGAATATCCATGACAGATGTGAGATTGTTAATTAATGGTTTATCTAAGGTGGCAACTTAAACACACATCTGGGTGGATTGAGGCACTGGTTTCCATCGAGGACTTGCTCAGATTTCTTGGACCGCCACCTGTGCTCTAAGGGATCATAAGATTATTCAAACTGAAACTTCCGTGTGCAGCCACAAGCCAATATGGGCTCGCATAGCTGAGTAAGTTGTGCGAACTCTTACGGGTAGGCTAGCTGATGTAGGGGATGTAGGTTGGTACGGTCTACCCACATGTAAGGTGCTAGCGCTTCGAAAGACTATGTCTCGGTCATCCGCTTCTCAAACACCATGTAGTCACGAGAACCAAACGGAGGCGATCGAGTCTTGTGGAGAAAAGTCGCCAACCTCTGCAGAGTGTATAAACTAATCATGATTAGTCGTGTCCCGGTTATGGACAATTTTGAGTATCTAGTATCCGGATATCCTGTTGATCTCATCACGTTACTTAATATAATTTGTTTGGGTTTAATGAGTACTTTTAATTGGGATTGAGAATGTTGTCAACCATTCTCAATGTTTAACAACCACTATGATAGTTAAATAAATTTATTCTTTTGCAAGAGGGAAAATTGGCTTTTCGCAAAAGCTGTAACCATAGAGCTTTCCACCAGCCATATATGCATGTAGTATAGCCTATTCTTTCATTACTCTCTATGTGTTACATTGCCAGCATATTCCATGTGTGAATTTTTGGCTGCAACTTTTCATGTTGCAGACTTTTCGAACGATTTAGTAAGTGATACGTTAGGGTTACGATTTCCTATACTCAACTTTGCGTTGGTGTTGATGGGAATCCACAACCTTGTTGCTTCCGCTATATATTTGGATCGAGGTAATAGTTTTACGTTACTTAATACATGTGATTTACCTCTGTTATAAATCCTTCGAGTAATCTTGTGTGTCAAAGATACCGATCCGTGGATGACACGAAGCACGAGACTTGATCCATTCGGTCGGGTCGCTACAAGATAGTATTTACGTTCTCTACAACTTCATTTTCAAAAGATCTTTTACCTCTCTTCTCCGAGCTTATTCAAATATTCCTTTTAGTGAGACCATACCCTTTTCCTTTTGACCACTCAAGATTTGGTGGTGAGACCACTCCAAGGAGACAAGATATTGGACAACTAAGACCATTTGAATGAAGATGATTTTACCGTAAACGGAAACTACAACGGTGAAGACTCAAGACTAGGAGATTTGAAGGCTCCAAATAAATTCGGATTTGTATGACCTAGGAAGGTTACGCTTATGGAACTTGGCAGACTATGGAAGTTATCAATAACCGAGATCAAGGTGTATCGGAGAAAGATGGAACATGGAGCAATAGAATTCAAAGCTTTGTCGGGAAAACCCTAAGGCGGGAGATATCAACTATGGAATGATAGCTCATGAAAATGACAAGAGCGTAAACACGCTATCCATGATGTTATCGCTCGCCTATGCTATTGTCACCGTATGGAGTTAAGCATGCAGATGCATGGAAGGATTGGATGGTAGAAAGCTGATGGAGCATCTATCCGCAAACGTTGGAGTTTTAACCTTAGTGGTGTATCACCGGGATCGGAGTATTACATGAAGAAGTTTAAGGTGGATCAGAGGAAGCAGATTTGATAAGGAAGCGGTTCGTGAAGAACTCAGACCCGAAGCTGAAAGTAGACAAGATGAAGGAACAAAACATCAAGATACCGGAGATTTGACAAGAATCAAGGACGGAGGATCATGGATCATGTCAAGGATGTTGAAACCGCAGGTTGGAACGTAACTCCGAAATATTGAAGGACGTCGCGAGAGACTTGGCGCCAACAGAGATGATCCGCAAAAGAACTTGAGAAGGACAAGCATGATCGAAGGAGCCATCGAGACATGATCAAGATTGGAAGAGTTTGATGACTTTGAAGATTTATTGACCGTTAGAAGACCAAATCCCTGTTACATACCTACGTTAGATGCGACGATTGTGAGCTGTCATTTGTTTGATGTTTTTCCGACAGCCACAATAAAATCTGTGTTTTCAAAACCATTGTTTGTATTGTGTGCATCCCTCTCGATCTCTCTTATCCCACCCCAAACCCATGGACCCATTAGAGGATGGATGGAGATGAGCTTGTAATTTTTGGACCAATGAGTCAATTGGAGACAGACCGATGGATTCATAACATGGAGGATCATATGAAGAATAACCCTACAGCCAGAAAGGATATGACCCAGCATGCTCTTCAGTGCTTTGAAAGAGGTGCTGCTATTTGGTGAAGGATGTACCAAACCATCAATGGATTGCAAAGAGTAACCACTTGGGAAGAATTTAAGCTGACTTTGCTAAAGTCTCGGTTTGTGTCCCAGAAGTTGAAGCCTTATGGAAATGATATGGAGAAAGTGCATGCAAGCTTTGTGGAGAAATAGGACACAACCATAAAGAAAATAAGGACGAATACCCTCATAATCGGAGGATTATCAAAGGAGTTAGCCGAGGATTTTCAGGGAACTTTGGTTGGAGATTGTTCCCAAAGGTTTTGTTGCAGCAATGGAAGTTCAGTCTACATTGTTGAGAAAGATCCGTGAAGCTCAGAAGGATGACAAAGATATTGTTGAGGTAAAACAGAGGATGATCAAAGGAAAGGCCAAAAGTTTTCGTAAGGATGAGCACGACACCTTATGGTTTGAGGACAGTGTACATATACCCAATAATGCAAAGATCAGGAAGTTAATACTTCAGAGGCTCATGACTCACCATACTTGATTATACTCGAAACACCAAGATGTATTTGGATTTGAAGGAGTGTTTCGTGGACTGGTATGAAGAAGGATATTATGGAGTATGTAGTCGTAAGTGATGCATGCCGAGAAAGTAAAAGCAGAGCATCGAAGCCAGCAGGATTACTACAGCCTATGCCGATACCCGAATGGAAGTGGGATAAGCTTGGCATGATTTCATTTCGGATTTCCGTAACCCGAACGGGATATGATTCTATCCGGTAGTAGTTTATTCGCTTGACCAAAGTGGCTCGCTTTATTCGGTGAAAACCACCTATACAAGTGTGAAGTTGGCCAAGATATATTTGACAAGGATCGATGTGCGCATGGAGTTCCGAGGACCATCGTAGAGGAACACAGTTTACCTCAAAGTTTTGGAATCAGCTGCACCAGACTTTGGGTACTAGGCTAGAGTTCAGTACAGCCTTTCATCCGCATACATATGGATAGACCGAGAGAGTCAATCAGATACCGGAGGACATGTTGAGAGCGTGTGCGCTAGATTATGGATCTAGTAGTGATGATAATCTACCTTACGCGAAGTTCTCATACAACAATGTTACCCAGCCAGTTTGAAGATGGCCCCTTTTAAAGCTTTGTATGGGAGAAGGAGCCAGACACCGTTGATGTGGGATGAAGTTGGAGACCGTCAGTTGTTTGGACCAAATGTGATCAAGGAGTGAGAAGAGAATGTTAAGTTGCTTCGAGATAGACTGAAGGTAGCTCAGTCCAGGCAGAAGAGTTGTGCAGACTCAATAACGCAAGAAGGTAGTCGATAAAATCGGAGAAAGAGCATATCTTTGTGTGCCACCTCTGCGAGGATTTAAATGATTTGGAGTTAAGGGAAAGTTAGCCCCGAGATTTGTAGGACCATACCGAGTTTTGGAGCGTATGGGAGAATAGGCTAACAAGTTGAAGTCACCCGAAGGACTGTCAGGAGTTCATGATGTGTTTCACGTTTTCCAGTTGAAGAAGTGCCATGCAGAGATGGCCAATATTTCCTTGTAAGGACACTTGACCCTGGAAAGGATAATGAGGTTCCACGAAGTGGAGTATGGACTTCATAAGTATAAGTTTTTTTTATCACGGTAGGTGGGATATCCCACGAGGATGAAGAGATGAATTACTATTGGATATAAAGGAGGTGTGATGTTGGAAATATGGATCAATGGAAATTCCATGATGAGTCTGAGTAATCATGTCCTAGTTTGGTGCCAATAGAAGGAAGGAAGATAGTACAATTGGATGGATTTTAAGTATGCGGGAAGTTGGATGTTGGGATAATGATCAGTTGCCCGAGGATGTGTTCAAGGATTGCAAGTGATGAGATGGGCCATAACCCATGTGCTCGGGACCTGCCAAGAAGCAAGCACAATCTTGTGAAGGAAAACCCGGAAGAAGTTACGACTTGTATCAACCGACGATTCTATAGGAGTTTACATAAAACCGAGAGTTGTTAAGGAACGATAGATGTTTGTTTGGCTTGCAGAATCAATGGATTTTCCGGACTTGGTTCGTCGACAAGAGAAATTCTGCAATGCTCGTGAGGATGACCGAGTGTTAGAATGCGAGATTCACTAAACCATGTACAAGGTAATGATTTGGGAAGGGATGGATTGATCACCATACCGACTTACTCTTATTATTCGCTTTGCTATATGGGATGGTAAATCTGAGTGACTTACCTATAGAGAGAGACGACGATCAAAACCTTGTTTAAACCTTAGAAAGGTATAGGTATTTTTTCCCTTGTACACGATAGTTGTTGCCAACCGTAGGTTATACGGTGAGGTTCAACCTGCACCCATTTTCTGCAGGAGAAACCATAAATTGTTGACCACCATGAGATATCGATAGTTGTTTAGAATTGGCGCCGGACTGTCACTAAGAAGACCCAGTCCGGAATAACCTTACCAGAGTAAAGGGCAAAAGATTTGAGGAAAAGGTTATGCCACTACCGGAAGAGCCAGAGAAGGAATTATCCTTACGATCTCGAGAAGACCGACATCTTCAAGAATAAGGATGGAGTATATGAGTTTTGATGGAACCGTAACCAAGCTTCTAAGGGTGGTAGCACCGAGACCCCGGAGACGATCGATGGATTTTGAGAAGACCCCAAACCCTAACCTATTTCTTTCTAGTTTCTCCGAATCTCGAGGACGAGATTCATTTTATAGTGGAAGTTTATAACATCCCAAAATTCTAAATTTTGGAATGTTATAAACAAATAGATAGTTTTGGCTGATTGTTTGATTGATTGACTGAAAGTGAGTGAATTCAAACTTTTGAAAGTTAAATGAGAGGGAATAAAAGGACTTTCCCAAACTTTCATTTTGCTTTTATGATCTTCGAATTCAAATTCTTTTCATCACAAAACCACGGAGAGAAGATGACATGACTTCTTCCATTTATTTAAATGGCAAGGGTGTTGAAAATATTTGAATTTCATTTGGAAAATATTTTCCAATTCTGAAACTTTATGCAACTCAATGATTTTCACGGCGAAGATAAAATGACTTCTTCAAAACATATGAAATATGAGTTGGGAGTTTCAAAGAAATAAATTCAAAGTCCTTTGAATTATTTTCAATTGGAGTTATTTGAGTTTTATTCAAATTATTTTCTCTAAAATAAAATATATGGAAAATAGGGTAACATGATTCCATACATCAGAAAATTGAGAGAAATTAATTTGAAATCATTTTGGTATTTTTAAAATGATTTTCAGTGGATTTTATTAGGGCAGTAGCACTGTTTGTTTTATTTGAATTTTTATGTATTTTATTTGAAGCTAGAATAAAGTTCATCATGTAGGAAATCTTTTTCTGAAAATTTTGATATATTATATGCCTATATAATATATTTATTTATTTGGTTTTATTATTTTTATTTGTCTCTGTTAAAAAAAAATTAAAAAAAAAAGGAGCGCAGCGCCTTGGGCCAAAGGCCCAAGCCGCCAAGTCACCGGCCGGCCGAAGGCCACAAGGCCAACGCATAGCACGCACCTAGGGGAGCCAGGGAGCCCCAAGTTTCCTATTCTATTACGAATCCTAGTAGAATTTGATCCCGTTTGTTATTACGTTTTTTATTCCTAGGATTCCTAATCCTAATCTATTTCTTGTCCCTACCCCAAGCAAAACCCTCCCTCCCCAATATAAATACCCAAGCCCCCCTCCAACACATCAAATCAACTCTCCTCTCTCTCCTCCTCCTCCTCAGCAGCAGTGCCTTGCTGTTGCCGCCATAGCCCGCGCCGCCGCCCCCGCCGCCTCACCAGCCGCCGCCGCCGCCTGCCCGCCGCCGCCGCCGCCTTGCCGCCGCTTGCCGCCCTCGCCGCCACCATGAGCCCTCGCCTCTCGAGGTACTAGCCCCCACGCCACGTTTTCTTGATCGGTTTTCTAGATCGGTTTTTCGCTTCGGTTTTCTTTCCGAAACCCTAGATCGGTTTTCTCGCCGGTTTTTCTTTCCGGGTTTGTTTAGCGAGCGTTCGCTCGATAGACTTTTCTTTTTATTTTTAATTTCCGTCATGGACCTATCCGTAGTCCCTAATCTTCAAACGCTCATAACTTTTTACTCGTAAGTTGGAATCCAACGAAACCAACACCCACTTCTTCGTTATGATCTCCTCTATCCAGTAATCCAACTCAAACATGTTTTTGAAATTTTAAAATTTGAATTAGATCAGATTTGAATTCAAACTTCGTTTGAGCATAGCTTGAGTTTTATAACTCCGATTTAGTTGATTCTTTTGCTAATCAAGCTCTTGACCTAAACTTTCGATAAGGCCAAATTCACATAATTTTGGTACTGTTAGAAATTGTTTTATGCTGCAAGAGTTATTTGATTTGGTTTTGACGTTTTCGAATTGTTTTCTTCGTTCTTTCCGATCTTTTGAGTGATTGCTTATGTGTGGTTACTATTGCTTGATTACGATAGATTGACCGGAGTGTGACGAGTAGAGCTATCAAGAGTTTTGAGTGCTAATCATCTTCATCAACTTTGCAGCAAGTAACACTTGATCATACCTTTTCTACTACCCAGTTTTATGCATTAGATCAATCCTCAAACACTTGCATGGTTAGGATCTAATTAAATTGTGGGATGGGAAGTAGATCGAGGTAGTACCTATTACCTGTTTTACTTATGAAACCTTGGGAGTTACTTCTACGTTTGCTTATTATGCCATGCTATGCTAGTAGACGTGGATTGGGTGAGTGAATATCCATGAGATGTGAGATTGTTAATTAATGGTTTATCTAAGGTGGCAACTTAAACACACATCCGGGTGGATTGAGGCACTTGGTTTCCATCAGACTTGCTGTATTTCTTGGACCGCCACCTGTGCTCTAAGGGATCATAAGATTATTCAAACTGAAACTTCCGTGTGCAGCCACAAGCCAATATGGGCTCGCATAGCTGAGTAAGTTGTGCGAACTCTTACGGGTAGGCTAGCTGATGTAGGGGATGTAGGTTGGTACGGTCTACCCACATGTAAGGTGCTAGCGCTTCGAAGATGTGTCTCGGTCATCCGTTTCTCAAACACCATGTAGTGCGAGAACCAAACGGAGGCGATCGAGTCTTGTGGGGAAAAGTGCGCCAACCTCTGCAGAGTGTATAAACTAATCATGATTAGTCGTGTCCCCGGTTATGGACAATTTTGAGTATCTAGTATCTGGATATCCTGTTGATCTCATCACGTTACTTAATATAATTTGTTTGGGTTTAATGAGTACTTTTAATTGGGATTGAGAATGTTGTCAACCATTCTCAATGTTTAACAACCACTATGATAGTTAAATAAATTTATTCTTTTGTAGTAGGGAAAAATTGGCTTTTCGCAAAAACTGTAACCATAGAGCTTTCCACCAGCCATATATGCATGTAGTATAGCCTATTCTTTCATTACTCTCTATGTGTTACATTGCCAAGATATTCCATGTCTTGACCCGTTTTGGCTGCAACTTTTCATGTTGCGGACTTTTCGAACGACAGTAAGTGATACGTTAGGGTTACGATTTCCTATACTCAACTTTGCCGTTGGTGTTGATGGGAATCCACAACCTTGTTGCTTCCGCTATATATTTGGATCGAGGTAATAGTTTTTACGTTACTTAATACATGTGATTTACCTCTGTTATAAATCCTTCGAGTACTGTGTGTGTCAGCATACCGATCCAGGGATGACACGAAAGCACAGAGACTTGATCCATTCGGGTCGGGTCGCTACAGATGGATAAGATCAGAGAAGCTCAAAAGATCGATAAGGAGATTGCAGAGATAAAGGAGAGGTTGAACAAGGGAAAAGCCAAGGGATTTCGTGAGGATGAGCACGATACCCTCTGGTTTGAGGACCGCGTTTATGTACCAAATGACCCTGAGATCAGGAAGTTGATTTTGCAAGAGGCCCATGACTCGCCGTATTCAATTCACCCAGGGAATACCAAGATGTACTTGGATTTGAAGGAGATTTTCTGGTGGACCGGAATGAAGAAGGACATTGCCGAGTATGTAGCAGTTTGTGATGTATGTCAGAGGGTAAAGGCAGAGCATCAGAAGCCAGCAGGATTGTTGCAACCATTGTCGATACCCGAATGGAAGTGGGATAAGCTAGGATGGATTTTATTACGGGATTGCCCAAGACTCGTTCAGGCTATGACTCGATTTGGGTGGTAGTCGATCGTTTGACGAAGGTAGCTCATTTCATCCCAGTGAAGACTACTTACACCATTGCCGAATTGGCCAAGATTTACATGACCAGGATCGTATGTCTGCATGGAGTTCCAAGGAGCATTGTCTCTGATAGAGGAACCCAATTCACCTCAAAGTTCTGGAATCAGTTGCACGAAACCTTGGGTACCAGGCTAGAGTTCAATACCGCTTTTCATCCGCAGATAGATGGACAGACCGAAAGGGTCAATTAGATTTTAGAAGACATGCTGAGAGCTTTGCGCTAGATTATGGATCTAGTTGGGATGACAATTTGCCGTATGCAGAGTTCTCTTACAACAACAGTTATCAATCCAGTTTGAAGATGGCCCCTTTTGAAGCCTTATACGGAAGGAGGTACAGAACCCCGTTGTCTTGGGTCGAAGTTGGAGACCGTAAGTTGTTTGGACCAGATTTGATTAAGGAGTCTGAACGGAAAGTGAAGTTGATTCGCGACAGGCTCAAGGTAGCCCAGTCCAGGCAGAAAAGCTATGCTGATGCAAAACGCAAGGAAACAGTTTACGAAGTTGGGGATAAAGTTTACCTTCTTGTATCTCCACTTCGAGGAGTTAAGCATTTTGGTGTTAAAGGAAAGTTAGCGCCGCGTTTTGTGGGACCATACAAAGTTTTGGAACATATGGGAGAGGTTGCCTACAAGTTGGAATTACCTGAGGGATTGTCAGGAGTTCACGACATGTTCCACGTCTCTCAGTTGAAGAGGTGCCACGCAGAGATGGCTGATATACCGCTAAGAGATACCGTGCCGCTAGAGGCGATTCAGTTGGACAGTGATTTGACCTATGAGGAGAAACCAGTCAAGATTCTTGAGTATGCCAGCCGAGTCACCCGCAGCAAAGTTATCAAGTTTTGCAAAGTTCAGTGGAGCCACCACACCGAGGACAAAGCCACCTGGGAGCGAGAGGAAGATTTGCTGAAAGACCACCCTCACCTATTCTCTAGCCAACCCGAATCTCGAGGGCGAGATTCATCTTAAGGGGGGTAGGTTTGTAACATCCCAAATTTTCAATTTGGAATGTTATACTAATAGATCATCATGGCATATCATATTTAATGCATTTTGCTTCGGTCCTAGAAATTCTACGCAACTCAAGGACCCACGGAGAGAGTTGGGGATTTCGATATTTTCATATTTGAGTTTTCTCAAATTTTGGAAGTAGGGTCATTTGATTTTATTTATTTTATCTTCAATTATTTCAATTATATAAATATGAGAGAGGGAATAAAATGACTTTCCCAAAATAAAGAAATATTGAGGATTTAATAAAAAAACAAATAAGATTTTATTTTGGTTTTTCTGGCTATTTTATTTGAACTTAGGAAAAATGCGTGTTTTCCAAAAATTGCATTTAGGCCCAAATAAATGTTCATCTAAACCGGCTTGATTTTAGAAGCCGGGGAAAATTTATTTCGGGATTTTTGGAGTCCGTTTAGTATTTCTTTCGTTTGTTTTTCTGCGCGATATTTATTTAAAAAAACTGGAACCGACTACGGGTCAGAATCGCCAGACTCCGCTGGCCGGGTCTTTATATAGCGCTACGCGCCCCGCCCTTAGCCAAACCGCCGCCCAAGACAACCCGCCGCCGCCGCCCAAACCCTAACCCTAGCGCGCCGCCGCCATTACACCGGACCATGCCGACCACCGCCGCCCCATTGAGCCGCCGCCACCACCGACCCGCACCCGAGGTTGACCTCGCCGCCGCCGTTTTTTTAGAAAAACCGTTCGGTTTTTCCGTCGGTTTTTCATCGGTTTTTTTAGATTCCGTTTTTTTTTGTTAGATCGGTTTTCTTCCGGTTTGGATTAATTAGCGAGCGTTCACTCGTTCGTTCATTTTTAATGAACGCGTTCATTGTTTAGATCCAGATAACGAACGTTCGTTCGTTAACCTGTTCGTCGTTTTTCTTTTTCTCGGATTTATTCCGCGATTTTTCTGATCGCGATTTCTGATCCGATTTTTGTTTTAGTACAACTTTTCGCTCGTTTATCGGTATCAGGCGATTCAAGCGCCTAGAGTTTCGTCTCGAAACCCTCTTTCTGAATAATCTACTCAAACCAGATTTTGCTTCTGTAAAATTTGACTTAGGTCCAGATTAGTAAACGAAGCTTGTTTCTTTCGCCGTTTGAGTTTTGCTTCTTCGTTTGATTTGATTCTTTGTGCAAACCGGAGTTCTTAAGTTGAACTTTCTGGTTAGACCTCTTATTTGAGTTTTACCCGTGCATTAGATGAGTATGAGTACTTATTGTATGCTTGTTTGTTTGTTTGCTTGCGATAGAGTACCCGGACTGCGCCGCTTGCTACTTCGAATCCCTAGGTTACGCGGATCATCAGCAAGACAAGTAACACTTTGATCATACCTCTTTACTACCTAGTTTTTATGCATTAGATAAATCCTCAAACATTGCATAATTAGGATCTAATTAAATTGTGGGTTTTGGGAAGTAGATTGAGGTAGTACCTATTACCTATTTTATTATCAAACCCTTGGGAGTTACTTCTACGTTTGCTTATTTTGCCATGCTATGCAAGTAGACGTGGATTGGGTGAGTGATTTTCCATGACAGATGTGAGATTGTTAATTAATGGTTTATTTAAAGTGGAAACGTTAATACACATCTGGGTGGATTGAGGTACCTGTTTATTCCAGGATTGCCTGTTTCTTTTTGGACCGCCACCCAGGCTCAAAGGGATCATAAGATTATTCATGCTAGAAACTTCCGTGTGCAGCCACATGCTATTATGGGCTCTAGCATAGCTGATTAAGTCGTGCGAACTCTTATAGTGGTAGACTAGAAGATGTAGGGGAAAGTAGGTGTACCGGTCTACCCATCGTAAGGTGCTAGCGCTTCTGAAAGACTATGTCTCGGTCATTCGTTTCTCAAACACCATGTAGTGCGAGAAAACCAACGGAGGAGATCGAGTCATGTGGGGAAAAGTGCGCAACCTCTGCAGAGCGTATAAACTAATCATGATCAGCCGTGTCCTCGGTTATGGACATCTTGAGTATCTAGTACTTGGATTTTCGTGAGAATCTCATCATGTTACCTTAATTAATATTGTTGGGTTTGTTTAATGATGATGCTTAATTGGGATTGAGGATGCTGTCAACCATTCTCAATGTTTAACAACCACCGTGATAGTTAAATAATTTATTCCTTTGTAGTAGGGAAAATTGGCTTTACGCAAAAATCAGAACCATAGAGCTATCCACCAAGCCATATATGCATGTAGTATAGCTTTACTCTTTCATTTTCTCTATGTGTTACTTTGCCAAAGATATTCCATGTGTTGACCCGTTTTCGGGCTGCAACGTTCATGTTGCAGACTTTTCAGACGATGAGTAAGATGCTTTAGGATCGTGGTTCTATACTCAGTGATGCCGTTGGAGTTCATGGACTCACTTATCTTCCAAGCCTTCCGCTGTTATCATTATTAGATGGCCTTAAGCCATATCGGTTGTAATAAGTTTCTCTTTGGAGACATTCGATGTAATAAGTGTGTGATTGCTACTCTGTTATAAATCCTTCGAGTACTGCGCGTGTCAGCATTACTGATCCAGGGAAGACACTGATGCACAGAGATCAGACTGTTTGAGGTCTGGTCGCTACAATAAGAAACAAGTTGCCTTACAGGAAATATTTAACTTTGTGCAGATTGAAGAAGAGAGTCTCCCACAAGCTTGGGGGAGGCTTCTCTAATTGCTTAATGCTTTGCCTGATCACCCTCTTAATAAAAATGAAATACTTGATATCTTCTGTAATGGACTAACAGATGCTTCTAGGGACTTCCTAGATAGTTGTGCTGGTTGTGTTTTCAGGGAACGAACTGTTGAATAAGCTGAAGAATTATTGAATAACATATTGAAAAATTATGATGATTGGACTCTTCCTGAACGACCGCCTAAACCTACTCCGAAGAACAGGGGTATATTATATCTCAGTCTTGAAGATATGCAAGAGGCAAAGAAATCTATGAAGGAAAAAGGTATTAAAGATGAGGATGTCAAAATTTTACCTCCTATTAAAGAAACACATGGGCTTGATACAACACCACCCAAGGTGGTAGAGGTAAATTATTTAATGAAATTCAACGACAATGACAATCCTTATAATATGCGTCCTAGTCAATGCCTTTATGAGTTTGATAATTACATTAGAAAGCAAGATCACTTCAATGCAAATGTTATGAAACAACTGAAATACAATTCTGATATGATAGCTCATTTGAGTGACTTGTTATTTGGAATTACCAATGATGTTAGAGGTGTAGGAAAAAATGCCTCCATGGTTCAAACTCAACTAGAACAAGTTGCTAAATCTCAGAGAGAATTGCTTGATGAAATGAACAATAATATGAATGACTTTGCTGTTAGAGAAGCAACTAGAGGAGGTAAAATGACTCCAGAACCACTTTAACCTGAGGCACACCCAAAAATAATTGAATAAGACTCACAAAGACTTAACACACATGCACCTAGTCCTTCTAGAAATAAAAATAAAAGAAAAACGATAGGACTTTGCATACCTCTAGTGAACCTGAAATAGAAAAACCTCCTGAAGCTCATAATGATGTTTCTATTTCTGATGCTGAAACTCAATCTGGTAATGAACGCTCACCTACTGATAATGAAAAGGATAATGATGAGGTTCATGGAGACACTAAAACAAATAATAAAGAACCAGATAATGATGTTGAAATACAACCAGCTGTTGATCTTGATAACCCACAAACTAAGAATAGAAGATACGATAAAAGAGACTTTGTTGCGAGGAAACATCGTAAGGAAAGATAACCATGGGTTCAAAAACTTATGCCCTTTCCACCTAAATCAACTAAGAAGAAAGATGATGAAGAATTTGAACGCTTTGCTGAAATGATTAGTCCTGTCTTTTTGCGTACCCGCTTGACTGATATCTTAAAAATGGCCCCTTATGCAAAGTACATGAAAGACATCATCACCAATAAGAGAAAAATATCGGAAGCTGAAATCTCCACCATGCTTGCTAATTATTCTTTTAAGGATGGAGTACCTAAAAAATTGGGAGATCCAAGAATACCAACTATACCTTGCTCCATCAAAAGAAATTATGTGAAAACTGCTTTGTGTGATTTAGGAGCTGGTGTTAGTGTTATGCCTTTCTCTTTATATAAAATACTTGATTGGAATAAACTCACACATACTGAAATTTCTTTGCAAATTGCTGACAAATCAACTGACATACCTATAGGTATTTGTGAGGATGTGCCCGTTGTTGTTTCAAATGTTACTATCTTAACTGACTTTGTTATACTTGAGATGCCCGAGGACAACAACATGTCGATTATCCTTGGTAGACCCTTCTTGAATACTGGGCTGTTATTGTTTGCAATAAAAGCAAGGTCACTTTTCATATCAATGGTAATGAGCATAGGGTGCACTTTCCGAAGAAACAATTCCAAGTGAATGGTATTAATGTTATCGAAAAATCTCTAACACTCACTATTGGAAGTTTTCAGATACCTCTACATACTACTAAAAAGAAATATGATATACTTATTGTTGGGTACATGCATATCTCAGTTGAGGTAACTTAGTGTTTTACGAAAGTTCTTAGATTTCATGCTAATCGAAGGTGGTTGTTAATAAGACTTGATCAACCTTATTAATGGATCACTTTTGGAAGGTATGAAGTTGATGAATTTAGTAGCCATTACCTTCTATCCTTACTTTTATTTTCTGTTTTTTTAGTTAAATAAATAAATAAATGTCATGTTTTATCTGTTTTCTAAATTTCCCGTGCAATACAAAATGACCCAAAAATAAAAGTTCTCAGAATGCTCTGAAATTTTGATACGATTTTTCTGAATACTTTTGAATTTTTTATGCAAATAACATCAGAGGGGGGGGGGGGTGCACCAGGTGGGCACAACCCACCTGGGTGCGCCCTGGTGGGTTGTGGTCCCCATGTGGGCTCCCTCACTTATCTCTTTAGCCCATATCATCACCTACCTCCAGAAAAAAAATCACCATTGCTCTCTCTCTCTCTCTCTCTCGTGTTGTTGCTCTCAAACCTGCAGATTATGATCTCTTTGCTCGAAGCCTCGTTTCTGAAACTATTTCGGGGGATTGTTGCTTGGTATGTGACTCCTCCATTGATCCAATTAGTTTTTGCTTTAGTCGTTTTATATTTTGAATAATTAGCTACTCTTGGTGCTGCTGTAGATGAGCTTGCATGTTGAATTCTTGGAGTGCTAAGTAGTTTGAATGCTTGATATGGCCACTATGCATCTCTATGAGTAGTTGCTATCAATCTTGTGAAGTTTTGTTAATAAAATATTTGTGGCCAAAATTTTTCAGAAATTGTACGCATATACGATGAACTTCTTTGGAAGGAGTTCTTTGAGGCGGAGGTCCTCAGAGGCATCTTCTAGTAGCAGCTTCGTTCGTCGGTCTTATGTTGAACCAAGTGCAAATTCTATACGAGATGCCACCACTAAATCATGTTTATAGCCATTTTATGGTGAGTGCGGGTATTAAAGAAAAGTTTGAGCAATATGTTCACAATGCCGAGCTCGGTCCCTACATTGAAGATAAGTGCCACCAACACCTCAGCCTCACAGAGTCGTTTTGAATTTAAATTCCATCCTCGTGAGTCTAGAGTGTCATTTAAACTATATGAAAATACATTTACTTTACCTCTAGAGACATTTTCTAACTACTGCAAAATTCCGTTTTGGGGTTCGTTGGATGAACCACTGAGATCGGAGTTTGAGATATTCTTGACTAGCCTTTGCTATGGTGAGACTAGAGGAGTGACACAAGGTATAATAAAGAGCATTCATTTCCCCTCAATTCAATATGTCGCACTATTTAATGGAAAATGCATCGTAGGAAAACAAGATTGTAGTACACTTTGTGCTCCTGACTTGAGCCTCATATGCACTGCTCCCACCGGTGACAAATGTTACAACCTTGGAGCGATTGTTGCACGCAAGTTGAAACATAACGCTGGTAGTAGATATTTTTATGGTGGAATTTATGCCACATGTCTAGCCAGGGAGCTGGGTATTTCACCTTGGCCTTATGACCCTATCCTACACATGCAGTACTTAGACTTTGACGCCAAGAAACGCCATAAGATCCTTAGTGGTGAATCCCATAATTATACATATAACCTGTTGTTTAATAAGAAGTCCGTTGTGGACACCTTTTTGCCTGCGCCTGCTCTCTTTGATATTCACAGCAAGGGAAGATATTATGTTCTTGAGAGCGAGGCCCGCGCGCATAACACGGAGGTTGTGGCTGCTCGACGGGCTGAGGGGGCTGCACCTAGAGCCTCTGTGAGCTATCATTCCGATCACTACGCAGGCTACTGATGGGGATTACCAAGTTAGGCCAAAATCCTAAGCTTGGGGGAGTACGTATTTCCATCGACATTACATTCATTGTTTACACATTTCATTCTAGTTGTCGGTGTCCACGCTTTTTCATTGTATTATCCATGCCAGTTTTATTTTCTTGCCTTCTTCTTGTGTGTTTGAAAAAACTTTGAGAAAATACAAAAATATTTCCTGATTCTTTTCGTTTTTCTTTCTAGCGTAGTCAATTGTAGTATTGAGAAGAAAACCCAAAAAGATTTCCTTGTCCTTCTTTTGGTTGTTGGGAGCTTTCCCGTGTAAATAGTTTTTTCCGTTTTTGTTTTTCCCTTTTATTTGCTTGTTCAAGAAAACCCAAAAACTCCAAAAATATTTTAGTGTGTTTCGCTGAATTTATTTTCTTTTTATTGAGTCATACCGAGGAGAAGACCATGATGAAATTGTTGAGTGGCTCTCATATGAATTATTGTTGATCTAACAAAGAGCCCATATTGCCTTGTCTTCACTTTTGAATAAAATGTTTGCATATTCCAGCTTAGTCCACGACACTCTTGCACTATTATTATTTTCATATCATTCGGTCGTGCAACTGAAAGGCAATAATGACGATATTTGATGAACTAGCTGTGGCAGAGAGAAACAGGTATGAACTCAACTTGCTCTGATTTCGTAAATATGTTTAATCTAGTATCCACGATTCAGCCTATTATGATCAAACATGTTTGCAATGAACCTTAGAGATTATAGTTTCTCATGCCATGCTTAAGTAGCTAGGAGTGGATCATGATTTATCTTGGGTGTGAACATTGCTTTAAAATGATTGTGATGTAGTATGATGATATGGTATCCTCCTCTGAATGTTCGAGTGGCTTGACTTGGCACAAGTTCATGCATGTAGTTGAATTGAAACCAACATAGCCTCTATGATATTTATGTTCATGGTGTTCATATCCTACCCATGCTAGTATTCAATGTTACTTATGCATAATGCATGTTCATGACCGTTTTCGCTCTCTAGCTGGCTGCTTCTCAACCTATTTGCTAGCCTTCTCCTGTACTAAGCGGGAATTCTGCCTGTGCATCAAAATCCTGAAACCCAAGTTATTCCAGATGAGTCCACCATACCTACCTATATGTGGTATTACCCTGCCGTTCTAAGTAAATTTGCATGTGCCAGCTCTAAAAACTTAAAATAAATATCCTTTTTTGTGTGCCTGGATTGTTCACAAAGTGACAGGAGGTAGTCAGTATCTTCCATGCTAAGCGGGTTATTCTCATGATGAGTGTTTATTCACTCATCCTTGCATGAGAGGGGCAGTATTTGGGATTCCCAGTCCCGAATTCAAATTGCAAATAATTAAACAAAACTCCCCCAGGATTGTTGTTGGTATGGACAGTACCCGTGGATTCGGACTAGCCGTGGAGTGTGTTTGTTGGTGGAGGGGGAGTAAACCTTTACTTTTATCGCTTGGGAACCGCCACTAATGTGTTTAGCATAGAAGATACCAATAACTAATGGTCGTGAAGTAAACAAGAAGGGTGCATTTCTTAAAATTTCATTTACCTCTGATTTAAAAACTTGAGCTCTGGCACTGCTGCAAATCGCTGCTTCCCTCTGCGAAGGGACTATCTATTTACTTTTATGTTGTGTCATCACCTTCTCAAATAAGCGCCAGATCCTGAGAATACTATTGTCATCTTCATGCATTGTGTGTAGCTAATGTTGGGTGCATCATGACTGGATCTTTTCTACCATGAATTACAATGTTTAGTCGTTGCTTGAACTTTGGAGGTGCTCTGCACTTATGTTTAGCGGTCTGAGAAAGGGCTAGCGATATACAACTATTCTCATATTGTATCATGCTTGTTTTGACAAAGTGTTGCCTTGAGATATCTTATTATTTCTCGCTAGTTGATTATGCCATTGATATGAGTTAATATAATTTTTAAGAGTTATTGTCGACATGGTTAGTCATAATCTTTGCTGAAAACTTGGGTGCTACTTAAGCTTATTTATGTAAACAAGAGCAAAAGAGTTCATAAAAGTTTTTCTTTTTCACTTTCAGTTTATCAACTGAATTGCTTGAGGACAAGCAAAGGTTTAAGCTTGGGGGAGTTGATACGTCTCCGTTGTATCTACTTTTCCTAACTCTTTTCCTCTTGTTTTAGACTCTAATTTTCATGATTTGAATGAAACTAACACGGACTGACGCTGTTTTCAGCAGAACTACCATGGTGTTGTTTTTGTGCAGAAATAGAAGTTCTCAGATTGGAACGAAACTTTGCGAGGATTTTTTATACAATAGAAGAGAATTTTTGGAGTCAAGAACCACCGGAGGGGGGAACCTAGGTGGGCACAACCCACCAGGGTGCGCCCCCTCCACCTGGTGGCCTCGCAGACCCTAAATCCAACTCCATAAATACGTACTTTTCCAGAAAAAAATAGGGAGAAGGAATTATCGCGTTTCACGAGACAGAGCCGCCGCCACCTCCTGTTCTTCATCGGGAGGCCAGATCGGGAGTTCGTTTGGGGCTCCGGAGAGGGGGATCTTTGATCTTCGTCATTACCAACCCTTCTCCATCGCCAATTCCATGATGCTCTCCACCGGCAGTGAGTAATTCCTTCGTAGGCTCGCTGGTCGGTGAGGAGTTGGATGAGATTCATCATGTAATCGAGTTAGTTTTGTTAGGGCTTGATCCCTAGTATCCACTATGTTCTGAGATTGATGTTGATATAACTTTGCCATGCTTAATGCTTGTCACTTTGGGCCCGGTGCCATGATTTTAGATCTGAAACGTTATGTTATCACCATTATATCTATGTTCTAGATCTGATCTTGCAGGTTATATTCACCTATTACATGTTATGATCCATAAACCCCGGAGTGACAGTAGTCGGGATACTTTCCGATGATGACCCTAGTTTGAGGAGTTCATGTATTTGTTAATGCTTTGTTCCGATTCTCTGTTAAAAGGAGGCCTTAATTTCCCTTAGTTTCCAATTGGACCCCGCTGCCACGGGAGGGTAGGACAAAAGATGTCATGCAAGTTCTTTCCATAAGCACGTATGACTATTTACGGAATACATGCCTACATTATATTTATGAACTGGAGCTAGTGCCGTATCACCCTAGGTTACGATTGTTATATGATGAATATCATCCAACGAATCCACCGATCCAATGCCTACGAATTTATCTTATATTGTTCTTGCTAAGTTACTACTGCTGCTGTTACTGTTGCACTTGCTACAAAATCATTGCTATCACTGTTACTGTTACTATTGCTATTGCTACTACTATGAAAACTATCATACTACTTTGCTACTGATTACTTTGCTGCAGATAATTAATCTCCAGGTGTGGTTGAATTGACAACTCAGCTGCTAATACTTGCAAATGTTCTTTGGCCCCCTTGTGTCGAATCTATAAATTTGGGTTGAGTACTCTACCCTCAAAAACTTTTGCGATCCCCTATACTTGTGGGTTATCAGCTATGGAAATGCCATGATAGGTAGTTATGGTGGCTGTTTTGAGGAAGATATAAGGAGGCTTATGTGTGATAGAGAGTATCATATCATGGGGTTTGGATGCATCGACGAAGTTTGCACCAACTCTCGAGGTGAGAAAGGGTAATGCACGGTACGGAAGAGGCTAGCAAATTGCGTAAAGGTGAGAGTGTGTATGATCCATGGACTCACATTAGTCATAAAGAAATCACACGCTTATTGCGGAAGTTTATTAGCCCTCGAAGCAGAGTATTACTATGCATGCCCCTGGGGGGGAGGTTGGTAGGAGTTAACCATCGCGCATTCTCGATCTCCATACAAAGGAAGACAATCAATAATAAATCATGCACAAGTATGACAATAATGATCTCCAGTTGGTGATTTATAAGAGAAGATGGAGACTCACAACAAAAATAAAAATTACATAAAAGTAAAATAGATAAGTCCTTCACAGAGGGAAGCAGAGATTTGTAGATGTGCCAAAGATCAAGGTTTAAAACAAAGATAAAATTATTTTTGAGATAGGCATGCTTTTCCTGTCAATGTTATGACCGAATGTTTCCAATATCTCCCATGCTAGACACATTATAGGCGGTTCCCAAACAGAAAATAAAGTTTCCTTTCAATCATTCTTTCACAATCCATAGTGAGTTGTATCCACGGGTGCCTTCCAAACTTTCAACTTTCCAAGGAATTTATTATTATTATTATTATTATTATTATTATTATTATTATTATTATTATTATTATTATTATTTTCGTTTCGGGACTAGGCATCCCTATTACCGACCATTTTCTCGTGCAATGACAAGTGAATAAACATTCATATTGAGAATAACCCATCTAGCACGAAAGATATTGACCATCCCCTGTCGCTTCATGAGCAGTACGAGCATACAAAATGGATTTTTTAATGATTAGAGTTGGCACATGCAAACTTACTTGGAACGACATGTAAATGCGACATATAGGTAGATATAGTGGACTCGTTTGGTAGAACCTTGGGTTTAAGGAATTGGATGCACAAGCAGTATTCCCGCTTAGTACAAGTGAAGACTAGCAAATAGATTGAGAAGCAACCAACCGAAAAACAAAAACGGTCATAAACATGCATGGAGAATAACTAACACTAAATAATGCACCATAAGTAGGATGTAACTTCGTTGCATAACTATTGACTTTACATGCATGCATACGAAATTACAAACCTTAACACCAATATTCTTACTAATCACAATTACTTACTAGCATAACTCACATATTATCATCTCCATATTGTAAAACTATTGCAAGGAATCAAACTTATCATATCCAATGATCGACATGAAAGTTTTTATAATATCCTTCTTGAATATTCATCACATTGGGACCAAATTCATATCTCATGCAAATTACCATTACTATTATCAACTCTCAAAAAGATATAAGTGAAGTATGAGAGTTCATATATTTCTTCAAAATATAATCACTGCATTGCTAAAAAAAGATATAAGTGAAGCACTAGAGCAACTGCCTGGCTCAAAAGATAAAAGTGAAGCACATAGAGTATTCTAATAAATCACGAATAATGGTTGTCCCTCTCAAATAGGTGTGTCTAGCAACAATGATTGTGACAAACTAAAAATCAAACAAATCAAAGACTCATATAATGCATGACGCTCCAAGAAAAACTCATATCATGTGATGAATAAAAATATAGCTCCAAGTAATATTACCGATAGTCGGTAGAAGAAAGAGGGGATGCCTTCCGGGGATCCCCAAGCTTAGTTGCTTGGGAGTCCTTGAATATTTCCTTGGGGTGCCTCGGGCATCCCCAAGCTTAGGCACTTGCCACTCCTTACTCCATCCATCGTGATGTCACTCAAAACTTGAAAACTTCAGCACACAAAACTCAAGAAAACCTTGTAAGATCCGTTAGTATAATAAAGCAAATCACTACTTTACGTACTGTTGCAAACCCATTCATATTTTATTATTGCATTATCCCTACTGTATTCTAACTTCACCATGGCTTATACCCCCCGATACACTTCGTAGATTCATCAAGATAAGCGAACAACGCAACAAGAACAAAATCTGTCAAAAAATAGAACAGTCTGTAGCAATTTGAACAATGACCATACTTCTGTAACTCCAAAAATTCTGAAAATTTAGAACAACATGGGAAATTTGTGTACAAATAATGTGTAAAAAAATCAGAATTTATCAGGCTCCAAGAAAATTTTAACAATTCTGCTACTCGACACACATGTTTCTGTTTTTGCATAGAATCAAAGCAACTATCATCCAAATCATCTCAAATGTTTTACTTGGCACAACCACTAACTTAAAACACAAAAACACAACCATAATAGTAGCATAACTGGGTGCACACAAGAAAACAGAAAAAATAAACAAGAAAATTAAGATAACTATTGGGTTGCCCCCCAACTAGCACTATCGTTTTACGCCCCTAGCTAGGCATAATGCATAGTTTCAAGTGTTGTCATCCTTCAAATTTATTCCGTAGGTGGCATGTCGTGGTTTTGTCACGACAGATGTCCTCGTGAAAGGACTAAGTTGCGAGGCCATCGCAACTATGTGGTAGCTTGAACGGGGTTGGTCGGAATTGAGAGACGCGTATTTTATCCAGGTTCGGCCCCTCACAGTGGAGGTAAAAGCCTACATTCTGCTTGATTCCTATTGATGATGATGATGATGATGATCTCAATTACAAGGGTGCTCTTTCGCTACCTCTATCTCGAGAGTTCTACTTTGATCTTGTCTAAAACTTGTCTATCTGTCTTGACTTTTCTCTAACTTGTCCTTTAGACGACCCCGGGGGCCCACTTTATATAATAGCAGAGTCCCTTGGGTTTACAATAGGTTTCGAGTCCTACTCTTAATTGGAGTCCTACTCCAAGTCTTGTTGGTCTTCTGTGCCTTCCAAATCAGAAAGTATCCATCCCGTGTATGATCCATTGAGCCGACAATAGCAAACCGGGTCTCCTCTTCTGAACCATTCAACCCAAACAGGGTCAATCCTTCGCTGGGTATCGCTTCCAATGTCAAGTCTTCCTTTCCTTGTCATGGAACTTTCCTCTTCTTAGACCTTCTCTACGAGCTGGCATATTGGGCTCCTTTCAAGCCGGCCTCCTGCCGGGTCTCGTCACTGGGCCCTAGATTCCTCCTTGTCATCTTGTCTTAACCTGGAAAATGGGGCGACCCATAGAGCCTTCAAGCTCTAGGTCGGGTCAAACCTTTAGCCGGGTTATAACTGTGGGGAATATCCCCAACATTAGCCCCCAAGTTAGCTTGAATTTATTCATGCTAAGCTCCTAAAATAAGAATTATTATTATATCAAAGGACCGACTCATTCAAATGGCCGGCTTATTCACTGAACCAGCTCCTAGAAAAATCCAGATTTCTTTGTCATCAACATTTTGGCTTCACAATCAACTTGCTGGCACTGAATCCTCATAGAAAAATATAGAGGAAAATAATCCATCTGATGTTGAGCTGGTTTTCAGTGCTCCAACTTGATAAAACTTTTGGGAATAAAAGCCCGTCTGATGTTGAGCCGGCTTTCAATGCCTCGACTTGATGCAAATATTGGTACTTAAAAAATCCATATGATGTTGAGCCAACTTTCTAGGCCTTCTAAGATGGCTTGGAGCAAATAAACTTTGCAAATTTTTCCTTCAAGAATATGAAAACCTGGTTCGCTCAAAAACTGAGGATTTGAAGGTGTTCCTCCCTTATATCTGTATTACTTCTAGCCCCCAAGTCTTAAGAGTGGAACGTAGTGTTAGCTTAAGACTTTCTTAAATATAAATGCTGCAACTTTGGAGAAAATCCAGATTGTTCATCTGAGTCACCAATCATAAATGGAATGTTTTGCATTTCACATGTGTAGCTCCCAAGGGCCGGCTCATCAGTATGTGATGGGCCGGGTCTTCAATTTGGACCTTATGATCTGTTTAAACAACCGAATGATGTAGTCCTTAAGTGTCAGGTTGTCTTGCTTGCAGCAACCCAGGACTTGAACTTTAGATTCTGATGTTTGTAGATGTATAGTTGTAAATAGTGTAGCCCCCAAGGCTGGGTTAGCTGGAACTTGAACTACCGTAGAGTCAATAACTGTAGCCCCCAAGGGGCAGTCACTATTAATAGTGAGCCACGTCTTATGTGTCGAAACTTTGAACTTTGCCAGGATCAAGTGGTATCCCCTAGGTGCTGGCTCATCATTATAAGATGGGTCGGTTATTCAATGAAAGTTGTTTAAAAATAAAATACATTAGCCCCCAAGTGCCGTGGTGCATGCTTGCAGCAACATGGTACTTTCATACTGAATGTAATCTTGAATTGAATAATGTAGCCCCCAAGTGTTGGGTCGTGTGCCTGCGGCGACTTGGGACTCTTCCTTCCATTGTAGAATAAAATTAAATCCATTGTAGCCCCCAAGTGCCGGGTTGCACTGCCTGCAACCAGTGGCGGAGCCAGGATTTCCGACATGGGTATGCATGGTGAATTTTTTTGCTTCACAACAACGTAAGAAATAAAAAAGTTCATGATACCGATGTTGATCTTGAACTTGGTTTTCAATGTCGATAGATAGCAATGTTGGTGTTGATGTCGAACTTATGTTCGGAGCCAATGAAGCAGCTTTGTCCCACAAACGCTTCAAATCACCGCCCTTGTTGTTCATTTTTCACACCTATAAAAATAATGCATGTTACATAGTGATGGTGGCAATGGTGGGCAGTCTTACAGATTTGAATGTTCATAGAAACCAAGAAGCTTGAAATTCATCTTGTTTCTCTTGGACTTCTTCACAAATTTTATAGCCAGACAATACAAATCGAACTAAAAATTTACTCAAAATCAGGGAATGAAGATAATCCTTTATTCTTAGCTAACAATTCAAACAAATCAAGAATAAACACTCATTGTCTCGCAAAAATCAACCTGATATTGGGAGAACTATCCACGCCGCCATCGTTGCCGACTTTCCTGCTAGATGGCAGATGTGTGTGCACCGCTGCGACCCTGCAGCCTGCAGGGGAAGCCGCGAACATGTGGGAACGAGATCGATTGACAGCAGCTTCCGATGGCCGATGTGGGCATGCGGACACGGCTGATGTGCCCAGTTCCTCGATGCGGTTGAATCAGCGAAATCGTCGAGTCGAAGGCTCCTAGGCACGTTGTCTCCTCGGCTTTGTCAAATCGAGTAGCATTCTTCCTCGAAACACACGACCCAGTAGCACTACCTAGGAACGAGTAGAACACAATATAGGCCCAAGTGGGTCTGAATCGTTATTCTCTTAATTTCTCTTCTCCTGTACGTACAACTACACTGCCATATGTTATATAAATGCATATAGGAGCTTATATACTGAATTGTTTTTGCAAAAAATGTTGGGTATGCATGGCATACCCTTGCGTTAGCCTAGCTCCGCCCCTGCCTGCAACAGCTCGAGACTTCTGTAATATACACTTCAACACTTTTCCAACTTCACAAAAGTGTAGCCCCTAGGACTCAAGAAAAAAACCAAGGAAATTCAGCCAGACCAACTCTTGAAGACCCGGCATATGACAATTGTGGAGAAAAACTTGCCTGAGTCTGAGGGACAGTCTTATCTGGATGATGTTGCTGGGTACTTTGCATATCAATGCTGAGTTTGTTGTTGAATCCATCAAGAATGATGCCTTTCATAAGACTTCATATTTCTTGCCTTCGATAAAGCCGGTTGCCATGATATCCTTGCTTGAATTTTTGTTCTTCTTTATAGCATTGCAATAATCCAATTTGTGAATTTCCACCGGTAATTTATTACACCATGCTCCTTACTGTAAGCTGGCGTCTTGGATTTAGAAATAATAGCCATCTCTTTGAGCCGACTGCAATTCTTATCAAATCGGCAGTCATAGCCATGTTATTTGAAACTGGTTTTGATAAACCATATAAGATCCAACCATTTTGGCTATCAAGGATTTGTTTGTTCCAGCATAGTTACGATGTAATCCGGTTTTGAAGACCGGCTCCTGCAACGCAGGAAACCAATATATATGCTTTGACAAGAAAATGAATTATTATTACAACAGATCATATGATACAAAATCAATATGAACCAAGTTTGAATAAACATGAAAAAAATGTCGACTTTCGAGGCTAGTTATTGGTGCTTCATTTTGAAGCCGTCTTGATAGCCATTGGTATTATAATAAAGCCATATAGGCATCAGATTAATTGAATTAAAATATTTCTATAACTGCAAATGGTTAACCCGACCAATAGACCAGTTCCTGCGACATCAATGAATATAGATATGCATTGTATGATGATGCATTGTATGATGATGAAACATATGATGATGTAATGTATGATGATGTATGTGTATGGTAATAGAGCATAAAAATGTCAGCTTTCGAAGCTCGACATAAGACCAGCTTTTGAGGCTCGAGTCTGATTCGCTTCTGTAAAGCAGGTCTTGTATCCTCTTTTGGTTTATCCTCACTTTTTGAAAGCTGGCTCTCAGATGACTTTAACCTGTGTTTAAACCTTGACAAATCCAGAGTCAATTTTGATTGATTTATCAAGAGTACACCGGGTCACCTTTTCGGAGTAGCATCAAGCTAACAGATAGGTTTAACAAAGTTTCATAATGGCATATGTTGGCTCAAGAAGGATGTTAATAGCTAAACTCGATGAGTTGGAAGCCCCCAAGTGACCATATGCTCATGGAAAAGCTCAGCATAGGATATATAGGAGATAATGTTACTAGTGCAAAACATCTGGGATCCAGATAAGCCAGCTTTATTCCTTTGATCATAATATATACAGGAGACTATGCTACTACTGTAGGCGTGTTAAGGCTTTTGAGCCGTAGGCATTTTAAGGTTGTCGAACCGTAGGCATCTATTTAGGTTGTCAAACCATAAAATCATGTGAAGATGAACATGGTGCTACCTCCAAGATTAACTCAAAAGTGCCATTTTATATTATTGGATAATAAAATCATGAAAAACATGAAAATGACTTAGCTGTTTTTATATCTCAACGTTGATGAAGCCATGTGACCCCGTAGAAGGTTGAGGTCGACCGCGGCGTATAAGTCGTGTGTTGGTAAACCCGCAAATGTTCAGACCGGTGGCTTGTTGAAATTCTCCAAACCGAGGGGCGGCGACTAGTGCGTCTGTCCATTCAGAAATCCAATGCAAGCGGAGGCTGATAATATATTATTATTTACTCTAGAGTTGTTGGAGTAGACCGGGCCGCAGGGGCGGCGGCCTGCACGCGTCCGTAGAGCAGCTTGTGTGGACGGGCCCGGCTCCGGTCTGGTGATGTAGACGCGGGAGTCGACCGCAACGTTCGAAGACGACTTGGACGCGCGAATTGACCGTGGTGTTATAAAACAACACAGACGCGAGATTAGGCCGCGGTGTTGGAAGCCGGCACGGACATGCGAGTCGGTCGTGGTGTTGGAGGCCAGCGCAGACGCGAGAGTCAGTTGTGGCATTGGAAGTCGGTGTAGACGCGAGAGTCAACCGTGGAGTTGGAAGCCGACGCGTGTTGGAAATATGCCCTAGAGGCAATAATAAATTGGTTATTATCATATTTCCCGTTCATGATAAATGTTTATTATTCATGCTAGAATTGTATTGACTAGAAACTTAAATACATGTGTGAATACATAAACTACACCGTATCCCTAGTAAGCCTCTACTAGACTAGCTTGATGATCAAAGATGGTTAAGGTTTCCTAACCATTGACATGAGTTGTCATTTGATAACGGGATCACATCATTAGGAGAATGATGTGATGGATAGACCCAACCGTAAGCTTAGCATCAGATCATTTAGTTATTTGTTATAAATTTCTTCATGTCAAGTATCTGTTCCTTCGACCATGAGATCATGCCACTCCCGGATACCGGAGAATGCTTTGTGTGCTATCAAACATCACCTCGTAACTGGGTGATCGTAAAGGTGCTCTACAGTTATCTTTGAAGGTGTCTATTGGGTTGCATGGATTGAGAGTGGGATTTGTCGCTCCGTGTGACAGAGAGATATCTCTGGGCCCTCTCGGTAATACAACATCATAAGAAGCTTCATGTGACTAATGAGTTTACTCGCATGATCTTCTATTATGGAATGAGTAAAGAGACTTATTGGTAACGAGATTGAACTGGTATGGAGATACCGACAATCGAAATTCGGGAAAGTAACATATCGCTAGGGAATTGCATACAGGATTGACTGAATCCTTGACATTGTGGTTCAACCGATAAAAATATTCGCTGAATATGTAGGAATCAATATGGGCATCTAGGTCCCACTATTGATTATTGATCGGAGAGGAGTCTCACTCATGTCTGCATGTTCCTGAACCCGTAGGGTCGCACGCTTAACGTTCGATAGTGCTAGGGTAGTATTGAGATATTAATAGTGGAAAATCCAAAGGTTGTTCGGAGTCCCAAATGGGATCCGGGATATCACGAGGAGCTCCGGAATGGTCCGAAGGTAAATATTTATATATAGTAAGCCCTATTTTGGCCATCAGAATAGTTTGCGGGCATGCCGACAATGTATTGGAGGCACCGAAGGGTTTCCGGGGTCCACCAGCCCCGGGGACCCACATGGGATGTAGGGGGCACCTTGGCCGAGTTGGGCCAGGCGCACCAGCCCCTCCCATGGCCCATGCACCTAGGGTTTGGGGGGAACCCTAGATGGGGGCGCCCCCCTTGACTTGGGGGCAAGCCCCCCCCTAGGGCCGCTGCCCCCTCCTTGGGAGGTGGGAGGGCAGCCACACGCCTCCACCCTTTCCCTCCGTTGCTCCCAACTCCTCCCGTCTTACCTCTGGTATGCGCTTGGGGAAGCCCTGCCGGGATTCTGCTGCTACCACCACCACCATACCGTCGTGCTGGTTCCGATCTCATCTACCTCCTCTCTCTTGCTTGCTGGATCAAGAAGGAGAGGACGCCGTCGAGCTGAACATGTGCTAATCTCCGAAGTGTCGTCCGTTCGGCACTAGATCAGATTGGATCGCGATTGGATCGTGATTGGATCATGAAGAGTACGACTACATCAACCGCGTTACGATGCTAATGCGTAACGGTCTACGAGGGTACGTAGACACACTCTCCCCTATCGTTGTTATGCATCTCCTAGATTAGATCTTGGATGTTCATAGGAATTTTTTTGATTTTTATGCTTCGTTCCCCATCAGTGGTATCATGGGCTAGGTCTATGCATAGATGTATATGCACGAGTGCTACTACTTGAGCTTGCGTTGGTTTTTCCCTTGAAGAGGAAAGGGTGATGCAGCAAAGTAGAGATAAGTATTTCCCTCAGTTAGAGAACCAAGGTATGAATCCAGTAGGAGAAGAATGCATAAATCACCAATACCAGCAAAAACAATCAAACACTTGCATCCAACGCGATAAATAGGTTGTCAATCCCTTCACGGTCAGTTGCAAAGGTGAGATCTGATAGAGATAGATATAACTAAACAAAAGATAAAGTAAATTTGGGTTTTTGGTTTATAGATCTGAAAGTAAAAGATTGCAAAATAGTAGGTCGGAAACTTATATGACGAAAAATAGACCCGGGGGCCATAGGTTTCCCTAGAGGCTTCTCTCATGATAGCAAATAATATGTTGGGTGAATAAATTACTATCGAGAAATTGATAGAAAAGCGCAAAGATATGACGATATCCAAGGCAATGATTATGTAATATAGGCATCACGTCTGTGTCAAGTAGACCGACTCCTGCCTGCATCTACTACTATTATTCCACACATCAACCGACTCCTGCCTGCATCTAGAGTATTAAGTTCATAAAGATAGGGGTAATGCTTTAAGTAAGATGACATGATGTAGAGGAATAAACTCAAGCAATATGATGTAAACCCCATATTTTTATCCTCAATGGCAGCAATACAATATGTGCCTCGCTACCCCTACTTTGTCACTAGGTGAGTACACCGCAAGATTGAACCCAAAGCTAAGCACTTCTCCCATTGCAAGAAAAACCAATCTAGTTGGCCAAACCAAACTGATAGTTCGAAGAGAATTATAAAGATATCAAATCATGCATAAAGGAATTCAAACAAGATTCAAATAATATTCATAGATAAGCTGATCATAAATCCACAATTCATCGAATCTTGACAAACACACCGCAAAAGAAGATTGCATCGGATAGATCTCCAAGAAAATCGAGGAGAACATGGTATTGAGAATCAAGGGGAGAGAAGAAGCCATCTAGCTACTAGCTATGGACCCGTAGGTCTGTGGTAAACTACTCACGCTTCATCGGAAGGGCAATAGGGTTGATGTAGATGCCCTCCGTGATTGAACCCCCCTCCGGCAGGATGCCAGAAAAGGCCCCAAAATGGGATCTCACGAAAACAGAAGGTTGCGGCGGTGGAAAAGTTTTTTCGTGGATACTTCTTGTGGTTTGGGAATATATGTGAATATATAGGAGGAAGATCTAGGTCAGGGGGTCACCAAGGGGCCCACAAGGTAGGGGGCGTGCCCTCCCCCCTTGTCGCCGCCTCGTGGCTCTTCTGACTTGAACTCCAAGTTTCCGGGGTGTCTTCTGGTCCAAGAAAAATCATCGCGAAAGTTTTATTCCATTTGGACTTCGTTTGGTATTCCTTTTCTGTGAAACTCAAAAACAAGGAAAAAACAGAAACTGGCACTGGGCTCTAGGCTAATAAGTTAGGCCCAAAAATAATATAAAATAGCATATTAATGCATATAAAACATCCAAAACAGATAATATAATAGCATGGAACAATAAAAAATTGTAGATACGTTGGAGAAGTATCAAGCATCCCCAAGCTTAATTCCTGCTCGTCCTCGAGTAGGTAGATGATAAAAACAGAATTTTTGATGTGGAATGCTACCTAACATATTTATCCATGTAATTTTTCTTTATTGTGTCATGAATGTTCAGATCCATAAGATTCAAAACAAAAGTTTAATATTGACATAAAAACAATAATACTTCAAGCATACTAATAAAGCAATCATGTCTTCTCAAAATAACATGGCCAAAGAAAGCTATCCCTACAAAATCATATAGTCTGGCTATGTTGCATCTTCATCACAAAAAATATTCAAATCATGCACAACCCCGATGACAAGCCAAGCAATTGTTTCATACTTTTGATGTTCTCAAACTTTTTCAACTTCCACGCAATACATGAGCGTGAGCCATGGACATAACACTATAGGTGGAATAGAATATGGTGGTTGTGGAGAAGACAAAAAGAAGGAGATAGTCTCACATCAACTAGGCGTGTCAACGGGCTATGGAGATGCCCATCAATAGATATAAATGTGAGTGAGTAGGGATTGCCATGCAACAGATGCACTAGAGCTATAAGTTTATGAAATCTCAAAAAGAAACTAAGTGGGTGTGCATCCAACTCGCTTGCTCACGAAGACCTAGGGCAATTTGAGGAAGCCCATCATTGGAATATACAAGCCAAGTTCTATAATGAAGAATTCCCACTAGTATATGAAAGTAATAATATAGGAGACTCTCTATCATGAAGATCATGGTGCTACTTTGAAGCACAAGTGTGGAAAAAGGATAGTAACATTGCCCCTTCTCTCTTTTCTCTCATTTTTTTGGTGGGCTTCTTTGGCCTCTTTTATTTTTTGTGGGCTTCTTTGGCCTCTTCTATTTATTTCCTCACATGGGACAATGCTCTAATAATGAAGATCATCACACTTTTATTTACTTACAACTCAATAATTACAACTCGATACTTAGAACAAAATATGACTCTATATGACGGTGTACCGGGATATGCAATGACTCAAGAGTGACATGTATGAAATATATATGAAAGGTGGCTTTGCCACATATATGATGTCAACTACATGATCATGCAAAGCAATATGACAATGATGGTGCATGTCATAATAAAACGGAACGGTGGAAAGTTGCATGGCAATATATCTTAGAATGGCTATGGAAATGCCATAATAGGTAGGTATGGTGGCTATTTTGAGGAAGGTAATAGGTGGGTGTATGGCACCTGAGAAATTTGTGCGGTACTAGAGGGGCTAGAAATGGTGGAAGGGTGAGAGTGTGTATAATCCATGGACTCAACATTAGTCATAAAGAACTCACATACTTATTGCAAAAATCTATTAGTCATCGAAACAAAGTACTACGCGCATGATCCTAGGGGGATAGATTGGTAGGAAAAGACCATCGCTCGTCCCCGACGGCCACACATAAGGAAGATAATCAATAAATAAATCATGCTCCGACTTCATCACATAACGGTTCACCATACGTGCATGCTATGGGAATCACAAACTTTAACACAAGTATTTCTACAATCCAAAATTACTCACTAGCATGACTCTAATATCACCATCTTTATATCTCAAAACAATCATAAGGAATCAAACTTCTCATAGTATTCAATGCACTTTATATGAAAGTTTTTATTATATCCCTCTTGGATGTCTATCATATTAGGACTAAATTCATAACCAAAGAAAATTACTATGCTGTTTGGAGACTCTCAAAATAATATAAGTGAAGCATGAGAGTTCAATAATTTCTACAAAATAAAGCCACCGCCGTACTCTAAAAATATATAAGTGAAGCACTAGAGCAAAATTGCCTAGCTCAAAAGATATAAGTGAAGCACATAGAGTATTCTAATAAATCATGATTCATGCATGTCCCTCTCAAAAGGTGTGTACAACAAGGATGATTGTGGCAAACTAAAAAGTAAAGAATCATATCATACAAGATGCTCCAATCAAAACACATATCACGTGGTGAATAAAAATATAGCCTCAAGTAAAGTTACCGATAGACGAAGACGAAAGAGGGGATGCCTTCCGGGGCATCCCCAAGCTTAGGCTCTTGGTTGTCCTTGAATATTACCTTGTGGTGCCTTGGTAATCCCCAAGATTAGGCTCTTTCCACTCCTTATTCCATAGTCCATGAAATCTTTACCCAAAACTTGAAAACTTCACAACACAAAACTCAACACAAAATCTCATAAGCTCCGTTAGTATAATAAAATAAATCACCACTTTTGGTAATGTTGTGAATTAATTATTTATTTATATTGGTGTAATATCTACTGTATTACAACTTTTCCATGGTTCATACCCCCCGATACTACCCATAGATTCATCAAAATAAGCAAACAACCCATAGAAAACAGAATCTGTCAAAAACAGAACAGCCTGTAGTAATATGGATACTTAGAATACTTCTATAACTCCAAAAATTCTGAAAAATTAGGAGAAGATAGGCAATTTTTATACCAATCTCTTGTAGAAAATTCAGAATTTTATCACGCTTCTGTGCTTTTAAAAATTCCTGGACTGGGTGCAAAAGTTTCTGTTTTCAGCAAGATCAAATCAACTATCACCGTAAGCTATCCCAAAGGTCTTACTTGGCAAAAACACTAATTAAAACACCAAAACACAATTACTATAGAGGTAATAATGTGTATTCTCACAAAAATAGAAAAAGAAAAACTATTGGGTTGTCTCCCAACAAGCGCTTTTCTTTAAAACCTTTTAGCTAGGCATTGAGATTTCAACGATGCTCATATGAAAGATAATAATTGAAACACAAAGAGAGCATCATAAAACATGTGACAAACATATCTAAGTCTAACATACTTCCTATGCATGGGAATTTTACAAGCAAACAAATTATCAAGGCAAGCAAAAACTAGCATGTGCAAGGAAGAAGAAAGAAACAATAGCAATCTCAATATAATGAGAGGTAATGTAGTGATATGAAATTTCTACAACCATATTTTCCTCTCTCATAATAATTAAATGTGGGATCATACTCAAAGTCAACAATATAGCTATCGCATAAAATTTTCTCTTCATGATCCACATGCATGCAAACTTGACACTCTTCCAAAATAGTGGGATCAACATAAAATAAAGTCATTACTTCTCCAAGCCCACTTTTATAAAAAAATTCATAAGATTGATCAAACCCATAGTAGTGGGATCATTATTTCCTAAATTTGACACTCTTCCAAACCCACTTTCAATATTATTGCAAACATTATTATCATGAGGCTTAAATAAATTTTCAAGATCATAAGAAGCATTATCACCCCAATCATGATCATTGCAACAAAGTAGTGGACATAGCAAAATTAGCATCCCCAAGCTTAGGGTTTTGCATATCATTAGCACAAATGACATTAACGGAATTTATAGTAGAACCATTACAATCATGCTTTTCATCCAAGGAGCTCTCGTGAATCACTTCATAAATTTCTTCTTTTAACACTTCATCACAATTTATAGATTCACGAATTTCAAGCAAAACTTCATAAAGATTATCTAGTGCACTCAACTCACTAGCAATAGGTTCTTCATAATTGGATCTCTTAAAAAGATTAGCAAGTGGATGAGGATCCATAAACTCTTTGCTTACTATTTTTGAATTAAATACAAAATTATGCCAAGCAAACGAGCAAACAAACCAAGTAAGACATAAGGGCAAACAGAAAGAAGGCGAACAGAAGAGGGGCGAAAGAAAAGGGCAAATCTTTTCGAAAATCGTTCTGGAAGTGGGGGAGGGGAAAACGAGAGGAAAATGGCGAATAATGTAATGCAAGAGATGTGAGTTTTATGATGGGTACTTGGTATGTCTTGACTTGGCTTAGATCTCCTTGGCAACGGCGCCAGAAATTCTTCCTGCTACTTCTTGAGCTTGCGTTGGTTTTTCCCTTGAAGAGGAAAGGGTGATGCAGCAAAGTAGAGATATGTATTTCCCTCAGTTAGAGAACAAAGGTATCAATCCAGTAGGAGAAGAACGCACAAATCACCAATACTTGCACAAACAATCAAACACTTGCACCCAACGCGATAAAGGGGTTGTCAATCCCTTCACGGTCACTTGCAAAGGTGAGATCTGATAGAGATAGATAAAACTAAACAAAAGATAAAGTAAATATTTTTGGGTTTTTGGTTTATAGATCTGAAAGTAAAAGATTGCAAAATAGTAGATCCGAAACTTATATGATGGAAAATAGACCCGGGGGCCATAGGTTTCACTAGAGGCTTCTCTCATGGTAGCAAATAATACGGTGGGTGGACAAATTACTGTCGAGCAATTGATAGAAGAACGCAAAGTTATGACGATATCCAAGGCAATGATTATGTAATATAGGCATCACATCCGTGTCAAGTAGACTGACTCCTGCCTGCATCAACTACTATTACTCCACACATCCACCGACTCCTGCCTGCATCTAGAGTATTAAGTTCATAAAGAACAGAGTAACGCTTTAAGTAAGATGACATGATGTAGAGGAATAAACTCAAGAAATAATATGATGTAAACCCCATATTTTTATCCTCGATGGCAACAATACAATACGTGCCTCGCTACCCCTACTTTGTCACTAGGTGTCGACACCGCAAGATTGAACCCAAAGCTAAGCACTTCTCCCATTGCAAGAAAAACCAATCTAGTTGGCCAAACCAAACCGATAGTTCGAAAAGAATTACGAAGATATCAAATCATGCATAAAAGAATTCAGAGAAGATCCAACTAATATTCATAGATAAGCTGATCATAAATCCACAATTCATCGGATCTCGACAAACACACCACAAAAAAATATTACATCGGATAGATCTCCAGGAACATCGAGGAGAACATGGTATTGAGAATCAAGGGGAGAGAAGAAGCCATCTAGCTACTAGCTATGGACCCGTAGGTCTGTGGTAAACTACTCACGCTTCATCAGAAGGGCAATAGGGTTGATGTAGATGCCCTCCGTGATCGAACCCCCCTCCGGTAGGATGCGGAAAAGGCCCCAAGATGGGATCTGACGAAAACAAAAGGTTGCGGCGGTGGAAAAGTGTTTTCGTGGATACTTCTTGTGGTTTGGGAATATATGTGAATATATAGAAGGAAGATCTAGGTCAGCGGGTCACCGAGGGGGCCACAAGTTAGGGGCGCGCGCCCTACCCCCTGGGAGCCCCCTCCCCCCTTGTCGCCGCCTCGTGGCTCTTTTAACTTGAAATCCAAGTCTCCGGGGTGTCTTCTGGTCCAAGAAAAATCATCGCGAAAATTTTATTCCGTTTGGACTCCTTTAGGTATTCCTTTTCTGCGAAACTCGAAACCAAGGAAAAAATAGAAACTGGCACTGGGCTCTAGGTTAATAAGTTAGTCCCAAAAATAATATAAAATAGCATATTAATGCATATAAAACATCCAAAACAGATAATATAATATCATGGAACAATAAAAATTATAGATACGTTGGAGATGTATCAACGAGTAGAACACAAAGAAGTTGTGGACGTTATGTTCAAATTTCTTACTTCCTTTGTCTTATTTGGATTTGGCGATATTGTGGGATGAAGCGGCTCAGACTAACCTTACATGTCCAGGCACATGAGACCGGTTCCACTATTTGGCATGCAACTTGTATTGCATAAAAGTGGCTTTGCGGGTGTCTGTCTCTCCCACTTTAGTTTAATATGATTTGATGAGGGCAGTCCTTGTAGAAGGTTAAAAGGCAACTTGTATATCACCTTGTGATTTTGCATAGATAAGAACGGTTCTTATAATTTGCCATATAGCAACCATGTTAAAATTGCAACAACAAAGTAGATGATGTCTAACTTGTTTTTGTAGGGCATGTTGTGATGTGGTATGGCCGAAACGTGATGTGATATATGTTGGTGTATGATATGATCATGTTTTGTAATAGGTTCACGACTTGCATGCCAATGAGTACAGCAACGCGCAGGAGCCTTAGGGCTGTCTTTAATTTATTGTATGACCAACGTGTCAACAAATAACGCCATGTAATTGCTTTACTTTATCGCTATGCGTTAGTAATAGTTGTAGAAGCAATAGTTGGCGAGACAAACCACGTGACGACACAATGATGGAGATCATGGTGTCATGCCGGTGACGATGGAGATCATGCGGGTGCTTTGGAGATGGAGATCAAAAGCACAAGATGATAATGGCCATATCATGTCTCATATTTTGATTGCATGTGATGTTTATATTTTATGCATCTTATTTTTCTTAGGACGATGGTGGCATTATAAGATGATCCCTTCACTTAATTTCAAGATAAATGTGTTCTCCCTAAGTATGCACCATTGCGAAAGTTTGTCATTTTGAAGCACCTACTGATGATCGGGTGTGATAAACTCTACATTTGCATACAACGTGTGTAAGCCAGTTTTACACATGCAGAATACTTGGGTTAAACTTGATGAGCCTAGCATGCACATACATGGCCTCGGAACATGGAGGACCAAAAGGTCAAACACGAGTCAAATAGTAGATGCTACTTCTTGAGCTTGCATTGTTTTTTACCTTGAAGAGGAAAGGGTGATGCACCAAAGTTAACAAGAACGGAGTAATACCTTAAGAAAGATGACATGATGTAGATGGACAGATCCAATCAATATGAATAAACCCCAACTTTTTATCCTTAATGGAAACAATACAAATACGTGCCTTGCTATCCCTTCTGTCACTGGGTGAGGACACCGCAAGATTGAACCCATTACAAAGCACCTCTCTCATTGCAAGAAAAATCAATCTAGTTGGCCAAACCAAATCAATAGATCAGAGAGAAATACAAAGCTATCTTAATCATGCATAAAAGAGTTCAGAGAAGACTCAAATAATATTCATAGATAATCTGATCATAAACACACAATTCATTGGATCTCAACAAAACACCGCAAAAGAAGATTACATCGAATAGATCTCCAAGAACATCTAGGAGAACATTGAATTGAAGATCAAAGAGAGAGAACAAGCCATCTAGTTACTAGATATGGACCAGTAGGTCTGTGGTAGAGTACTCACCCATCATTGGAAGGGCAGAAAGGTTGATGTAGAAGTCCTCCATGGTCGAATTCCCCTCCTGCAAAGTACCGGAAAAGGCCTCCAGATGGGATCTTGTGGTTCTGGAACTTGCGGCGGCGGAGAAGTATTTTTGTTGTGCCCTCTAGTCTACGGGGAATATTTGGGAATTTATAGAAGCGAAATTAGGGCTGGAAGTGCCACAGGGGGCCCGCAAGCTTGTGGGGTGCGCCTGATAACCCACATGTATAGGGGATCGCAACAGTTTTCTAGGGTTGAGTATTCAACCCAAATTTATTGATTCGACACAAGGGAAGCCAAAGAATATTTACAAGTATTAGCAGTTGAGTTGTCAATTCAACCACACCCGAAAGACTTAATATCTGCAGCAAAGTATTTGGTAACAAAGTAGTATGATAGTAACGGTAACAGTGGCAATAGGAACAGTAGCAGTTTTGTAGTGATTGTAACAGTAGCAACGGCGAAAGTAACTTAGCAAAGATCAATATGTGAAAAGCTCATAGGCATTGGATCAACGATGGATAATTGTGTTGGATAATATTCATCATGTAGCAGTTATAACCTAGGGCGACACAGAATTAGCTCCAATTCATCAATATAATGTAGGCTTGTATTCCGTATATAGTCATACGTGCTTATGGAAGAGAACTTGCATGACATCTTTCGTCCTACCCTCCCGTGGCAGCGGGGTCCATAAGAAAACTAAGGGATATTAAGGCCTTCTTTTAATAGAGAACCGGAACAAAGCATTAGCACTTAGTGAATACATGAACTCCTTAAACTATGGTAATCACCAACAAGAATCCAAATTATTGTCACCTTGGGGTATGTGGATCATAACTCGTAATAGGTGTCTATAACTTGCAAGATAGGATCAAGAACACACATATATTCATGAAAACATAATAGGTTCAGATCTGAAATCATGGCACTCGGGCCCTAATGACACGCATTAAGCATATCAAAGTCATAGCATCATCAATCTCAGAAGATAGTGGATACTAGACATCAAGCCCTAACAAAAATAACTCGATTTCATGATAAATCTCATCCAACCCAACACTTTCCAGCAAGCCTACGAAGGAATTACCCACTCCTGGCGCTGAGCATCATGAAATTGGTGTTGGAGGAAGGTTGATAATGCTATTAATCCTGATATGTCGCAAGTAATTGATGATGCTACTTCTGCTATGAATGATGATAGTACTTTTGCTTGATGATAATGTGCCACTAGGTGATTTTCTTGATGAACAACTTGCTAGCGCTAAAAATACTGAGAATACTGAAACTGATGAAGTCTTTGAAATTGAAAATTATGAAACACCTATTAGACCTAGCTCTCCTAGATATGAATTGCGTGATACACCTGAAGGTTATGTTATGGATGGGGAAGTAGCTAGAGACTTTCTTGCTTGTAAGCATAGAGATGATCTTAAGAAGTTACTAGTCAAGTTGAAAGAAAAATCTTTGAATGCTTGAATGAAATATGATCCTAAGTTTGCTACTTCACCTATCTTTGTTATTGAAAAGGATTATGAATTCTTTGTCGATCCTGAGTTAATTACTTTGGTTGAATCTGATCCTTCCCATGGTTATGAATCTGAAACTGTTGTGGCACACTTTACTAAATTGAATGATATAGCCACCCTATTTGCTCACGAGGAAAAAAATTTGTACTACTATATTCTTAAGTTGTTTCATATCTCATTAAAGGGTGATGCTAAGATATGGTTTAATTCTCTTGCTCCTGGTTGTGTGCGTAGTCCCTAGGATATGATATATTACTTCCCTTAAAAATATTTTCCTCCTCATAAGAAATAAGCTTCTTTACAGGAAATTTTTAACTTTCTGCAAATTGAAGAAGAGAATCTCCCTCAAGCTTGGGGGAGGCTTCTCCAATTACTTAATGCTTTGTCTGATCATCCTCTCGAGAAAAATGAAATACTTGATATCTTTTATAATGGACTAACTCATGCTTCTAGGGACTACCTAGATAGTTGTGCTACTTGTGTTTTCAGGGAATGGATGGTTGAACAAGCTGAAGAACTACTGAATAATATATTGAGGAATGATAATGATTGGACTCTTCCTGAACCACTGCCCTAGCCAACTCCGAAGAAGAGAGGTATTCTATTACTTTGTCCTGAAGATATGCAAGAGGCAAAGAAATCTATGAAAGAAAAAGGTATTAAAGCTGAAGATGTCAAGAATTTACCACCTATTGAAGAAATACATGGTTTCAATACCCCGACACAGGTAGTAGAGGTAAATTCTCTCTATAGATTTGATGAAGGTGACATTCCTTATACTAAATCTGTTAGTGGTACGTCCATTTATCATCATGCTTTTATGTTATTTATTGCATTATGGGCTGTTATTTCACATTATTGTACAATACTTATGCCTTTTATATTTTATTTTACGAGACTTACATGAACAGGGAGAATGCCGACAGCTGAAATTCTGGACTGGAAAGGAGCAAATCTAGGAAGACCTATTCTGCACAACTCCAAATGTCCTGAAACTTTACGGAGAATTATTTTGGAATATATAAAAAATATTGGGCGAAGAAACTATCGGAGGGGACCCACCAGGTGACCACAAGCCTGGGGGCGTGCCCCCAAGGCTTGTGCCCCCCGGCCATCGTCTAGTGCCCCTCTGTAGCGATCCGACCTCAGACGGTCAAATCTCTGTGCATAAGTGTCATCCCTGGAGCAGTAATGCTGACACACACAATACTTGAAGGATTTATAACAGAGTTTCAATCACACACTTATTACATCGAATGTCTCAAAAGAGAACTTATTACAATAATATGGCTTAAGGCCATCTAAAAGATAACTGCGCAAACATCAAAGATAAATGAGTCCATCAACTCCAACGGCATAGCTGAGTGCATGACAACGACCTAGCGCACCTTAATCTTCGTCTGAAAAGTCTGCAACAGAATACTTTGCAGCCCGAAACGGGTCAGCACATGGAATATGCTGGCAAAATAACACTATAGAGCAATGAACAAGATAACATATATCACTACATGCATATTAGGCTGGTGGAGGCTCTATGGTTATCATTTTTGCGTAAAGCCAGTTTTTCCCTACTACAAAGGAATATATTTTATTTAACTATCGAGTTGGTTGATAAAATATTGAGAAGGTTCCTCCAACTCAATCCCAATTAAACAATATTAACCCAACAAATTAAATTAAGAGTGATGAGATCAATTCAATAATTCAAGAACCAGATACTCAAAATGTCCATAATTGGGGACACGGCTAACCATGATTAGTTTGTACACTCTGCAGAGGTTTGCGCACTTTTCCCCACAAGACATCTCCCCGTTGGATTTCTCTCACTACATGGTGTTTGAGAAACGGATGACTGAGACACAGTCTTTTAGAAGCATTAACTCTTTACTCTGGGTAGACAGCACCTACATCCCCTACATCTGCTAGCCTACCAATGAAAGAGGTCACGCAACATACTCAACTATGCCAGAGCCCATAATGGCTTGTGGCTGCACACGAAAGTTTCTAGCATGAATAATCTTTTGATCCCTTTGAGCCTGGGTGGCGAACCATAGGATGATCACACGGGTACTCCGGGATATCCCACGACAGCGCTGGATTGCTCCAGGGTGCCTCAACCAATCCACCCAGATGTGTATTAAAGTAGCCACCTTAAGTTAACCATTAATTAACAACTCTCACATCTGTCATGGATACACTCAACTAATCCACGTCTAAGAGCAAAGCATAGCAGTATAAGCATAACGCTGAAGTAACTCCCAAGGTTTGGAATAAAGGACAATAGGTTCTACCTCATCATCTACTTCCCAATGCCCACATGTTATCAATCCTACTCATGCAATGTTTTAGGGTTGAAACTAATGCATAAAACTGGGTAATAAAAGGGTATGATCAAAGTGTTACTTGCATTGCTGATGATCTAAAAACCCTAGTGACTCGTAGTAGCACGCTTCGCACTCCGGAAACTCTATCGCAAACAAACAATAGCATACATAATCACTCAAGCATAAGATGCAAGGGTAAAATCCAGTTGAAAAGATCCAATCCGAAAGTTCAACTAAAGAGCTTTGATTTGCAAAAAGAATCAATCGAATCGGAGCTACGAAACTCAAACTACGATCAAAAGAAGTTTGAATTCAAATCTGCTTGAAACCAAATTTTAATTTACCAAAACCATGTTCAAGTTGATTATCTGGAAAGAGAGATCCGAGATGAAGATTTTGGCGTTGGTTTCACTAGATTTCGACAAACGGTTAAAAAGTTGCGAGGGTTTGAAGATCAGGGGCTAATCTGCGTTAAAAATAATCATGGATAGATCCTTGGCCGAAAAATAAAAGAAAAAGAAAAACGCTAACGAACGAGCGTTCGTTACCAGAGGCTAACGAACGAAAACGTTCGTCGAAACAATCTAACCAGCGAGCGTTCGCAAAATAGCAAACCTAAAAAAACCAATCTATACTGATCTAACCGAAAACCGAAAAAAACCGTAAACCTAAAAAAACTGAACAATTTTATACCGTTTAGCCGAGGTTGACCGACAGCGAGATCCGGTGGCGGCGGCGGAACGGCGCAGGCGGGCGGCGTGGTGGTGCGGGCGAGGCGTGGCAGCGGGCGGCGGGCGGCGCAAGCGGCGGCTGCGGCGGTGGGCGGCGGCTGTGGTGGCTTGGGGTGAGGAGGAGGCGGCGGGGGCGGCGCCTTATAAAGATGGGGGCGGCTTGGGAAAGGGGCAAGTGGCGGCGGCGCGGAGTCCGGCTCCTTGCCGGAGTCCGGCGCGAGCACGGGCGGGGCAAGGCGGTTGGCAGCACGGGCCGGCTCGGCTCAGCTTCGGCCCAATCGGGCGAGACAAGATTTATTTAAAAAATAAATTTCTGCCCGAAGAAAAATCCTAATAAATATATAAAGAAATTCTAAAAATGCCAAAAACAATTTTCACCGTCTAAAAAAATATTTAGAACAAAGTGAACATTTTTCTGGCCTAAAAATGCATATTTTTCTAATTCAAATAAAAACCAAATAAAATATAAATTTGATTTTAAAATTTCTCCTCCAATATTTCTCTCTTTTTGAAGAAGTCATATTATCTTCCCTCTTTTATTTTTAACATTGGAAATAATTGGAAAGAAAAATATTAAAACCAAATTGATCCTCTTTTCAAATTTGAGAAAAAATTCAAATATGAAAATAAATGACATCCCCAACTCTCTCCTTGGGTCCTTGAGTTGCTTAGGATTTCTAGGATCACCACCAAAATGCAAATAAAAAATGATATGCATATGACGACCTACATATAACATCCAAATTGAAAATTGGGATGTTACAAACCTACCCCCTTAAGATGAATCTCGCCCTCGAGATTCGGGTTGGCTAGAAAATAGGTGCAGGTGGTCTTTCCGTAGATCTTCTTCACGTTCTCAGGTGGCTTCATCCTCGGTATGGTGGCTCCACTGAACTTTGCAAAACTTGATAACCTTGCTGCGTGTAACTCAGGTGGCAAACTCGAGAATCTTGACGGGTTTCTCCTCGTCGGTTAGGTCATTATCCAACTAAATTGCTTACAGGGGCACTGTATCTCTTAGAGGAATATCGGCCATCTCTGCATGGCACTTCTTCAACTGGGAAACGTGAAACACTTCATGAACTCCTGACAATCCTTTGGGTAACTCCAACTTGTAGGCCACTTCTCCTATTCTCTCCAAAACTCGGTATGGTCCTACAAATCTCGGGGCTAACTTTCCCTTAACTCCAAAACGTTTAAATCCTCGGAGCGGTGACACACGTAGATATGCTCGGTCTCCGATTTCGTAGACTACCTCCTTGCCTTTGGTGTCTGCATAACTCTTCTGCCTGGACTAAGCTACTTTAGTCTATCTCGAATCAACTTGACCTTCTCTTCAGACTCCTTAATTAGATCCGGTCCAAACAACTGACGGTCTCCGACTTCATCCCACATCAATGGTGTCCTGCACCTTCTTCCATATAAAGCTTCGAAAGGTGCCATCTTCAAACTAGCTTGATAACTGTTGTTGTATGAGAACTCTGCGTAAGGCAAATTATCATCCCAACTGGATCCATAATCTAGTACACAAGCTCTGAACATGTCCTCCAGAATCTGACTGACTCTCTGAGTCTGTCCATCTGTCTGCGGATGAAAGGCTGTACTGAACTCTAGCCTGGTACCCAAAGTCCGGTGCAACTGATTCCAAAACTTCGAAATAAACTGTGTTCCTCGATCTGATACGATGGTCCTAGGAACTCCGTGCAGACATACGATCATGTCCATATATATCTTGGCCAACTTCGCACTCGTATAAGTGGTTTTCACGGGGATAAAGTGAGCCACTTTGGTCAAACGATCAACTACTACCCAGATAGAATCATATCCCGATCGAGTCCTAGGCAATCCGGTGATGAAATCCATGCCAAGCTTATCCCACTTCTATTCGGGTATCGACATAGGCTGTAATAATCCTGTCGGCTTCTGATGTTCTGCCTTCACTCTCTAACATACATCACATACTGCTACATACTCGGCAATATCCTTCTTCATACCAGTCTACCAGAAACGTTCCTTCAAATCCAAATACATCTTGGTGTTTCCGGGGTGAATCGAGTATGGCGAGTCATGAGCCTCCTGAAGTATTAACTTCCTGATTTCTGCATTATTGTGTACATATACACGATCCTCAAACCATAAGGTTTCGTGCTCATCCTCACGAAAACCCTTGGCTTTTCCTTTGCTCATTTTCTCCTTTATCTCAACAATTTCCTTATCCTCCTTCTGAGCTTCTTGAATCCTTCCCAATAATGTAGACTGAACCTCCATAGCTGCAACAAAACCTCTTGGAACTATCTCCAAACGAAGTTCCTTGAGATCGTCAACTAACTCCCGCGGTAATCCTCCACTTACGAGGGTATTGACATAAATCTTTCGGCTCAAAGCGTCTGCCATGACATTGGCCTTTCCTCGATGATAATGCAACTTCATATCATAATCTTTTATAAGCCCCAACCATCTCCTTTGCCTGAGATTCAGCTCCTTCCGAGTGAAAATGTACTTCAAACTCTTGTGGTCCGTGTACACATCACATCGGTTTCCAATAAGAAAATGTCTCCAGGTCTTGAGTGCATGTACCACGACTGCTAACTCAAAATCATGCGTGACATAATTCAACTCATGAGGTCGAAGCTGTCATGAGGCATAAGAAACAACTCTTCCGTCTTGCATGAGTACACCTCCAAGTCCTTGGCGCGAAGCATCGCAATACACTTGGAAATCCTTGCGTATGTCTGGCAGAATTAGCACTGGGGCTGTGACTAATCGCTTCTTCAACTCCTGAAAACTGGCCTCACATTCTTTGGTCCACTTAAATTTGGTGTCCTCCTTCAACAACTCTGTCATGGGCTTCGCAATCTTGGAAAAATTCTCAATGAATCTCCGGTAATATCCCGCGAGTCCAAGAAAACTGCGGATCTCTCCAACTGAGGTGGGTGCCAACCACTCAGTGACTGACTGAACCTTAGTAGGGTCTACTGCTATACCTTCTCCTCATATAACATGTCCAAGAAATCCAACTTCCTTCAACCAAAACTCACATTTGCTGAACTTGGCATATAGCTGATGCTCCCTGAGATTCTCGAGAACTAAACGCAAATGCTCCTTGTGTTCCTCTTCATTCTTCGAGTATACCAAAATATCATCAATGAACACCACAACAAACTTATCCAAGAACTCCATGAACACCTTATTCATCATACTCATGAAATAGGCAGGGGCATTAGTCAATCCAAATGACATAACCGTGTACTCATATAGCCCGTACCTTGTGGTAAAAGTTGTCTTAGGTATATCCTGTTCTCGGATCTTCAGCTGGTGGTATCCCGATCGCAGATCGATCTTGGAGAATACTTTAGCTCCTTGCAGCTGGTCAAACAAATCATTGATCATCGGTAGTGGGTACTTGTTCTTGATCGTCACTTCATTCAATGCACGAATCAACAACCATTCTCAAGGACCCATCCTTCTTCTCAACTAAGAGCACTGGGGCTCCCCACGGTGACGAACTTGGTCGAATGTAACCTTTCTCCAATAACTCCTTAATCTGCTTCTTAATCTCCTCCAGATCATTTGCGGGCATCCGGTATGGCCTCTTTGATATTGGTCCTATGCCTGGCAACAGCTCTATCAAAAACTCTATGTCTTGATCTGGTGGCATGCCTGGTAATTCCTCTGGAAATACATCCGGGTAATCCTTCACAACAGGCACTTCCTCCTAAACAACTCCTAGAGGGAATTCAATTAGGTTCTCCTTGGCGCATGCCTGGATACATACTTAATCCTTTTTCCCTCAGGGGTGGTGAGAAGTATCGGTTTACTAGCACAGTCAATGTTTCCTCCATACTTTGATAGCCAATCCATGCCTAGTATTATATCCAATCCTTGTGACTCCAAAATTATTAGGTCTGAGGGGAAAACATGGCTACCAATGGTTAAGGGTAACCGATCGCTCCATCAGCTGTCCATATACTCTGCTCCTGGCAAGCTTACTAACCTGGGTGACCTAAGGGCTAAGGTTGTCAACTTAAACTTGTCCACAAATCCCCTTGATATGTATGAATGCGATGCACCAGTATCGAAAAGAACGAGAGCGGTAAATGACTTAACCAAAAACTTACCGATAACTGCATCTGGCTGTTCTTCAACCTCCTCCACGTTGACGTGGTTCACCTGACCTCTGGTGAAGGGATTAGGCTTATTCCCAGAACTTCCATTGCCATTTCCATTCTTTGCTTCGGAATACTCGGTGGCGTAGTGTCCAGTCTTCCCGCACTTGAAATAAGTAATGTTACTTAGATCCTTCTTGGCGGGTGTAGTGGGGTTGGAACGGTTCTGGCTGCTGCTTCCTCTATTTCCATTCCCATTCTTAGGGCCACTATGATTATGTGAACTTCCTCCATTGTGAGTGTGGCCTCCATGGTTATGATGAGTATGTCCTCCCGAGTTCGGGGTAAAACGAGGCCTCTGCTGAGCTCTAGAGTTATACTTCCCTTGTCCATACTTCCTTTTGCGGCTCTCTATCTGCTGCTGCTTCCCTTCAATCATAAGAGCCATGTCTACCAACTGCTGGTAGTTAGCAAATGTTGCCACCATCAACTGCATACTCAGCTCATCATTCAGCCCTTCCATAAACTTCTCCCGCTTCGCGGCATATGTGGCCACATCATCCGGGGCATAGCGAGCTAACTTACTGAACTCATCCATGTACTGCCCCACAGTAAGATTTCCCTGGCGTAAGTTGCGAAACTCATGCTTCTTCATGCTCATAGCTCCAGCTGAGACATGTGCAGTGTGGAACGCTTGCTGAAACTGATCCCAAGTGACATTGGCTATGGGGAAAGTGACTGTGTAATTCTCCCACCATGAGGCTACAGGTCCATCCAGTTGGTGTGCGGCAAAGTGCACCTTCTCAGCTTCTGTGCAACCTACGGTGGTCAACTCCCTTCCAATCCTACGGAGCCAGTCATCACCAACAATCGGCTCGGTGCTACTGGAAAACACCGACGGATTCAACCTCAGAAAATAGGCTAAGTTGTGAACTGGAGGTGGTGGTGGTGGGTTGTTGTTGTTGTTGCCTTGGTTCTGGACTAGCAACTGCATCAAGGCATTCTGCTGTTGGATCAACTGAGTGAGCTCTGGTGGGAAGACAAATCCGGGGGTCACGTCTCGAAGGCATCTGATGGGTTTAGAGGGGAGAGATTAGAATAGAATGAGGTCTAAGGAGAAATCACTACCCATATGCACATGAAACAAACACATTCATATCACAGCACTCAATTCAAACAAGGCATACAATCGATCTAACTACCGTTACAAAATACTCGGACTAGTACTATATACATGGGGGAATACTACTGATAATATGGTGGTCGACTAGAAATTTTGATCGGTGGAAGACTCCAGGACATCTGCTCCGGCTTCGTCTTCGTAATCATCATCACTACTGTCGGGGTCGGAGTCGGTGTCATCGATCATGATGTAGTCTTCAGAACGGATGTCCTCCTCAGGTGCGGGATCTCCCATGAATACTCCTAGTTTCTTCTTCAGGTCTTCATTCTTCTCTAGTAACACTACAATTTCCTCCTCATATCCATCGCGTGTAGACTTGAGTTCTTCTTCAAGTTCCATGTTCCTGGTCATCACCTTCTTCAGGTCTAGCATGCTGGCGCACATTTGGTTCTCTTGGCGGCGAATGTGCTAGTTTAACTCCTGGATGTAGGCTGCAATGGACTTGTCCCTCCGAGTGCTGATCATCTCCCATTGCTCATCTCGGCGCCCACATATCTGGTAGATGGTGTCCTTAAGATCCTTGTGGTATACTTCGCCGATGCGTCCCATGGCGATATGGGCTGCCATGCTCTTTCCTAGACTCCATGTTGGTGCATCAAAGGAAAACTCTATGGGCTCAGTAACTATCGTAAATGTCCTTCCTGGAACATGAACTCGAATCATCCAACGCTCCACTTCTGGTAAAGTGGCGGTGCAGGTCCCGGTGAAGCTTGGTATTCTGATGTTCAGGTACCAAGTGACTTCCTTCAAGTGTCGTCCAAAAGGTGTGTCTTCATCCGGTTGAGCAAACTTGTTCCTTGGGTCCGCCATCTATAGAGTGGAAAATGGAGAGAAGTCAGAAATGAGTAGAGAAGAGTGACCTATGGCTTATCTTAGTGGTCGCGTCCTCCAGTCAATGTGTGCTCTGATACCATCTTGTAGCGATCCAACCTTAGACGATCAAATCTCTATGCATAAGTATCATCCCTGGATCGGTAATGCTGACACGCACAGTACTTGAAGGATTTATAACAGAGTTTCAATCACACACTTATTACATCGAATGTCTCAAAAGAGAACTTATTACAATAATATGGCTTAAGGCCATCTAAGAGATAACTATGGAAGTATCGAAGATAAATGAGTCCATCAACTCCAACGGCATAGCTGAGTGCACGAAAACGTCCTAGTGCACCTTACTCTTCATCTGAAAAGTCTGCAACATAATACGTTGCAGCCCGAAACGGGTCAGCACATGGAATATGCTGGCAAAATAACACTATAGAGTAATGAACAGGATAACATCTATCACTACATGCATATTAGGCTGGCGGAGGCTCTATGGTTATCATTTTTGCGTAAATCTAGTTTTTCCCTACTGCAAAGGAATATATTTTATTTAACTATCAAGTTGGTTGATAAAATATTGAGAAGGTTCCTCCAACTCAATCCCAATTAAACAATATTAACCCAACAAATTAAATTAAGAGTGATGAGATCAATTCAATAATTCAAGAACCAGATACTCAAAATTTCCATAACAGGGACACGACTAACCATGATTAGTTTGTACACTCTGCAGAGGTTTGCGCACTTTTCCCCACAAGACTCGATCTCCTCCGTTGGATTTCTTGCACTACATGGTGTTTGAGAAACGGATGACCGAGACACAGTCTTTCAGAAGCATTAACTCTTTACTCTGGGTAGACAGTACGACCTACATCCCCTACATCTGCTAGCCTACCACTAAAAGAGGTCACGCAACATACTCAACTATGCCAGAGCCCACATGTCGCGACCGGTTTTCCGGGTATTAAATTCCGGAAAACGGCCGTTGTGCTCACCAGCCCCAGGATAACTGTTAGCTGATGAGGCACCAACTTGATACAGAATTTCCAAGCAAAACACAAAAATATGTAGTACAAGACCATTCAGTGCATGAGTACAACAAATGGTTTCTAGTGGTTGATGGTGGAAGCGGGTTGTGAATCATCATCGTCTATGGGACTCCATTTCCCACAGGAACAGCTGACCAGGTTAACTCCTATCTTCGCGAGGCTGCTATCACTGTTGCTTAGGTTCCGGGGCTGTCAACACGGTCGCTCCTCTCCGTGCAAGAAATCTGGCCAAGACAATAGCCAGGGACAAGCCTGTGAGTACTTTGAATGTACTCGCAAACATTAAGAACACAGGAATAATATAACCATGATGTGCTGAAAATATCTTATGCTCATGACGTCAGTCACAAAAGATAAATAAAACTCTGATGCGTGCAAGCATGTTATTTGTGAATATGCAATAACATGGTAGTATTAAAATGATTATGAAATAAATAACAAACATGCCACAGTCGGGCGTCTTAGCGACACCACATAAAGGGCTTATAAAAGAAATGCCACAGTCGGGCGTCTCAGCGACACCACATAAAGGGCTTATAAAAGAAATGCCACAGTCGGGCGTCTCAGCGACACCACATAAAGGGCTTATAAAAGAAATGCCATAGTCAGGCGTCTGAGCGACACCACAAAAGGGCTTATAAAAGAAATGCCACAGTCGGGCGTCTCAGCGACACCACATAAAGGGCTTTAAAAGAAATGCCACAGTCGGGCGTCTTAGCGACACCACATAAAGGGCTTTAAAAGAAATGCCGCAATCGGGCGTCTTAGCGACACCACATAAAGGGCTTATAAATGAATCACAGTGAATATCCAGGAGGTAGAACCGTCCCAGGGATATTCGATAATACCAATAATATCACGGGTTAGCCCACAACAAAAATAATAATCATCATTATCACATGTCACAAGTCGTAATACCATTTCTGATTTAGCAGTTTCACCTCCGAAGAACGACACTAAGACCGACACTTGACCCATCCCAGACTGTAATCCTTAACCATGGACACGGCTATTCGAATATGTCTTAATCTCTGCAGACGGTGTACTCTTTACTCATGAGTAACGGATTCCTTTAGTCCATCGGGACTAATTCCGTCTACGGTCTTTCAAATGAAAACGCACCTGACTTGCACACACCAGCTTAACTCACCGGTGTCTGGAATCACCCACGACACTCGTTAAGCAAAACTCTAAGTGGGGAGGCTACAACCTCGATTAGCATGGGATCACCAAAATTTATACCGCGCGCAAATCTGGGGGAGATATCCCCTCGGCTACAACCGAAACACCCATGCCCCCTGACCGGATGACTGGCTTTAATCCATGGCCGTGGTACCCTCATCCCGGCCCCTCTGTACGGTGTGTGCTAGAAAGGGGTTGACAGATTACTGAACCGTACTCTACTTGTTGTAGAGGCAGTGGTAGTCTGAAACAAGTATGGGGTTCTTGGAACAAGACTCGATCTACGGTCGACTCGGGAGGTTTATAAATTTCCTGCATGACATGTATAACAAAATATTTCAACCAACATAATCACCGCTCACTATACCTCACTATGCCATACCGGACAAAACCGTCCCGACGGAGGCCGGCGACAAACTCATGCCTACCCAAGGCAGAGGTTTTCCCGTATTCCTTCCAGCATGCATGCAAGGCACATGAGGATGATTATCATCACCAGTGTGTTCATTTCCAACAGCATGGAAATCACTAATATGCATTCATGCATATGATCATATCACATGAAATAACAAGTTCTCTAAAATGAGGTGGTGTTGTAAACGTGTCAACGAACACACCAAAAAAATTATGCCGGGCTCAGAATGCTTGCCTTCAATGTGTGGAAAGGCAGGGTGCACTCCAAAACTTTTGAAAGTTTGCTTCTCTCTCTCTCCAAAGTCCTATTTAAATAACATTTGAATTAACATACAAATTCAAAAACAGCACAAAAAGTTGTTTGAATTTTTTTTTCAAATAAATATGAAAATAAACTAGGTTAAATTTGAGAGAGGTAGGAAAAAGAATCAATTCATTCGGAGCTGTATTTAAAAAGTTATACCAGTCAAAGTTGTGGTCAAAAATCTGTTATTTTAAAAAAATAAAACAGAATAAAAAGAAAACGATTCGAATATACGTACACGTCGAAGACGTATTCCGACTATATGCCTCCACTTACTCCAGCGTGGACGCGCGTGGGTCACTGACAGTGGGTCCAGGGTGGCCCACTAGTCAGGTTTGACCATTCTCCCTTCCCTCTTCATCCTCTGGCCGAACAGAGGCGGGGGCTCCGGCGATCGTCGCCGGCGTTAGGCGGCTCCTCGCGGGCCACCCGAGGATGGGGATGGATCCGCAAGACTGGGGCGGTTCTTCCAGTGGTCGAGGGAGTGATGGGGATGGAGGGAGTCGTCGGCGACGAGCTTCGCGGCGGCCGGCGGCGTCGGGAGTAAAGTGGTTTTGTGGATGTGGTGGTTCCCGATCAAAATCGAGCAGGGGGAATGGTTCACGGGAGCAAGGGAGAGCTTCTGGTGGAGAGAGTGTAGAGGGGGAGGCCCTGGTGGCGCCGGAATGGCCGGGGTAGTGGCGGCGGCTGCGGTTGCCGGAGATGGGGAAGGAAGCCTCCCCGAGTTGATTGGCTGCCAATGGGGGTCCTAGGGAGATGGCTTGGGACTGCCTGCGTGCGGGGGTGAGCTCGGGGCTCCTTATATAGGCGATCGGAGTCGGTTCCGCAGCGGCCGTGGATAAGGTCGCCGCGACCGTCTTCTGTAAGCTGCATTACAACGTGGCGAGGCTGGGGATGGCGGCAGAGCTAGCGGACGAGCTGCCATCGCTCCAAGGGCGGCCGGGCGAAGCGGAGAGCAACAAGCGGCGCTGCTAGTGCAGAGCTATCAGGCGCGGTGGCAGCTAGTCCTTGGCCTGCCGGAGACGCGCGAGGGTCTGCTTGGCGTTTTGCGGTGAGAGAGGGCGTGTGGCGGCTCGCAGAGCGGTGGCGAACGAGGCGACGCGTCGGCTCGAGAACGCACGGCGGGCCAAGCGGACGCCTGGCGCGCCCGAGCACGCCCGGACGTGTTCGATGACATGCCGGGGCATGTTAGGGGTCTCGGGTGAGGTTGGCAAGCAACAGAACTAGATTAGTGATAGAGGGAAGATCAAGGGACAAGGTGGTTTGGTCAGGAGACCACAATGTAGACTTGAAATCATGCCAAATCTGGCTATGTACTCAGGGTGTTTGTCAAAATGCCAATGGCATCTAGGAAAAACTTGGGGTGTCCAAATTCTCCAGATCAGTGTCTCTTTAGATGGAAGAGAGGGTGGTGAGGTTAGTTTGTGAAAAGCACAAACTTGCTAGTGCAAGTTTTGCAGAACTTCAAATCTGGACAGGAGGTAAATGGCATCATCTCATGAACCAGAAGTATTCCAATGGTTGCATGCTCCTGGACTAAGGGGTTTTGTAGGGTGGTCTACAAGCTGGGGAAAGAATCAAGGGCCAAAGAGCAAGCAAGAATATGGATTCTGTACAAACCATCATGTTGGACCAGAATGAAGATGAGGTCGATTCACTCAAAAATTTCAAATAACAACACTGGGTTTTTGCATAAAGTTGAATCATATGCTACTACCAACACCCCATAATTTTGCTGGAAGCTAGAAAGAAATATTTAAATGAGTTGCAGTGCAAAATTACCCACAGGACCAGAGAAGAAAATTGGGTGTAGATCTCAAAATATTTCATGAATAAAAGATATTTTTGCATAAAAGTGATTTTAAAACATCACCTGACATCTCCAAATTTTGGTTGGAATTTTAAGTGAATTTATCAAATGGTTGTAGTTCAAACATGGCCATATAATCTTGGAAAAACTATTTTTCAAGAAAATAAAGATCAAGCAAATTAATTATGTAATTAGTTCTACTAATAAAATAAAGTTTTTATTGAGAGGTTAAACAAGTCCAATAACATATTTGAAAAGTTTTCTTTTTGGGGAAAACTCCATAATAACAAGGGAGAAAAAGGTCCAAAAATCAAAAGGGAGCCCAGAAAATAAATTTTTTAATTTCTTGGCAAAATTTTAATTAACAAAACAAGGTTAAAATTTTGGGGTGTCACAACACTACCCCCCTTAAGAAAAATCTCGTCCTCGAGATTTGCTAAGAGCGGTTTTGAAAACAAAAACTCCAGTCTATGTGTTTGAGCGGTTGTGAGTCGGCTGCCGTGGTGCTGTGTGAAACGAAATAATCCACGTCGTGAGAAGATATACGATGTAGCAACTCAGGGAAAAGAAATCTCACTCCATGATTCTCGCGAGAGAACAATAATATAATAGAGTCAAACCGCAACAGAACTACTCACATTAATAGAACTAAATAATTTACTCGCCGCACAAAACTCGGGGTACCATGCATAAGTTACAACGCATGAATAAATGTCACAGCAATGAATATAGCGGCGACGTCTAAAGTGAAAACGGTAACTGGACGGGGTCCCGAGAAAACGTCTCTGGTACTGGGATACACTCTTCTTCTATCGGAGGAAGTGGATTGACCAGTCGATGAATGTGCCTCTCCTGGTCGGGTCTTAGTGGTCTGCCGATGGCGATCTGAGGATTTAAATCCGTGAGGCTCTGTAGATAACCCATCACGCATTGGATTAAACGCTCTTGAGGGATGACGTATTGGACGAGGTTGGCCAAGACTGGGTCTCTCTCAATACGTTCACCTGGAAAAGATGTTACTCCTCCGGGTGCTGCACGGCTCGGAAAATAATAATACCCTCGTTCGCTGGCATAGGGTACCGCGAATCGAAGGCGAGATAGCGCTTCGTAGGCCGCAGCTTCTACGGCCATATGCGGGGTTGGCATAGATTTCCCTACGAAGGAGACCTCCGTTGGATCTTGGTTTGGGTTTATGGGAGGGATGTGCACGGCTGCCCAATATCTCGAGGTGGAAGGGGTGATCCTTGATTTGAACAGCTCGTACTGGGGTGGCTGGGTAGCGCCCATGGTACTGCAGGTGAAATCCCACAATATCTTGACAAAACTACCTGGGGTTGCAACTGGAGTTCTCAGATAAATACTAGGGTTCGGCATGGCAAGAAATGGTTGTGCGAGGGATGCTTGGCAAGGTCACTTGGTAGCCTTTATATAGCATTGGAGCTGGGTTATTTTACCATGGTGAAAGGTAAAGAATTTGCCAGCTCGTCTCTGAGAGTCGGGGTCAAAGCCACAAATACATATCTCACCAAAGTGACGTATCACTGTGGGGTTGTCGGGGAGGTTTTGGTAGCTGCGCCAAGGATAGAGAAATCACACTGCATGCTAATATATCCATACAAGACTACTATATAAAACAGAGGCACGATGACAAGCTGCGTTAATATAAGGGATCACGGGATTACAAAGCGAGGATACACTGGGACTCGACACTACTCGAGTGACTTAGTCTACTTCGTTTACATCCAAGCGGGCGTTCCTTGTGGATGTCGAGGCTTCTCCATGGTTCTCACCGTCGGAATTAGCTGGAGAGGGCTGAGGGGCTGCAGGCTCGGGGTAGTGATGATGACCATCGCGGGGATTGTTGACCACAACCCCGTTGGAGTGTGCTCCAAGGAGGCGACGAAGCACTTCGGGTCATCAAAGCACCTTGGCCGACGGCCGGGCTGACCTCGTGGTTTCGATTGGGTGTCGAACAGCACGACCGGGTTGTCGGTGTTGGGCTCGTTCTCTTCTCTCGCCGGGCTCGACGAACCAACTCTCCACGAGCTGCGATCAAATCAATGGTGATCTGATCGAAAAGTTCCTCCAGCGCACCTACATAGCGCACTAGGTGCAACAATGCAGGGTCCGTCTCGTGATCTCCGTTGGTAACTTGGGGTGGCCTACCATACCCTTCACGTGCAGGGGTAGTAGTGGAGCGAGCGACGTTAACTCGGGCGACAAGTGCACGAGATGAACTATAGCCTCTCGAGCAGCTAGTTGGATGGCTTGTGGCTCAAAGGAAGTTGTTCTTCCGGTGAACTCAGAGGGCGCTCGGGCGCTAGACCCCTATCGTAAATGTGTACGGTGGCCCAGAATTGACGGCTCTCACCACTCATGGGTCCTTGGTACACAACATATTCAGGTGGTTCTTCTAACGCATAGGCACGGCGGGTGAGATTTGCGAGTATGGTCACAAAGCCTCCAAGGTTAGTTGCTGTGGTCTCGTTGTGCACGACGGGTCCGGGCATTGTGGCTTGGTTTGGGGAAAAAAATGATGTGTTGTGCTGGGTTGGGGCTAGCGTGCCCTTTTTATAGAAAAAGGGGACGGAGTCTTCCTTCGCACGCTTGCGAATGAGACACCCTGGGTGCTGGTCGCTGGTGCGTGATAGACGGGCTAGGTTGATAGGTTGGGCACCGACTGCCAAAAAGTGTCAGGTCACTGTGTGGCTATCTTGCACGAGAAGCTTGGCTAGGGTTTCGGTTATGGTCTGGTGGGTTGGTTTGCCTAAGTTTATTGACCTGACCAAGATAGAATTAGCCAATGGTCAGCCTGGCTTTGATACCAAGTCTGTCGCGACCGGTTTTCCGGGTATTAAATTCCGGAAAACGGCCGTTGTGCTCACCAGCCCCAGGATAACTGTTAGCTGATGAGGCACCAACTTGATACAGAATTTCCAAGCAAAACACAAAAATATGTAGTACAAGACCATTCTGGTCTGTGAGTACAACAAATGGTTTCTAGTGGTTGATGGTGGAAGCGGGTTGTGAATCATCATCGTCTATGGGACTCCATTTCCCACAGGAACAGCTGACCAGGTTAACTCCTATCTTCGCGAGGCTGCTATCACTGTTGCTTAGGTTCGGGGCTGTCAACACGGCCGCTGCTCTCCGTGCAAGAAATCTGGCCAAGACAATAGCGAGGACAAGCCTGTGAGTACTTTGAATGTACTCGCAAACATTAAGAACACAGGAATAATATAACCATGATGTGCTGAAAATATCTTATGCTCATGACGTCAACCACAAAAGATAAATAAAACTCGATGCGTGCAAGCATGTTATTTGTGAATATGCAATAACATGGTAGTATTAAAATGATTATGAAATAAATAACAAACATGTTACGATCGAGCGCCTTAGCGACACCACATAAAGGGCTTATAAAAGAAATGCCACAATCAAGGCCTCAAATGACACCACATAAAGGGCTTATAAAAGAAATGCCACAATCAAGGCGCCTCAAGCGACACCACATAAAGGGCTTATAAATAAACAAAAACAATGCATGCAATCAGGGCCTGAGTGACACCACAAAAGGGCTTATAAAAGAAATGCCACAATCAGGCGCCTCAAATGACACCACATAAAGGGCTTTAAAAGAAATGCCACGATCAAGGCGCCTTAGCGACACCACATAAAGGGCTTTAAAAGAAATGCATAATCAGGCGTCTTAGCGACACCACATAAAGGGCTTATAAATGAATCACAGTGAATATCCAAGAGGTAGAACCGTCCCAGGGATATTCGATAATACCAATAATATCACGGGTTAGCCCACAACAAAAATAATAATCATCGTTATCACATGTCACAAGTCGTAATACCATTTCTGATTTAGAAGTTTCACCTCCGAAGAACGACACTAAGACCGACACATGACCCATCCCAGACTGTAATCCTTAACCATGGACACGGCTATTCGAATAGGTCTTAATCTCTGCAGAGGGTGTACTCTTTACCCACGAGTAACGGATTCCTTTAGTCCATCAGGACTAGTTCCGTCTACGGTCTTTTAAATGAAAACGCACTGACTTGCACACCACTTAACTCACCGGTGTCCGGAATCACCCACGACACTCGTTAAGCAAAACTCTAAGTGGGGAGGCTACAACCTCGATTAGCATGGGATCACCAAAATTTATACCGCGCGCAAATCTGGGGAAGCTATCCCCTCGGCTACAACCGAAACACCCATGCCCCGACGGATGATGGCTTTAATCCATGGCCGTGGTACCTCATCCCGCCCCTCATGCAGTGTGTGCTAGAAAGGGGTTGACAGATTCTTGAACCGTACTCTACTAGTTGTAGAGACAGTGGTAGTCTGAAACAAGTATGGGGTTATCGAACAAGACTCGATCTACGGTCGACTCATAAGGTTTATAAATTTCCTGCATGACATGTATAACAAAAATATTTCAACCAACATAATCACCGCTCACTATACCTCACTATGCCATACCGGACAAAACCGTCCCGACGGAGGCCGGGGACAAACTCATGCCTACCCAAGGCAGAGGTTTTCCTGGATTCCTTCCGGCATGCATGCAAGGCACATGAGGATGATTATCATCACCAGTGTGTTCATTTCCAACAGCATGGAAATCACTAATATGCATTCATGCATATGATCATATCACATGAAATAACAAGTTCTCCGAAATGAGGTGGTGTTGTAAACGTGTCAACGAACACTCCAAAAATATTATGCCGGGGCTCAGAATGCTTGCCTTCAACGTGTGGAAAGGCAGGGTGCACTCCGAAACTTTTGAAAGTTTGCTTCTCTCTCTCCAAAGTCCTATTTAAATAACATTTGAATTAACACACAAATTCAAAAACAGCACAAAAAGTTGTTTGATTTTTTTTTCAAATAAATCTTAAAATAAACTAGGTTAAATTTGAGAGAGGTAGGAAAAAGAATCAATTCATTTGGAGTTGTATTTAAAAAGTTATAGCCAGTCAAAGTTGTGGTCAAAAATCATTATTTTAAAAAGTAAACAGAATAAAAAGAAAAGCGATTGAATATACGTACACGTCAAGACGATTCAGACTATACGCTCCACTTACTCCAGCGTGGGACGCGTGGGTCACTGAAAGTGGGTCCAGGGGGGGCCACTAGTCAGGTTTGACCATTCTCCCTTCCCTCTTCATCCTCTGGCCGAACAGAGGCGGGGGCTCCGGCGATCATCGCCGGCGTTAGGCGGCTCCTCGCGGGCCCCCGAGGGTGGGGTGGATCCGCAAGACTGGGGCGGTTCTTCCGGTGGTCGAGGGAGTGATGGGGATGGAGGGAGTCGTCGGCGACGAGCTTCGCGGCGGCCGGCGGTGTCGGGAGTAAAGTGGTTTTCTGGATGTGGTGGTTCCCGATCAAAATCGAGTAGGGGGAAGGGTTCACGGGAGGAAGGGAGAGCTTCTGGTGGAGAGAGTGTAGAGGGGGAGGCCCTGGTGGCGCCGGAATGGCCGGGGCAGTGGCGGCGGCTGCGGTTGCCGGAGATGGGGAAGGAAGCCTCCCGAGTTGATTGGCTGCCAATGGGGGTCCTCGGGAGATGGCTTGGGACTGCCTGCTTGCGGGGGTGAGCTCGGGGCTCCTTATATAGGCGATCGGAGTCGGTTCCGCGGCGGCCGTGGATAAGTTCGCCGACGACCGTCGTCTGTAGCTGCAGGGCAACGTGGCGAGGCTGGGGATGGCGGCATGAGCTAGCGGACGAGCGGCTACTGCTCCAAGGGCGAGCCGGCGAGCGGACACGGCTTGGGCGGCGCTGGCTAGTGCAGGAGCTGTCGGGCGGCGGTGGCGGCTAGTCCTTGGCCTGCCGGAGACGCGGCGAGGGTCTGCTTGGCGTTTTGCGGTGAGGAGGGGAGCGTGTGGCGCGGCTCTGGAGAGAGGTGGCGAACCAGGGGGCGACGCGTCGGCTCGGGCGCACGTGTGGGCGAAACACACGCTCTGGGCGCGCCCAGAGCACGCCGGGGACGTGTTCGATGAAATGTCGGGGCATGTTAGGGGTCTCGGGTGAGGTTGGCAAGCAACAGAACTAGATTAGTGATAGAGGGAAGATCAAGGGACAAGCTGGTTTGGTCAGGAGACCAAGTTCACAATGTAGACTTGAAATCATGCCAAATCTGGCTATGCACTCAGGGTGTTTGTCAAAATGCCAATGGCATCTAGGCAAAACTTGGGGTGGCCAAATTCTCCAGATCAGTGTCTCTTTAGATGGAAGAGAGGGTGGTGAGGTTAGTTTGTGAAAAGCTCAAACTTGCTAGTGCAAGTTTTGCAGAACTTCAAATCTGGACAGGAGGTAAATGGCATCATCTCATGAACCAAAAATATTCCAATGGTTGCATGCTCCTGGACTTAGGGGTTTTGTAGGGTGGTCTACAAGCTGGGGAAAGAATCAAGGGCCAAAGAGCAAGCAAGAATATGGATGCTGTACAAACCATCATGTTGGACCAGAATGAAGATGAGGTTGATTCACTCAAAATTTTCAAAGAACAACACTGGGTTTTTGCATAAAGTTGAATCATATGCTACTACCAACACCCCATAATTTTGGTGGAAGCTAGAAAGAAGTATTTAAATGAGTTGCAATTACAAAATTGCCCTTGGACCAGAGAAGAAAATTGGGTATAGAGCTCAAAATATTTCATGAATAAAAGATATTTTTGCATAAAAGTGATTTTAAAACATCACCCGACATCTCCAAATTTTGGTTGGAATTTTAAGTGAATTTATCAAATGGTTGTAGTTCAAACATGGCATATAATCTTGGAAAAACTATTTTTCAAGAAAATAAAGACCAAGCAAATTAATTATGTAATTAGTTCTACTAATAAAAGAAATTTTTTCTTGAGAGGTTAAACAAGTCCAATAACATATTCAAAAAGTTTTGTTTTTTGGGAAAACTCCATAATAACAAGGGAGAAAAAGGTCCAAAAATCAAAAGGGAGCCTAGAAAATAAAAATTTTAATTTCCTGGCAAAATTTTAATTAACAAAACAAGGTTAAAATTTTGGGGTGTCACACCAGAATGGCTTGTGGCTGCACACGAAGTTTATAGCATGAATAATCTTATGATCCCTTTGAGCCTGGGTGGCGAACCATAGGATGATCACACGGGTACTCCGGGATATCCCAGGACAGTGCTGGATTGCTCCAGGTGCCAAGACAACCACTGGGTGCTCCAGGGTGCCTCAACCAATCCACCCTGATGTGTATTAAAGTAGCCACCTTAAGTTAACCATTAATTAACAACTCTCACATCTGTCATGGATACACTCAACCAATCCACGTCTACGAGCATAGCATAGCAGTATAAGCATAACGCAGAAGTAACTCCCAAGGTTTGAAATAAAAGACAATAGGTTCTACCTCATCATCTACTTCCCAATACCCACATGTTATCAATCCTACTCATGCAATGTTTGGGGGTTGAAACTAATGCATAAAAAATGGGTAATAAAAGGGTATGATCAAAGTGTTACTTGCCTTGCTGACGATCTGAAAACCCTAGTGACTCGTAGTAGCACGCTTCGCACTCCGAAAACTCTATCGAAAACAAACAATAGCATACATAAGCACTCAAGCATAAGATTCAAGGGTAAAATTCAGATGAAATGATCCAATCCAAAAGTTCAAATGAGGAGCTTCGATTTGCAAAAAGAATGAATCGAATCGGAGCTACGAAACTCAAACTACGATCAAAAGAAGTTTAAATTCCAATCTGCTTGAAACCAAATTTTAATTTGTCAAAACCATGTTCAAGTTCATTATCTTGAAAGAGGGACCCGATACGAAGATTTTGGTGTTGGTTTCACTGGATTTGGACAAACGGTTATAAAGTTGCGAGGGTCTGAAGATTAGGGGCTAATCTGCGATAAAAATAATCGTGGATAGGTCCCTGGCCGAAAATTAAAACAGAAAGAAAAACGCTAACGAACGAACGTTCGTTAACAGAGGCTAACGAACGAAAATGTTCTCCAAACAATCTAACCAAGGAGCGTTCGCAAAATAGCAAACGTAAAAAAACCAATCTAACCGAAATCCGAAAAAAACCGTAAACCTAAAAAAACTGAACGGTTTTATACCGTTTAGCCGAGGTTGACCGGCGAGAGATCCGCGGCGGCGGCAGCCAACGATGAGGCGGGCGGCGGCGGCTCGCTGCACTGCGACCGGGCGGCGATGTGAAAGGGGAGGCAATGCAGCGGGCGGCGGCCGCGGTGGCTCGGGGGTGAGGAGGAGGCGGGGGCGGCGCCTTATAAAGAGGGGGGTGTCGGCTTGGGTAAGGGGCAAGCGGCTGCGGCACGGAGTCCGACTCCTTGCCGGAGTCCGGCGCGAGCATGGGCGGGGCGAGGCGGTTGGCGGCACGGGCCGGCTCGGCCGGGCTTCCGCCGAGTCGAGCAAGAGAAGATTTTTTAAAAAATAAATTTCCGCCAGAAGAAAAATCCTAGTAAAATATAAAAAAAATTCTAAAAATGCCAAAAATAATTTTCACCGTCTAAGTAAAATATTTCAAACAAAGTGAACATTTTTCTGGCCTAAAAATACAGTTTTCAAAAATGCATATTTTTCTAATTCAAATAAAATAGCAAATAAAAACCAAATAAAATATAAATTTGATTTTAAAATTTCTTCTCCAATATTCCTCTCTTTTTGAAGAAGTCATATTATCTTCTCTCTTTTATTTTTAACATTGGAAATAATTATAAGAAAATATTAAAACCTAATTGATCCTCTTTTCAAATTTGAGAAAATTTTTAAATATGAAAACAAATTGAATCCCCAACTCTCTCCTTGGGTCCTTGAGTTGCTTAGGATTTCTAGGATCACCACCAAAATGCAAATAAAATATGATATGCATATGATGACCTATGTATAACATCCAAATTGAAAATTGGGATGTTACACCTTCTTCTGCTATATGAAAGGTTTTGACCTAGAAAAAAATAAGAAAAGAGCTTTCGGGATGAAGCGCCGCCATCTCAAGGCGTAACCTGGGCAAAAGCAATCTAGGGCTGCGACGGAGCTATTCTGCCGGGGAAACTTCCTTCCAGGATGGGGGAATTGAAGCCATCGTCATCACCAACGATCCGCTCATCGAGGGAGGGTCAATCTTTATCAACATCTTCACCAGCACCATCTCCTCTCAAACACTAGTTCATCTCTTGAATTCAGTCTTTGTACCAAAACCTCAGATTGGTACCTCACTACTAGGAAAATGCTTATACACAGTAGCATATTAGTAGCGTTGTAAAATAGTAACCGCTGCTGCTATTTAGCAGTAGCGCTTTTCCTGGAGAGCGCTACTAGTAACTCTATAGTAGTAGCACTGGGTAGCAAAAACACGCTACTACTATGTGGGACCAGACGAGGCCAGCGACGGTCGCTGGAGTTGTAGCACTGTACAGAATCAAGCGCTACTACTAACAGTTTAGTAGTAGCGCTTGATTTTACTACGTCGCTACTGCTAATGGGCCCTACTTGGTAGTAGCGCTTTTCCTGGAGAGCGCTACTACTAAGTCCCATAGCAAGATGGCGCTTTTTGCTAGCAGCCATCTTGCTAGTTCTTGGCTGGTGCCACCTTTTCCACCCCCTCCTCTCCCCCCATTTTGCCCTCTCTCTCTCCCTCCTTTCCCCTCTCCACTCTCCACTCCCCACCATTCTTGCTCTTCTTCTCTCTTCCTCCTACCTCTCTTCTCTCCTCATTAATGGCACCCTCCTCCATAAATGGCCTCTCTCTTTCTCCTACACCTCTCTTCTCTCCCCCATTAATGCCCCCTCCACTGTAACCCCTCTCCATTAGTTAGCTAGCTAGATTCACCTCTCCTCCCCAACAACTAGATCTAGCTAGCTATTTAGCCAACCACACGTGCTCTCTCGATTGTTCTCTCTCATCATCTAATTAACTGCGTGCTCTCGGTCTCTCTCGTGAGATATATAGGTGAGTAAAAAGTTGTTCATTTCAAGAATGGGAATATGTGTGTGAATGAGAATATGTGTGTTTGGGATATATATATATATATATATATATATATATATATATATATATATATATATATATATATATATATGGAGAGATTTGTGCGAGTGACATATGCCCGAGTTGCTTATGTTTTGCCGAAATGTCGATTCATTTCCGTTTCGGTGAATTTCAAGCAAACTCAATATGTCCTATTTTTAGGCAATGTCATGCCAAAATTATATATATATATGAATTTTAAGCATGCATTATTTATTTTATAACCCTTTTGCTTGTTATACCGTGCAGTCGGTCATGAAGGTGAGTGGATGGAAGGTGGAGCGGTACATGCAATCCGCGGTGATGGACATGTATGCAAATAATCAGACTAGGATTAGATGTCTGCGTGCAAGATGCAAGGAAGGAGTCCTTTTGGACCCTTTTGTTCGTGGCACTTTGAAGGCGCACCTGCTGATTAATGGTTTCATGGATGGCTATACTCAATGTATAAGTGAAGAAGATGATGATGATGAGGACGTCAACATGGCAGGGAATAACGACATGGGGCTAGACGAAGATATGACCGATCAACAAGAAGATGATGGCGACGGACATGTCGGCGGGGAAGAGTCCGGAAAATACGACGGTGGCAGAGAAGATTTCGGACACGACGAAGAAGAGTGCGGACATGGCAGAGAAGAGGCAGCGGTCACGCCGCAGTCTTCGACGCTACTAAGTGCAGTCGTGTAGGACCCTCATGTTCGAGACCTCCTTCGCAAGAGTACGACTAGCGAGAGAGATGCTTCTAGAGAGGAGGCCAAGCTGGCGCAACTTGAAGTAGACTCGAGGACTCCATTGTATGACGATTGCGATCCCGAGGTGACCCGCTTGAGTTTCACGCTCGATCTTCTAAAGACGAAGGCCAAAAACAAATGGACAGACAAAAGCCTCGATGAGCATTTGAAGTTTCTACATAATAAAGTTCTTCCCGCGGGGAACCTGTGTCCTACTAGTGTCTAGGAGGCCAAGAAAATCGTTTTCCCTTTTGATTTGCCGCACATTAGGTACCACACATGCATCAACAATTGCACCATTTATCGGGGAGCACGGAAAAACCAGCTGTCCAGTGTGCAATGCTTCTCGATACAAGAAGGCAGTAAAGAAAGCTCCTCAGAAAGTTGTATTATACTTTCCGATCACTCCCCGTCTGCAGCGGTATTTCGTAGATCCTAAGGAAGCAAAGCTCATGCACTGGCACGCGGAGAGGAAAAAGCCCGACGATGGAGATGATCCGAGGCTGAGACACCTCATAGATGGTAGCCAGTGGAGAGCATTCAACGCCGTATATGGATTTGCTGCAGAAGATCCAAGGAACATCGTGCTTGGTGCGAGTACCGATGGCATGAATCCATTTGGAAACCAGAACACCAACCACAACACATGGCCCGTGTTTGTATGGATGTACAACCTCCCCCCCATGGAAGTGCATGAAGACAAAGTACATACACATGAGAATGCTGATTCAAGGGCCGAAACAACCGGGAAATAGTATTAACCTGTATATGGGGCTTCTGCAAGAGGAGCTAGACACGTTATGGAAAACACAGGCATGGACATGGGACGCCAGCAAAGGAGAATATTTCCATATGAGAGTCGCGCTGATGACGACGGTGCACGACTATGTCGGTTATGGGTACACCTCAGGCCAGGTGTGCCACGGATACTGTGGATGCACGAGGTGCATGGATGATACAACGTCTCAGCAGCTTACGTCAATGAAAGATGGTGGGTCCAGGAAAATCGTGTACATGGGGCATCGTAGATGGCTCGAGAAGGATGACCCATGGAGAAAGCATGGAGATCTATTCAATGGGTTGGCTGAGCTTCGAGGACCTCCATATAAGAGGAGCGGCGCAGAAATCGGTGAGCTGTTGAGAAACTGGGAACAATGCCTCGCACCGGGAAAGATCAAAAAGGTGTCGGAGCCGCTGCTGAAGGTATGGAAAACGAGGTCTGTTTTCTGGGACATGGAGTATTGGCCCAATCATGACACGCCTCATTGCCTTGATCCAATGCATATCACGAAGAATATCCTTGAGAGCTTGCTTGGCACACTGATGAACATGCCGGAGAAGACCAAGGATGGGCCGAAGGCAAGGAAAGACTTGGAAGATTTGAAGATCAGGAAAGATCTCCACCGTAAAAAGTTGATGGAGGAGACGGAGACAGAGACGGAGGAGGGTGAAAGGGGCAGAAAAGTCAACAAGAAGGAGGAGAATTATTGCCCCCCTTCTTGATTCACCTTAAGTGCGAAGGAGATCGATCAATTCATCAAGTGCCTTATGGGAATCAAAGTCAGTTCCGGTTACTGTGGGAAGATAAGAAGATTTCTAGACCCCAAGAAGAAAAGGTTCAGCGGGATGAATTCTCATGACTGTCACATGATGATGACGCAGATACTCCCGGTTGCCAATAGAGGGATAATGGAGAAGCACGTCCGTGACATGCTTACTGGTATCTACAACTTCTTTAACGTTATATCTCGAAAGTCCATAAGTGTGAAGCAGCTCCGAAGGCTACAGGAAGAGATTGTTGTCATACTATGTGAGCTTGAGATGTACTTCCCGCCCGCGTTCTTTGATGTCATAGTGCATCTGTGTGTCCACATCGTGGACGACATTATCGACCTCGGGCCGACATTCCTTCACAGCATGATGTCGTTCGAGAGGATGAATGGGGTCATCAAAGGATTCATTTGTAACATGTCCCGTCCCGAAGGGAGGATCGTCCAGGGGTATCTGCCGCATGAGTGCGTCTCCTTTTGCGAGAATTATATAAGCGTCGGAGACCCTGTTGTTGGTTTGCCCGTTAAGAAGCACGATGGGAAGCTCAAATGAGATGGTCATGAAGGAAATATGTCCTAGAGGCAATAATAAAGTTATTATTTATTTCCTCATATCATGATAAATGTTTATTATTCATGCTAGAATTGTATTAACCGGAAACATAATACATGTGTGAATACATAGACAAACATATAGTCACTAGTATGCCTCTACTTGACTAGCTCATTAATCAAAGATGGTTGTGTTTCCTAAACCATAGACATGTGTTGTTATTTGATTAATGGGGTCACATCATTAGGAGAATGATGTGATTGACATGACCCATTCCGTTAGCCTAGCACTTGATCTTTTAGTATATTGCTATTGCTTTCTTCATGACTTATACATGTTCACGTAACTATGAGATTATGCAAGTCCGTTTACGGAGGAACACTTTGGTACTACCAAACGTCACAACGAATCGGGTGATTATAAAGGAGTACTACATGTGTCTCCAAAGGTACATGTTGGGTTGGCGTATTTCAAGATTAGGTTTTGTCACTCCGATTGTCGGAGAGGTATCTCTAGGCCTTCTCGGTAATACTCATCACCTAAGCCTTGCAAGCATTGTAACTAATGAGTTAGTTATGAAATGATGTATTACGGAACGAGTAAAGAGACTTGCTGGTAATGAGATTGAACTAGGTATTGGATACCGACGATCGAATCTCGGCTAAGTAACATACCGATGACAAAGGGAACAACGTATGTCATTATGCGGTTTGACCGATAAAGATCTTCGAAGAATATGTAGGAACCAATATGGGCATCCAGGTTCCGCTATTGGTTATTGACCAAGAATAGTTCTAGGTCATGTCTACATAGTTCTCGAACCCGTAGGGTCCGCACGCTTAACGTTACGATGACAGTTTATTATGAGTTTATAAGTATTGATGTACGAAGTTTGTTGAAGTCCGGATGTGATCACGGACATGACGAGGAGTCTCGAAATGGTCGAGACATAAAGATTGATATATTGAAGCCTATGTTTGGACTTGAATAGTTCGGGTGAAATCGGGATTTTAGGAACACCGGGGTTACGGAACCCTCCCGGGGTTAATGGGCCTTAGTGGTCCATAAGGGAGAAGAGGAGGGCGGCCGGGGCAGGTGCGCGCGCCTCCCCTAGTCCGAATAGGACAGGAGAGGAGGCGGCCCCTTCCTCTTCCCCTCCCCCAAGTCCTAATCCAACTAGGAAGGGGAGTCCTACTCGGTGGGAGTAGGACTCCTCGGCGCCTCCTCCTAAGGCCGGCCGCACCCCCTTGCTCCTTTATATACGAGGCGGGGGCACCCAGAACACACAAGTTGATCTACGGATCGTTCCTTAGCCGTGTGCGGTGCCCCCTCCACCATATTCCACTTCGGTCATATCGTCGCGGAGCTTAGGCGAAGCCCTGCGCCGGTGGAGCATCATCATCGCCACCACGCCGCCGTCGTCTTGTGAAACTCATCCCCGACGCTTTGCTGGATCGGAGCCCGGGATCGTCATCGAGCTGAACGTGTGCTGAACTTCGGAGGTGCCGTGCGTTCGGTACTTGGATCGGTCGGATCGTGAAGACGTCGACTACATCAACAGCGTTGTTATAACGCTTCCGCCACGGTCTCACGAGGGTGCGTGGACATACACTCTCCCTCTCGTTGCTATGCCATCACCATGATCCTGCGTGTGCGAGGGAAATTTTTGAAAGTACTACGTTCCCCAACAAAGTGGTATCGAGCCAGGTTTTATGCGTTGATGTCATATGCACGAGTAGAACACAAGTGAGTTGTGGGCGATATAAGTCATCTTGCTTACCAGCATGTCATACTTTGGTTGGCGGTATTGTGAGATGAAGCGGCCCGGACCGACATTACGCAGTCGCTTACGCGAGACTGGTTTCACCGCCGAGCACTCGTTGCTTAAAGGTGACCGCGGGTGTCTGTCTCTCTCACTTTAGTTGAACCGAGTGTGGCTACGCCTGTCCTTGCGAAGGTTAAAACAGCACCAACTTGACAAACTATCGTTGTGGTTTTGATGCGAGGTAAGAACGGTTCTTGCTCAGCCCATAGCAGCCACGTAAAACTTGCAACAACAAAGTAGAGGACGTCTAACTTGTTTTTGCAGGGCATGTTGTGATGTGATATGGTCAAGACGTGATGCTATATTTTATTGTATGAGATGATCATGTTTTGTAACCGAGTTATCGGCAATCGCGAGGAGCCATATGGTTGTCGCTTTATTGTATGAAATGCAAACACCATGTAATTGCTTTACTTTATCACTAAGCGGTAGCGATAGTCGAGAAGCAATAGTTGGCGAGACGACAACGATGCTACGATGGAGATCAAGGCGTCGCTACCGGTGGCGATGGTGATCATGGCGGTGCCGGAGATGGAGATCACAAGCACAAGATGATGATGGCCATGTCATATCACTTATATTGATTGCATGTGATGTTTATCCTTTATGCATCTTATCTTGCTTTGATTGACGGTAGCATTTTAAGATGATCTCTCACTAAAATTATCAAGACGTGTTCTCCACGAGTATGCACCGCTGCCAAAGTTCGTCGTGCCCGGACACCACGTGATGATCGGTGTGATAAGCTCACGTCCATCTACAACGGGTGCAAGCCAGTTTTGCACACGCAGAATACTCAGGTTATACTTGACGAGCCTAGCATATGCAGATATGGCCTCGGAACACGGAGACTGAAAGGTCGAGCCTGAATCATATAGTAGATATGATCAACATAGTGATGTTCACCATTGAAAACTACTCCATCTCACGTGATGATCGGTTATGGTTTAGTTAATTTGGATCACGTAATCACTTAGATGACTAGAGAGATGTCTGTCTAAGTGGGAGTTTTTAATATGATTAATTGAACTTAAATTTATCATGAACTTAGTACCGATATTATTTTGCTTGTCTATGTTTCTTTGTAGATAGATGGCTCGTCTTTGTTGTTCCGTTGAATTTTAATGCGTTCCTTGAGAAAGCAAAGTTGAAAGATGATGGTAGCAATTACACGGACTGGGTCCGTAATTTGAGGATTATCCTCATTGCTGCATGAGAAGAATTAAATCTGGAAGCACCGCTGGGTGCGAACTGCTCTTGAGAGCAACGCCGAAGTTGTGAGCGTCTGGCGAGCAAAGCGATGACTACTCTATAGTTCAAGTGTGCCATGCTTTACGGCTTAGAACCGGGTCTTCAACGACGTTTTGAGCGTCATGGAGCATATGAGATGTTCCAAGAGTTGAAGTTAATATTCGAGCAAATGCCCGGATTGAGAGATATGAAGTCTCCAATAAGTTCTATAGCTGCAAGATGGAGGAGAATAGTTACATCGGTGAACATATACTCAAAATGTCCGGGTATAATAATCACTTGATTCAAGCGGGAGTTAATCTTCGGATGATAGTGTCATTGATGAAATTCTCCAATCATCGCCACCAAGCTACAAGAGCTTCGTGATGAACTATAATATGCAAGGGATGACCAAGACAATTCCCGAGCTCTTCGCAATGCTAAAAGCTGCGGAGGTAGAAATCAAGAAAGAGCATCAAGTGTTGATGGTCAACAAGACCACTAGTTTCAAGAAAAGGGCAAAGGGAAGAAGAAGGAACTTCAAAAGAACAGCAAGAAAGTTGCTGCTCAAGAGAAGAAACCCAAGTCTGGACCTAAGCCTGAAACCGAGTGTTTCTCTGCAAGCAAACTGGTCCTTTGAAGCGGAACTGCCCCGGTATTTGGCGGATAAGAAGGATGGCAAGGTGAACAAAGGTATATGTGATATACATGTTATTGATGTGTACCTTACTAGAGCTCGTAGTAGCACCGGGTATTTGATCTCGGTTACATTGCTAATATTTGCAACTCAAAGCAGGGACTACGGAATAAGCGAGCAGCGGCAAAGGGCGAGGTGACGATGCGCGTGGGAAGCGGTTCCAAAGTCGATGTGATCGCGGTCGGCACGCTACCTCTACATCTACCTTCGGGATTAGTTTTAGACCTTAATAATTGTTATTTGGTGCCAGCATTGAGCATGAACATTATATCTGGATCTTGTTTGATGCGAGACGGTTATTCATTTAAATCATAGAATAATGGTTGTTCTATTTATATGAGTAATATCTTTTATGGTCATGCACCCTTGAGGAGTGGTCTATTTTTATTAAATCTCGATAGTAGTAATACACATATTCATAATGTCGAAGCCAAAAGATGCAAAGTTAATAATGATAGTGCAACTTATTTATGGCACTGCCGTTTAGGTCATATCGGTGTAAAGCGCATGAAGAAACTCCATACTGATGGACTTTTGGAATCACTTGATTATGAATCACTTGATTATGAATCACTTGGTACTTGCGAACCGTGCCTCATAGGCAAGATGACTAAAACACCGTTCTCCGGTTCTATGGAGAGAGCAACAGATTTGTTGGAAATCATACATACAGATGTATGTGGTCCGATGAATGTTGAAGCTCGTGGCGGATATCGTTATTTTCTCACCTTCACAGATGATTTAAGCAGATATGGGTATATCTTCTTAATGAAGCATAAATCTGAAACATTTGAAAAGTTCAAAGAATTTCAGAGTGAAGTTGAAAATCATCATAACAAGAAAATAAAATTTCTACGATCTGATCGTGGAGGAGAATATTTGAGTTACGAGTTTGGTCTACATTTGAAAAATTGCGGAATAGTTTCGCAACTAACACCACCGAACACCACAGCGTAATGGTGTGTCCGAACGTCGTAATCGTACTTTACTAGATATGGTGCGATCTATGATGTCTCTTACCGATTTACCGCTATCGTTTTGGGGTTATGCTTTAGAGACGGCCGCATTCACGTTAAATAGGGCACCATCAAAATCCGTTAAGACGACTCCTTATGAACTATGGTTTGGCAAGAAACCAAAGTTGTCGTTTCTGAAAGTTTGGGGCTGCGACGCTTATGTGAAAAAACTTCAACCTGATAAGCTTGAACCCAAATCGGAAAAATGTGTCTTCATAGGATACCCAAAGGAAACAGTTGGGTACACCTTCTATCACAGATCCGAAGGCAAGACATTCGTTGCTAAGAATGGATCCTTTCTAGAGAAGGAGTTTCTCTCGAAAGAAGTGAGTGGGAGAAAAGTAGAACTTGATGAGGTAATGATGCAGATCCCTTATTGGAAAATGGTTCATCACAGAAATCGGTTCTGTGACACCTACACCAATTAGTGAGGAAGTTAATGATGATGATCATGAAACTTCAGATCAAGTTTCTCTTGAACTTCAGAGGTCAACCAGAGTAAGATCCGCACTGAGTGGTACGGTAATCCTATTCGAAGTCATGTTACTTGACCATGGCGAACCTACAAACTATGAAGAAGCGATGGTGAGCCCAGATTCGCAAAATGGCTGGAAGCCATGAAATCTGAGATGGGATCCATGTATGAGAACAAAGTATGGACTTTGGTTGACTTGCCGATGATCGGCAAGCCATTGAGAATAAATGGATCTTTAAGAAGAAGACCGACGGCGATGGTAATGTAGCTGTCTATAAAGCTCGACTTGTTGCAAAAGGTTTTCGACAAGTTCAAGGGGTTGACTACGATGAGACTTTCTCACCAGTAGCGATGCTTAAGTCTGTCCGAATCATGTTAGCAATTGCTGCATTTTATGATTATGAAATTTGGCAAATGGATGTAAAAACTGCATTCTTGAATGGATTTCTAGAAGAAGAGTTGTATATGATGCAACCAGAAGGTTTTGTTGATCCAAAAGGTGCTAACAAAGTGTGCAAGTTCCAGCGATCAATTTATGGTGCAGTGCAAGCCTCTCGGAGTTGGAATAAACGCTTTGATAGTGTGATCAAAGCATATGGTTTTATACAGACTTTTGGAGAAGCCTGTATATACAAGAAAGTGAGTGGGAGCTCAGAGCATTTCGATATTATATGTGGACGACATATTATTAACTAGAAATGATATAGAATTTCTGGATAGCATAAAGGATACTTGAATAAAAGTTTTTCAATGAAAGACCTCGGTGAAGCTGCTTACATATTGGGCATCAAGATCTATAGAGATAGATCAACACGCTTAATTGGACTTTCACAAAGCACATACCTTGATAAAGTTTTGAAAAAGTTCAAAATGGATCGAGCAAAGAAAGGATTTTACTGTATTACAAGGTGTGAAATTGAGTCGACTCAATGCCCGACCACACGCAGAAGATAGAGAGAAAATGAAAGATGTTCCTATGCTTCAGCCATAGGCTCTATCATGTATGCAATCTGTGTACCAGACTGACGTATGCTTAGCAATAAGTTTGGCAGGAAGGTACCAAAGTAATCCAGAGTGGATCCTTTGGACAGCGGTCAAGAACATCCTGAAATACGAAAAGGACTAAGGATATGTTTCTCGTATATGGAGGTGACAAAGAGCTAGTCGTAAATGGTTACGTCGATGCAAGCTTTGACACCGATCCGACGATTCTAAATCGCAAACCGGATCGTGTTTTTATTAAGCGGTGGAGCTGTCGGTTGGTGCAGTTCTAAACAAAGCGTCGTGGCGGGATCTACATGTGAAGCGGAGTACATAGCTGCTTCGAAGCAGCAAATGAAGAGTCTGGATGAAAGAGTTCATTTCGATCTAGGTGTCATACCTAGTGCATCGGGACCAATGAAGATCTTCTGTGACAATACTGGTGCAATTGCCTTGGCAAAGGAATCCAGATTTCACAAGAGGACCAAGCATATCAAGAGACGCTTCAATTCCATTCGGGACCAAGTCCAAGTGGGAGACATAGAGATTTGCAAGATACATACGGATCTGAATGTTGCAGACCCATTGACTAAGCCTCTCTCACGAGCAAAACATGATCAGCACCAAAACTCCATGGGTGTGAGGATCATTACTATGTAATCTAGATTATTGACTCTAGTGCAAGTGGGAGACTGAAGGAAATATGTCCTAGAGGCAATAATAAAGTTATTATTTATTTCCTCATATCATGATAAATGTTTATTATTCATGCTAGAATTGTATTAACCGGAAACATAATACATGTGTGAATACATAGACAAACATATAGTCACTAGTATGCCTCTACTTGACTAGCTCATTAATCAAAGATGGTTGTGTTTCCTAAACCATAGACATGTGTTGTTATTTGATTAATGGGGTCACATCATTAGGAGAATGATGTGATTGACATGACCCATTCCGTTAGCCTAGCACTTGATCTTTTAGTATATTGCTATTGCTTTCTTCATGACTTATACATGTTCCTGTAACTATGAGATTATGCAACTCCCGTTTACCGGAGGAACACTTTGGGTACTACCAAACGTCACAACATAACTGGGTGATTATAAAGGAGTACTACAGGTGTCTCCAAAGGTACATGTTGGGTTGGCGTATTTCAAGATTAGGTTTTGTCACTCCGATTGTCGGAGAGGTATCTCTAGGCCTTCTCGGTAATACTCATCATCTAAGCCTTGCAAGCATTGTAACTAATGAGTTAGTTATGAAATGATGTATTACGGAACGAGTAAAGAGACTTGCCGGTAACGAGATTGAACTAGGTATTGGATACCGACGATTGAATCTCGGGTAAGTAACATACCGATGACAAAGGGAACAACGTATGTCGTTATGCGGTTTGACCGATAAAGATCTTAGAAGAATATGTAGGAACCAATATGGGCATCCAGGTTCCGCTATTGGTTATTGACCAAGAATAGTTCTAGGTCATGTCTACATAGTTCTCGAACCCGTAGGGTCCGCACGCTTAACGTTACGATGACAGTTTATTATGAGTTTATAAGTATTGATGTACGAAGTTTGTTGAAGTCCGGATGTGATCACGGACATGACGAGGAGTCTCGAAATGGTCGAGACATAAAGATTGATATATTGGAAGCCTATGTTTGGACTTGAGAATAGTTCCGGTGAAATCGAGATTTCTGCGGAACACCGGGGTTACGGAACCCTCCCGGGGTTAATGGGCCTTAGTGGGCCATAAGGGAGAAGAGGAGGGCCGGCCGGGGCAGGCGCGCGCCCCCCCTAGTCCGAATAGGACAAGGAGAGGGCGGCGCCCCCCTTCCTCTTCCCCTCCCCAAGTCCTAATCCAACTAGGAAAAGGGGGGGAGTCCTACTCCCGGTGGGAGTAGGACTCCTCCGCGCCTCCTCCTAGGGCCGGCCGCACCCCCCCTTGCTCCTTTATATACGGGGCGGGGGGCACCCAGGCTACACAAGTTGATCTACGGATCGTTCCTTAGCCGTGTGCGGTGCCCCCCTCCACCATATTCCACTTCGGTCATATCGTCGCGGAGCTTAGGCGAAGCCCTGCGCCGGTGGAGCATCATCATCGTCACCACGCCGTCAGGTTGTGGAACTCATCCCCGATGCTTTTTTGGATCGAGCCCGGGATCGTCATCGAGCTGAGCGTGTGCTGAACTCGGAGGTGCCGTGCGTTCGGTACTTGGATCGGTCGGATCGTGAAGGCGACGACTACATCAACAGCGTTGTTATAACGCTTCCGCCACGGTCTCACGAGGGTGCGTGGACATACACTCTCCCCTCTCGTTGCTATGCCATCACCATGATCCTGCGTGTGCGTAGGAATTTTTTTGAAATTACTACGTTCCCCAACAGGTCACAACAACGGCCAGAGGGAATTGCATGTGGACTACTCGGATCAACGGAATGACTTTGACAGGGCTAACTTAGTAGTTCTACAACACCTAGATGTGGTAGATGATTATGTGGCACAGCACAAAGAAACCATCGCAAAGAAGTACCGTGATAAGGGGATGCTCAAGACGGACGACGAAGTTACTGTAGAGCACAACGCCACTTTCTTGTGTTGGTTTAAACAACAAGTTCTTGAAAATCCCCCGGAAGAGGGCAGTTCGTACGGATTGCTCATACACACCTTAGCACATGGCCCCGTGCCCAAGCTCGCGACCTATCAGTCCTACGATATCAATGGGTACACATTCTACATGGAGGCGAAAGACATGGACAGTGATTAACAGAACTCCGGTGTGACAATTCAATGTGTGACCGACGCCAATGGCACAACTGAAAGATTCTATGGAAGGGTCGAAGAGATCTGGGAGCTTGACTATGCTGGAATGCATGATGCGATGATGTTCCGTGTCAGATGGGCCAAGGACGTCGTAAGAGAAAACAAGTATTTCACCACCATGTCTATACCCAACGCGAAGAGCACTCCCGTGAACGTTAACGTCATCGCCAAAAATGAGCCATGGGTACACGCCCAACACGTGACACAATGCTTCATAACCGACCAGGCCAATCCCAGCCGTGTTGTCGTGAGGAGATCCAAAAGGAGCATCGTCAGAATGGATGGAGTTGCCAACGAGGAATACTATGACCAATATGGCAACCCGATGAGGGAAGATGACGATGACGATGAAGCATACGTGAAAAGAAGAATCAATACTACATTACCTAAGAAAGATCCTACTCCATGGCTCCGGAAAAGTCACAAGGAGGGGTGATACGTGTCCAACGTATCTATAATTTTTTATTGTTCCATGCTATTATATTATCTGTTTTGGATGTTTAATGGGCTTTATTATGCACTTTTATATTTTTTTTTGGACTAACCTATTAACTGAGGGCCTAGTGCAAATTGCTATTTTTTTTGCCTAATTCAGTGTTTCGCGGAAAAGGAATATCAAACGGAATCCAAACGGAATGAAACCTTCGGGAGAGTTATTTTTGGAACAAACGCAATTCAGGAGACTTGGAGTGGACGTCAAGGAAGCAACGAGGCAGCCACGAGGTAGGGAGGCGTGCCCCCACCCTCATGGGCCCCTCGTGGCTCCACTGACCTACTTATTTCGCCTATATATACTCATATAACCTGAAAATATCCAGGAGCACCACGAAACCCTATTTCCACCGCCGCAACCTTCTGTACTCGTGAGATCCCATCTTGGGGCCTTTTCTGACGCTCCGCCAGATGGGGAATCGATCACGGAGGGCTTCTACATCAACACCATAGCCTCTCCGATGATGTGTGAGTAGTTTACCACAGACCTTCGGGTCCATAGTTATTAGCTAGATGGCTTCTTCTCTCTCTTTGGATCTCAATACAAAGTTCTCCTCGATTCTCTTGGATATCTATTCGATGTAATACTTTTTGAGGTGTGTTTGTCGAGATCCGATGAATTGTGGGTTTATGATCAAGTTTATCTATGAACAATATTTGATTCTTCTCTGAATTCTTATATGTATGATTTGATATCTTTGCAAGTCTCTTCGAATTATCAGTTTGGTTTGGCCTACTAGATTGATCTTTCTTGCAATGGGAGAAGTGCTTAGCTTGGGGTTCAATCTTGCGGTGTCCTTTCCTAGTGAAAGCAGGGGCAACAAGGCACATATTGTATTGTTGCCATCAAGGATAAAAATATGGGGTTTATATCATATTGCTTGAGTTTATCCCTCTACATCATGTCATCTTGCTTAATGCGTTACTCTGTTCTTGTGAACTTAATACTCTAGATGCATGCTGGATAGCGGTCGATGTGTGGAGTAATAGTAGTAGATGCAGAATCGTTTCGGTTTACTTGTCACGGACGTGATGCTTATATACATGATCATGCCTAGATATTCTCATAACTATGCGCTTTTCTATCAATTGCTCGACAGTAATTTGTTCACCCACCGTAGAATTTGCTATCCTGAGAGAAGCCACTAGTGAAACATATGGCCCCTGGGTCTATTTTCCATCATATTAATCTCCCGTCAACTAGCTATTTCTGTCACCATTTATTTTTTCAATCTTTACTTTCCAATCTATATCATAAAAATACCAAAAATATTTATCTTATTATCTCTATCAGATCTCACTTTTGCAAGTGGCCGTGAAGGGATTGACAACCCCTTTATCGCGTTGATTGCAAGGTTCTTATTTGTTTGTGCAGGTACGAGGGATTTGCGTGTAGTCTCCTACTGGATTGATACCTTGGTTCTCAAAAACTGAGGGAAATACTTATGCTACTTTGCTGCATCACCCTTTCCTCTTCAAGGGAAAACCAACGCATGCTCAAGAGGTAGCAAGGGGCTCAATTACTCGGCAATGAACAAGAAAGGGAAGAAGCTCAATGTGAAACATCGTCGACGCAGCTGATCAGAAACCTACATTTATATATATTTATCTATTTTGTGTACGCACTTAAGTAACCTTTATCGGTCAACTGATATGTGACCACCACATGCATGGTTCCGGTGATATTCGCGCAGTGGGGGAGAGGGAGTCGCCGTCGTCGGGAGAAAAACAAAAAAACAAAAACAAAAGGGAGAAAGTAGTACAAAAGAAAAATAAAAGTAAACAGAAAAGAAAAGGAAAATAAAAAATAAAAAAATAAAAGGAAAATAATAAAAGAAAAGAAAACTAAAAACTAGAAAAGGAAAAAAAGAAAAAAAAAGAGAAATAGCACTAGCGCTTGTCTGTGGACCAGCGCTATAGCTAAGTATTTTAGAATTAAAAAAATAAAAATTGGAACATTTAGCAGTAGTGCTGGTTTGGAAACAAGTGCTATAGCTAAGTTAGCTATAGCGCTGGTTTGGAAACAAGCGCTATAGCTAAGTTACCGCTATTGTGAGTTAACCCCCGCTGCGCGGGCTCAAAATTTCACAAGTCCTATTCCCCCCCCCCCCATCTCCACCTCGCCCATGCGCCCGCCGTCGACGCCCTCGCGACCTCGCCGCCGTCGGCCGTCACCCTACGCCCACCTCGACCTGCTTGGCCCGCCCTGCGCCTGCCTCGACCTCGCCACCACGCACGCCTCGCCTCGACCTCACCCACCGCCCAACCATCCGCCCTCGACCTAGGCGCTGCCGCCCTCGACCTCGACGCCGCCGCCCTCTCCACTGCCCCATAAGCCTCTCCTTCTCCTCTCCCCTGCCCTCCTCTCTCTCTCTAATTTGAATTTAGCCATCTAAGTGTTGGATGTATGAACCCTAGCTAGGAGATGTAGCAGACAGAGAGCAATTTAGTTTAGGGAAATTTAGCAAATTTAGTTTAGTGCAATTTAGTTTTGGGCGATTTTGTTTAGGGCAATTTAGTTTAGGAAATTTAGTTCAGTGTATATAAAATACCTATAAATAAAAAACAGTAGCAAATTGGTTTTTGTAGGTATTAAAAACAGTAGCTAAAATTTATAAAAAGCAGTAGCTAATTAGTTTTTGTAGGTATATAAATTAGCTATAGAAACAATAGCAAAAATTTATAAAAAACTGTAGCTAATTAGGGCAGTAGCAAATATAGCTAGGGCCAATTTTTTTAGCAATGAGCAAATTTAGCTAGGGCAATTTTTTTTAGGGCAGTAGCTAATGCAATAGCTAATTAATTAGGGTTAGTAGCCCACATACACACACACACACACACAGAGAGATCATTTAGGAAGAAACAATAGCTAAGTCCTGGAAATCTGTCATATAATGTTGCCATGTTCTCTTGAGATAGCATCAAATCTGTTATATGAACTTGTGCCAATTGTTAAAAAATATCTGAGTGGCCTATGTTTTGCCGGATGTTGATTAACTTCCGTTCCAGCAAATTTCAGGCGCTCCATATGTCCACTTTTTTAGCAAAGTTCACGCTGAAAATTTCCGTGATTTTCGGCATGACTTGTGCTAGAAACTAGAACATATGGAGTACCCGGGATTTGCCAGAAGGTGAATGAATCAACATTCCGACCAAATATAGGCCCCTTTTTTCTCTTCCTTACATCTTTTATTTACAATTGTTGAATAGGAAACATGTCTACCGACGCCGAAGTTGCGGGTAGTTCTGCTCGCCTCGAAAACCCCATCGAGGCAGCAAATTACTATTTCGATTACCTAGACGAACACCAGATGGGGTTTCATGGTGGCGGCAGTGGCACTGACGCCACCCCCGACACCGGCACTGGCACCGGCGCTGACACCACCCCCGCGACCGGCAACAATGCTGCCGTAGCCGGTAAAGCAACGATGAAGAAGAGGACACAAAGACAAGACGAGCTTGGCATCAGACAAATTGTGGTCACGGAGATGCACCCCAAGAAGTTAGAGCCAACGGCACTGGAGGAAGCGCGCTCGTGCTGGGGCAATCAACTTGGATGCATCCTCAGGGAAACCGCCAACATCAACGACGAGAGGTTGAGGCTCATACCACATATGGAGAACATGCTCCTAAAGAAGTTGCACAATAGGTTCTTGTTCCCCGGCCGGAATGAAGAAAAATATAAAGATCCGTGGGAAGACATCGCCATGACAAAGATAAATGACAAGGCAATGGTGACTTTCACCAACGACTTGTCCGCCTGGAAAGTTCGGGTGAAAAAAGCGATTGCGAAGAATTAACCGTGGTCCAAGATTCATGCTGATAATCCGTAAATAATGGAAGAGGACTTTGTAAAATTCAAGGAAAATTGCGGTAAAGAAAGTGTCAAGGCAAAGTCAGAGAAAATGAAGGTGCTCCAGGCCAGGAACATGCCTCCCCACCGCCTCGGAAGCCGTGGTTACGAGGGGAAGAGGCACGTATGGGCCAAGGAGGACACCGAACGTGAAAGTCACGGAATCCCAGACCCCTTGGCGGAGTTCACTGACCCGCTGGAGCATGAATGGATCAGGGCCCAATATAAGTGGGACAAAGTCAAAAAGATCTTTTACACGGACCCGGACACGAGGGAGTTCATGAGACTTCTGGTAATTGTTATATTACCACATTATCATATTAGCTTCCAATCAATTCGACTGCAAGTTTTATCACATTAGTAAACCATCCACGTTCCTTTTGCAGAAAGAGCGGCACCAAAAGGCAGCCAAAAGCGACGAGTCGTCACAGTCGTCGGCGAGGCCCAAGTGGGACACCCCATTCAACCGGGCCCTGAACATACTGAAAAAGGTCCCGGTGGACAAGCCGCCGTCCTATGGACGTGTGCACGGCATCGGAGATGGCGCCTCGTGGAAGACGTGCTACCATGAGGAGCCAGAGGAAAGAAGGAAGAGACGATCGGTCGTCACTCAGCAGAGCATCGACGAAAAGGTCACGATTGCGGTCAATAAGACCAAAGCTGAGACCAAAGAAGAGTTGCTCGGGGCCGTCAATGCAGTGGTCACTAATGCGGTGGTCAGCTTGCTTCCGGCACTTTTCGATTTCACGAAGAACAATCCAAATGCATGGCCGAAGGACTTTCCCCTTCCTAGCTTTGTCGGGAGCAATTTGACGAACACCACAGCACCAGTACCTGCTCAAGCAACCACAAAAGGTCCCGCTCCTGTTCATAGTAGCCCGACCTCCGTCTCTTGCATGCTTGGTGGGCCTTCATCGCTGGCTGAGCTCGACGCCCTCATGGTAATTACGCATCATACCCTTTTCACCAGCATGTCTATAGTCTTCCGTTTCAGTTTCCTTTCGGATGTTTGACATCGCATACATGTCTCCTTCATAGGCCGACGACACCCCGTGTACCCTACTCTATGACATCAAGGGCCAGAAGGTGGCCATGGGAAAGGCAACGATCGTGAAGCCGAAGGACCGCATGTTCCACAACCGAGAGATGCCCGATGGCGTCTTCAAGGTTAAGGTGGCCAGTGTCTTAGCGGGCTTCGAAGATTTTCCTCCTCCGGTACCAGTCGATGACGACGAGACCCCTAAGATGATTGGCGCATGCAAGAGCTGGTTCTTGCCTTAGCCGAAGTCTCTTCTTCGTCTCGAGGTGCCCAGTATCACACCAACGACACCTTCTCAAGAAGGTATGAACACCACCCCACCTACCAAATTACCTGCACCTGTCATGGCGGGTGATAGCGGACGACGCGAGGGAGAGCCTCCATTAGTGCCAGATGATGTCGCCCCCGCTGTTAAAGAAGCAAATGTTGATGATGACATGGAGGATGATGATGATGACCCAGACAAGTATTTCAATACCGCCTATGATGATGGAGGATTGATGGCTCAGGACGATGAAGACTCGGGCTATGAGCATGGAGATGATGACTTGATGATGCCTGATTTGCTGGAGCCGGAACATCCTAAGATGGAATGCAAAAAGTCTCTCTTCAAGCGATCCTCGCAGGAGACGCATCCAGATGCCGCCTGTACCCAGCAACCCCCCGAGGCCTGTCCACTGATTAGCCTGACGACACCGGGGGTGGTGTTTTGGGAAGGTATGGTGGGCTCACTACCGCCACCCACCAAGAAGCAAAGGAGGAGACCAGACAAGAAAGGCCCTAAAGGCGCCGGAGCTGCTTCAAGCAGCCAGCCACCTCTGAAGCCCCGGGTGGTAGACAGAATACCTGTCCAAGGTGCGAAGCGCTTCCATGTCACCGGTGAGCCAATCCTACCTGCCAAAGTGCGAGAGCACCTAGTGAACAATGATCTAAGGAGACTGCATGAAGATGTGCTGGCCAGAGAGAAAAGCCTTCTGATCACGGAAAAACCAGGATACCCACTTTACATGGCTCAGGTGCCGGGTGGGAAGTTGTACATCGAGAGATGGCCCGCGAATAAGTTCATCCTGCGATTTGACTACATCTACAACATGTTCCACATGACCAAGCTAGATTTCCAGTTCATCCGCATGTATGCGTTGTATCTGAACTACTTCATCAGGGTCGAGAACATCAAATATATCTGCTTCGCGAACCCGTTCTATATGCACGAGAGCTTCTTTGCAGTTTGCAAAGAGCACCGTGACTATGCGAGCAAGTACCTCGGCGACTTCATGATCGCTAATAAGGACAAGGAAGGGATTCTCGTGCCTTATCATCCAACGTAAGTCATCCGCACATATCCTTTCGTAAGTGTTAATCATTCCTTTGCAAGCATGGAGGCTAACTTGAGGTGTACTTAATTTGCACAGCAGGGGGGCGTCCTCATCGTTCTGTACCCGGAATACTCCCATGCTATGTACTTGGACTCATCAAAGAACCTCAGGAAAAAGGATTACAAGCACATAAACAGTGTTCTCGATAGTGCCCTGTTAACCTTCAGCCTGTCTGGTGGATATATCAAGGTGAAAAGTACAGGAATCGCGGGCTGGCTTTCGGTCATAAGACCGACTTCTGCTGCATCCAGCAACCACACACCAGTATGGCTGATGGATTCTACCTCATGCATCACCTGCTCGAGTACAGAAGGGATAATCAACACCTTCACATGTCACCTACTACCAACGATGCCGAGATTGTCAGCTGGGCCACAAGCATAGGAAAGACACCGGATCATCGAATCAGAGCTGAGTTTTATCACGTACAGTGTGAACTTGCCCAAGTGATCATGAAGTAGGTCCTCGAACCAACAGGGATGTTCTACCATGGGCCAATCACGCGGGAAGATGTCCGAGCACTGCTACTCGCTCAACGTCTGGTCCTGAAGCCTTTCAAGAAGCTCGGGTGCTTCCTCCCTGACTATGAAGATTGGACCACCGACATGGAGGACTGATTGTTCATGACAATGTGTCACTACTGTCTTTTTCTATGGCAAAACTTTGAATTTATACACGGCGAAACTATGTGATGTAACAAAACCGTGGTCCTGAACTAGTGTAGATTGCTCTAGTTAATTAGTTTGGGTATGAGGAACTTTGTCATTTATGTTTACTACTGGTTGCTTGTATTTTGCTAATTATGCCTCTTTGTTTTCTTAAGTACATTATGTTGCATATTATCGTTCAATTCATCAACTCATGATGCAGGTACATAGATCAGAGATGGCGAAGGGCTACTACGTCGTGTACGTTGGGAGGGTTCCAGGAGTCTACGACCACTGGCCAACCGCTCAGGCCTAGGTGCACAGGTACCCGGGTTCTATCCAAAGTGGTTTCGACAGCAGAGCCAAAGTGGAAAGTAGTTACTTGTGTTGGGGAATGTAGTAGAAATTCAAAATTTTCTACGCATCACCAAGATCAATCTATGGAGAGACTAGCAACGAGAGAGAGGGGAGTGCATCTTCATGCCCTTGAAGATCGCGATGCGGAAGCGTTACAAGAACGCGGTTGGTGGAGTCGTACACGCAGCGATTCAGATTGCGGTCGATTCCGATCTAAGCGCCGAACGGACGGCGCCTCCGTGTTCAACACACGTACAGCCCGGGGATGTCTCCTCCTTCTTGATCCAGCAAGGGGAGAGGAGAAGTTAAGGGAAAACTCCAGCAGCACGACGGCGTGGTGGCAATAGAGCTCGTGGTTCTCCGGCAGGGCTTCGCCAAGCACTATGGAGGAGGAGGAGGAGGTGTTGGAGGAGGGAGAGGGCTGCGCCAGGGGAAGGGTTCGGCTGCCCTCTCTCTCCCTCACTATATATAGGGGGAAGGGAGGAGGGGGAGGCGCCCTAGGGTTCCCTATGGGAGGGGCGGCGGCCACAAGGGAAACCCTAGATGGGTTTGGGCGCCCCACCCCTAGGAAACTTGCCCCCAAGCCGGGAGGCGGCTGCCCTAGGGGTGGCGCCCCACCTCTCCCTGATTACGTGAGATGGGGTGGGAGGGCGCTCAGCCCCTTAGTGGGCTGATGTGCCCCTCCTTGGCCCATAAGGCCCCCAACGCCATGCGCTCTCCCATCTCGACGGTCACGGGCTCTGCGTGTCGCCTATGGCAACACTACCCGAGTGGTCTATTGCATAGTGGATCCACGGGTACCCCGTCGCTGCTTCGTTTTTATCAACATCCGGTAAGCAGTACGGACAGGGGCCTCCGAAACCCCTTTCGGACACGCTGGTCATCACCTGGTACCCCTGGAACAATTCCGGACTCCAATACCCTTCGTCCAATATACCGATCTTCACCTCCGGACCATTCCGGAGCTCCTCGTCATGTCCGGGATCTCATTCGGGACTCCGAACAACCTTCGGTAACCACATACTATTTCCCATAACAACTCTAGCGTCACCGAACCTTAAGTGTGTAGACCCTACGGGTTCGGGAACCATGCAGACATGACCGAGACATTCTCCGGTCAATAACCAACAGCGGTATCTGGATACCCATGTTGGCTCCCACATGTTCCACGATGATCTCATCGGATGAACCACGATGTCAAGGATTCAAGCAATCCCGTATGCAATTCCCTTTGTCAATCGATATGTTACTTGCCCGAGATTCGATCGTCGATATCCCAATACCTCATTCAATCTCGTTATCGGCAAGTCACTATACTCGTTCTGTAATGCATGATCCCGTGACTAACTACTTAGTCACATTGAGCTCATTATGATAATGCAATACCGAGTGGGCCCAGAGATACCTCTCCGTCATACGGAGTGACAAATCCCAGTCTCGATTCGTGCCAACCCAACAGACACTTTCGGAGATACCTGTAGTGCACCTTTATAGCCACGCAGTTACGTTGTGACGTTTGGTACACCTAAAGCATTCCTACGGTATCCGGGAGTTGCACAATCTCATGGTCTAAGGAAATGATACTTGACATTAGAAAAGCTTTAGCAAACGAACTACACGATCTTGTGCTATGCTTAGGATTGGGTCTTGTCCATCACATCATTCTCCTAATGATGTGATCCCGTTATCAATGACATCCTATGTCCATGGTCAGGTAACCATAACCATCTATTGATCAACGAGCTAGTCAACTAGAGGCTTACTAGGGACATGTTGTGGTCTATGTATTCACACATGTATTATGGTTTCCAGTTTAATACAATTATAGCATGAACAATAGACAATTATCATGAACAAGGAAATATAATAATAACCATTTTATTATTGCCTCTAGGGCATATTTCCAATAGTCTCCCACTTGCACTAGAGTCAATAATCTAGTTCACATCACTATGTGATTGTAATGAATCCAACGCCCATTGGGTTTGATCATATCTCGCTTGTGAGAGAGGTTATTAGTCAACGGGTCTGAATGTTTCAGATCCGTGTGTGATTTACAAATCTCTATGCCATCTCCTATATGCAGCTATCACGCGCCATTTGGAACTATTCCAAATAACAACTCTACTATACGAATCCGGTTTACTACTCAGAGTCATCCGGATTAGTGACAAAGTTTGCATCGACGTAACCCTTTACGACGAACTCTTTTACCACCTCCATAATTGAGAAATTTCCTTAGTCAACTAGTTACTACGGATGACCTTGACCACTATCCTGTGATCCATTCCTGGATCACACTTGTACCCCTTAACTGACTCATGGCAAGGCACACTTCAGGTGCGGTACACAGCATAGCATACTATGGAGCCTACGTCTAAGCATAGGGGACGACCTTCATCCTTTCTCTCTATTCTGCTGTGGTCAGGTCTTGAGTCTTACTCAATAGTCGCACCTTACAATACAGCCAAGAACTCCTTCTTTGCTGATCTATTTTGAACTCCTTCAAAATCTTGTCACAGTATGTGTTCATTTGAAAGTATTATTGAGGGTTTTTGATCTATCCTTATAGATCTTGATGCTCAATGTTCAAGTAGCTTAATCCAGGTTTTCCATTAAAAAACACTTTTCAAATAACCCTATATGCTTTCCAGAAATTCTACATCATTTATGATCAACAATATGTCAACAACATACACTCATCAGAAATTTTTATAGTGCTCCCACTCACTTCTTTGGAAATACAAGTTTCTCATAAACTTTGTATAAACCCAAAATCTTTGATCATCTCATCAAAGCGTACATTCCAACTCCGAGATGCTTACTCCAGTCCTTAGAAGGATTGCTGGAGCTTTGCATACTTGTTAGCATCTTTCAGGATTGACAAAACCTTCTAGTTGTATCATATACAACCTTTCCTCAAGAAAATCGTCGAGAAACAATGTTTTGACATCCTATACGCAAGATTTCATAAATAATGCGAATCGCTAATATAATTCCAACAGACTCTTAGCATCACTACGAGTGAGAAAGTCTCATCGTAGTCAACTCCTTGAACTTGTCGGAAAACATCTTAGCGACAAGTCGAGCTTTCTTAATGGTGACACATACCATCATTGTTTGTCTTCCCTTTTAGAATCCATGTGTACCCAACAGCCTTACGACCATCAAGTACTTCTTCCAAAGTCTACACTTTGTTTTCATACATGGATCCTCTCTCGAATTTTATGGCCTCGAGCCATTCGTTGGAATCCGGCCCACCATCGCTTCTCCATGGCTCGTAGGTTCATTGTTGTCTAGCAACATGACTTCCAAGACAGGATTACGTACCACTCTGAAGTAGTACGCATCCTTGTCGACCTACGAGGTTTGGTAGTGACTCGATCCGAAGTTTCATGATCACTATCATAAGCTTCCACTTCAATTGGTGTAGGTGCCACAGGAACAACTTCTTGTGCCCTACTACACACTAGTTGTAGTGACGGTTCAATAACCATATCAAGTCTCCACCATCCTCCCACTCAATTCTTTCGAGAGAAATTTTTCCTCGAGAAAGGACCCATTACTAGAAACAATCACTTTTGCATCTGGATCTGAAATAGGAGATATACCCAACTGTTTTTGGATGTCCTATGAAGATGTATTTATCCGCTTTGGGTTCGAGCTTATCAGGATGAAACTTTTTTTTTTCACATAAGCGTCGCAGCCCCAAACTTTCAAGAAACGACAGCTTAGGTTTCTCTAAACCATAGTTCATACGGTGTCATCTCAACGGAATTACGTGGTGCCCTATTTAAAGTGAATGTGGTTGTCTCTAATGCCTAACCCATGAACGATAGTGGTAATTCGATAAGAGACATCATGGTATGCCCCATATCCAATGGGGTGCATCTATGATGTTCGGACACACCATCACACTATGGTGTTCCAGGCGGTGTTAGTTGTGAAACAATTTCCACAATGTCTTAATTGTGTGCCAAACTCGTAACTCAGATATTCATCTCTATGATCATATCATAGATATTTTATCCTCTTGTCATGACGATCTTCAACTTCACTCTGAAATTACTTGAACCTTTCAATAATTCAGACTTGTGTTTCATCAAGTAAATATACTCAGCATCTACTCAAATCATCTGTGAAGTAAGAACATAACGATATCCACTGCGTACCTCAGCACTCATTGGACTGCACACATCAAAATGTATTACTTCCAACAAGTTGCTTTCTTGTTCCATCTTACTGAAACCGAGGCTTTTCAGTCATCTTGCCCATGTGGTATGATTTGCATGTCTTAAGTGATTCAAAATCAAGTGAGTCCAAATGATCCATCTGCATGGAGTTTCTTCATGCGTATACACCAATAGACATGGTTCGCATGTCTCAATCTTTTCAAAAGGAGTAATTCCAAAGATCCATCAACATGGAGCTTCTTCATGCATTTTATACCAGTATGACTCAAATGGCAGTGCCACAAGTATGTGGTACTATCATTACTATCTTATATCTTTTGGCATGAACATGTGTATCACTACGATCGAGATTCAATAAACCATTCATTTTAGGTGCAAGACCGTTGAAGGTATTATTCAAATAAATAGAGTAACCATTATTCTCCCTAAATGAATAACCGTATTGCGATAAACATAATCCAATCATGTCTATGCTCAGCGCAAACCCCAAATAACAATTATTTAGGTTTAACACCAATCTCGATGGTAGAGGGAGTATGCGATGCTTGATCACATCAACCTTGGAAACACTTCCAAACCATATCATCATCTCACCTGTAGCTAGTCTCCGTTTATTCCGTAGCCTTTTATTTGGAGTTGCTAACACTTAGCAACTGAACCGGTATCTATTACCATGGTGCTACTAGGAGTACTAGTAAAGTATACATCAATATAATGTATATCCAATATACTTCTGTCGACCTTGCCAGCCTTCTCATCTACCAAGTATCTAGAGTAGTTCGCTTCGGTATTTGTTCCCCTCATTCTGAAGCACTTAGTCTGGGTTTGGGTTCAACCTTGGGTTTCTTCACTAGAGCAGCAACTGATTTGCCATTTCATGAAGTATCCCTTCTTGCCCTTGCCCTTCTTGAAACTAGTGGTTTCACTAACCATCAACAATTGATGCTCCTTCTTGATTTCTACTTTCGCGGTGTCAAACATTGCGAATATTTCAAGGATCATCATATCTATCCCTGATAGGTTATAGTTCATCACGAAGCTCTAGTAGCTTGGTGGCAATGACTTTGGAGAAACATCACTATCTCATCTGGAAGATTAATTCCCACTCGATTCAAGTGATTTTGTACTACTCAGACAATCTGAGCACATGCTCAACGATTGAGCTTTTCTCCCTTAGTTTGTAGGCTAAGAAACTCGTCAGAGGTCTCATACCTCTTGACGTGGGCACTAGCCTGAAATCCCAATTTCAGCCCTTGGAACATCTCATATGTTCTGCGATGTTTCAAAAACGTCTTCGGCGCCACAATTCTGAAGCGTTTAACATTACTGAACTATCATGTAGTCATCAAAACGTGTATGTCAGATGTTCGCAACATCCACAGACGACGTTCGAGGTTCAGCATACCGAGCGGTGCATTAAGGACATAAGCCTTCTGCGCAGCAATGAGGACAATCCTCAGTTTACGGACCCAGTCCGCATAATTGCTACTATCAACTTTCAACTATATTTTCTCTAGGAACATATCTAAACAGTAGAACTAAAGCGTATGCAACGACATAATTTGCAAAAACCTTTTGACTATGTTCAGGATAATTAAGTTCATCTTATGAACTCCCACTCAGATAGACGTCCCTCTAGTCATCTAAGTGATACATGATCCAAGTCAACTAGGTCGTGTCCGATCATCACGTGAGACGGACTAGTCATCATCGGTGAACATCTTCATGTTGATCGTATCCACTATACGACTCATGTTCGACCTTTCGGTCTCTTGTGTTCTGAGGCCATGTCTGTACATGCTAGGCTCGTCAAGTCAACCTAAGAGTTTCGCGTGTGTAAATCTGGCTTACACCCGTTGTATGTGAACGTTAGAATCTATCACACCCGACCATCACGTGGTGCTTCAAAACAACAAACTTTCGCAATGGTGCATAGTTAGGGGGAACACTTTCTTGAAATTATTATGAGGGATCATCTTATTTACTACCGTTGTTCTAAGCAAATAAGATGCATAAACATGATAAACATCACATGCAATCAAATAGTGACATGATATGGCCAATATCATTTTGCTCCTTTTGATCTCCATCTTCGGGGCTCCATGATCATCATCGTCACCGGCATGACACCATGATCTCCATCATCGTGTCTCCATCAAGTTGTCTCGCCAACCGATTACTTCTACTACTATAGCTAACTGTTTAGCAATGAAGTAAAGTAATTACATGGCGTTATTCAGTGACACGCAGGTCATACAATAATTAAAGACAACTCCTATGGCTCCTGCCGGTTGTCATACTCATCGACATGCAAGTCGTGATTCCTATTACAAGAACATGATCAATCTCATACATCACATATATCATTCATCACATTCTTTTGGCCATATCACATCACACGGAATATGCTGCAAAAACAAGTTAGACGACCTCTAATTGTTGTTGCAAGTTTTACGTGGTTGCTATAGGTTTCTAGCAAGAACGTTTCTTTCCTACGCCAAAACCACAACGTGATATGCCAATTACTATTTACCCTTCATAAGGACCCTTTTCATCGAATCCGATCCGACTAAAGTGGGAGAGACAGACATCCGCTAGCCACCTTATGCAACTAGTGCATGTCAGTCGGTGGAACCTGTCTCACGTAAGTGTACGTAAGGTCGGTCCGGGCTGCTTCATCCCATGATGCCGCTGAATCAAGATAAGACTAGTAACGGCAAGTAAATTGACAAAATCGACGCCCACAACAACTTGTGTTCTACTCGTGCATAGAAACTAGGCATAGACCTAGCTCATGATGCCACTATTGGGGAACGTAGCAGAAATTCAAAATTTTCTACGCATCACCAAGATGAATCTATGGAGAGACTAGCAACGAGAGAGAGGGGAGTGCATCTTCATACCCTTGAAGATCGCGATGCGGAAGCGTTACAAGAACGCGGTTGGTGGAGTCATACACGCAGCGATTCAAATCGCGGTCGATTCCGATCTAAGCGCCGAACGGACGGCGCCTCCGCGTTCAACACACGTACAGCCCGGGGACGTCTCCTCCTTCTTGATCCAGCAAGGGGAGAGGAGAAGTTGAGGGAAAACTCCAACAGCACGACGGCGTGGTGGCAATGGAGCTCGTGGTTCTCTGGCAGGGCTTCACCAAGCACTATGGAGGAGGAGGAGGTGTTGGAGGAGGGAGAGGGCTGCGCCAGGGGAAGGGTTCGGCTGCCCTCTCTCTCCCTCACTATATATAGGGGGAAGGGAGGAGGGGCAGGCGCCCTAGGGTTCCCTAGGGGAGGGGCGGCGGTCACAGGGGAAACCCTAGATGGGTTTGGGCGCCCCCACCCCCTAGGAAACTTGCCCACCAAGCCGGGAGGGGCAGCTGCCCTAGGGGTGGCACCCCCACCTCTCCTGGTTACGTGAGATGGGGTGGGAGGGGTGCTCAGCCCCTTAGTGGGCTGATGTGCCCCCTCCCCTTGGCCCATAAGGCCCCTCAACGCTTGCCGGGGCCTCCGAAACCCCTTTCGGACACGCTGGTCATCACCTGGTACCCCCGGAACAATTCCGGACTCCAATATCCTTCGTCCAATATATCGATCTTCACCTCCGGACCATTCCGGAGCTCCTCGTCATGACCAGGATCTCATCCGGGACTCCGAACAACCTTCGGTAACCACATACTATTTCCCATAACAACTCTAGCGTCACCGAACCTTAAGTGTGTAGACCCTACGGGTTCGGGAACCATGCAGACATGACCGAGACGTTCTCCGGTCAATAACCAACAGCGGGATCTGGATACCCATGTTGGCTCCCACATGTTCCACGATGATCTCATCGGATGAACCACGATGTCAAGGATTCAAGCAATCCCGTATGCAACTCCCTTTGTCAATCTGTATGTTACTTGCCCGAGATTCGATCGTCGGTATCCCAATACCTCATTCAATCTCGTTACCGGCAAGTCACTTTACTCGTTCCGTAATGCGTGATCCCGTGACTAACTACTTAGTCACATTGAGCTCATTATGATGATGCAATACCGAGTGGGCCCAGAGATACCTCTTCGTCATACGGAGTGACAAATCCCAGTCTCGATTCGTGCCAACCCAACAGACACTTTCGGAGATACCTGTAGTGCACCTTTATAGCCACCCAGTTATGTTGTGACGTTTGGTACACCCAAAGCATTCCTACGGTATCCGGGAGTTGCACAATCTCATGGTCTAAGGAAATGATACTTGACATTAGAAAATCTTTAGCAAACGAACTACACGATCTTGTGCTATGCTTAGGATTGGGTCTTGTCCATCACATCATTCTCCTAATGATGTGATCCCGTTATCAGTGACATCCTATGTCCATGGTCAGGAAACCATAACCATCTATTGATCAACGAGCTAGTCAACTAGATGCTCACTAGGGACATGTTGTGGTCTATGTATTCACACATGTATTATGGTTTCCAGTTTAATACAATTATAGCATGAACAATAGACAATTATCATGAACAAGGAAATATAATAATAACCATTTTATTATTGTCTCTAGGGCATATTTCCAACAACTTGAGGTGGACACTCCAGCATGAGCAGGGGCGGGACCGCCGGTACTACATAGTCACGCTCTTGCTCATGCTGATCGCTCTTCTCTTCTACATCATGGTTTAGATAGAGATGATGAAACTTGTGTGTGTGCCATGACCATGCAGTTGCACTTATTCGAGACATGACATGATCGCACTTGTATATCGCTATTTTCGAGATGTGATGATATTTGTGTTGAATGATGATGATGATGATGGTATGACGAGACTACTGTATGTCTATGATATGATGAGAATAGTGTATGTTTAGTATGATCTGATGAAACTTTTGTATAGAGCCTGTATAAATACAGCACAAATACGTAGAGGGGTGCGAACCGGTGAAAGCAGGAACATTAGCAGTAGCGCTGGCAAGCACCTAGCTGTAGCGCTGGCTTAGCAGCAGCGCTTCCTGTGAACAAGCGCTGCAGATAGGTATCAGTAGCGCTGGTCCAGGAAGCTCTTCTACTAACAATACTTACCAGTAGCGCTGCCCGTAGAAGCGCTACTACTACAACTTAGCTGTAGCGCGGTAGCAGTAGCGCTGGACCCAGCGCTACTCCTATGCATATTTCAAGCGCTACTACTAGGGTTTTCCCTAGTAGTGCCTGTGGGTTGCTAGTAGTGTTGATTACTCTCCGTAGTTGATGCTAGTTGGTTTATTTGGTGGAAGATCATATGTTCAGATCCTTAATGATATTCAATACTCCTCTGATCTTGAACATAAAAATGCTTTGTGAGTAGTTACATTTGTTCCTGAGGACATGGGAGAAGTCTTGTTATAAGTAATCATGTGAATTTGGTTTTTGTTCTATATTTTGATGAGATGTACACTACTATAGGTTGGTCCAAACGCGACAATCCAACCAGAGACCCTTCGATGAAACTGTGTGCATTGCATTAATCACAAACAGTGATGTAATAAAACCATAAAAAAGATACAAAACGTTTGCGATGGCAGAGACATCAAACATGATTCAGATTAGAGTTGCCTGTGCGATGCATGGCATACGGTTAATCCAGCAAAATTGTTTGCGATGAGGCAGAATAATAGAAACGGGCAGACAGATGAGGGTGTGTGTGCGATATACGACATACAATTCACAAGGATGAACTGTGTGTGATTAGGCAACACAATAGAAATGGGCAGCCATGTCAAGGTGTGTGCGATGGAGGGCATACAGTTCACTCGAATGAACTATTGGCGATCAACCAAGACAACAAAAATAGTTCAACCGAACAAGATGTGTGTGATACGCGGCAAACAGGTCCGTAATCAGAAATGTGTGCGAAGACCAATAATAACACAGACGATTGCTGCTAATAAGCCATATGATTTTCTCTGTCTACGGAAGAATAATATATATATATATATATATATATATATATATATATATATATATATATATATATATATATGTAATTGAAATAAACATCCAATTACATAAGTGACTATACAGATCGCACACACCTCAATAAACAATTGCATGTGTTCTAAACTAGGAGAAACGATCGTCTAGTCATCTACTTCTTGTGACACTCCTGCCACTGCTTTGTGGCTTGATCCCTCATCTGGGGCAGGACGAAGTCACTTCCTCATGTCAACGATCTGCCTGTACATCCCGTAACTTGTGTACGCGTCCTTGGCCGCATACTTGTCCTTCTTGCTCTCATCCTTCATCTTCATGTAGTAGGGGTCAATGATGGTCGAAGGAGGTCAACCAGGGAGTTATGTTTGTTGTTGTCGCTGCCCTAGACCTTGTAGTGGTCACAGATGTTGACAAGATTCTGGCAGGTCAAGCCCGAAACCTTGAGCGCTTTTAGATCGTTGGTGGTGTCCACCGTAGCGAAACTATAGTCGAAGCTGTTGATAAACCTGGAGAAATGCTCGCAAGGCCTTGTGGCTAGGTGGTAGTGGTAGACGAGGACGTCATGTTGCACGCACAACTGTGCAACGACAACCTTTTGATCATGCCCGACAGGACCGCTAGTGAACTCGAGGTCAAAGCCGACCACTTGGTACTTGTCCTCAACAAGCAACTGCTCCACAGTTTGGATGGAGCTCTCCACCGAGACTGGCTCGTTAGTGTACACCACTGAGAGGTCCTCCCCACTCACATGGGTGTCCACTACATGATGCGTGGTGAACTACCCCGCATTGTCGTCGTTGGCCGCTGGGAGCGCCATTGGAGCCACGGGGAGCGCCATTGGAACCGCTGGATGTCCTCTCTGTATGTGTCGTCGTGGGTGTGCTTATTGTGTCGTGTGGCATGAGAGATGAAGGTAAATGGATGCAGGAATAAATGGGGGCCGGGCGGCCTGGATTCTTGGCACGTCCGCATGGCAGTTTTTGCAGCGGGTAACTGCATCGTGGCGTCGTGCCTGGTGCAAACGCATGCATAATAGCAGCACGAGTGTACATGATCGTGTGCCGGACCCAAACACTGGCAGCGTGTGGAGGGACGAGGGTAGAGCGCCCGGAGGGACACGAGAGCAGAGCGCGCCGCGGCCGCCTCAACCGCGAGCAACCACACGCATAGAGCAGTTGAACATGCCGGGAATGGTCGTCTGCAAGCCGGCGGGCAGTTGCGAGCTGTGTAGAGAGCGGCCGTGTGCTACTACCTTCGTCTTGGTCTATTAGTCCCCTTTATATACTATGCCATATTTTGACATTAAATTTAACTAACAAAATGTTAATTCATTAAAAATTATATAATTGGAAACTATATTTAAATAAGAATCCAATGATATAATCTTTGGCGACATGCATTCGTATTTTATTAGTTAAATATCTAGTCAAAACTTGGCACAAAATACAAAGACGACTTATAAACCAGGACAAGGGTAGTAGGTAATTAAATCGCAAATGTTTTTTTGACTAACGATATGTGTACGTGTCCTTTCGTCCTCCTCTCACACGTCTTGTCACCTCGCCGCCGTAGACGGCTTCGAGCGCAAGCTTGAGCATCGCCGCACTGGCGTTCTTTTGGCCAAACGGTGGCTCTAAGTGGCACCAATGAATCGTCGGTGAGCCCATTCCTGCGCAACTGTGCAGGTTCCCGCGCAAGCTTCCCGCCCCACTCGGTGAAATGCCCCCAAATACCAATGCTTAGTGGCTTGCTATATAAACCCTCATGGACAGCGAGTCCTGCGTCACATTTTCCCCTCCCTCCCTGTAGCTTATCTCATCTGCTTCTCCCACAATCGCCAAGGGCACCAGTCCGTCCTCGTCACTCAGCCACTCCACCGTCATCAGAGGACAACTCTAGCTGGGAGGCTACACCGTGGTGGCGATGAAGTCCCCAGCGTAGTGTAGTGCGCGTGGCAAGCCGCGCCTTATGGATTAAACTTGCGAAGATGCTCGATGTTCTAGGAGTTGCTCACTGGGACAACATCTTCGGTCTCCAGGCGGACTGCGCCAGGCCTGGTGACTCATATTACCCGATAAGGGCCTTTCCACTTCGGCGTCAACTTGTTGGAATTCTTGGCCGACTGAACGCGCCGAAGAACAAGGTCGCCTTCCTCAAAGCTTCGGGCATGAACCTTGCGGCTATGGTAGCGGCGCAAGGCTTGCTGGTAGCATGCTGCTCTCACAGCCGCCCGAAGACGATCTTCCTCAAGGAGTGTTGAGTCATCTTGCCGCAATTGCTCTTGCTCAAGCTTGTCGTAAGCGAGCACTCGAGGTGACCCGTATATGAGTTCCGTGGGGAGAACTGCTTCTGCCCCGTATACCAGGGCAAAGGGTGTCTGGCCGGTGGCTCGATTTGGCATCGTCCTGATCGACCAAAGAACCTCTGACAACTCATCAATCCAGCACCTTCCACTCTTGTGTAGCCTGTCAAAAGTCTTTGTCCTCAGGCAAAGCAACACTTCAGCATTTGCCCTCTCTGCCTGGCCGTTGCTCCGTGGGTGTGCCACGGAAGCGAAACATGCCTTGCTGCCGAGGTCTTGGATGTATTGCATGAAGGTGTGGCTCATGAACTGCGTGCCGTTGTCGGTGATGACTCTGCTTGGCACACCAAAACGACACACTAGCCCCTTGAAGAACTTGACGGCTGATTATGTTGTCACCTTCCTCACTGCTTCCACCTCCGGCCACTTTGTGAACTTGTCGATTGATACGTCTCCAACGTATCTATAATTTATGAAGTATTCATGCTATTATATTATCCATCTAGGATGTTTTATATGCATTTATATACCATTTTATATGATTTTTGGGACTAACCTATTAACTTAGAGCCCAGTGCCAGTTCCTGTTTTCTCCTTGTTTTTGAGTTTTACAGAAAACGAATACCAAACGGAGTCCAATTGACGTGCCAATTTTTGAAGATTTTTTATGGACCAAAAGAAGACCACGGAGCATCGGAGTTGGGCCAGAAGATTCCCGGCTGCCCAAGAGAGTGGGGGGCGCCCCCCCCCCCCCTCCTAGGGCGCGCCCCCCTGTCTCGTGGATAGCCCGGAGACCCCCCTGACGTGAAACCAACGCCAAAAATTCCTATAAATAGAAAAACCTTCAGGAATTAACCTAGATCAGAAGTTCCGCCTCCGCAAGCCTCTGTAGCCACGAGAAATCAAACTAGGCCCTCTCTGGCACCCTGCCGGAGGGGGCCATCATCGCCGGAGGCCATGGAGGAGGATCTCGGAGGGGCCATCATCGCCATGAAGGCCAAGGGCCAGAGGAGGAAAGCCATGGAGGGGGAAGCACAAGGGGGAGAACCTCTCCTCCTCTCTCTTGGTGGCACCGGAGTGCCATCGGGAGGGGAATCATCGCTACAGTGATCGTCTTCATCAACATCACCATCATCATCACCATCCTCATCTCTTTTACCCGGTCCACTCTCCCGCACCCCGCTGTAATCCCTACTTGAACATGGTGCTTTATGCTACATATTATGATCCAATGATGTGTTGCCATCCTATGATGTTTTGAGTAGATACCTTTTGTCCTTGAGTTGATTGATGATCTAGATTGGCAGGAGTTGTACGTTTTATTATTGGTGCTGTCCTATGGTGCCCTCCGTGTCGCGCAAGATTGAGGGATTCCCGCTGTAGGGTGTTGCAATACGTGCATGATTCACTTATAGTGGGTTGCGTGAGTGACTTAAACACAAACCCGAGTAAGGGGGTTGTTGCATATGGGATAAAAGAGGACTTGATGCTTTAATACTATGGTTGAGTTTTACCTTAATGAATCTTTAGTATTTGCGGATGCTTGCTAGAGTTCCAATCATAAGTGCATATGATCCAAGTAGGAAAAGTATGTTAGTTTATGCCTCTCCCTCATATGAAATTGCAATGACGACTATCGATCTTGTTAACAATTACTTAGGACAATTACGCACACCGATCCACCATTATTCCACACTCGCTATTTATATTATTTAGTAATATATTCTAACTTTATGATAACAGCACCTACTTTTATATTTTAGCTCTCTGATATCATACAAATTTATCCTCTTTATACCCACAACACAGTTTTATTTCTTGTTTCTAGTTGGAAGCAAACGTTCGGTGCACGTAGAGTCGTATCAGTGGCAGATAGGGCATGAGAGAATGTTGATCTTACCTTTAGCTCCTTGTGGGTTCGACACTCCATACTTATCACTTCCACCTTTGGGAATTGCTACGATGATTCCCTGTACTTGGGGAATATCATCGATCGCAACATACAAGTACTCAAAGCCCCCGACGGCGCGGGGGAAAGGGCCCCGTATGTCGAGCCCCTAGACCGAGAATGACCAGGAGAGAGGAATTGTCTGAAGGGCTTGAGCTAGTTGATGAAGCTTCTTCGAATGGAACTGACACGCTTCGCACTTGGTTACTAGTGCCGTTGCATCCTGGAGGGCAGTGGGCCAGAAGAAACCTGCGGAACGCTTGCGGCAAGGGCCCTCGACCCTATGTGGGAGCCACATATGCCTCCGTGTATCTCCGCCAACAGCTCCAGTCCTTCCTCCCGGGGAATGCACTTCAATTTCACACCGTTTGACCTCCTACTATATAGGACGTCATCGACAAACTGATACATAGCAGACCGACGGGCTACCTTCTGTGCTTCTTCCTGCTCCTCAGGAAGCTCCCCTGTTTGGAGGAATCGGATGGTTTGTTGTGCCCATGCCGGAGCCTGGGGCTCGACGTCAAGGACCAAAGGCATTTCTTCCGCCATGGGAGCGGCCGTCTCTACGGTCAGGGCTTGACGGCCTGCTGGAGTCGGTCGCTCTTGGCAGGCTTAGAGTCCACGGCAACACCCTTGCCAGCGGCCCCTGGGGCTCAGCGGGAAAGTACTTGCCGGATTTCCTCCGCTTGTTCTGCTCCGTTGATGGTTCGACGGATGGTTGAGTTAACCGAAGCAAAAAGGTACCTGGTTCCACAGGTAGCTTGAATGCAGCGTGTTTTGACAGGTAATCGGAAATGTCATTCTCCGGTCAGGGAACGTGCTCCGCTTGTATACCGTCAAAGCGCTCCCCCAGTTCCTCACTTCATCTATGTAGGCTCCATCAACGGGCTCTGATAATCTTTGTTGACTTGTCTGATGACAAGCTGCGAATCACCCTAGACGATGAGCTTTTTAACTCCGAGGTCTGTCGCGATCCTGAGACCGGCAAGCAACCCCTCGTACTCAGCAGTTTTGTTGGTTGACAACTCCCTGGGAAAGTGCATCTGGATTACATACTTGAGGTGATCTCCGGTGGGTGCGACGAGCAGCACACTAGCACCGGCGCCTTGCAGCGAGAAAGCTCTGTCAAAGTACATAATCCAGTCGCGAGTTGTTTCCTTGCCGGGGAGAGCGGTCTCGTAGATCTCTTCATCAGGTGTTGAGGTCCATTCTGCAATGAACTCTGCCAGGACTCTACTCTAGATTGTTGAAGTACTTTCAAACTTCAAACCAAAGCTCGATAATTCCAGGGCCCACTCCACAATCCTTCTGGTTGCGTCTGGGTTGTGCACTATCCGTTGCAATGGGAGGCGGGTGACGACAGTGATCTCGTGGGCCTGGAAGTAATGACGCCGCTTCCTCGAGGCCGTAAGGAGGCCGAAGAGCAATTTCTGCACACCGGAGTACCTTGACCTAGCCCCCTGCAAGAGGAAGCTGACAAAGTAAACAGGGTGCTGCGTCATCTTCTTCTTCTGCACCACTTCATTGGGCTGCGCGGGCCCTGTCCTGACGGCGTCAGACTCCGCCGGGGGCCTTGCCTTGCCGGCACCAGGCCCTGCCGGGGGAATCTCTAACTCACCATCTGCCGGTCCTGTCGTTGCCACTGCCTCTTCGTCGACCTCCCTCCGCGCCACCAGCGCGGCGCTGACCACTTGATTCGTTGCTGCCAGATATAGCAGCAACGGCTCTTGCGGTTTAGGCGCCACCAGTACTGGTGTAGAAGAGAGGTATTTCTTCAGATCATGCAGTGCTGCTTCAGCCTCCGGGGTCCACTCCATTGGGCCCGCCTTTTTCAAAATTTTGAAAAAGGGAAGGGTGCGCTCGGCAGACTTGGAGATGAATCGGCTCATGGCGGCAACGTAGCCAGTGAGCCGACGCACATCCTTGATCCGCTTGGGCGCCTCAATCTGCTCGATAGCCTTGATTTTGTCTGGGTTTGCCTCAATCCCACGCTGCGACACAAAGAACCCGAGAAGTTTGCCAAACGGAACGCCGAAGACACACTTCTCAGGGTTCAGCTTGAGGTTGATCTTACGCAGATTGGCAAACGTCTCTTCTAAGTCTTGTACAAGAGTTGCCCTGTCCTTGGTTTTGACCACTATGTCATCCATATAAGCTTCCATATTTCTATGTAGCTGGGGCTCAAAACCAATTTGGACTGCCCTTGCAAACGTCGAGCCAGCACTCTTCAACCCGAAAGGCATCTGTAAAAAGCAGTACGTACCACATGGGGTGATGAATGTTGTCTTCTCTTTGTCTTCTCTTGTCATGAAGATCTGGTGGTAGCCCGAGTAGGCGTCGAGGAATGATAATAGATCACACCCGGCCGTGGAGTCAACAATCTGGTCGATGCGCGGCAATGGGAAGGGGTCCTTAGGACAAGCCTTATTGATATCTGTGTAGTCAATACACAGCCTCCACTTCCCGTTTGCCTTCCCCACCACCACCGGATTGGCCAACCACGTCGGATGGAGCACTCCCCTCACCAAGCCTGCCGCTTCCAACTTCCTGATCTCTTCCGTGATAAACTCTTGCTGCTCTAGAGCCTGCTTCCTGACCTTTCTGCTTGACGGGCCGGGCATGAGGACAGACAGCTAGGTGGTGCTCAATCACCTCCCTGGGAACACCGGGGATGTCGGATGCTTATCATGCAAACACATCGACGTTCGCCGCAGGAAGGTAACGAGCGCGCCTTCCTATTTGCTGTCGAGGGTGGAGCTTATGGTGAAAGCCCCTCCCGTGCCATCCTCCCTAACGGACACCTTCTTGGTCTGTGGTGGCGCAGCTCTGGACTTCTTGCTCTTGCCGGTGGAGCTCTCTGGCACGTCCTCGATGGTCGCACAACACTCCGAAGAGGTGCGCTTGCCGGAGTTGGTGCGAGAGGTCTTGTCGGGCTTCTTCTTCCCTCCCAGGGCTTCAGCGGCAGGAGCAAGTGCCTTGGCGGTAGCTGCTGCAACTGCTTCCCGGTATAGTAGGTCAGCGCAGATCAGCGCATCCTTCTTGTCGCAGGGGACGGTGATGATGGTCATCGGCCCAGGCATCTTTAGCGTGTTGTAGGCGTAATGCGTCGCCGCCATGAACTTGGCTAGTGCCGGGCGGCTGAGGATCCTGTTGTAGGGCAAGGGGATCTCGGCTACATCGAAGACAATCCTCTCCATCTTGTAGTTCAACTCGCCTCCGAACGTCACATGCAATGTGATCTTCCCCTTCGGCTGGCTTCTTCCCGGGTTGACCCCTTGAAACGTGCTCGTTTCCTCGAGGTTCCCATCGGGAATTTGCAGCCTCTTGATCACAACAAGCGAGATTAAGTTTAGACCGGCCCTGCCGTCAACCAGCATCTTGTTAACCTTCAGGTTGCGTATCGTTGGTGAGACCAACAACGGCAAACACCTGACTGCAGTGGTGCGATCAGGGTGGTCCTCGACATCAAAGATGATGGGCATGCTGGACCACTTCAGCGGCTTCTGAGTGTCGAACGATGGCTCCGCTGCTGTGATCTCACGCGCCCACTGCTTCCTCTTGAGCACTGCGTTGGTTTTCCCTTGAAGAGGAAAGGGTGATGCAGCAAAGTAGCGTAAGTATTTCCCTCAGTTTTTGAGAACCAGGGTATTAATCCAGTAGGAGGCTACACGCGAGTCCCTCGCACCTACACAAACAAATAAATCCTCGCAACCAACGCGATAAGGAGTTGTCAATCCCTACACGGTCACTTATGAGAGTGAGATCTGATAGATATGATAAGATAATATTTTTGGTATTTTTATGATGAAGATGGAAAGTAAAATAAAAGCAAAGTAAAAAAGCAACGGAAATAACTAAGTGTTGGAAGATTAATATGATGAAGATAGACCCGAGGGCCATAGGTTTCACTAGTGGCTTCTCTCAAGAGCATAAGTATTTTACGGTGGGTGAACAAATTACTGTTGAGCAATTGACAGAATTGAGCATAGTTATGAGAATATCTAGGTATGATCATGTATATAGGCATCACGTCCGAGACAAGTAGACCGACTCCTGCCTGCATCAACTACTATTACTCCACACATCGACCGCTATCCAGCATGCATCTAGAGTATTAAGTTCATAGGAACAGAGTAATGCTTTAAGTAAGATGACATGATGTAGAGGGATAAACTCATGCAATATGATAAAAACCCCATCTTGTTATCCTCGATGGCAACAATACAATATGTGCCTTGCTGCCCCTACTGTCACTAGGAAAGGACACAACAAGATTGAACCCAAAGCTAAGCACTTCTCCCATTGCAAGAAAGATCAATCTAGTAGGCCAAACCAAACTAATAATTCAAAGAGACTTGCAAAGATAACCAATCATACATAAAAGAATTCAGAAGATTCAAATATTGTTCATAGATAAACTTGATCATAAACCCACAATTCATCGGTCTCAACAAACACACCGCGAAAAAAATTACATCGAATAGATCTCCACGAGAGAGGGGGAGAACATTGTATTGAGATCCAAAAAGAGAGAAGAAGCCATCTAGCTAATAACTATGGACCCGAAGGTCTGAGGTAAACTACTCACACATCATCGAAGAGGCTATGGTATTGATGTAGAAGCCCTCAGTGATTGATGCCTCCTCCGGCGGAGCTCCGGAACAGGCCCCAAGATGGGATCTCGTGGGTACAGAAGGTTGCGGCGGTGGAATTAGGTTTTGGCTCCGTGATCGATCGTTGGGGAAGTGCGTAGGTATATATAGGAGGAAGGAGTACGTCGGTGGAGCAACGTGGGGCCCACGATGGTGGAGGGCGCGCCTGGGGGGTAGGCGCGCCCCCCTACCTCGTGGCTTCCTGGAAGCTTCCTTGACGTAGGGTCCGAGTCTCCTGGATCATGTTTGTTTCGAAAATCACGTTCCCGAAGGTTTCATTCCGTTTGGACTCCGTTTGATATTCTTTTTCTGCGGAACTCTGAAATAGGCAAAAAAACAACAATTCTGGGTTGGGCCTCCGGTTAATAGGTTAGTCCCAAAAATAATATAAAAGTGAATAATAAAACCCAATAATGTCCAAAACAGAAGATAATATAGCATGGAGCAATCAAAAATTGTAGATACGTTGGAGACGTATCAAGCATCCCCAAGCTTAATTCCTGCTGGTCCTCGAGTAGGTAAATGATAAAAACAGAATTTTTGATGTGGAATGCTACTTGGCATAATTTCTATGTATTTCTTCTTAATTGTGGTATGAATGTTCAGATCCGAAAGATTCAAGATAAAAGTTCAATATTGACATAAAAATAATAATACTTCAATCATACTAACTAAGCAATTATGTCCTCTCAAAATAACATGGCCAATGAAAGTTCATCCCTACAAAATCATATAGTTTAGTCATGCTCCATCTTCGTCACCCAAGAATGCTCTCATCATGCACAACCCCGATGACAAGCCAAACAATTGTTTCATACTTTAGTAATCTCAAACTTTTTCAACCTTCACGCAATACATGAGCATGAGCCATGGATATAGCACTATGGGTGGAATAGAATATGATGATGGGGGTTATGTGGAGAAGACAAAAAAGGAGAAAGTCTCACATCAACGAGGCTAATCAATGAGCTATGGAGATGCCCATCGATTGATGTTAATGCAAGGAGTAGGGATTGCCATGCAACGGATGCATAGAGATATAAATATATGAAAGCTCAACAAAAGAAACTAAGTGGGTGTGCATCCAACTTGCTTGCTCACGAAGACCTAGGGCACTTGAGGAGGCCCATTGTTAGAATATACAAGCCAAGTTCTATAATGAAAAATTCTCACTAGTATATGAAAGTGACAAAACAAGAGACTCTCTATCATGAAGATTATGGTGCTACTTTCAAGCACAAGTGTGGTAAAGGATAACTTTGTCCCTTCTCTCTTTTTCTCTCATTTTTTTGGGCCTTCTCTTTTTTTATGGCCTTTCTCTCTCTCTTTTTTTTATTCCTCACTTGGGATAATGCTCTAGAGAATGATGATCATCACACTTCTATTTATTTACAACTCAATGATTACAACTCGATACTAGAACAAAGTATGACTCTATATGAATGCCTCCGGCGGTGTACCGGGATATGCCATGAACCAAGAGTGACATGTATGAAAGAATTATGAACGGTGGCTTTGCCACAAATACTATGTCAACTACTTGATCATGTAAAGCAATATGACAATGATGAACGTGTCATGATAAACGGAATGGTGGAAAGTTGCATGGCAATATATCTCGGAATGGCTATGGAAATGCCATAATAGGTAGGCATGGTGGCTGTTTTGAGGAAGATATAAGGAGGTTTATGTGTGAAAGAGCGTATCATATCACGGGGTTTGGATGCACCGGCGAAGTTTGCACCAACTCTCAATGTGAGAAAGGGCAATGCACGGTACCGAAGAGGCTAGCAATGATGGAAAGGTGAGAGTGCGTATAATCCATGGACTCAACATTAGTCATAAAGAACTCACATACTTACTGCAAAAATATACAAGTCATCAAAAACCAAGCACTACGCGCATGCTCCTAGGGGGATAGATTGGTAGGAATAGACCATCGCTCGTCCCCGACCGCCACTCATAAGGAGGACAATCAAAGAACACCTCATGTTTCAAATTTTTTACATAACATTTACCATTCATGCATGCTACGGGACTTGCAAACTTCAACACAAGTATTTCTCAAATTCACAACTACTCAACTAGCACGACTTTGATATCACTACCTCCATGTCTCAAAACAATCATCAAGCATCAAACTTCTCTTAGTATTCAACACACTCATAAGAAAGTTTTTACTAATCTTGAATACCTAGCATATTAGGATTGTTTAAGAAAATTACCATGCTATTTAAGACTCTCAAAATAATCTAAGTGAAGCATGAGAGATCCATAGTTTCTGTAAAACAAATCCACCAACGTGCTCTAAAAGATATAAGTGAAGTACTAGAGCAAAAGTATATAACTCAAAAGATATAAGTGAAGCACATAGAGTATTCTAATAATTTCCGAATCATGTGTCTCTCTCTCAAAAGGTGTGTACAGCAAGTATGATTGTGGTAAACTAAAAAGCAAAGACTCAAATCATACAAGATGCTCCAAGCAAAACACATATCATGTGGTGAATAAAAATATAGCTCCAAGTAAAGTTACCGATGGAAGTAGACGAAAGAGGAGATGCCTTCCGGGGCATCCCCAAGCTTTGGCTTTTTGGTGTCCTTAGATTATCTTGGGGGGGCCATGGGCATCCCCAAGCTTAGGCTCTTGCCACTCCTTGTTCCATAATCCATCAAATCTTTCACCCAAAACTTGAAAACGTCACAACACAAAACTTAACAGAAAATCTCGTGAGCTCCGTTAGCGAAAGAAAACAAAAGGTCACTTCAAGGTACTGTAATGAACTCATTATTTATTTATATTGGTGTTAAACCTACTGTATTCCAACTTCTATATGGATTGTAAACTCTTTTACTAGCCATAGATTCATAAAAATAAGCAAACAACACACGAAAAACAGAATCTGTCAAAAACAGAACAATCTGTAGTAATCTGTAACTAACGCAAACTTCTGGAACTCCAAAAAAATCAGCCAAAATAGGAAGACCTAGACAATTTTTTTATTGATCAGTAGCAACTGGAATCAATATTTTATCACGTTCTGGTGATTTTTAACAATTATTTTCGTGAACAGAAAGTTTCTGGAATTTTCTGCAAGATCAAATAACTATCATCCAAGAAGATCTTATAGGTTTAACTTGGCACAAACACTAATTAAAACGTAAAAACACATCTAACCAGAGGCTAGATCAAATATGTATTCCTAAACAGAAGCAAAAAGCAAAAAACTAAAAATAAAATTGGGTTGCCTCCCAACAAACGCTATCGTTTAACGCCCCTAGCTAGGCATAAAAGCAAGGATAGATCTAGGTAGTGCCATAGTAATAGGATAGATCATTAAAACTCATTTCGTATTCTCTACGTTCAGCAGCAAGTTTCCTTTGAGGCAAACAAAAGTAATCAAACGGGCTAAATTTAATGGCACAAAAGTCCCCAAGATCAATTTTAGGAGGTATAGGTTCCTCCTTCGGCCCTTCATATTGCACAACTGTCGGTGTCAAAACCGGCGGATCTCGGGTAGGGGGTCCCGAACTGTGCATCTAGGCGGATGGTAACAGGAGACAAGGGACACAATGTTTTTACCCAGGTTCGGGCCCTCTCGATGGAGGTAATACCCTACTCCTGCTTGATTAATATTGATGATATGGGTAGTACAAGAGTGGATCTACCACGAGATCAGAGAGGCTAAACCCTAGAAGCTAGCCTATGGTATGATTGTTGTTCGTCCTACGGACTAAAACCATTCGGTTTATATAGACACCGAATAGGGTTAGGGTTACACAGAGTCGGTTACAATGGTAGGAAATCTACATATCCGTATCGCCAAGCTTGCCTTCCACGCCAAGGAAAGTCCTATTCGGACAAGGGACGAAGTCTTCAATCTTGTATCTTCATAGTCCAGAGTCGGCCAAAGATGATAGTTCGGCTATCCGGACACCCCTAGTCCAGACTCCTCGGTAGCTCCCTGAACCAGGCTTCAATGATGATAAGTCCGGCGTGTTGATTGTCTTCGGCATTGCAAGGCGGGTTCCCCTCCGAATCCTGTGTTGAATAGTGTCCGACTTTCTTGTGAATATCACGCTTCTCGGCTTCCACGCCCAATAATGGCCATCTTCCACGTGTCGAATGAATGTGAAAAGTCAGGGTATCTTTACATTTACCCCCTTGTTGTGCAAATGAGCCGTCTATAAAAGAGACGGGGATCCAGATCCGGATCACACCATCCTCCCTTCGCGAGCCTTCATCAGAGCGCCTTTGACAAAAAACCCACTCCAACATGGACAGTCGATGCGACTCCTCCTCTCGCATTCCCAGCCCTCAGCCCGGAGATAGGGGGAGATGCTCAGTCCCGCACAGCGAATTGGTGGTGCTCCAAACCAAGGGATTCCTTCCCCGGCCTTCATGGTTCCGGTGCGTTCCAGACTCGCCACTTATAAGGGCGGGAAGCAGGCGGAGAGCGTCCCCGATCCCTCTAAGGGAAAGCGGTTATGCTTCGTCTCTTACCTAATGAGAGGACTCGGATTTCCAATCCATCCGTTTCTCCGGGGGCTTCTGGAGTTCTACGGCCTCCAGCTGCACAACCTTACGCCTGCCTCCATCTTGCATATAGCGGGCTTTGTGGCCCTTTATGAGCTGTTTACGGCGTTGAGGCCCATTTCGCCTGTGGAAGAGATTGTTCTACCTTGTGCCTCGTTCTCACGAAGGGTCAATATATCAAGTGGGCGGAGCGAACTATGGCGATCGCGGGACCGGATACTTATCCGAACCCCAAAGAAAGCGCCCGAGGACTGGCCTCGTAATGGTTTTACATGGAGGACGCCCCGCTGCCGGATCTGTTCGGATCGGCCTTCCGGAGTTTAGCAACTCTCCTCTCAAGAAGCGCCTAAGCTGGCGCCCATGAGCCCCAGAGGGAAAATGACGGGACGTCCTTTACTTGATTAGCGAATAAGATTATCGGCTCATGCCGGATTGACCATGATTGGAGTCATGGCAATCTGCATTATGAGGGGAGTGCAGCCGCTCCAATATAGGGGCCACCCCATGTGGGACTTCAACGGCGAGGACGATGCCACCCGCCATGGCCGCAAAGGGCCGGGATCGGTCACCGAACTGGTGAAGACCTTGTCCGCCATGTACAAAGGGGAAGAAGAGGATTTTCTCCGCGTCAGTCCACTGAACGGGTTTTCTTCGAATAATCCTCGAAGTTGGGTAAGCAAATATCTTTGTGGCATGTCCGATCCATGTTCCCGTGGTTAAATATATCATTTCATGGTTTCTACGCAGAACTGCGCCGGGCCGTGGAGAAGATACACAGCCCGCCCCACAACCCGAGGATCCGAACGGTCCCTCGATCCGCCTCGAAGAGGACCTGGATATAAAGGTGGAGCTGATCGATGTGGTGTTCCACCAACTTAGCATCGACAATGCTTTGGTTGCCATTACGCCGACTACACCGGATTATTTCCGCCTCCTGTAACCGTGATCAAGTCCGGATACCATGACCCACCGTGCTTTACTTCTAATCACCACGTATTTGATGGTGTTTCGCGGGGTGCCTTGAGCGGAAGGCGAGCTGCCGCGGCCGCCCAACAAGGGGCAGCTCGCCCAAAGAAGCGGAAAAGAAGTGCGATACGACTCGAGACGTCGCCGCAGCGGTATGATGTGCCATCGTGTTTTAAGGAGAGTTTCTGGGAGGCACACCGACGCCGTGGTTTTTTCAGAAAGAGCGCTCGCGGATCGAGTCGGAGAAGTTATAATCGGACCTCCGCCAACCAGGCTCAAAAGCCGAGTCCGGAAGGGGTACAAACACGAGGCGTCGTCGGATGCTCCTCCAACGGAGGATGCCGACAGACCGTCCGCCACCAAGTCGGAGGTGGAGAGTGCCATGAATCATAGGCGCCACGACTATTCTACGTGATGTGTTTCTCCCAAGAGGCGTTGGACGCCTTTAGTTCGGGAGAAGCGCACCTCCGTGCCGCCAAGATGGCCTAGCGAGCCACGGAGCAGTATGTGAAAGATATGTGGGTAAGGAATTTTGACAGTTATATATGCCAATAGCCCCCGAGACTTAAAATAGTTAGGATAACTGATTTAAGGATCATTTGGAATGCAGGTTCTTACCGAAAAGAATACCCGCTTGTCCCAGAGCTTGAAGAGTGCAAGGCCCAACTTGAGGTCAAGATCGGCGCGACCGGGAAGCCATGAAGACTCCCTCTGGTAATATATGCCCTTCAAAGTAGAAGTAGTTTCGCAAAGTGCGGCGTGTGCATAAATCTGACATTAACATTGCAGATAGCGCCGGGATGGATCCGGACAAGCAACAGCTCCTGCACCAGCTAAAGGCCGGCGAGAGCGTGCTTACGAGGGTGCGGCAGAGAAAAATAACCTCCAAGATGCCAACACCCAACTGGGTGAGGAACTAAAGGATGTTCGTGCCAGGTTGTCCGACCAGAAGGAGAATCAACGGCTTCGTCGCGGCATTTTCATTAAGTGCTTGAACGAACTTTGAAAGAGTTCGGCGAGGAAGGCGACTAACATAAACATGTATGTAGGTTTGCTCACAGTGTCGCCCCGAGGAGGAGATGCCCATTCTTGGTGATCTTCTTCTGAATCGTCGGTACTGCACGAACGAAGTTCGGCAGTGATGAAAGCGTCGCCAGTGCCTTGTGGCCATCTATCTCCCCGCCTCAAGGCATTGGGGATCCGGCAGAGCGGCTTCAAGGAGCACGGCGGCGCTCCGACTATGGAAGATATCGGCTGCCGTCAAGGCGCCAGGAGGCTGGGCCATGGTAAAGACGCGGTACATGAAGGTTGACCCAAACCACATGGCGAGGTCGGACTGTGGGGCCCGATGGGAAGGAGATCCTCAGAAGTTAGTGTACGGCCAAGTAGAATTGGCCGCCAAGTATTCCCAAAGAAGATTGTAAATTAGATAGCCTATTAGATGGCATTGAGGAGGAATACAATTAGTCGAGTTGACTATATTATTGAATATGACATGAAAAATGTCTTCTAGCCGGATTGTAGATCGCTTGTCATAGCGGACCTTTTCGCCGACCTCGGGACCCAATAGTCCGGAGTGTGTCCGAATACCCTCGCGGTTATGTAAGAACCGGGCATGCATGGAGACAATGCGAGGGGTCATTATTGCTGTATCGCATAAGTGCCCAACTAGTTATGTTATATTACATGGATAGTAAGAAACATCTTCCAGGAGAATAGTTCGTTAAGGGTTCCTTTCTCGGGAGGCATGCCCTAAAGTGCATGTCCAAACTGCTAAGAAAGCAGGAAATCATCCGGGGCAGATGGATAAATAGTTAAAAATCATCTTTCAGTTCACCGACGAATATTCCCTTAAGAACGCTTAGCTTTCGGCTTCACCCGGTCGAGGTACACATCCGCTGACCAGCAAGAATAATCGCAGAGGTGCTCCTTTACCACCTAGCCGAACAATCGGGAACGAGGGGTAAGCACAGAGCCAGCAACACAGCTTGGCCAAAACTTAAGTCATATTGATGCATATAATGGTGAGTAAAAGGTACATGCGGAAGTTTGACACATGTTGGGCATGAAGCCCAGATAAATAAGCTTCATTAAAGAAGCCCCAGTATAAGGAGCGCGGACAGCGATCAAGTATGTGCGAACAAAGCGCAAACGAGCCTCTAAAGGCTTCAAGAAGAAGGAGGAGGAAGGAGAGAAATAAAAGACAGCAAAATAGAAAATGTGGGCGGAGGAAGGAGACGAACTCGAGTCCGCGCTTAGGCGAGAATCTTCGTGAGACGGGCTGCGCTCCATGGGTTCGGCTCGAGTCGGTTATCCGGCGCGTTTAGCAGATGGTATGCTCCACCGGTCGACCTGGTCGATGATGAAGGGACCTTCCCATTTGGGCTTGAGTTTGTCCTTTTCTTGTCCGCAAAGCGAGAACTAGTTCGCCAATGTTGTAAGCTTTGGCCCGCATTTCCCGCTTTGATATCTTCGATCCTGCTGTTGATAAAATGCGGAACGAGCTTTTGCCACGTCGCGCTCCTCCTCCAATGCGTCCAAACTGTCCCGCCGATCGAGCTCGGCTTCTCTTTCTTCATACATGCGCACGCCGAGGTGAGTCATGCATTATGTCGCAGGCAAGACTGCCTCGCGCCGTACACCATAAAAATGGTGTGAATCCGTAGTACGATTCGCTTGGTCCGCAGCCCCAGTAGCACGGAGTCGAGCTCCTCAACCCAAAGGCGTGTTAGATTCCTTGAGGGACCGCACTAGTCCGGGTTTAATGCCGCTCATGATTAGACCGCTTGCTCGCTCGACTTGATTGTTGGTTTGAGGGTGATAGATCGAGGCGTAATCGAGCTTGATGCCCATGTTTTTGCACCATAATTTGACCTCATCGGCCGTGAAGTTGGTGCCGTTATCGTGATGATACTATGGGGACGCCGTAACGGTGCACTACCCCGATATGAGGTCTATCACCGCCCGGATTCGCCGCTTTAACAGATTGGCCTCTATCCATTTGGTGAATTTATCCACCATGACCAATAGGTATTTTTGCTTGTGGGTTCCTCCTTAAGGGGTCCAACCATGTCAAGCCCCTGCACCATGAACAGCCGGTGATGGGTATAGTTTTGAGGGCGGTGGGTGGCATGTGGCTTTGTTAGCAAAAGGCGGCAACCGACGATCGTTGGACTAAATCCTCAAGATCTGCCGGGCCGTTAGCCAATAAAATCCTGCACGGAAGGCCTTGCCTACAAGGGCCGGGCTGCGGCGTGGTGCCCACCAGTCCGACATGAATTTCAGCCGGAGGTTTCGCCCTTCCTCTTCGGAGATACACCTTTGAAGGACTCTGTTGTGCTTTTCTTATAGAGCTCTCCTCATGGACTTTATAGGCTTTGGATCGCTGCACTATGCAGCGAGCCTCATTTTGGTCTTCGGGGAGTTCCTGCCTAGTTAGGTAGAATAGGAATGGTTCCGTCCACGGGGCGATAACCGCCATTATTTTGTGGGCGGAGGGTGTTATCTCGTTGGCAGAGCCTCCGATTGTGTCGAGTGTTCGTGTCGAGCGGGCGGTTGGGTCCAGATTGTTATTTCCGGACTCCCCTTCCCATAGTACAGATGGCTTAACAACCGTTCCAGGAAGATGTTGGGCGGGACGACATCGTGTTTTGCGCCGATACGTGCCAATACGTCCGCCGCCTGGTTGTTATCCGGGCTATATGATGAAATTGAGCCCTTGAACTGCTTGGCATTTTAGGACCGCATTGCGGTACGCTGCCATTTTCGGATCTTTGGCATCAAAGTCTCCGCTTATTTGAGATATCGCGAGGTTCAATCGCGCACCTCTAGGCGTTTAATGCCCATGGAGATCGCCATCCGGAGGCCGTGCGTAAGGGCCTCGATTCGGCTGCGTTGTTGGAGTCTCAGTATACATTATCTCAAGGACGATTGGACTGTGTCCCGGTTGGGGATGTCAGACGACGCCAGCCCCAGTGCCGCCAACATTTTGGAGCCGTCAAAGTGCATGATCCAATTGAGTATGCGCCGTACTCTTTAGGGAGTTCGCTTCGTCCATTCGCCATGAAGTCAGCCAAAACCTGCGACTTAATAGCTCGCCGTGGCTTATAGGTTATGTCGAATGGAAGGAGCTCTATGGCCCATTTAGCAATCCGCCCGTCGCGTCGCGTTGTTTATAATGTCGTTAAGAGGTACTTCGAGGCTACCGTTATCGAACACTCTTGAAAGTAGTGTCGCAGCTTCCGGATGCCATGAACACTGCGTATGCTATCTTTTGATAATGTGGGTACCGGACTTGCATGGAGTTAGGACGGTGGACACATAGTAAACCGGTTTTGAAGAGGGAACATGTGTCCGTCCGTTTCTCGCTCGACGACGAGCACCGCTACCGACAACTTGATGTGTTGCGGCGATATATAATAGCATTGGTTCGCCCATGTTGGGTGCGGCCAGACCGGATTTGTTGCCAATATGGCTTTTATTTCTTCGAGTCCGCCGTGGCGGCATCCGCCCACGAAGTGTTCGTGCGCCGGAGGAGGCGGTAAAGGGTAACGCCTTTTCTCCCAAACGGAAATAAAGCGGCTTAGAGCCGCCACGTCGATCAATTTTTGTATTTGTTTGAGGTCTTTTGAATATCCAATTGTGTGAGCTCGGATCTTGGCTGGGTTTGCTTCAATTCCTCTACGGACACAATGAAGCCTAAGAGCTTTCCGCCTGAACGCCAAGACGATTTTTCCGGATTGAGCTTAATGTCATATTTTGGAGATTGTCGAATGTGAGCCTCAAGTCGCCTACTAGAGTTTCGACATGCTTGGATTTGACGACCACGCCATCTACATATGCTTCCACTGTTTTGCCGATCTGGTTTGCGGACATGTACGAATCATGCGCTAATATGTTGCGCGGCGTTTTTGAGCCCGAAGGGCATTGTGTTGAAGCGAATGGGCCGATGGAGTGATGAATGCTGTTGCGGTTTGGTCAGCTCCGCCATCTTGATTTGGTCGTAGCCGGAGTACGCGTCGAGGAAGCACAATGAGTCATGTCCTGCAGAAGCGCCGATAATTTGATCAATGCGAGGGAGGGGAGGGATCCTTTGGGCAAGCCTTATTAAGCTCTTTGAAATCAACACATAGGCGCCAGGATTTATCCTTCTTTGGTACCATCACCAGGTTTGCTAGCCAGTCCGGATGTTTTATATCTCTGATGAATCCAGCTCCGTAAGTTTGGCTAGCTCCTCTCCCATGGCCTGTCTCTTGGGTTTGGAAAAGCGCCAAGAGCCTGTTTGGTGGCTTGAATCCTTTTAGGTATTTAGGCTGTGCTTGGCCAGCCGACGTGGGATTCCTGGCATGTCGAAGGGTGCCAGCAAAATGTCCCGATTTTCTCGTAGAAATTCTCGTGAGTGCAGCGTCTACATCAGGGTTTAATTGTGCCCCAATGGAGGCCGTCTTTGCGTGGTCCGTTGGGTGGACTTGGAATTTGACTATTTCATCCGCTGGTTTAAAAGAGGTGGACTTGGATCTTTTATCAAGTATCACATCATCCCTGTTCACCGTGGAGCGATCGCGACCTGAGTTCCTCGGCCGCTAGGGCCGGATAGTGCCTCGAGGGCTAGTGCGGCTGTCTTGTTTTCGGCGGAGTGCTATGTTCGGATCACTAGCGAGAGTGATGATTCCGTTAGGTCCGGCATTTTAAGCTTCATGTACCCATAATGGGGTATAGCTTGAAAATTGTGAATGCCTCTCGCCCTAATAAAGCGTGATATCCGCTGCTGAACAGGGCCACTTGAAATGTGACCTCCTCGACTCTGTAATTGTCCGCGAGCGAACACTACGCCCGGTGTGATTTTTCTGCAAGCATGCTTCACGGCTAGGGATTATTCCTCTAAAGGTTGTGCTGCTTCGCTCAATGTGGTTCCAATCTATTTCCATTTTCGGAGGGTTTCCTCGTAGATGAGGTTTAGTCGCTGCCGCCATCCATGAGTACCTTAGTATAGGCGAAGCGAATCCACTATTGGACCGAGGACCAATGCGGTGGTGTTCGGGCTGTTCGAATTTGGGTTCGCCACGGCATTAAAGGTAATAGCCGTGTCACCCATGGATTTATTGTTGCTACTTGGTAGACTTGCAAGGTTATGGAGTGTTCGTTTCGCATGTTATTTGATGTGAAAGTCCGAAGACTATTAACACCGTCATTGGTGTTCTTTGGGCTGGGATTCGAGGCTAGAAGCTCTTCGCCACTTTTGGCCACCTGCCGTAGTGTCCAACATGCTCAAGGCTATGAGTTGGAGTGGCGCCTCGTGCTATGAATTTTGCAGGTCCGCTTAGCCAACCCTCCGAAGACGGTTCCTACCCTTTAGGGGTTTTTGTTTTTGATGTTTAACCTGGTGCTTGGTTGATGATGCACCCTTTATTTTTGGACTAGGGATGTATTCGGGGCGGATTATCCCAAAATTTACTTCGGTTTTCCGAGCACTTCCATCGCACAAGACTTTTGTACTATGGTCACCAAGTCAACAAAGCGTGTAATTTATGACGACTTATGGCGTTTAGGATTCCCTTGTCCGTGCAATTATCGCAGAAAAGTGAGATTGCGTCCTCCTCTCGGCAGATCCTTTATCCTGTCCATAACCGGAGGAATCGCCCAAGAATCATGTATTGTTTCAGCGGGCTCTTGCGAATTCGGGATAGATCGCTAATGTTTGGGTGGGCGGTGGAACTAGATCCGAACCCCGCCCGATTTAAGACTCGGGCCGAGAAGTTTCGAACTTGGAAGTTTGGATTTTGAATGCTATCCAATGAATCCAACCCGCCACCGACTTTAAGTTCGTGGCTTGATCGACATCCGCCCCTCTGCGGGAATCCGGCATGGAGGGATCGGGAATCCGGACGTAGCTAGTCCTTCAGATAGAAGAAGAATCTCCGTATTGCTCCTATATCACAACAACATGATGGGTAGCCTGGGGAGGGTAGATCTCTCTCAGATCGGTTTTAGGCCCGATCTGGTCGTAGTCTGTGGCGACTCCCAGGGCGGCGATGTGATCCAAGAGCTCGTTTACGGAGGAGAGCTCGATCGGATCTAACTGCTCGGCAAGTTCCGAGTTAACGTGAAGATTGGTTTCGATGACCCGAGAAGTCATCGTCGACGTGGTGGCCGAACTGGCGGTCATAAGAAAACCACCTAACCGAAGAGTCTGACCAGTGGCCAAGGCTCCTTTGGCGATAGTATCGTCTTTAAAGATGGGATGAGGCATCCTTCCTGACGGCGACGACACAGAGGAACTCTCAATGAAAGCACCAATGTCGGTGTCAAACCGCGGATCTCGGTAGGGGGTCCCAAACTGTGCGTCTAGGCGGATGGTAACAGAAGACAAGGGACACGATGTTTTTACCCAGGTTTGGGCCCTCTCGATGGAGGTAATACCCTACTCCTGCTTGATTAATATTGATTATATGGGTAGTACAAGAGTAGATCTACCACGAGATCGTAGAGGCTAAACCCTAGAAGCTAGCCTATGGTATGATTGTTGTTCGCCCCACGGACTAAAACCCTTCGGTTTATATAGACACCGAATAGGGTTAGGGTTACACAGAGTCGGTTACAATGGTAGGAAATCTACATATCCGTATCGCCAAGCTTGCCTTCCACGCCAAGGAAAGTCCTATCCGGACAAGGGACGAAGTCTTCAATCTTGTATCTTCATAGTCCAGGAGTCCGGCCAAAGATGATAGTTCGGCTATCCTGACACCCCCTAGTCCAGGACTCCCTCAACAACCAATTCATCATTATAAGCATTCTTTTGACAGAACTTTGTGAGCCTATACTCGAGAGAATGTCCTAGCTCATTATTTCGAATAGCCAAATCATCATTAAGTTCAGAAATTCTATCAACTAGAACATTGGTAGGGACCTTTTTTCTATGGTTTTCATTGAAAGCAACATAGTCTAGAGATTGAAAACGCATTATTTCTTCTTGATCAAAGAGGATAGCCTCTATGGGAGGACGGCCAGCGTCCACCCTATAATGCGCAAAGATTTCCTTCGCCTCTTTTATTATAAATCTGAATTCATGAGCCAAAAAGATAGTAGCGGCACGCTTAACAGAAAATGGTCTATATTAGAAAATTCTAGGAAAATCCTTTGTATGCAAGGGTGCAAGTGCATAAATTGCCTTTCAAGTTCAACAATAAGCATGGCAATAGCGTCAGCAAGACTACTAGTTCTATGAAGAATGGAACTGTCCATAGAAGGCAAAGCACCGACACAATTAAAGAAATCTTGAATAACTCCTTTTCCAATAATATTACCACTACCAATTCGAAATCTTTTTGTATGCAAGGTAGGGGGTTCTTCAGCAGGAGCATCAGAATTTTCCATGATATTATTATTGTCCATATCGACAATAATTTCCCCAATTTCAGACATAACGACAGAAAGAGCGAGGGGCAGAAAGGAAAGAATAAGGCTAACGGAAAAGAGAGGGCGAATAAAACGGCAAGGGTGAAGTGGGGGAGAGGAAAACGAGAGGCAAATGACAAATAATGTAATGCGGGAGATAAGGGTTTGTGATGGGTACTTGGTATGTTGACTTTTGTGTAGACCTCCCCGGCAACGGCGCCAGAAATCCTTCTTGCTACCTCTTGAGCACTGCGTTGGTTTTCCCTTGAAGAGGAAAGGGTGATGCAGCAAAGTAGCGTACATATTTCCCTCAATTTTTGAGAACCAAGGTATCAATCTAGTAGGAGGCTACGCGCGAGTCCCTCGCACCTACACAAACAAATAAATCCTCGCAACCAACGCGATAAGGGGTTGTCAATCCCTACACAGTCACTTACGAGAGTGAGATCTGATAGATATGATAAGATAATATTTTTGGTATTTTTATGATGAAGATGCAAAGTAAAATAAAAGCAAAGTAAAAAAGCAATGGAAATAAGTAAGTGTTGGAAGATTAATATGATGAAGATAGACCCGGGGGCCATAGGTTTCACTAGTGGCTTCTCTCAAGAGCATAAGTATTTTATGGTGGGTGAACAAATTACTGTTGAGCAATTGACAAAGTTGAGCATAGTTATGAGAATATCTAGGTATGATCATGTATATAGGCATCACGTCCGAGACAAGTAGACCGACTCCTGTCTGCATCTACTACTATTACTCCACACATCGACCGCTATCCAGCATGCATCTAGAGTACTAAGTTCATAGGAACAGAGTAATGCTTTAAGCAAGATGACATGATGTAGAGGGATAAATTCATGCAATATGATAAAAACCCCATCTTGTTATCCTCGATGGCAACAATACAATCGTGCCTTGCTGCCCCATCATCCGGGAAAGGACACATGATTGAACCCAAAGCTAAGCACTTCTCCCATTGCAAGAAAGATCAATCTAGTAGGCCAAACCAAACTGATAATTCGAAGAGACTTGCAAAGATAACCAATCATACATAAAAGAACTCAGAAGATTCAAATATTGTTCATAGATAAACTTGATCATAAACCCACAAGTCATCGGTCTCAACAAACACACCGCAAAAGAAGATTACATCGAATAGATCTCCACGAGAGAGGGGGAGAACATTGTATTGAGATCCAAAAAGAGAGAAGAAGCCATCTAGCTAATAACTATGGACCCGAAGGTCTGAGGTAAACTACTCACACATCATCGGAGAGGCTATGGTGTTGACGTAGAAGCCCTCCGTGATCGATGCCCCCTCCGGCGGAGCTCCGGAACAGGCCCCAAGATGGGATCTCGTGGGTACAGAAGGTTGCGGCGGTGGAATTAGGTTTTGGCTCCGTGTCGATCATTTGGGGTGCGAGGTATATATAAGCGGAAGGAGTACATCGTTGAGCAACGTGGGGCCCACGAGGGTGGAGGGCACACAGGGGGGTAGGCGCGCCCTACCTCGTGGCTTCTGGAAGCTTCCTTGACGAGGGTCCAAGTCTCTGATCATGTTCGTTAGAAAATCACGTTTCCGAAGGTTTCGTTCCGTTTGGACTCCGTTTGATATTCTTTTTCGCGAAACTCGAAATAGGCAAAAACAGCAATTAAGGGCTGGGCCTCCGGTTAATAGGTTAGTCCCAAAAATAATATAAAAGGGAATAATAAAGCCCAATAATGTCCAAAACAGAAGATAATATAGCATGGAGCAATCAAAAATTATAGATACGTTGAAGACGTATCACCCACCGCTTGAGTTGGCGGTGAGAAGTATGCAGCGAGGTGCCACCATTGATGCACATGGCCTCCGTAGCCTTCTGAAACTCTTGCTCGCCGGACTCGTCGTCCTCGTCATGATCATCGTCTTCTTGCTTCTTGTCATGCCCTCGGGCGGGCCTCTCTTGCTGGTTATCCTTGCCGCGGCGACCTCCTTGGCCGCCACGCTTCTTGCCAGATCCCTCGGCACCATCCTGGCCCTTCTCCTTGTCCCGCCTCTCATACTTAGCTTTTTGCTTCTCAGCAAGCAGCTCGACTTGTCGGCAGTTCTGGAGGTCGTGGCCCTTGGTGCGACGGATCTTGTAATACTGCTTGTCGGAGCCCCCCAGCTTGTCGGCAGCCGCCAAGGCCCAGCAAGCGGCGCAGCCGGCAATTTCATTGCCGAGGTCATCTTCCTTGGCCTTCTTGGCGGCACCGGTGCTGTCAGATCCCTCGACGGCAAGCACGGTCTTGCCCTTGCGTTTCCTGTTGCGACGCCGGCCCTTCTTCGTCGGGATGGCGGTGTCTTCATCAGTAGAGTCGGTTTCCACGCCGACGTCCTCGCCGGGGTACTTCCTTCCCTCTTCGGCCCGTGCGCACCTATCGGCCAGAACATAAAGTTCGACCACATCCTTAACCTTGTTCATCGCTAGCTCTTCGTGCATCTTGCGGTTGTGCATGTTCTGATGGAACGCGCTAATCACGGCGGCGGGATGAACATCAGGGATGTTGTACTGCACCCTGCTGAACCTCTGGATGTACTTGCGCAGGGTTTCCCCTTCCTTCTGGGGGATGATATGCAAATCACTGGCCTTGCCATGAGCTTGGTGGCCTCCGGTGAAGGCACCAACGAACTCATGGCACAGATCCGACCAAGAAGAAATGGAATCCGCCGGCAAGTGCTTCAACCAAGACATGATGTTGGGCTTCAGTGCCAACGGGAAGTAATTGGCAAGCACCTTGTCGTCGCGAGCTCCGGCAGCTTGCATCATGATGGTGTAGATGCCGAGGAACTCTGACGGACGGGTTTGTTGTTGTACTTCTCGCCGACGTCGGGCTTGAACGTGCGGTGGGACGGCCACTGGAACTGCCGCAGCTCACGGGTAAAGGCTGGGCAACCCACCTGCAAGGTAGGCCACCGGAGCCTGTAACAACCTGGATTTTTGCCCTTTTCTTTTTCCTTTGATTTTCTTGGATTTCCTGTTTTGATTTGATTTTCCGTGGCTATGTGGTTCTGAAACTTGGGAAGATCATGTCTTCCTAGGTTTTATAGTGGCTTGTCACCCTCTTCATCATCCAAATATCATGTCATTTCCATCCTTGACCTAACCCAGAATTCTTTTGTTGGGAATATTCCTTTTCTGATAAAGGAATAACCCTTAAAACCCTAGGTTGTGAAGCGACCTATATTTCTGTCACTCCTAAAATTCCCAAATAATTCTCATAAATTGTTTGGGTCCTATCTTGCTCAAATATGGCAAAATATTTCATTGCCATGTTCAAAAATAATCCTCCAATAATTATTTTCCTATTCTGTCTTAAATGGCACTTTGCAAAGGAAGTGCTATTTATATTTGCTTGATTGACCCCAAACTTCTTGGACACCTTTTCATGTCCATATCATTGGCTCGTGCCAAAATTCAACTCAATTTGCATAGTAAATATTTTTCAGCAATTTTCCAAAGTTTCTGTCCAGGAAGGAACTTTGTGAAGGAGCTATATTCTAGGCATATCCAAATGAGTTGCAATTTTGCAAGGTCCTTCATATGATCAAATCCTGACTCTCCACCAAATATGAGCTCATGTAACTCATCTATGTGAGCCCAGCCCCAAATCTTAGTTTCTGGTCAGATTTTCAGTTTGTGAAGCAACTATACTTTATATTGCTTCAATTGAGCTGAAAGTTTACCAGGACATGCTTATACCTTTATAAACTTCCTCAACCAAGTTTTAGCTCAATTAGTTAATCCAATTGCCCTGTGCAATTTTTCCAAGTTTCTGTCCAGAATGAAGCTTTGTGAAGCAAGTACCACTTTGGTATTTCCAAATGGCAAGAAATCTTTACAGCAGCTTCATAAAATCATATAACCCCTCTCTGCCAAATTTCAGCTCATGAAAATCAAGTATGTGAGTGTATTATCCAAATCCCTAATTCTGGCCAGTTTTGCACTTTTTACAGCAACCCTCATCTAAACTCCTCGTCTTAGTCTGATTTTTGGTGATCAACATCACCTTAGTGTGTGATCATCACCAGACAAACCATTTACCATGTTACCAAGCTGGTTTAACCATAGAGAGTTACAAACACCCTTCTTACTGATTTACTTTGGAGCTAAGTGCAAATCTCTTCGTTGCCCCTGGACCGATTTGTTTCCTCATTTTGACTAAGGGCACGACGGTCTATCTACTGGCCATGGTCGGCCCGGCCAGAACGCGCCGTTTGCACCAGTGCCCGTGGTGACCACGCTGGCGTCATGCACAGTGCAAGCTCTGGCTCGGTCCGGCCATTGTTCTCGTCTCCTCCCTCCTCGTATGGACCTCCATTCATGTCCTGGAGCTCGCACGTGCTCGACTGCGTCGCCCTGCATCGGTGCCTCGTCGTGGTTGGCCATAAATGTGCTGCTAGCGCCATGCCCGTGCCGCGTCCAGTCTCTGCCCGCCATTAAAGCTCGGTCGGGAGCTTGCTTGTGAGCTCTAGAGCTCTCCTCTGCGCCTATATAAGGACCCCCGAACCCCTCCGCAGCTCATTCATCCCTCCCTCACCTCTCTAGTCCACCTGAGTCCTCGGCCCCCTCTTCTTTTCACCGGAGTTCGCCTCGGCTATCGCCGGTCTTCTCGTTTCCGGCGAACCTAGCCCCTCTCCTCTACTCCCGAGCTGTCCACGAGCTTCCCCTCGTCCCCGTGGTTCGCCCCACCCCCTTTCCTCCTCGCTGGAGCCCCTGCTTCGCCAAGTACCTCCACCGCCCGAGCTCTCGGTAGCCTCCCCGGTCGCCGCGTCTCACCGCCTCTCCACCACTCTCCGGCGCCTCCTTTGCCTCTGAATGGGTTCAGTGCTCCACCCTGAATCCGCTGGTGCCCGCGCCTTGGTTTGAGGTGGCCGGAGCAGTCCGCTCCATCGCCGGCGCCCGCCCCCTGTTCTTCTCTGTAGCCAACCACCACCGCAGCTCCAGGCCTCCCCCGCGCCTCTTCTCTCTTGGAGCGGGTGCGGCGTGGCCCCGCTCACCCTCCGGTGTGCTCGACCGGTCCGGAGCTGGCCTGAGCCGGCCGCCACGTCACCGGCAGCGCCTCTGTCTCCCTCCCCTGTTCTCTGTCGCGAGCGAGCACGGGAGGAGGAAGACGACGATCGGTTGGCCCCACTGCTGGTGGTCCCCACGCGTCAGTGGCCCAGCCACCTCTGCCCACGTGGCAAGTGGAGACGGTTTTCCCAGAGCACGTTTCATCTTTTCTGAAAGCGTACTTTACTTCTACTTCGGCTCATAGCACTTTTCCTAAGTCAGAAAGCGTATTTCTAAGTCTGCGCCTCTGCCTTATCCACTCAGGGACCCATTGGTGATAAAATATTCACAGATTGGTCCTTCTTCTTCCACACCTCATAACTCTGCAACCGTAACTCCGATCGAGGTGAAACCAGCGCTCACTTCTTCGTCTCGTCGAGCTCTATCTTTTGGTAACATTTTCACTAGGTGTTCTCACAGTGAAAATGACCATTTTTCCCTTGCCTCTAATCAGCCCCCTTTGAGATAAAACCGTCCGACGTTTTGTTCCGCGGCTTCACCGCACTTCTTCCTGGAGTCTCCGTCACCCCAGGCAAGCCACAATACCACTTGCATGATAGTCATGCAGTAGCCATGGTTTTCAACTTGAATATTTATTAAATGTTTGCTTGTTTAAAATATGGTTATCGTTGTTTTGGTAATGATTCTTGGCTAGTGCTTACTTTCTTGCTATGTTGTTATGCACCTGGTTACCATGCCCTGCTAGTTGCTAGTATTCCTTTTATATGCTTATGCTTGCTAGTAGTAAATGTTGATGTGGGTAATGGTCTTCGGTGCATGACTGTCATCTGTCCCGAGTACCGTTGTTATGCTTGTTCCATTCCATCCAGTTGGTTAAATGCTTGCATGATGGCATTGTTGTTATGTTCTTGCATGATATATATTGTTGATGCTAGTGGTCATGCTATGTTTCGGAGAAGTATGTACTTGTGATATTCATGCCAGTCAGTATGCCATGCTCAGTTGGATATGATTCATTGTTGATATGGTGGATAGTTATGTGGTTCTCTCATGATTATTTTGATATCATGCTCATGCATTGCAATTGCATCATGTATTTTATCATGGCTCAGCATATTTGCATTCAAGTTTAACCAGATTAAATTGAACTTGAACAACTGTTGGCTGAGTCATGGTGCCACCATATCGAACTGACCAGTGCAACCACGCTTACCTTTATGGGAAGGTCCTAACTGGGTCTATTGTCGTGCCTCTCGCCGGTGCCTCCAACGAGGGAAGGTTATGGGCGTGCGGTACCCTGGCCCGGTAAGTAGACGTAACCTTGTGTGCCTGTTGTTGTTGTTATGGATCCGGGTCCCCGTTTGGGACCGTTTATGTTTGGTCACGACGGTGGTCGTTGTGTCTTTGGTAGACACGGGGCCACCAAGGACTAGCCCAGTGGGGAGTGAGTCAGAGTGGCCGGGAGAGTGTCATGGCAGTAGATCGCTTTTGTCGGACGCCGTTGGTCCACCCGAATGGGAGTGCGAGGCCATGGGTTCCATAGTGTGGGTACAGTGTGCTAACCTCTGCAGAGTGTATACTAAATCTATAGATAGCCGCGCCCGCGGATAAGGGCCCAGTTCATAGTTGGTCACACTATGAGTCAACAGTAATAATAATAATAATAATAATAATAAGGTGCTTAATAACAACCACGGTTCGACGAGTAGATAAGTTGGTTGTGATCGCCGGAAGGATCACCGTTTGAGGCCAGGTATTGGTCATGGTTGTGATCGCCGGAAGGATCACTATTTGAGACCAAGTGATTGGTCATGGTTGTGATCGCTGGAAGGATCACCGTTTGGTCACAAGGTAACCCGAACAGAATAAATGGTGCATATAGTGTCATCATGTTGCATGCTGGTATCGTCAGATTTATATGTTCATGTCATGCATCATATTGTTCTAGCAGTATTATGTTCATGTTGTTCATGCCATGATCATATTGTTCTAGCAGTATTATGTTCATGTTGTTCATGTCATGATCATATTGTTCTAGCAGTATTATGTTCAGGTTGTTCATGCCATGATCATATTGTTCTAGCAGTATTATGTTCATGTTGTTCATGCCATGTTTTTCTGATGATCTCATGATAATTCCTGCTTAACCTGTAATTGCCATGCTGTTGTTTGTCTTGAATGCTTCTGATTATTGTGAGCTTGCAAGTACATTCAATGTACTGACCTGGCGTTTCATGCCAGTTTGCAGGCCGTGCCTAGATTGCTTGCTTGTTTGGTGTTGTTCCCGTGTTCGCGAGCTAGGATAAATGTTCTAGCCAGAGTCCCTGCGGATTGGAGTCCATCATCGCCGTTCGTTGTTCCGCTGCCAGTAGTTGTTCCGCTGCCTCGAGTTGTTATGGTGCTTGTATAGAGCAACCGTGGTTGGCGTAGTGTCACCGTGCCGATGTTATTCATTGCAATATCAGAACCCTTGTATTCATATTCGTGTTGGAATAGAGAGCTAGTTTGTTCTATACTAAGCAGTGTCGTATTCCAGAAGACTTCACCTTGATCTCTGGGCTGGAATACGGGGCGTTCCGGTTTTCTCTGAGCCGGGGTGCCACAGAGCCCCTCGGTGCTGGGTGGTCCATAGCGGGTCCCGCCCGCTTATCCGACTGGTGGCGTGGATCGTGCCGGCACTCGATAGTGGTTCGAGCATCTTTGTGGGCTCGTTCTCGAAGAACTTGGTGCTGGTCGCGGTGGGTCCGTGGGTCGGACTACGCTACGGAAATGCTATCACATGCGTCGTCATGACGGATCGACACCGGCGGCAGCCGGCACGGGGGAGGAGAGTGTACCATGGCTGCAGCTCGCCCAGTCCTCCCACCGCTGACATGTGGTGGCTCGACGGAGCGCCGACCCGAGGGCCCCGCCGGTCGCGGATCATCTTTATTGGCGACGGCGACGAGGCTCCAGATGGTGGCTCTCCACTCGTCGAGCTTCTCCACAGCAGGAGGGAAGTCAAGGAGCAGTTGCGCGCGCTCCAAAGCCTCTGCTGGCATGGGTAGTGGCGACAGCTGCGTGGACCGCGGCGTGCTTCGACTTCTAACCACGTTAGAAGGAGCTCTATCACGGCCCAGCGGCTGCGTACCATTTTTTCCAGCACTTCAGCGGGCATGCTGGACTCCTTCATCCCGCGGGCGATGCGCAGGGTTCTTCCCACGGCGGTGTCCAGGGTCATCGGCGTGGTGACGCTGCTGGTCACGCACACCATGGGAAGAGCACGCTGTGGGCGCCGGGGTGGGCGTCTTGGAGGTCGCTGCGCCGCCTGTAAGGGGCACAATGACGCCCCTAGAGGGCCCCGCGCCGCCTACGGGGGGCCGAGCCCCGTCTTTGGATTTGGCAATGCGCGGCCCGTCGTCTGGCGCACGAACGACGCCGCTCGCCATGCTCTGACTGCCAGAGCGATGTTGGTGCTCGCGGGCCGAGGCTCGGGTTCTGTCCGCGACCGGCCCGCTGCTCGTCCACACTGGCACGGGCCGTTCGGCTCCCGACGAGCCGATCGCCATGATCATCTTCTTCTTGGGAGCCATGGCGATGAAGAACCGCTTGGCTAACTGCTAGATCAGATTCTCACGACTGCGCCCCCTACCTGGCACGCCAAAGATGTCGGGGAAATGACACCTATGGGATCACTGGAATCCCTTCTACGGTTGGCGGGTGCGGGGTTGTGAGAAGAGCAGCTCTAACAAGAAGCACACGGATCATTTACCCAGGTTAGGGCCGCGAGGATGCGTAATACCCTAGTCCTGCTTTGGTGGATGTATTGAGTGTTCTTGTGTTCTTGAGCTAGCTACGGGGTGTAACTTACCCAAAAGAGCCGAATCCCTCTCCTGGTCGCCTCGGGCCTCCTTTTATAGGCAAAAGGGGTCGCCATAGTGGCACACAGGAGGTGGAAAGGTGTACAGCGCGCGAGCTTATCGCCCGGCGTTATGAGACAAAGCACATTAAATGCGCTACTTAGGTGTCCATTAACTTTATCGGGGACGGGAACGAGGCATGTCCCGTCTGTCGCCGCTCCGCCTCACTTTGACACGCGCCCAGGCCAGCGATGTGTGCGGTGCCATGTAGGCAGGCAGGCTGCTGAGGTGGCGCGGTGGTGGAGCCTTCACGAAGATCTGCATGCCACCATGCAGGTGCTTGCTGAGTTGGTGTAGAGGCCGCCCGTCGCCATGCAGGTGCCTGCCCAGCTGGTTGAGCTAGCAGCTGCTTGGGGACGGCGGTGAAGTCTTGGCTGGTGCGGGCCTGGAAGTGGCCCCGCTGATGCCCTCGGAAAGGGTCTTGCCGGGGGCCCGACAAAGATCTTGCCGCGGCATCGCAGTCGTCCCGGCAAGGCGCTTGCCGGGGGTCTTGTGGATCTCCTCGGCTAGGATCCCACCGAGGGTCGCCGTCTTCTGGTTCTCATCTGATCTTGTGCGTTCATGATCTTGACGAAGATCCGCATGCCACCATAGAGGTGCCTCCCAAGGCCTGGTTCTATTGTAGTTGGTTAGCTGGTGTTGGAACCCACGGGCTCAAGGGTGGTCTGCTCTGCTGGCATCGGGAAAGTTGCCCCGGCAAGGCCCTTGCCGGGGCCGCGGAGGCCGCCCCGGCAAGGGTCTTGCCGGGGGAGTCCACCTCGCCCCTTTGCTCTCCTGTGTTCCTGGTCTTGGCGTTGCCTCAGTTGTCTTGCGCTTCGGCTTCTCTCCGGCTTCCCTCTTCTGCCCTGCTAGGTGTGGCCGCGGCGCGTGGCTCTGACTGCCCGTGCACAAGTAAAGGGGTCAAAACGAGAGCCCCTACTTTTGTACACCGACAGTGACAAAATAAGAGACTCTCTATCATAAAGATCGTGGTGCTACTTTGAAGCACAAGTGTGGAAAAAGGATAGTAGCATTGTCCCTTCTTTTCTTCTTTTTTTTGGGCCTTCCTTTTTTTTGGCCTTTCCTTTTTTTTTGCATTTTTTTTGGCCTTTCCTTTTTTATTTGGCCTTTTTTGGGGACAATGCTTTATTAATGATGATCATCACACTTCTATTTATTTACAACTCAATGATTACAACTCGATACTAGAACTAAATATGACTCTATATGAGTGCCTCCGGCGGTGTACCGGGAAGGGCAATGAATCAAGAGTGACATGTATGAAAAATTATGCATGGTGGCTTTGCCACAAATACGATGTCAACTACATGATCATGCAAGGCAATATGACAATGATGAAGCGTGTCATAATAAACAAAACGGTGGAAAGTTGCATGGCAATATATTTCGGAAAATGGCTATGGAAATGCCATAATAGGTAGGTATGGTGGCTGTTTTGAGGAAGATATAAGGAGGTTTATGTGTGATAGAGCGTATCATATCATGGGGGTTGGATGCATCGGTGAATTTTGCACCAACTCTCAAGGTGAGAAAGGGCAATGCACGGTACCGAAGAGGCTAGCAATGATGGAAGGGTGAGAGTGCGTATAATCCATGGACTCAACATTAGTCATAAAGAACTCACATACTTATTGCAAAAATCTACAAGTCATCAAAAACCAAGCACTACGCGCGCGCTCCTAGGGGGATAGATTGGTAGGAAAAGACCATCGCTCGTCCCCGACCGCCAGTCATAAGGAAGGCAATCAAAGAACACCTCATGCTTCAAATTTGTCACACAACGGTTACCATACGTGCATGCTACGGGACTTGCAAACCTAAACACAAGTATTTCTCAAATTCACAATTACTCAACTATCACAACTCTAATATCACCATCTTCATATCTCAAAACAATTATCAAGTACAAACTTCTCATAGTATTCAATGCACTCTATATGAAACTTTTTATTATACCCATCTTGAATGCCCACCATATTAGGACTAAATTCATAACCAAAGCAAATTACCATGCTGTTTAAGACTCTCAAAATAATATAAGTGAAGCATGAGAGATCAATAATTTCTATAAAATAAAACCACCACCATACTCTAAAAAAGATATAAGTGAAGCACTAGAGCAAACAACAAACTACTCCGAAAGATATAAGTGAAGATCAATGAGTAGTTGAATAATTATGTAACTATGTGAAGACTCTCTAACATTTAAGAATTTCAGATCTTGGGATATTATTCAAATAACAAGCAAAACTAAATAAAATAAAATGACGCTCCAAGCAAAACACATATCATGTGGTGAATAAAAATATAGCTCCAAGTAAAGTTACCGATGAACGAAGATTTAAAGAGGGATGCCTTCAGGGCATCCCCAAGCTTAGGCTCTTGGTTGTCCTTGAATATTACCTTGGGGTGCCTTGGGCATCCCCAAGCTTAGGCTCTTGCCACTGTTTATTCCATTGTTCATCAAATCTTTAGCCAAAACTTGAAAACTTCACGACACAAAACTCAAGAGAAAACTCGTAAGCTCCGTTAGTATAAGAAAATAAATCACCACTTAGGTACTGTTGTGAACTCATTCTAAATTCATATTGGTGTAATATCTACTGTATTACAACTTCTCTATGGTTCATACCCTTCGATACTACTCATAGATTCATCAAAATAAGCAAACAACACATAGAAAACAAAATCTGTCAGAAACAGAACAGTCTGTAGCAATCTGATTTGCTCGAATACTTCTGGAACTCCAGAAATTCTGAAAAACTAGGACAACCTAGATAATTTGTATATTGATCTTCTGCAAAAAGAATTATCATTTTATCACATTCTGGTGAATTTTAACAATTATTTTCGTGAGCACAAAGTTTCTGCCTTTTTCAGCTAGATCAAACAACTATCACCCAAGAAGATCCTATTGGTTCTACTTGGCACAAACACTAATTAAAACATAAAAACACATCTAAATAGAGGCTAGATAGATTAGTTATTACAAAACAGGAGCAGAAAGGCAAAGAACAAAAATAAAATTGGGATGCCTCCCAACAAGCGCAAACGTTTAACGCCCCTAGCTAGGCATGATGATTTCAATGATGCTCACATAAAAGATAAGAACTGAAACATAAAGAGAGCATCATGAAGAATATGACTAGCACATTTAAGTCTAACCCACTTCCTATGCATAGGGATTTTGTGAGCAAACAACTTATGGGAAAAATAATCAACTAGCATAGGAAGGCAAAACAAGCATAACTTTAAAACTTTAAGCACATAGAGAGGAAACTTGATATTATTGCAATTCCTACAAGCATATATTCCTCCCTCATAATAATTTTCAGTAGCATCATGAATGAAGTCAACCATATAATCAGCACATAAAGCATTCTTTTCATAATCTACAAGCATAGAAATTTTATTACTCTCCACATAAGCAAAATTCTTCTCATTCGGAATAGTGGAAGTATCATAAGAGACTCGAATACTATAAATTGTTTCCACATTAAAAGAGTAATGTTCAGAAAAAGGGTAATCATAATCATGTAATCATCACTACTTTTTATATCATAATTGTCATCACAATAATCATCATAAATAGGAGGCATGCTATCATCATAATATATTTGCTCATCAAAACTAGGGAGGCTAAAAATATCATCTTCATTAAACATAGCATCCCCAAGCTTGGGACAAACATTAATTGCAGCAAATATATTCTCAAACATGTCATTCTCATCAAACATAGCATCCCCAAGCTTGGGCCTTTTCCAATCATAAGCATAATCACTCTCATCATTAATACTATGGATAGCACCAATAGTATAGCAATTATCATCACCACAATGAGTAATAGGAGCAACATCATTTGGGAAGGATACCTTTCTACCTTTGCTTCTCCGTCTTTTCTTTTTCTTCTTCACATCATGTGTGGGTTTAACCCTCTTTTTTGAGCTCCTTATTAATGAGATTGGTTGAATAGAAAGCTCCTCCTCGTTACCTGATTCATCATAAGAAATAATAGGAGGATATTGCGAAGTCTCTTCCCTTTCATTTGTATTCTCTTCATCTTCTATTTGTTTTCTTGTCTTTATGTAATTGGCAATATAATGATTTTAAATGCAATTCACCGCACAATACTTATAAATTTCCTCTAGATCAAAATCAAGAACTTTATCAAGGGCAAATTCTGGAACATCCTTAGGTATACGTTTCATTTCTTCATAACCCAGAAGCAAACTAAGTTCATTATGATGCGCAAGGGAAATCAAGTCATCACAATTTTTGGACACGATTCGATCATGAAACAATTTGCATGGATATTTAAATGACCACGTTCATTGCAAAGTTCACAAGGATGGCTAAGAAAATTTAAATTTTCAGCACAAACATCTAGCCTTTCTTGCAGCCATTTAGTTTCTAAATACTTATGCCTCTTGCAAAATTTATCTTCTCTATTTGGTGTGTACTTGCAAACTCTATGTACTCCACAAAAGTTGACATGCTTATAGGAGACATTTTCATCATGACTAGTGCAATCAGCATTAGTACTATGGATATTCAAAGAGTATACTAACAGCATTGCAATCATGCTCATCACTCAAAGATTTAGTGCCAAACATTCTAATGCATTCTTCCTCTAGCAATTGAGCACAATTATTGGAATCCTTATTTTCACGAAAGACATTAAAAAGATGAAGCATATGAGGCACCCTCAATTCCATTTTTTTGTAGTTTTCTTTTATAGAATAAACTAGTGATAAAACAAGAAACTAAAAGATTCAATTGCAAGATCTAAAGATATACCTTCAAGCACTCACCTCCCTGGCAACGGTGCAAGAAACTGCTTGATGTCTACTACACAACCTTCTTCTTGTAGACGTTTTTGGGCCTCCAAGTGCAGAGGTTTGTAGGATGGTAGAAAATTTCCCTCAAGTGGATGGCCTAAGGCTTATCGATTCGTGGGAGGCGTAGGATGAAGATGGTCTCTCTCAAGCAACCCTGCAACCAAATAACAAAGAGTCTCTTGTGTCCCCAACACACCCAATACAATGGTAACTTGTATAGGTGCACTAGTTCGGGGAAGAGATGGTGATACAAGTGCAATATGGATAGTAGATATAGGTTTTTGTAATATGAAAATATAAAAAACAGCAAGGTAACTAATGATAAAAGTGAGCGTAAACGGTATTGCAATGCTAGGAAACAAGGCCTAGGGTTCATACTTTCACTAGTGCAAGTTCTCTCAACAATAATAACATAATTGCATCATATAACTATCCCTAAACATGCAACAAAGAGTCACTCCAAAGTCACTAATAGCGGAGAACAAACAAAGAGATTATGGTAGGGTACGAAACCACCTCAAAGTTATCCTTTCTGATCGATCTATTCAAGAGTTCGTAGTAAAATGACATGAAGCTATTCTTTCCGTTCGATCATCATAGAGTTCGTACTAGAATAACACCTTAAGACACAAATCAACCAAAACCCTAATGTCACCTAGATACTCCAATGTCACCTCAAGTATCCATGTGTAGCATCCGACCTCAGACGGTCAAATCTCTGTGTTCAGTGTCATCCCTGGATCAGTAATGCTGACACACACAGTACTCGAAGGATTTATAACAGAGTAGCAATCACACACTTATTACATCGAATGTCTCAAAAGAGAACTTATTACAATGAATATGGCTTAAGGCCATCTAAATAAGATAACAGCGGAAGGCTTGGAAGATAAAGTGAGTCCATCAACTCCAACGGCATAGCTGAGTGCATGACAAACGACCTAGCGCATGTTACTCCTCGTCTGAAAAGTCTGCAGCATGATATGTTGCAGCCCGAAAACAGGTCAGCACATGGAATATGCTGGCAATAACACAGTAGAGCAATGAACAGATAAATGCTATTACTACATGCATATATGGCTGGTGGAGGCTCTATGGTTATAAGGTTTTTGCAAAAAGCCATTTTTTCCCTACAACAAAGTAATATATTTTATTTAACCCCCATCTCAATCCCAAATAAAAAGTGTACATTAGCAACCCAACAAATTAATTTAGAGTGATGAGATCAAACCAATATTTCAAGTACCAGATACTCAAGTTGTCCATAACCGAGGACACGGCTGACCATGATTAGTTTGTACACTCTACAGAGGTTTGCGCACTTTTCCCCACAAGACTCGATCTCCTCCGTTGGATTTCTCGCACTACATGGTGTTTGAGAAACGGATGATCGAGACACAGTCTTTCAGAAGCATTAACGCTAACCCCGGGTAGACAGTACTAACCTACATCCCCTACATCTGCTAGCCTACCACTGGAAGAGGTAATGCAACATACTCAACTATGCTAGATCCCATAATAGCTTGTGGCTGCACACCGAAGTTTCTAGCATGAATAATCTTATGATCCCTTTGAGCCTGGGTGGCGGACCATAGGAGGATCACACGGTATAACCCCGGGATCTCCTAGGACAACACTGGTATAACCCCAGGTGCCTTAAACCAAAAATCCACCCAGATGTGTATTAAAGTTGCCACCTTAAGTTAAACCATTAAATAAACAATCTCCCATCTGTCATGGATACACTCAAACCCAATCCACGTCTACGAGCATAGCATAGCAATATGAGCATAACGTAGAAGTAACTCCCAAGGGTTTGATAATAAAACAGGTAATAGGTTCTACCTCATCATCTACTTCCCAATACCTACAAGTTAATCACATCCTAATCATGCAGTGTTTGAGGATTGTAACTAATGCATAAAAACCGGGTATGAAAAGAGTATGATCAATGTGTTACTTGCCTTGCAGACGATCCGCAAAACCTAGTGAATCATAGTAGCACGCTTCGCACTCCGGGAATTCTATCGCAAACAAACAATATCATACATAAGCGCTCAAGCAAAGATGCACGGGTAAAACTCAAATAACAAGATATAACCAGAAAGTTCAACTGAAGAACTCCGGTTTGCAAAAAGGATCAGATCAAACGGAGCAACGAAACTCAAACAACTAAACAAACAAGATCCATTTACTAATCTGGACTAAAGTCAAATTTTATAGTACCAAAATCTTGTTCAAGTTGGTTAAACAGAAAGAGGGCTTCGAGATGAAGATCTAGGCGCTTGTTTCACCTGATTTGGATAAACAAGCGAAAAGATAAACTAAAACGAAGATCAGGGCAAAAATCACGATCAAAAATAATCGCGGAAAAACCCTCAAAAATAAAACTAACGAACAGTGTTCGTTATAACGAACGTATGGACGAACGTCCACTATTTAATTAAATTAAAGAAAGCCGAACAAAAACCGATCTAAAAAAACGGTCTAGGGTTTTTACCGAAAACAAAACCGACGAAAACCGGCGAAGAAAACCGGTGGCGGGAACTCCGGCGGGATCAGCGGCGGCGGCGGCGGACGACACCGTGGGAGGCGGCGGGCGGGCGGCGCTGGCTGTGGCGAGGCGACGGGCGGCAGCTGGGAGGCAGCGCGACGGCGGGTGAGGGAGTCTGGACTAAGGGTCCTCAAGGTCCCGCACTGTTATCTACTAGGTCGGATGATGGAAACGTGAAGACATGAATACCAAGATCGCACCCGTGTCCGGACTGGACTCTACTTAGCGTGGAAGGCAAGCCTGGCGACCGACTATGTAGATTCCCATTGATGTAACTGACTCCATGTAACCCTAGATCTCTCCGGTGTCTATATAAACCGGAGAGCGTAGTCCGGAGAGGGACAGATTCATGACCATATACTCATAGGCTGGACATATAGGGTTTAGCCATTACGATCTCGTGGTAGATCAACTCTTGTAACACTCGTATTCATCAAGATCAATCAAGCAGGAAGTAGGGTATTACCTCGATAGAGAGGGCCCGAACCTGGGTAAACATTGTGTCCCCCATCTCCTGTTACCATCGATCCTAGACGCACAGTTCGGGACCCCCTACCCGAGATCCACTGGTTTTGACACCGACATTTGTGCTTTCATCGAGAGTTCCACTGTGCCGTCGCCAAGAGGGTTGATGGCTCGCCTTGTTGTCAAGGATAATATCATCTCCGGAGGAGCACTGGCCCCAGGCTAGACCCTCCGGCTCGGCGGCTTCGTCATCGCCGCCGGCTCGGCCCTTAAGCCGACGATGACCTCTCAAGTCATTGAAAATTGCCTCCGCATTGATCCCGAATACTCCGCCCGCATGGATCCAATGGAGTTATCATTGTTGAATGAACTCCTGGATCGCATGGCCGCATTGGGGGTCGCTACAGACTACGATCGGGTCGGGCTTAAACCCGACCAGAGAGAAATTAAAACTCCACCGATCACCCATCAGATAGTGGTAGTCGAGGAGCGGAGCAACTCTTCCACTATATTGAAGACGGACTATGTTTGGATCGCCGATCTTGAAGAGCCGGATATTTTCTGGCAGAAGAGCATGTCTCTTCCTCCGAACATAGAGTCGGATGATGAGCCTAAAAAATCAGTCGTTATCCCGAAGCCCGAACTATCCGGCCCGGTAGACCTCCAAACTCCGGATCCAAAATCGGGTCAGGGTTCGGATTCAATTCCACCCACCCACCTGGATATAGATGCTCTAAGGAGCATCAAACAACAGTCTCAGGAAACGGCCCACCACTTCTGGGCCAGATTCCTCCTTGTTAAAGACAAGGTAAAAGACTGCCGCGACGAAGATGCGATAGTAGCATTGTGCAACAACCGCGCGAACGATGGTATCCTCAACACCATCAATCGCCGCCGCACACCAAAGTTCGCTGAACTAGCAACTATCGTACAAAAGTACAGCGCGATGGAAAGCGCCTGGAAAACTCAGGCAGCTTGCTGGGAACCATCCCGTCTCCCCCTACAGGCGAAAAGGACGCGCCCCCATGGCACGCCCAGCCGAACAGTCAAAAAACATAAGCCCATTACATTGCACGGCACCGTTCTGGAGGGATGGCTCAATGGCCCACGCAAAATACACACGACGCCGGATAACATGGCAACCCATGGCCTTAGAGCATGTTGGATACTTCGGCAGGTAGCCAAGAGCAGCGAGGACATCCTTATCAAGGAAACCCCAGAACAGGACCCTCTAGCAAATGACGACAATAGAGTATTGGCAGTCTTCGAGACATTCGCTTCAAACAACAAGCGTAAAAGGGCCCTGCACGATCTCGCTGATGTTTGCCAGGTCGCTGCAATTGACCCCTGGAACAACACGGCCATAACCTTCAATGCCAGTGACGAACCTAAATATAGAAAAGTCCAAGTGACAGCTACCCTAGTCCTCAGTCCCATCGTGGACGGCTTTCGACTTACAAAAGTCCTCATGGACGGCGGCAGCGGACTAAACCTCATTTACGGGGACACGCTCTGCAAGATGGAAATAGACAGGAGCCGCATCGAGAAAAGCAGCACAACCTTTCAAGGTATCATTCCCAGCCGGGAAGCTCGGTGTGCAGGAAAAATTACACTTGATGTGGTGTTCGGCACGCCAGAGAATTATCGTCCGAAGAAATAACTTTCTAGGTGGCCCCTTTCAACAGTGGGTACCACGCCCTGTTAGGGCGAGAGGCCTTCATGCGCTTTCAAGCCATACCTCATTATGGGTATATGAAGCTAAAAATGCCCGGGCCTAATGGAATAATCACCCTTGTCAGCGATCCGGACATAGCACTCCACGCCGAGAATAAAACCGCATCCTTGGCCCTCGAGGCATTGTCTGAGGCCCTTGTGGCCGAAGAACTAACTGCACTACGCTCCACCATGGATAAGGACGATGTAATCCTGGACAAACGACCCAAATCCACTTCCTTCAAACCAGCAGAAGAAATAGTCAAATTTCAGGTCCATCCAACAGACCTGAAGAAGACAACGTCTGTCGGAGCGCAACTCAGCCTTGCAGTCAATGCCGCACTACGGGACTTCCTGGGCGAAAACTGGGATATATTCGCCTGGCATCCTTCCGATATGCTAGGAATCCCGCGCGAGTTGGCCGAACATAGCCTCAACACACTAAAGGGATATAAGCCGGTCAAGCAAACTCTGCGGTGCTTTTCTGAACCCAAACGACAAGCTATGGGGGAGGAGCTAGCCAAACTCATCGATGCCGGATTCATCAAAGACATTAAACATCCGGACTGGCTGGCATTTTTGGTAATGGTACCAAAGAAGGATAAATCCTGGCGCCTATGCGTCGATTTCAAAGACCTTAACAAGGCTTGCCCTAAGGATCCCTTCCCTCTTCCCCGCATTGATCAAATCACTGACGCTACCGCAGGTCATGACTCGCTATGCTTCCTTGATGCATATTCCGGATACCATCAAATCAAAATGAAGGAGTCCGATCAAGCCGCAACAACATTCATTACACCATGCGGGCCGTTCTGCTTCAACACCATGCCTTTCGGGCTCAAGAACGCCGGCACCACCTACCAGCTTATGATCCAAACATGCCTCGAGAAACAGATCGACAAAATAGTGGAGGCCTACGTGGACGACGTCGTCATCAAAACTAGACACGTCGAAACACTAATAGACGACTTACGTCTCACATTCGACAACCTCCACACATACGACATCAAGCTCAACCCGGAAAAGTGCGTCTTCGGTGTCCCCGCCGGTAAACTATTGGGTTTCATGTTTCCAATAGAGGAATTGAAGCAAATCTAGCCAAAATCCGAGCTCTGTCACAATTGGCTACGCCAACCGAGCTCAAGCAGGTCCGAAAACTCGCTGGGTGCGTGGCAGCTTTAAGCCGCTTTATCTCCAGGTTGGGAGAAAAGGCGCTGCCGCTCTATCGCCTTCTACGGTGCACCGATAACTTCGAGTGGACAGAGGCGGCGACGGCCGGACTGGAAGAAATAAAAGCCCTTCTAGCAAGCAACCCAATCCTGGCCGAGCCAAACACTGGCGAACCAATGCTCTTATACATATCGGCAACACACCAGGTGGTGAGTGCCGTACTCGTCGTCGAACAAGAACAGGACGGACACAAATTTCCGCTCCAGAAGCTGGTATACTACGTATCCACCGTCCTCACACCATGCAAATCCCGGTACCCTCATTATCAAAAAATAGCATATGCAGTCTTCATGGCATCTCGAAAATTGCGACACTACTTTCAGGAATGCTCTATCACGGTGGCCTCCGAAGTGCCCCTCAATGATATAATCAACAACCGGGATGCAATGGGCCAGATTGCCAAATGGGCCATTGAGCTCCTGCCATTCGACATCACGTACAAACCACGTCGAGCCATCAAATCCAGTCTTGGTGACTTCGTCATTGAATGAATGAAGCGAACTCCCTAAAGAGTACGGCTCGTATTCCAACTGGGTGATGCATTTTGACAGCTCCAAGATGTTGGAAGGGCTAGGGGAGGGCGTCGTATTAACGTCCCCCCACAGGAGATATCGTCCAGTACGTACTCCAAATATTATACACATACTCCTAAAACGCAGCCGAATACGAGGCCTTGCTACATGGCCTCCGGATGGCCGTATCAATGGGCATACAACGCCTGGAGGTGCGCGGGGACTCAAACCTCGCAATATCCCAAATTAATGGAGACTTTGATGCCAAAGATCCAAAGATGGCAGCTTATTGCAATGCTGTTTTGAAGATGTCGGCTCGGTTCGAGGGACTCGAATTTCATCACATCGCCCGTGAAAGTAATCAGGCGGCAGACGTCCTTGCTCGCATCGGCGCTAAGCGCGACCCCGTCCCACCTAACATCTTCCTCGAAAGGCTCTTTAAGCCATCTGTGGAATGGCAGGGGGAGATAGCAACGACAGTCCCATTCCGAACACAAACACAGATAACAAACACACCGATATCATCGGAGGCTCAACCAACGAAGTAACATCATCGGCCCACCTCATCATGGCAGTAATTGCCCCGTGGACCGAACCATTCTTGGCCTACTTTAATAGGAAGGAGCTCCCAGAAGATCAGAACGAGGCCCGCCGCATAGTCCGGAGTTCGAAGGCCTATAAAGTTCACCAAGGAGAGCTCTACAAGAAAAGCACTACCGGAGTCCTTCAAAGGTGTATCTCCGAGGAGGGGGGGCGGCAACTTTTGGCAGAAATTCATGCCGGTCTCGGTGGGCACCACGCCGCAGCCCGGACACTTGTCAGCAAGGCCTTCCGTACAGGATTTTACTAGGCTACGGCCCGGGCAGACGCACAGGACCTCGTCCAGCGCTGTGTCGGATGCCAACTCTTTGCCAACCAAAGCCATATGCCCCCAACTGCTCAACAAACAATCCCCATTACATGGCCATTTGCGGTCTGGGGTTTGGACATGGTCGGACCCCTTAAAGGGGGAAGCCATAAGAAAAAATATTTGTTGGTCATGGTGGACAAATTCACCAAGTGGATAGAGGCTAGACCAGTTAAAACAACCGAGTCTGGACCGGTGATTGAATTTATATCCGATGTGGTACACCATTACGGTGTACCGCACAGCATCATCACCGATAACGGTTCGAATTTCACAGCTGATGAGGTGAAAACCTAGTGTGCTAATCTGGCATTAAGCTCGATTACGCCTCTGTCTACCATCCGCAAACAAACGGTCAAGTCGAGCGAGCTAATGGTTGATAACCCACAAGTATAGGGGATCGCAACAGCTTTCGAGGGTAGAGTATTCAACCCAAATTTATTGATTCGACACAAGGGGAGCCAAAGAATATTCTTGAGTATTAGCAGTCGAGTTGTCAATTCAACCACACCTGGATAACTTAGTATCTGCAGCAAAGTGTTTGGTAGCAAAAGTGGTATGATAAGAAAGGTAACGGTAGCAAAAGTAAAGATAAATATTTTTGGGTTTTTGTAGTAGTTGTAACAATAGCAACGGAAAAGTAAATAAGCGAAGAACGATATATGAAAAGCTCGTAGGCAATGGATCAGTGATGGATAATTATGCCGGATGCGATTCCTCATGCAATAGCTATAACATAGGGTGATATAGAACTAGCTCCAATTCATCAATGTCTTTGTAGGCATGTATTCTGTAAATAGTCATACGTGCTTATGGAAAAGAACTTGTATGACATCTTTTGTCCTACCCTCCCGTGGCAGCGGGGTCCTAGCGGAAACTAAGGGATATTAAGGCCTCCTTTTAATGGAGAACCGGACCAAAGCATTAACACATAGTGAATACATGAACTCCTCAAACTACGGTCATCACCGAGAAGTATCCCGATTATTGTCACTTCGGGGTTGTCGGATCATTTTAAACAATAATGAGGCTAGCCAACTCACCTCCAGAAGGCTCCCCTGATTTGAAGCTTCGTTGGCCGTTGGATCTGCGTTCTGACGCGTCTGAGCCATCGGATCTTCACACCGGTTAAAACTAATTTTCACCTCGCAGTCGTTTTCATTGTCCAACGACGGGTGGGCTCGCGCGGCGCGCTGGTTGGCTGGGTTGCCTGTTTTCGCGTGCAGGGCGTTTTGCCAAATCCGCAGCACGCGCTCCGCACCCAATCCCCCGTCCTCTCGTCTCACTCCCGCACCAGCCACCACACAACACTAGGCCTCCTTGCGCTTCGTTCCCCACTCGCTCGTCCCTTGGTTCTCCTCATCCCTCCTTTGCTCCGGCTGCTACGCCGCCTCTCCCTCCACAACGCGACCAGCTCGAGCTCCACCTCCTCCATCTCAAGGAGACGAATTCACAAGACGTCCGGCACCGTCACCATCGTCCTCAGCACAAGTGAAGCACGGGATGCTTGCTGCGTCGTTGTCGTCGTCCTTTCTCTCGCTGCAACCACCACCCAGATCCAGCCATCCCCGTGCTCTCGCTGAGCCTTCCCCTCCAGGCTCACTGACCCAGGCGGAGAAGGAGAGGGTGAGCTTGAGGGGCAGGCAAGGGAGGAGGGCGTGACGGGGTTGGATCTGGTGGCGGCAGATTGGAGCTCGAGCTCGAGGCGGAGACAAGGAAGGTCAGAAAATGAAGAGATGGGATGAAGGTGCTCGAGGCGAAGGGCCGCTCGTCGGCGAGTTCTAGCTGGAGGCGGCGAGATCCCTCTCCCAATCTCTCATTCTCTCGATTTTTCCACGCGCGCGCACCCAATACCATCCTGGTCTCGCCTCATCCGCCCCCGCATAATCCTTTTACCCCTTTTCTTCTCGATCCCCACAACCGCTGCAACCCTCCCTCCCCACCTCCCTTGTCAGCCGCCGCCGCCACTCCCCCTCCCTCTTCTCTATCGCCGGTGGCCAGCTCATCCCACTGCCTCATCCTCGCCGTTGACCACGGATCCGCCATGGACGGAGTCACGTCTTCGCCTTCGCAGGCAGCACTGGCGGACGAGCGCACACACATGTCCTCTTCCTGGTGGAAGGTAACTCGAGCATGGGAGTAGTGGCCATAGCTGGGCACCATGGGTTGGCCGAGGTGCTTCACGGTGAGGAACAGGCGCGCCATCTTCCAATTCGTCCTCCCCAACCCGATGCTTACCATGAATTCCAGCACAGTTTGAAGCAGCAAAGGGAGGGAGGACCAAGAAAACATAGGTACTCTTCTATCTCTTTGTACGTCTTGTCTGATGCATGTTTGTGTGAGAGGGAGGGAGGGAGGGAGAACTTTTATTCCAATTTTGATTTTTACTAGGCATCTGTCACAGCCCTAGAGCTTGCTTGTAACTAGTGGCAATGCATCCATGCATCATGTTTAATTTTCATGAAATTTGAAATGGGGATGACAAACCCTAGCACTAAATGAAATGCATTTAGGATCAAAATAAAAATATTCTCAATGAACCCAAAATGCTCTTCAGAAAAGTTCATTATTTTTGGATTGGTCTAGAACCTCTCCCAAAAATGGTGCACATTTTCCTAGGCCATTCTGGATTTTTGAATTAAATCATTACTTAATTGCATTTGGGCATTTAAATACTATAAAATATTTTAAATGCTCAAATAATCCCGAACTGAAATGTTTACTGTAGGATATATTTCCAACAGTGGTCATGAGCAGTTGCATGATTTTTGGGATTGATTTAGTATTTTTAATAAAGCCACAAAGCTGCAGAAAAATAGAAAACAGGAATTAAAAGAAAGAGAGAACTTACGGCGCCCACGGCCCAGCTCCTCCGGCCGGCCCAGCCCACAGCAAGTGCAGTCATCGCCTACCTCTGCCGATGGCGAGGAGGGACACTGGCGCCGCGCCCGAGCTCGCAATGCCTCCTCCTCGCTACTTTGCCTCACCGAGGCGCCTCGAACCCTCCTCGGCGCCGCTCTGGACCCCTGGCCCTCTCCTCTCTCCTGGACCTTTCTCCTCCTCTCGCTCTCTCTCCCCACAGCGCCATCAACGCGCGTGCCGCCACCGACGCCGTTCGCCATGACCTGAGCCCTCCTCGCCTCGCCGGCGTGTCCATGGCCTCCGCCAGTGACGCCCGTCCTCTCCACCGAGCCACATGGCCGGACGCCTGAGCACCGTCATCGATGCCATCTTCGTCCTCTGCTCCGGCGGCCGCCGACGACCGATTCTTCGTCACCAGGCCGTCCCCGAGCACGCTGAGATCACCGGCGCCCCCACCGTGAGCTCCTCTACCGAACCCCTCTCTCCCCACCGTCGATCCCCTTCTCTAGCTCTGTTGTCCATCGTGGCCGAAGCTCGCCGCCGCCGTGCCTCGTCGCCGGCGTGGCTAGAGCCAACACAACTCGAGGACGAGCACACCGCTGTGCTTGGCGCAGCTCCAGGAGCCCGTGGCGGCCACCAGATCCACCTCACATGCACCGTAGCGCCTAAACCGTCGATGGCCGAACTCCGGCAGCCGCAAAAGAGCTCGCCGGCGTCAGCTCCGGCCACCACAGCTGCTGTCGCTTGTTGCTTTGGATGCGCCTCACTCCCAGGAACCCATAGGAGCAAACATGGTGCTTCGTAGCGAGTGCACGACGCACTTCCGCCGTCGGCTGTGGTCGTCGCCGGCGCAACTCCGGCGTGCTGACGTGGCGACTTCATTAGCCACTAATGACGCCACTAACTAAACCCATAGGTCACTGACAGCTAGGCCCGCTGTCTAAATAAACGTAGGTTAGATTCTGTTTAGTTCTAATTAATCTCGGTGGGCCACGCGTCGGCTTTGACCAAGGCGGCGTGGCTGTTGATTGGGCCCACATGTCGCGACCTAACCAGCCACAGGTCAGCGACGGTGGACCCCACTGGTCGGTTTGACCTGGACCGCCCTGTTGACTTGCTGACGTCACACCGACGTCATGCTGACGCAGTTAATGATTTTCTGGAATTTAAATAATTCAGGAAATTCCAGAAAATAGCTCAAACTTGTAAAAATCATAGAAATTCAACCGTAACTCCAAATGAGATAAATTATATATGAAAAATGATCAGAAAAATCCAGTCGATCCATCGGTACCATTTTCGTGCATGTTTGATCAAGTTAACTTCACTGTTTAGGATGAAACATTAATAGGACAACTTTGATAATAGTTTTGGAGTTGGGATTTGATGTAGTTTTGAATTCCACTTCAATCAAAATGACTTGCTGTTGCATTAGCCCAAATCACAACATATTGCCATGTCATTATCATGCATCATATTGTTGCATTGCATCGATTGTGTTCTTTCTTGTTTGCCGGTAATTGTCCCTCTCGGTGAGCGGCGTCATCGAGCGATGAATTCGATGACACCGATGAAGAACTATATTATCTTGAAGTGCGGGCAAGCAAAACCCCTTGTTCATTCGATATAATCCCACTCTCTCGCTCCTGCTCTATTTTACTGCATTAGGACAACAACGACTCATGTGTTACTTGCTGCGGTAGCTGAACCCCTTTATCCTCTGCATGACCTGTCATTCCACAGTAATTAGATGAAACCCACTAGCATGAGTAGGAGTTGTTTGAGCCCTGATGTGCCTACTCATGCATGCTTGGTTGTCATGCCTGCTATTGCTTAGAGTTGAGTCAGATCTGATTCATCGGGAATGAATTGGGATGGTGTGTGAACATGTCCTACTGTGTGTGAGCTAAGTGTGTGAACACGATTTGGTAAAGGTAGCGGTGAGAGGCCATGTAGGAGTACATGGTGGGTTGTCTCATTGCAGCCGTCCTCAGGATCTGAGTTCTGTGTTTGTGATCCATGAACAGTTACTACCACGCATTGGAATGCTTAAGTGCCCTCTCGACTTATTAATCAACTTGATCTCTGTCCGGGAGTTGCAACTAGTTTCGGTGTTTGTAGGTAGTGTTAGTAGTCTACCAAGTGGCACCCGTGCATGTGGGCTTGGGACAGACTAGGCCTGATGTACGGTGTACCAAGTGGCACTGGTTGGTGGGCTTGGGAACCCTGCTCACATCGTTTGGGGCCGTGGCGACACCCGGCGGATCTCCTTGCGGATGGAACCCGAATAGGCGATAAACACGGGACGAGAGACTTGTGTGGTTAGTCGGTCGTGGCCAACTCCTCGCCGACTTTAAGCTTGAAGGTTGCCGAGGTACATGGCGTGTCTGAGGCGATAAGTGGCGGCGTGTGTGAAGAAGTACACCTGTAGGGTTATCATTATCTATTGAATAGCCGGATTCCTCGGATATGGAAACTTGGACCCTTGCATAGTTAGTAGACAAGTGAAAGTGGATACTCTAAAACTCGCAAGATAAGCGTGAGTGCTATGGATGCCGTTCTCGTATGGAGGCGGGGTGGATCCATAGTGGTGTATTGATATGGTGAATATGTGGACTGCGTGCGCCACCTCAAAAGAGTTACTTGCAATGTAGTTCGGGATAGCCACCGAGTCAAAGCTGGCTTTCTGCAGATCAAACTCCACCACCCCTTTGTTGATAATGATGCATATGTAGTTAGTTCGATGTAAGTCTTCTTTGAGTACATTTGTACTCACGTTTGCTTATTTTATGTTTTGCGAGAGGCGTCGGTCTAGCTAGTAGTTCGCTTGAACTTGACGTTTAGCTTGTTACCTCAGCTATGATCTTGTGCCCTCGGCAGATCTCAGTAGATAGTCGAGGCTTCTCGGCCTTTTTCATTTGTAGATGTCGTACTCGGACATGTTAAGCTTCCGCTTGTGCTTTGACTTGTATGCTCGAGTGTTGGGTCATGAGACCCATGTTTGTAATATCTCGATCCTCGGAGCCTAATGAATAAATACTTTGAGTCGTAGAGTTATGTTGTGATGCCATGTTGTATTTACACATATTGAGCATATTGTGTGTATGTTTGAAATGCTTGGTATGTGTGGGATCCGACAATCTAGTTGTTTATCCTTGGCAGCCTCTCTTATGGGGAAATGTAGTCTAGTGCTTCTGGCGATAGTAGTCCGCTTCTGGCCGGTTCACCGAGTCACTGCTAGCCCAAAGACACTCTTGCTCTGGACACTTGATCTGGCCGGCATGTGTTTCACTTCGTTCCTATATACATCCCTTCGGGAAATGTCATGCGGTGACATCCGAGTCCTGCCTAGCCTACTACAGCCGGGTTCACGGAGTCCTGTTAGCCAGTGCTACAGCCAGATTCATCGTTGATGACCGACATGCTCGATGTGATTCATGTATGCCTGTCCCCATGGGTTAGTGCCGCTTTGGGTTCACGACTAGCCATGTCGGCCCGGTTCTCATCATATGGATGCTAGCGACACTATCATATCGTGAGCCAAAAGGCATAAACGGTCCCGGGCCATGGTAAGGCGACACCCGTGGGAATACCGTGCGTGAGGCCGCAAAGTGATATGAGGTGTTACCGGCTAGATCGATGTGACTTGGAATCGGGGTCCTAACAGCATCCTGATTCTTATTTTGTTCTTGCTTCATGTTGAGGAACAGACGCGCCATCTTCCAATTCCTCCTCCCCAGCCCGATGCCTACCATGAATTCCAGCACAGTCTGAAGCAGCAAAGGGAGGGAGGACCAAGAAAACATAGGTACTCTTCTATCTCTTTGTACGTCTTGTCTGATGCATGTTTGTGTGAGAGGGAGGGAGGGAGGGAGGGAGAACTTTTATTCCAACTTTGATTTTTACTAGGCATCCTGATTCTTATTTTGTTCTTCTATATCGTTATTTTTTCGCACAGGAATTACAATCTTTTGTGAGTTTCGGAATCTATTGCAGTTATTTGGAACTTTGTATTATTCACTTCTTGATTAAGGGAGAAGCATGGAATCAACATGAATATCAAGTCAGATCTTATTCATGTTGATTAATGTAGTTAGATGGGTTGTTATATATGCATGAAGTTCATGTTGGAATGGATACTGACATCGATTTTCTCATTGTAATTTCATGTTCTAGATTAGTCTAGGAAAAGGGTATATTACACAAAGTTATTTAGGAAATGGTGCATACATTCTTTGACCTTACGCACCTCCCATTTTACTGTGCCAGTATTTGTAGTATGATTTTTTAACCAGAAAGTCCAGCCCCATTTCCAATTTTAATAGCCTTATTTTGTGATAAAAATAGAATTTAGGACAATGGTAATACTGTACAGATTGGTGATGTAATTATGTCATGCTCTACTGCTCTAATTATTTTACATTCAGTTTTCCTTTGTTGTAGTAAGCCAAGGTGGAGGTTGGGAAACAAAGAACTTGCCCAACTGTGGAAATGGGCAGAACTAAACCCTGTATGTTTTAGCTAGAACTTCCCGCTATTATCCTATTTGAAGGAGCAACAATGCATTAAGCGCAAAAAATACGTCAGTTAGGCCTTTTTTTTGTCTTACTGTCCAATTTTACTTCTATATACAAATGTTAAAAGAGTCTGAGTGAGGACACTCTATTCGGAAAGGGATTTTGTACAATTTTTCTGCAAGTTACTACCTCATTAGTGGACTGGCCTACATAGTATTCATAAAAAATAATCATCCAATTCCCTGTATGTGTCCTTGGTCACATTTTTGTCTGTTCAATTTTTGGAAACCCACATCTTATTTGAATTGAAACTGCTGACTGCTTTGACTGATCCTGACCGAGTCCACACACCATCACTTACAGAATACTGGAAGCCACTTGCAGAAGATGTAAACTCTTTACCTTTTCTTTCATAGTTACTCCCTCCGTCCCAAAATAAGTCACTCAACTTTGTACTAGCTTTAGTACAAAGTTAGTACAAAGTTGAATCACTTATTTTGGGACGGAGGGAGTACTTTGCACCAATGGTTCTAATACTGGTTTTTCAAGGTAAACTTTCAGATGGACACATCTGCCGGAGAGACGGCGGCCATGAGAGCCGGAAGATCACAAGAGATCGACCTTTTGGGTGGTCTAATACTTCCTATATGGGCACATAGAAAAGCCACTACGTAAGTAGTTCAATCTTTTCTTTAAAAACTGCTTTCTCTTACTACACAACCAGGCTCAATTCATACGTATGTAAATTTCACATCATACTTCTTCCCTTCCCAAAACAATGGTATTATTTCTCTCCTTCCTTAATCACTGTTTCAGACCTTTTTTGAGTTGAGAATCTCACCTGCAGCACATCAAATGTCTGTAAATAAATGTAACATGAAGCACTCTCCAAAATCCTTGAAACTCGAGCTTCGACGAATATGAAGGTCTTTGTGTTGGCATACACTCCTTTATTCCAAATGGTGCTGATATAGAAACACCATCAGAGATTCCATGTGTACCATGTCTGTCCATAAAAACAGCATCGATATATCAACATACTAATGTGTTGATCTAAAACCGTTTTTTTTCTAGTGTATGTCCATAATGTGATGGCAACTGAGTAGCCATGTGTACAGGGAAGGCATCAGTCTATATCGAAAAACACCAGTGATTTTATCCTAATTGTTAATGAAATTGTTGTTTATTGCTTCATATTACCAATTACACCTGCTTACAGATATCCTTAAGTTTACTACCCCCTGTCCTTAGAAGCATCAGTTTGTCCTCATTTTTTGTATGCTCTGTTTCATCTAAATTGCGTACATCCATTTCCAACAGAACTAGGGGAGTCCGTATAAATTAGATATGTTCCTTTTCTTCTCAATAGGTGTCTATTGTGAGTACTGCAATTTAGACATGATTAAGAATGGTACTGGAGTTTGCCTATCTATCATGATTTTTTAGTTCTGCTTAGTTGATGGCCTCACGTAATGTGCCTCCATGGATGGAGCTTTCCGGGTCTGCCTTGTTGAATGTTCTACCATGGATGGAGCTTTTGCTGATACCCTTTCTGAATAGCTGATATTTATTGTACCTCATCTTCGCTCCTGGTTGGCAGGGAACCCCTCCTGGTCGAGCCCCTAGCCCCCCACCTTGGCAGCTGCCTGGAGAGGAGGATAGCTCGAGGACAACTCCCAATGTGCCGAGGAGATGGGAACATGTGAGCTTCTTTGTTTCTTTCTTCTTTCTTTCCCCATCTTCCCAACCTACAATTTGTTTTCTAATTTCTCTACAAGTTTTTCACGGGGTATTTTAGGCTATAGCTTGATTTGGCACTATCATGAAGTGGGGTAATTTTCCATATTGATCTGGTTGGTATGCACATCCCACTAAGAAGCAAGGCGCAATACAAGCTCATTTTCCATTTTGCAAAGGTTCCTTTTAGTAACTGATGCGTCCATGTTGATGCAGCTACAACTATGGTAATGCAGGTTATACTGCAGGGTCCATGAGGCCTTTGTAGGGTGTTATGTCGCTTAGCAAACTTTACTCCGGTATATGCAACTTTCAGAGTTCTAATTCATCTGTGTTATAACAGATTTGGTTTGATCAATTCAAATTTCTTATTCAGGCATGTATACACAAATTGCAGGGTGTATTAGCGCTTAGGAAACTTGCTTTTAGTATGCATTATTTTCAAGCTTCAAGGCGTATTATTATTCATTTTATGTTAGTTGTCTGTACTTGGCCTACATTTTTGTTTTCAAATAGTTCTGCCACTCAATTTGATATTTCTATTTGCTTTTGCTTAGTAATATGATGTATTGTTTTCTTGCTCTAGGCCTACCTCTATTCAAGGTTTAGTTGATTGTTTCTTAAGGGTGTTTTATTTAATGGCATCAACATGTGGCACTAATTCCATCCTGCATTATACTGTGATTTTTCCAATCAACACCATTATGGCAATTTTTTGCTCCATTTTAAGTTTCACTTGAATCACTAGCCTACTTGTTCTCACCTCATCGTCATGGCCTTTCTTAAGGGTGTTCAGGCATTTTTGTCCTTCTGTAAATTAGTGGCATTAAATTAGTGGTCTTCTATTCGTGTTGCGAACCCCAATATGGCATCTCACCATTCCCCACGATCCACATGTTAACTGTGGATTTATTTAATGATAATAGGATATCATTTGCCTTTTCTTCAGGATAAGCCGACACCTAATAAGGATCGGGAGAACAATAGATATGCTAAGAGACAACCTTTTGGGGTTAAGGATATAAACAACAACAGGGCTTATGAGGCCGAAGAGGGCTTGAGTGGCGTCTTTTGGTTCTTGAAGACCTGCACGTTCCTGGTGGAGTAGAGCAAAATAATTTCAAGGCTTTAAAGCTACTGCACTTCATGTAGTTAGGATCAATTCTTTGTTTTAGTTTGAAATATTCCCCATTTCCTCCTATTTGATTGATTCATCTGATGGACATTTTGTTAGGCAAATAAACAAAAGGCATATGTATTGTTACGAGTGAAGCCATCCATACTCCCATGTGGAATTCAAGAAATAGAGAAATGTTATTGTTCTTCTACTAATTGTTTGCTTGGACAAATGTACTGTAAATGATTTATTATTGTTCAAGGTATAGAGAAATGTTATTGTTCTTCATTGTAGTGGATGATATCTATCCCAATTATTGAGGTGGTGGAAGTCCTACTGAGGAGTTTTGTCTTTGACTGAATGAAGCTGTCAAGGAAGAAGGAATAGGTGTTGAGGAAGAAGGGATAAATAAATATCTTGATTCATGGGCCGAACTAGCTGCCATATGACTGCTTGGAAGTCTAAGAGACACATGAATACTTTTTTTTTCAAACACACAAAAACAAAGTTGATAGAAACACTACTCTTTTGAAATGTGTTTTTAATACATATTTCATAATAGGCGTATCTACACCTAGGAGCACCAAAACCCTCTCTCCTTAACTGGTTTTATACATGGTGTTTAGTATGCATATATTCTTAGGTTTCTCATCCTTTTCCCTCTTCTTTGCAGGAAAAATATGCATGGCCAGGTTTCTCATCATGATAACCATGTTTCCAAACTTGCTAAAAAAATACAACCATGCCAACTTTACTCTCTCGTCATAGTGCCCATATTTTCAAACTGAACCTATTCATATTATGCAAAGTTTCCATTTTCCCAGACTATTATTTAACAACATAATAAACATGTTTAAAAAATAGCATGATTTAGTTGAAGGTTCTTGCAGCATGAAACTATTTTCATCGACAACATGTCTTCAGCAGGTCTCTGCGCCATTTGGCGCAACGGGTCAACTAGTAACACATAATAGGTGACTATAGACTTTCAAGATAGGATCAAGAACACACATATATTCGTGAAAACATAATAGGTTCCGATCTGAAATCATGGCACTCGGTCCATTAAGCATAGCAAAGTCATAGCAACATCAATCTCAGAACATAGTGGATACTAGGGATCAAACCCTAACAAAACTAACTTGATTACATGGTAAATCTCATCCAACCCATCACCGTCCAGCAAGCCTACGATGGAATTACTCACGCACGGCGGTGAGCATCATGAAATTGGTGATGGAGGATGGTTGATGATGACGATGGCGATGAATCCCCCTCTCCGAAGCCCCAAACGGACTCCAGATCAGCCCTCCCGAGAGAGATTAGGGCTTGGCGGCGGCTCCGTGTCGTGAAACGCGATGAAACTTTCTCTCTGATTTTTTTCTCCCCGAGAGGGAATATATGGAGTTGGAGTTGAGGTCGGAGGAGGTCCAGGGGTCACGAGATAGGGGGGCGCGCCCTAGGGGGGCGCGCCCCCCTGTCTCGTGGACAGGCCCTGGGCCCCCTGGTGTATTTCTTTCGCCCAATAATTCTTATAAATTCCAAAAAGTGCCTCCGTGGATTTCCAGGACATTCCGAGAACTTTTCTTTTCTACACATAAAACAACATCATGGTAGTTCTGCTGAAAACAGCGTCAGTCCGGGTTAGTTTCGTTCAAATCATGCAAGTTAGAGTCCAAAACAAGGGCAAAAGTGTTTGGAAAAGTAGATACGTTGGAGACGTATCAACTCCCCCAAGCTTAAACCTTTGCTTGTCCTCAAGCAATTCAGTTGATAAACTGAAAGTGATAAAGAAAAACTTTTACAAACTCTATTGCTCTTGTTGTTGTAAACATGAAAAGCCAGCATTCAAGTTTCAGCAAATATTATGAACTAATCATACTCACAATAACACATAGGTCTCACAATTACTCATATCAATAACATAATCAGCTAACGAGCCATAATAATAAAACTCGGATGACCACACTTTCTCAAAATAATCATAACATGATATAACAAAATGGTATCTCGCTAGCCCTTTCTGAGACCGCAAAACATAGATGCAGAGCACCTTTAAAGATCAAGGACTGACTAAACATTGTAATTCATGGTAAAAGAGATCCAGTCAAGTCATACCCAATATAAACCAATAATAATCAATGCAAATGACAGTGTGCTCTCCAGCGGGTGCTTTTTAATAAGAAGGGATGATGACTCAACATAAAAGTAAATAGATAGGCCCTTCGCAGAGGGAAGCAGGGATCTGTAGAGGTGCTAGAGCTCGATTTTAAAATAGAGATTGAATAACATTTTGAGTGGCATACTTTCACTGTCAACGCAACAACTAAGAGATGGATGTATCTTCCATACTACATGCATCATAGGCAGTTCCCAAATAGAATGGTAAAGGTTTATACTCCCCCAACCACCAACAAGCATCAATACATGGCTTGCTCGAAACAACGAGTGCCTCCAACATACAACAGCCCTGGGGGAGTTTTGTTTAATTATTTTGATTTGCTTTGATCTTTTGGATCATGGGACTGGGCATCCGGCCACGCCCTTTCTCGTGAATGAGGAGCGGAGTCCACTCCTCCGGAGAATAACCCACCTAGCATGGAAGATATATGCAGCCCTAGTTGTACATGAGCTGCTCGAGCATACAAAACAGAATTTCATTTGAAGGTTTGGAGTTTGGCACATACAAATTTACTTGGAACGGCAGGTAGATACCGCATATAGGAAGGTATAGTGGACTCATATGGAACAACTTTGCAGTTTAAGGAGTTTGGATGCACAAGCAGTATTCCCGCTTAGTACAGGTGAAGGCTAGCAAAAGACTGGAAAGCGACCAACTGAGAGAGCGACAACAGTCGTAAACATGCATTAAAATTAATTCACACCAAGTACAAGCATGAGTAGGATATAATCTACCATGAACATAAATATCATGAAGGCTATGTTGATTTGATTCAACTACATGTGTGAACATGTGCCAAGTCGAGTCACTTAATTCATTCAAAGGAGGATACCATCCCATCATACCACATCATAATCATTCTAATAGCATGTTGGCATGCAAGGTAAACCATTATAACTCATAGCTAATCAAGCATGGCACAAGTAACTATAATCTCTAAATGTCATTGCAAATATGTTTACTTCATAATAGCTGACTCAGGAACGATGAACTCATCATATTTACAAAAAAAAAGAGAGGTCGAGTTCATACCAGCTTTTCTCATCCCAATAAGTTCATCATATATCGTCATTATTGCCTTTCACTTGCACGACCTAACGATGTGTATAATAATAAGAGTGTACGTGCATTGGACTAAGCTGGAATCTGCAAGCATTCAACTCAAGAGAGAAGATAGGGTAATATGGGATCTAAATTGAATAAACAATCATGCATATGAGAGCCACTAAGCATTTTCAATATGGTCTTCTCGACCCCGAAAAGAAAGAAAAGAAAATAAAACTATTTACACGGGAAAGCTCCCAACAAGTAAAAGAAGAACGAGAAATCTTTTTAGGTTTTCATTTTAATTCTACTACAAGCATGGAAATTAAACTAACTAATTTTTTTGGTTTTTCTTAAGGTTTATCAAACACACAAGAAGAAAACTAGAAAAAGAAATTTAAACTAGCATGAATAATACAGTGAAAGAGTATGAGCACCGACGACTAGTGTGTGAACATGAATGTAAAGTCGGTGAGAAATACGTACTCCCCCAAGCTTAGGTATTTGGCCTAAGTTGGTCTAGTACCAAGGACCGCCTGGCTGATATCCATAAGTGAAACCGGGGTTGTACTGAGATGCAGAGGCGATCGCCTCCTGAGCGGCAGCGTGTTGGCGAGCTGCCTCCATTCCTCTCTCATACTCAGTTGCTTCCTCCCTGGTGACAACGTATCTTCCTCTTGCCTGGTAATCAAAAAGGTAGGGGGCAGGAAGGGTAACAGGGACGACGTTGCGTCTGTCATAGATTAGTCGATAATGGAGGAATTGTTCATTCCTCTCAAGAAAATGGTGACTGAACATAGCTTCTTTATCCAAATGAACAGGAGGTAAAATCATATCCCCCTCTCGTGGGGCTATATTAAGAAAGTTAGCCACACGGGTTGCATAAATTCCTCCAAATAAATCTCCTTTCTACTATTATTCGCAACCCACGTTGCAACTATTGCCCCAAGTTATAACCTTTATAACTGACACAACACTCTTGAGGACAGAAAGATCAGAGCACACATGTGACATACTTCGTCCTTACCGTTAATGCATCTACCAATAAAGAGAGCAAAGTAATGTATAGCAGGAAAATGAATGCTCCCTATGGTAGCTTGTGCTACGTCCCTAGATTCTCCCACCGTAATACTAGCAAGAAAATCTCTAAATTCAGATTTGGGAGGATCATTAATATTACCCCACTGCGGGAGTTTGCAAGCAGTTGTGAAATCCTCTAAATCCATGGTATAAGATGTATCATAAATATCAAACATGACACTAGGAGAATTACGCGAACAGTTATATTTGAACCTCTGCACAAAAGAATCAGTCAACTGATAGTACTGGGACACTTATCTTGTAAGAAGTCCTCCAGCTCGGCATTACGCACATATGCGTCAAATTCCTCCTTGAAGCCTGCTTCGACCATAAAATCATCGGAGGGCCACTCACAAGCCTGTACATTTGCGTCCCTCGGCAATTCAACATCTTGCTCACGTATAGCAATCCTTGGCCCTTTCTTTGCCGAGGAACCTCCTTGGTACAATCTTCTAAGCATATTTCTTTTTCTGAAAATTTCTGAAATTTTAGTAACTTCAAAATAAAAGTGCATAAAACTAAACAAGATTGGTAGCAACTACTCCTACAAGTGCCTAGAGCCTATATCATGCATTGGAATTGCTTGGGGCCTCAAAAATTTAACATGCAAGCTCAAGAACATGGTCACCTATGCAGCAAAAAATTGCAATGAATAAAGCACTAGAACAAAAACTAATTGGACCAATGGAGGAGTCACATACCAAGCAACAATCTCCCAAAGCAGTTTTGTGAATGGAACTTTGAGCTAAGAGATCGAAAATCACAGCAAGAAGAGCTAGAACTCGTGCTTGAGCTGGATGGCGATTTTTTTGGGTAGAAGATGAAGTGTGTGGGTGCTGGCATAAGTGGAGGGGGCCCACCAGGGGCCCACGAGACAGGGGGCGCGCCCTACAGGGGGGCGCCCTCCTCTCTCGTGGCCTGGTGCTTGGCCCTCCTGCAGTGTTTTCAGTGCCTAAAATCCTCAAATATTCCAGAAAAAATCATACTAAGTTTGCAGGGCATTTGGAGCACTTTTATTTTCAGGCTATTTTTTAATGCACGGATAATTCAGAAAACAGACGAATAATACTATTTTTGCTTTATTTATTCTAAATAACAGAAAGTAAAAAGAGGGTACAGAAGGTTGTGCCTTCTAGTTTCATCCATCTCGTGATCATCAAAATGAACCCACTAACAAGGTTGATCAAGTCTTGTTAACGAACTCAATCCAAATAACACGGAACCGGAGAAATTTCGAATAACACTAAGTTACCTCAACGGGGATATGAAAATCCCCAACAATAAGAATATCATACTTTTTCTTGATAGTAGGGAGAGGAAATTCAAAACCTCCAAAAGTTATAGTTGGAACTTTTCCAATTGAGTTAATGCTATGAACTTGATATTGTTTCCTCGGAAAGTGTACCGTATGCTCATTACCACTAACATGAAAAGTGACATTGCCTTTGTTGCAATCAATAACAGCCCCTACAGTATTAAGAAAAGGTCTACCAAGGATAATAGACATACTATCGTCCTCAGGAATATCAAGAATAACAAAGTCCGTTAAGATAGTGACATTTGCAACCACAATAGGCACATCCTCACAAATACCGACAGGTATAGCAGTTGATTTATCAGCCATTTGCAAAGATATTTCGGTGGGTGTCAACTTATTCAATTCAAGTCTACGATATAAAGAGAGAGGCATAACACTAACACCGGCTCCAAGATCACATAAAGCAGTTCTAACATAATTTCTTTGGAGCATGGTATAGTTGGAACATCCGGATCTCCAAGTTTCTTTGGTATTCCACCCTTAAAAGTGTAATTAGCAAGCATGGTGGAAATCTCAGCTTCCGGTATCTTTCTTTTATTTGTGATGATATCCTTCATATACTTAGCATAAGGATTTACTTTAAGCATATTAGTTAAGCGCATACGTAAGAAAATAGGTCTAATCATTTCAGCAAAGCGCTCAAAATCCTCATCATCCTTTGACTTGGATGGTTTAGGAGGAAAGGGCATGGGTTTCTGAACCCATGGTTCTCTTTATTTACCGTGCTTCCTAGCTACAAAATCTCTCTTATCATAACGTTGATTGTTTGATTGTGGGTTATCAAGACCAACAACAGGTTCAATCTCTACATCATTATCACTGCTAGGTTGAGCATCAACATGAACATTATCATTAACATTATCACTAGGTTCATGTTCATCACCTGATTGAGTTTCAAACATCGTAAAGAGAAATATTATTGGGATTCTCGTGTGTCTACATGAGGTTCACTAGAAGCATGCAAAGTTCTATCGTTTTCTTCTTCTTCTTTTAGAAGAACTAGGTGCCTCAAATTATTTCTTTGAGAATCTTGCTCGATTCTCTTAGAGTGGCCTTCAGGATACAAAGGTTCCTGAGTCATTCTACCAGTTCTAGTAGCCACTCTAACAGCAAAGTCATTTTTATTATTTAATTCATCAAGCAAATCATTCTGAGCTTTGAGTACTTGCTCAGCTTGAGTAGCAACCATAGAAGCATATTTGCTAATGCGGTGAAGTTCATATTTAACTCTAGCCAGATTATCACCTACGCATCCTATCTCAAAAGCATTATTCTTTAACTCTCTACCAACATAAGCATTAAAACTTTCTTGTCTAGCCATAAAGTCATCAAATTCATCTAAGCATGGGCTATAAAATTTAGTAGATGGTATTTCAACTTTATCATATCTATAGAGAGAATTTACCTTTACTACCTGTGTCGGGTTATCAAGACAATTTAGTTCTTCAGACGGTAAATTAAGACCATGTATTTCTTCAATAGGAGGTAAATTCTTAACATCTTCAGCTTTAATACCTTTTTATTTCATTGATTTCTTTGCCTCTTGCATATCTTCAGGACTGAGAAGTAAAACACCTCTCTTCGGGTGGGTTTAGGAATAGGCTCAGAGTTGGCTCAATTGGTTCAGAATTACTTCAGAACTGGCTCGGGAAGAGTCCAATTATTTTCATTAGTCAACATATTATTCAATAATATTTCAGCTTCATCGATTGTTCTTTCCTCGAAAACACAACCAACACAACTATCCAAGTAGTCCTTGGAAGCATCGGTTAGTCCATTATAAAAAATATCAAGTATTTCATTTTTCTTAAGAGGATGATCAGGCAAAGTATTAAGTAACCGGAGAAGCCTCCCCCAAGCTTGTGGGAGACTCTCTTCTTTGATTTGCACAAATTATATATTTCCATAAGGCAGCTTGTTTCTTATGAGCAGGGAAATATTTAGCAGAGAAGTAATAAATCATATCCCGGGGACTACGCACACAACCAGGAGCAAGAGAATTATACCAAGTCTTAGCATCACCCTTTAATGAGAACGGAAATATCTTAAGGATATATAAATAGCGAGACTTCTCATCATGAGTAAACAAGGTGGCTATATCATTCAACTTGGTAAGATGTGCCACAACAGTTTCAGATTCAAGGCCATAAAAAGGATCAGATTCAACTAAAGTAATAATATCAGGATCAACAGAGAATTCATAATCCTTATCAGTAACACAAATAGGTGAAGTAGCAAAAGCAGGATCGGGTTTCATTCTAGCATTAAGAGACTGCTACTTCCATTTAGCTAATAATTTCTTAAGATCATTTCTATCATTGCAAGCAAGGATTTCCAGAGCAGCTTTTTCATTCATAGCATAACCCTTAGGAACAACAGGTAAAACATAATCACTGGGGGAACCTTCATCATCACTATCATCAATAATAGGTTCTTCAATATTTTCATTCCCCCTAACTCTAGCAAGTTGTTCATCTAGAAATTCACCTAATGGCAAAGTAGTATCACGCACAGAAGTAGTTTCATCATGCATAGCTGAAGTGGCATCATCAATAACATGCGACATATCAGAACTCATAGCAGTAGTAGGTTTAGGTGTCGCGAGCTTACTAATAACGGAAGGAGAATCTAGTGCAGAGCTAGATGGAAATTCCTTACCTCCCCTCGTAGTTGAGGGCAAAATAGTAGTTCGGTCGTCTTTCAAGTTCTTCATAGTGATCAACAGATATAAATCCCAAGTGACTCAGAGAATAGAGCTATGTTCCCAGGCAACGGCGCCAGAAATTAGTCTTGATAACGCACAAGTATAGGGGATCGCAACAACTTTCGAGGGTAGAGTATTCAACCCAAATTTATTGATTCGACACAAGGGGAGCCAAAGAATATTCTTGAGTATTAGCAATGAGTTGTCAATTCAACCACACCTGGATAACTTAGTATCTGCAGCAAAGTGTTTAGTAGCAAAAGTGGTATGATAATAAAGGTAATGATAGCAAAAGTAAAGATAAATATTTTTGGGTTTTTGTAGTAGTTGTAACAATAGCAACGGAAAAGTAAATAAGCGAAGAACGATATATGAAAAGCTCGTAGGCAATGGATCAGTGATGGATAATTATGCCGGATGCGATTCCTCATGCAATAGCTATAACATAGGGTGATATAGAACTAGCTCCAATTCATCAATGTACTGTAGGCATGTATTCTGTAAATAGTCATACGTGCTTATGGAAAAGAACTTGTATGACATCTTTTGTCCTACCCTCCCGTGGCAGCGGGGTCCTAGCGGAAACTAAGGGATATTAAGGCCTCCTTTTAATAGAGAACCGGACCAAAGCATTAACACATAGTGAATACATGAACTCCTCAAACTACGGTCATCACCGAGAAGTATCCCGATTATTGTCACTTGGGTTGTCGATCATAACACATAATAGGTGACTATAGACTTGCAAGATAGGATCAAGAACACACATATATTCGTGAAAACATAATAGGTTCAGATCTGAAATCATGGCACTCGGGCCCTAGTGACAAGCATTAAGCATAGCAAAGTCATAGCAACATCACTCTCAGAACATAGTGGATACTAGGGATTAAACCCTAACAAAACTAACTTGATTACATGGTAAATCTCATCCAACCCATCACCGTCCAGCAAGCCTACGATGGAATTACTCACGCACGGCGGTGAGCATCATGAAATTGGTGATGGAGGATGGTTGATGATGACGATGGCGACGAATCCCCCTCTCTGGAGCCCCGAACGGACTCCAGATCAGCCCTCCCGAGAGAGATTAGGGCTTGGCGGCGGCTCCGTGTCGTGAAACGCAATGAAACTTTCTCTCTGATTTTTTTCTCCACGAGACGGAATATATGGAGTTGGAGTTGAGGTCGAAGGAGGTCCAGGGGGCCCACGAGATAGGGGGCGCGCCCTAGGGGCGGTGCCCCCTGTCTCGTGGACAGGCCCTGGGCCCCCTGGTGTATTCATTTCGCCCAAGAATTCTTATAAATTCCAAAAAGTGCCTCTGTGGATTTCCAGGACATTCCGAGAACTTTTCTTTTCTACACATAAAACAACATCATGGTAGTTCTGCTGAAAACAGCGTCAGCCCGGGTTAGTTTCGTTCAAATCATGCAAGTTAGAGTCCAAAACAAGGGAAAAAGTGTTTGGAAAAGTAGATACGTTGGAGACGTATCAATGGTCTTATTATGAGCGGCATCAAACCCAGACTAGTGCGGTCTTTGAAAGAATCAGACAAGCACTAGGTCGAGGAGCTCGACTCTGTACTCTGGGGGCTGCGGACCACGCCCAACCGTACTACCGGATACACACCTTTCTTCATGGTGTACGGTGCAGAGGCTGTATTGCCCTGCGATATTATACACGACTCACCTCGTGTGCGTATGTACGAAGAGAAAGAGGCTGATTTGGATCGGCAGGACAGCCTAGATGCCCTGGAGGAGGAGCGCGACGTCGCCAAAGCCCGTTCAGCATTTTATCAACATCAGGCTCGAAGATATCAAAGCAGAGAAGTATGGGCCAAGACTTACAACGTTGGCGAACTCGTTCTACGCTTGCCGGAGAAGAAAAAGGACAAACTCAAGCCCAAATGGGAGGGTCCCTTCATAATTGATGAAGTTCTTACCGGAGGAGCGTACCGTCTTCGTGACGCATCAGACAATCGCCTCGAGCCGAACCCCTGGAATGCGGCCAGACTCCAAAGGTTCTATGCCTAGCGTCGAACCCTTTGTTAGTCCCCTTCCCCCCTACGATTTCCATAACTCTTTCCCCCTTTTACACAATTTTTTCGCTTTAAAGCTCTCATTCGGCCTGACCAAATACCTCTGACATGCACATTTTTACAAACATACACCCATTATACCCGGGGGCTTCTTTTAACAGAAGCTTGTTAATATTACTTGCCGAGCATTAAGCTCATCACACATACGCGTCTTTCCCGTATGTCTTTTCTTCACCATTATATGCATCGATATGACTTAAGTTTTGGCCAAGCTGGGTTCCCTGGCTCCTGTGCTTACCCCTAGGTTCCTGATTGTTCGGCTAGGTGGTAAAGGGAGCACCTCTGTGATTGTTACTGCCGGGTCATCCGGATGTGTACCTCAGACTGGGTGAAGCCGAAAGCTAGCGTTCTTAAGGGAATATTTGGTTGGTGGATGAAAAATATTTTTTGCACTCACTCTATTGTGAACCCCCATAAGTTATACACACTGTGATTTTCACATCACAATTCGGACATGTCTACTAATGCATGCACACCCAGGGAAAGGAACCCTTAACAGAACTATTCTCCCTGGAAGATGTTTCTTACAATCTCAATGTAATATAACACAACTAGCCAGATACAACTTGTCTGTTCAAGCAACTATGACCCATACACTTAGTTTTCCATGCATACCCCAGTCTATTCGGCCGTGACAGTATTCGAAAACATTCCGCACCTTCGGGTCCGAAGGCCGAAGCGAAAAGGTCTGCCATGACAAATGATATACAAATCGGCTAGAAATTCCACATGGTGAGGAAAGTACATAGTCACTTAGACTCAAACACTTCTGCCTCTATACCATCTAACATGTAGTCTAATTTACAATCCTGTTGGGAATATTTGGCGGCCACCTCTACTTGGTCATATACTAAACTAACGGGAATTTCTTCCCCATTCGACCCTACCGGTCTGACCCGCGCCATGTGATTAGGATCAAGCTTGGTGTATCGAGTTTTGACCATGGCCCAAGCCTCTCGCGCACCCTCTCGGCAGGCCGATATCTTCCATAGCCGGATACGCCGCCGTGCTCCTTTAAACAACTCTACAAGCTCCTCCATACTTCCTGGAGGGGAGGCGGATGGCCATAGAGCCTTGGCAACACTCCGCATCGCCAACCGAGCTTGTTCATGCACTCGCGATAGCCCTTGCAGCAGATCACTCGATGATCCAGATACCTCCTCCTCAGGACGGCCCGTCAATATACCTGCGATCACAACTATATCAGTTTCATCCACTTCCGAACTACTTTCAAAATAGTTCGATATCGCATCAAATTGCCGCCCGCAGCTTCTTGTTCTCCTTCATGGAATCGGCTAGCTGGGCCCGCACATCTTTCAGCTCTTCGCCTAGCTGGGTCTTGCAATCCTGGAGCTGGTTTTTCTCAATAATGGCCTGCTTCACCACACAATCGCCTGTAGCTTGCAGCCTTTTGGCTTCTTGCTCATTCGCTTGCGCGACTTCCAACGCCTCTTTGAGTCCCCCTGACCATTATGTCATGGTATAAGCAAGACTGTTAGTATTTTGGGCATATAAGTACATTTTCTCGTTGGAGGGGAATATTACCAGGTGACGCCTTCTTGAACTCTTTTAGTTCGGCGGTAGCAACATTTAGTTGCGTCCGACATTGTTCCAGCTCTTGGGATAGCAAGTTGTTCTTCTCTGTAAGAACCTGGTCATACAATGGTCCTTAAATCAGTTGTACCAACTACTTTCAGTCCCGGGGGCTACTGGCATAGGCTATCCTTTTTTGACAAAGAAACCTTACCTGCACATCTGTTAGATATTGCCTCGTGGCTTTTCTAAGCCCGTCTCGAGCAGCTTGGATGTATGCGTCGCCCGAGCTAAAGGCATTAAATGCCTCGTCCGAGAACTTCGGGTATCGTTAAACAGCCCTACAACACCGATGATTCATGGCGCTCTCTACTTCCGAGTTGGTAACGGACATATTGTCCGAACCCTTGGCCGAAGGGCAGTCCAGCTTTGTTCCTACATCGGCCCCCGTCTCCCCGACCGGATCTAAATCTTGGTTGTTGGGAACGCGGCCGGCCGGACCCCCGGACACAGTTCAGCGAACCTTTTTCCTGTAATCAAACATGCCCATAGGTCACAGTTGGATACGGCCACTGAAAAATATATTTATCCATACATCCTTGATGAAGGCCTGGCGGTGCCTTCAACGGCTCTCCTCTTCGAAGATCTGTCCGGCGCAGGAACTGATTTCCTCGGTATCACCGAACGCCTCCCCTGTAGAATGCGTGACAATGCGGTGGGTGAGGCAGAGTAAGAGCACCCTTTCAGAGAAGGTGTTTCTTGATTACTTACCTGTGAACCAGGAATTAGACCAGGGTAGTCGGTGATGATGGCCACTTCTGTGCCATCATAGCTCGCCAGGTAAAACACCCCCTCCGCGAGCACCACAAATATATCCGGATCCTCTTCAAACCCGGGATCAAGCTCTCGGTTGTGATCCTCCGGCTGCGGGGCGGGACTATGAAATCCCTCGGTGACCTTTCGCCAATGCTGTCATCAGCAAACAAGCTAGAAATTTATCAAAGGCAATTCGGTGATGAAAGGAGCAAAAACAGAGGGGTTGGGCCTTACCCAACTGGGAGGATTATACATAGAGTACCCATCTCTGAGTTTGATGTGAAGAAATTCCTTTTCCTCCCCTTTGAACAGTTCGGCTAATATCTTAGCCAAAGCGGCAGGGGTGTCCGGACCTTTCCGGCCGCAGCGAGAGGCGTCATCCTCCCCATTGTAGTGCCACATTGGAAGCCCTCTGTATTGGAGCGGCTGGACCCCTCGCGCTATGGAGATCGCCATAACCTCAATAACTGTGAGCCCGGACTGAGCGAGCTCTTCTATCTTGCTCATCAGCTGACGAACCTCCACGCCGTCCTCCGCTTCAAGGCTCCGGGGACGCCAACTGTGGCGTTTCTTCAGCGGGACGCAAGCAAATTCAGGAAGACCCTTTCGAACCGGGTCGGGAAGCGCGACGTCCTCAATATAGAACCATTCAGAGGGCATTCATCAGGCGCCTTCCTTGGAGTGCCGGATAGATATCCGGTATTGGCGCCGCGCCATACTTCGGCTCTGCCCACTTCAAATATCGACCCTTCATGATTGCGCGGGACGAGACAGAACAACTTCCTCCACAACTCAAAATGAGCCTTGATGCCCGAAAATAATTCGCATAAAAGCGACGTAACCCGCAATGTGCAGAATAGAGGCTGGAGTGAAGTTGTTTAGCTGGAGGCCATAATACTCCAGAAGCCCTCGGAGGAATGGATGGATTGGAAATCTAATGCCTCTTAGCAGGAAGGGGACAAAACACACTTGCTCTCCCCCAGACGGATTGGGGAAGTCCTCTGCCTAAGCCCCCTCATTGAAGGAAGCTAGCCCCGTTCGAGCAGGGACTAGATCCGTAGGGGGAAGGAATCCCTGCGTTTGCAACTTTGTCAATTGGCTATGAGACACAGAACACCTCTCCCACTCGCCTTTCTCTGGGTCGGGATGAGCGGAGGAGCTGGGAACACTAGCCATGCTGGAATGGTTTCTCCTAAGCAGTCTCTTGGGATTTCTTCTGCGCGGCGCTGAATGGATCTAGGATCCAATCTCTTTGAATAGGCGCTCTTCCTAGCATGCACGAGGTGTTATTCGCAAAATACCCTGACTTTCCACATCCGCTCGACATGTGGAGGGTGAAGATTATATAATGTACAGAAGCCAAGGAGGCGACATTGGAACAATGGCCGAATATATTACTTGGAGAGGGAACCAGCCTTGCAACGCCGAAGACTATCTACACGCCGAACACCTCGTCATTGAAGCCTGGTTCGGGGGCTACTGAGGGAGTCCTGGACTAAGGGTCCTCAAGGCCCAACTGTTATCTCATTGGGCGGACTGATGGGCTGTGAAGACATGAAGACCGAAGACTGCACCCGTGTCCGGATTGGACTCTACTTAGCGTGGAAGGCAAGCCTCGCGACCTACTATGTAGATTCCCATTGATGTAACTGACTCCATGTAACCCTAGATCTATCCGGTGTCTATATAAACCGGAGAGCCTAGTCCGGATAGGGACAGATTCATTACCATATACTCATAGGATAGACTTCTAGGGTTTAGCCATTACGATCTCGTGGTAGATCAACTCTTGTAACACTTGTATTCATCAAGATCAATCAAGGTGAAGTAGGGTATTACCTCCATAGAGAGGGCCCAAACACAGGTAAACATTGTGTCCCCGTCTCTGTTACCGTCGATCCTAGACGACGATTGGGACCCCACCCGAGATCCCGCGGTTTGACACCGACGAGGCGACGTCTTGTGGGCGGCGGCAAATGGCCGGGCGGCTCTAGGGTTAGGGTTTGGGGCGGCGGCGGCTGGGCCTCGGGGAGCCTCGGGCTTGGGCTTATAATGCCTGAGCTCGGACGAGTCTGGCTCGGGCACGGCCCGATAGGTCGGTTGACTTTTTTTTAATAATCCTGACACGGAAAACTAACAAAAGAAATACTAAACAGAGTCCAAAAACCCTGGAATAAATTTTCGCGGTCCTCTAATAATATTGCGGACAAAGTGAACATTTATTTGGGCCTATAATGCAATTTTGAAAAACGCATATTTTTCCTAATTCAAAATAAAATAGTTTATTTGATTTTAACATTTTCCCTCCAATATTTCTTTTATTTTGGAGAAGTCATATTATCTCCTCTCATATATTTTAATATGAAATATTTTCGAAGAGAAAAATAATTAAAACCAAAATGATCCTTGTTTCGATATTTGAGAAAATTCAAATATGAAAAATCATGAATTCCCCAACTCTCTCCGTGGGTCCTTGAGTTGCTTGAGAATTTGAAGGATCACAAAACAAAATTCAATAAATTATGATATGCATGAATGACCTATTTATAACATTCCAAATTGAAAATTTGGGATGTTACAAACCTACCCCCTTAAGATGAATCTCGTCCTCGAGATTCGAGTTGGCTAGAAAATAGGTGTGGGTGGTCTTTCCGTAGATCATCTTCTCATTCCCAGGTGGCTTCATCCTCGGTATGGTGGCTCCACTGAACTTTGCAAAACTTGATGACCTTACTACGTGTAACTCGGCTGGCAAACTCGAGAATCTTGACTGGTTTCTCCTCATAGGTCAGATCACTATCCAACTGAATTGCTTCCTGGGGCACTGTATCTCTCAGAGGAATATCGGCCATTTCAGCATGGCACTTCTTCAACTGGGAAACGTGAAACACATCATGAACTCCTGACAGTCCTTCGGGTAACTCCAACTTGTAGGCCACCTCTCCCATACGTTTGAAAACTCAGTATGGTCCTACAAATTTCGGGGATAACTTTCCCTTTACTCCAAAGCGTTTAACTTCTCGTAATGGTGACACACGGAGATATGCTCTGTCTCCGACTTCATAGACTACCTCCTTGCGTTTTGAGTCTGCATAACTCTTCTACATGGACTGGGCTACCTTCAGTCTATCTCGAATCAGCTTAACCTTCTTTTCTGACTCTTTAATCAAATCTGGTCCAAACAATTGACGGTCTCCAACTTCATCCCACATCAACGCTGTCCTGCACCTCCTTCCATACAAAGCTTCGAAAGGTGCCTTCTTCAAACTGGCCTGGTAGCTACTATTGTATGAGAACTCCGCGTAGGGTAATCTAGCGCACAAGCTCTAAACATGTCCTCCAGAATCTGATTGACTCTATCAGTCTATCCATCCGTCTGCGGATGAAAGGCTATGCTGAACTCTATCCTGGTACCCAAAGTCTGGTGCAGCTGGTGCCAAAACTTTGAAGTAAACTGTGTTCCTCTATTTGATACGATGGTCCTCGGAACTCCGTGCAGACATACGATCCTGGTCATATATATATTGGCCAAGTTTGCACTTGTATAGGTGGTCTTCACTGGGATAAAGTGAGCAACTTTGGTCAAACGATCCACTACTACCCAAATAGAATCATATCCCGATCAGGTCCTGGGCAATCCAATGATGAAATCCATGCCAAGCTTGTCCCACTTCCATTTGGGTATCGGCATAGGCTGCAGTAATCCTGTTGGCTACTGATGTTCTGCCTTCACTCTCTGACATACATCACATACAACCACATACTCGTCAATATCTTTCTTCATTCCAGTTCACCAGAAACGCTCCTTCAAATCCAAATACGTCTTGGTGTTTCCGGGGTGTATTGAGTAGGGCGAGTCATGAGCTTACTGAAGTATCAGCTTCCTGATCTCTGCATTATTGGGCACATAAACACGGTCCTCAAACCACAAGGTGTCGTGCTCATCCTCACGAAAACCCTTGGCTTTTCCTTTGCTCATTCTCTCCTTTATCTTGGCAATTTCTTTGTCATCCTTCTGAGCTTATCGAATCTTTCCCAATAATGTTGACTGAACCTACATTGCTGCAACAAAACCTCTAGGGACTATCTCCAAACGAAGCTCCCTGAGATCCTCGGCTAACTCCTTTGGCAATCCTCCGCTTATGAGGGTATTGGCGTAACTCTTCCGGCTCAAAGCGTCTGCTACGACATTGGCCTTACCTGGATGATAGTGCAACTTCATATCATAATCCTTTATGAGCTCCAACCATCTCTTTGCCTGAGGTTCAGCTCCTTCTGCGTGAAAATGTACTTCAAACTCTTATGATCCGAGTACACATCACAATGGTTTCCAATAATAAAATGTCTCCAGGTCTTGAGCGCATGCACTACGGCTGCTAACTCCAAATCATGCGTGGCATAATTCAACTCATGCGGTCGAAGCTGTCGTGAGGCATATGAAACAACTCTTCTGTCTTGCATAAGTACTCCTCCAAGTCCTAAGCAAGATGCGTCGCAATACACTTGGAAATCCTTGCGTATATCTGGCAAAATCAGCACTGGGGCTGTAACCAAACGTTTCTTCAACTCCTGGAAACTTGCTTCACATTCTTCTGTCCATTTGAACTACCTTTCTTCAACAACGCCGTCATAGGCTTTGAAATCTTGGAAAAATTCTCTACGAATCTCCGATAGTATCCTGCGAGTCCAAGAAAACCGCGAATCTCTCCAACTGAGGTGGGTGCCAACCACTCAGTGACTGACTGAACCTTGGTGGGCTCCATTGCTATACCTTCTCCTGATATAACGTGTCCAAGGAATCCAACTTCCTTCAGCCAAAACTCACACTTGCTGAACTTGGCATATAACTGATGTTCCCTGAGCTTCTCGAGAACTAAACGCAAATGCTCCTTGTGTTCCTCTTCATTTTTCGAGTATACCAAAATATCATCAATGAACACCACAACAAACTTATCCAAGAACTCCATGAATACCTTGTTCATCATGCTCATAAAATAGGCAGGGGCGTTAGTCAATCCAAATGACATAACCGTATACTCATATAGCCCGTACCTTGTGTTGAAGGCGGTCTTAGGTATATCCTGTTCTCGGATCATCAACTGGTGGTATTCTGAACGCAGATTGATCTTGAAGAATACTTTAGCTCCTTGCAGCTGGTCAAACAGATCATTGATCATCGGCAGTGGGTACTTGTTCTTGATCGTCACTTCATTCAACGCACTATAATCAACAACCATTCTTAATGATCCATCCTTCTTCTCAACCAACAGCACTGGGGCTCCCCATGGTGACGAGCTTCGTCGAATGTAACCTTTCTCCAATAACTCCTTAATCTGCTTCTTAATCTCCTCCAGATCATTTGCGGGCATCCGGTATGGTCTCTTCGATATTGGTCCGGTGCTCGCAATAACTCTATCAAAAACTGAATGTCTCGATCCGCGGCATGCCCGTAACTCCTCCGAAATACATCCGCTAATCCTTCACTACGTGAACTTCCTCCTGAACAACTCCCGAGAGAGAATTTACTTGGGTTCTCCTTAGCGCATGCCTGGATACATACTTGATCCTTTTTCCCTCCGGGGTGGTGAGTAGGATTGACGTACTATCACAGTCAATATTTCCTCCATACTTCGATAACCAATCCATTCCCAGTATCACATCCGATCCTTGTGACTCCAAAATTATTAGGTCTGAGGGGAAAACATGGCTACCAATGGTTAAGGGTATCCGATCTCACCATCGGCTGGCCATATACTCTGCAACTGGTGAGCTTACTAACAAGGGTGTCCTATGGGCTACGGTGGGTAACTTAAACTTGTCCACAAATCCCCTTGAAATGTATGAATGCGATGCACCAGTATCAAATAGAACACGAGCGTAAATGACTAAACCAAAAACTTACCGATAACTGCATTTGGCTGCTCTTCAACCTCCTCCACGTTCACGTGGTTCACTTGTCCCCTGTTGAAAGGGTTGGGCTTCTTCCCAGCGCTTCCATTTCCATTTCCGTTCTTCAACTCCGGACAATCATTGGCGTAGTGCCCAGTCTTCCCGCACTTGAAACAGGTAATGTGACTTTGATCCTTCTTGGCGGGTGTGGCTGGGTTAGAGCGGTTCTGATTGCTGCCTGCTCCATTCCTGTTTCTGTTCTTGGGGCCATTACGGTTATGCATACTTCCTCCATTGTGAGTGTGGCCTCCATGGTTATGGGTATATCCTCCCGAGTTCGGGGTAAATCGAGGCTTCTGCTGGGCTCCTAAATTGTATTTCCCTTGTCCATACTTCCTTTTGCGGCTCTCAATCTGCTGTTGCTTCCCTTCAATCATAAGAGCCCTGTCTACCAACTCCTGGTAGTTAGCGAATGTTGCTACCATCAACTGCATGCTCATCTCATCATTCAACCCTTCCATAAACTTCTCCTACTTCGCGGCATCTGTGACCACATCATCAGGGGCATAGCGAGCTAACTTAATAAACGCATCTACGTACTGAGCCACAGTACGATTTCCCTGGCGTAAGTTCTGAAACTCGCCCTTCTTCATGTTCATAGCTCCAGTTGAGACATGTGCAGTGCGGAATGCTTGCTAAACCTGATCCCAAGTGATATTGGCTATAGGTAAAGTGGCTGTGTAATTCTCCCACCATGAGGCTGCTGGTCCATCCAACTGATGTGCAACAAAACGCACCTTCTCTGCATCTGTGCAACCAGCGGTGGTCAACTCCCTTCCAATCCTGCGTAGCCAGTCATCCGCAACTATTGGCTCGGTGCTACTAGAAAACACCGGTGGCTGCAACCTCAAAAAATGGGCTAAGTTGTCAACTGGAGGTGGTGGTGGCGGGTTGTTGTTATTGTTGTTGTTGTTGCCTTGGTTCTAGACTAATATCTGCATCAAGGCATTCTGCTGCTGGATCAACTGGGTGATTTCCGGTGGGAAGACAAATCCGGTGTCACGTCTTGGAGGCATCTGATGGGTTTAGAGGGGAGAGATTAGAATAGAATGAGGTCTAGTGAGAAAACACTACCCATATGCACATGCGTCAAACACAATCATATCACACCAAATCAATTCAAGCAAGGGCATACAATCGGTCTAGAACTATCATTACAAAAGTGCTCGGACTACTACTATATACATGGGGGAATACTACTAATCTTTGGTGGTCATCTAGAAATTTTGATCGGTGGAAGACTCCATGATATCCTCTCCAGCTTCATCTTCATAATCATCATCACTATCGTCAGGGTCGGAGTCGGTGTCGTCGATGATGATGTAGTCCTCAGAACGAATTTCCTTGGGTTTATCGTCTTCTCCTCCTGGCGCGGGGTCTCCCATGAGTATTCCTAGCTTCCTTGTCAGGTTATCATTCTTCTCCACTAGTATTGTCATTTCCTCCTCATATCTGTCGCGCGTAGACTTGAGTTCCTCTTCTAGCTCCATGTTCCTGGGTATCACCTTCTTCAAATCTATCATGCTTGCGCACATCTGGTTCTCTTGTTGACGGATGTGCTGGTTTAACTCCTGGATGAAAGCTGCAATGGACCTGTCCTTCCTGGTGCTGATCATCTCCCATTGCTCATCTCGGCGCCCACATATCTGATAGATAGTGTCCTTCAGCTCCTGTTTGTAGACTTCTCTAATTTGTCCAATAGCAATGTGGGCTGCCATGCTCTTGCCTAGACTCCAGGTGGGTGCATCAAAGGAAAACTCTATGGGCTCAGTGACTGGCGTGAATGTCCTTCCTGGAACTTGAACTCGAATCATCCAACGCTCCTCTTCTGGTAAAGTGGCGGTGTAGGTCCCGGTGAAGCTTGGTATTCCGATGTTCAGGTACCTAGTGACTTCCTTCAAGTGTCGTCCAAAAGGTGTGTCTTCATCCGGTTGTGCAAACTTGTTCCTTGAGTCCGCCATCCTAAAGAGTAGAAAATGGAGAGGTGTCAGAAATGAGTAGAGGAGAGTGACCTATGGCTCATCTTAGTGGTCGTGTCCTACATTCAGCATGTGCTCTGATACCATCTTGTAGCGATCCGACCTCATATGGTCAAATCTCTGTGTTCAGTGTCATCCCTGAATCGGTAATGCTGACACACACAGTACTCGAAGGATTTATAACAGAGTAGCAATCACACACTTATTACATCGAATGTCTCAAAAGAGAACTTATTACAATGAATATGGCTTAAGGCCATCTAAATAAGATAACAATGGAAGGCTTGGAAGATAAAGTGAGTCCATCAACTCCAACGACATAGCTGAGTGCATGACAAACGACCTAGCGCACCTTACTCCTTGTTTGAAAAGTCTGCAACATGATATGTTGCAGCCCGAAAACGGGTCAGCACATGGAATATGCTGGCAATAACACAATAGAGCAATGAACAGATAAATGCTATTACTACATGCATATATGGCTGGTGGAGGCTCTATGGTTATAAGGTTTTTGCGAAAAGCCAATTTTTTCCTACAACAAAGGAATATATTTTATTTAACTATCATGGTGGTTGAAACATTGAGAATGGTACCCCCATCTCAATCCCAATTAAAAAGTGCACATTAGCAACCCAACAAATTAATTTAGAGTGATGAGATCAAACCAATAATTCAAGTACCAGATACTCAAGTTGTCCATAACCGGGGACACGGCTAACCATGATTAGTTTGTACACTCTGCAGAGGTTTGCTCACTTTTCCCCACAAGACTCGATCTCCTCCGTTGGATTTCCCGCACTACATGGTGTTTGAGAAATAGATGACCGAGACACAGTCTTTCAGAAGCATTAACTCTAACCCCGGGTAGACAGTACAAACCTACATCCCCTACATCTGCTAGCCTAATACTGGAAGAGGTCATGCAACATACTCAACTATGCTAGAGCCCATAATAGCTTGTGGCTGCACACGGAAGTTTCTAGCATGAATAATCTTATGATCCCTTTGATCCTAGGTGGCGGACCATAGGAGGATCACACGGTATAACCCCGGGATCTCCTAAGACAACACTGGTATAACCCCAGGTGCCCTAAACCAACAATCCACCCAGATGTGTATTAAAGTTGCCACCTTAAGTTAAACCATTAAATAAACATCTCACATCTGTCATGGATACACTCAAACCCAATCCACGTCTACGAGCATAGCATAGCAATAGGAGCATAATGTAGAAGTAACTCCCAAGGGTTTGATAATAAAACAGGTAATAGGTTCTACCTCATCATCTACTTCCCAATACCCACAAGTTAATCACATCCTAATCATGCAGTGTTTGAGGATTGTAACTAATGCATAAAACCTAGGTATGAAAAGAGTATGATCAATGTGTTACTTGCCTTGCTGACGATCCGCAAAACCTAGTGACTCGTAGTAGCACGCTTCGCACTCCGGGAATTCTATCACAAACAAACAATAGCATACATAAGTAATCAAGCAAAGATGCATGGGTAAAACTCAAATAAGAAGATATAACCTGAAAGCTCAACTGAAGAACTCCGGTTTGCAAAAAGAATCAAATCAAACGGAGCAACGAAACTCAAACTACAAAAGAAACAAGATCTGTTTACTAATCTGGACTAAAGTCAAATTTTATAGTACCAAAATCTTGTTCAATTTGGTTAAACAGAAAGAGGGCCTCGAGACGAAGATCTAGGCGCTTGTTTCACCTGATTCGGATAAACGAGCAAAAAGATAAACTTAAACAAAGATCAGGGCAGAAATCACGATAAAAAATAATCGCGGAAAAACCCTGGAAAATAAAACGAGACGAACAAGCTAACAAACGAGTGTTCGTTGTCTGTGGCTAACTGACGAATAGCGTTCGTTAAAATGAACGTACGGACGAACGTCCGCTATTTAACTAAACCGAAGAAAACCGAACAAAAACCGATCTAAAAAAACCGATCTAGGGTTTTTACCAAAAACAAAACCGATGAAAACCGGCGAAGAAAACCGGCAGCGCGAAATCCGGTGGGATCCGTGGCGGCGGCGGCGGATGGCGGCGTGCGGAGACGACGGAGCGGGCGGCAGCATGAGCGGCGGCGAGGCGACGGGCAGGCGGAGGGAGGCAGGTGGCGGCGGCGGCTGGGCGACACTAAGGTTAGGGCTTGGGGAGACGGCGGCTAGGCCTCGGGGCGCCTCGGGCTTGGGCTTATAAAGCCTGAGCTCGGACGAGTCCGGCTCGGGCACGGCCCGATAGGTCGGTTGACTTTTTTTTAATAATCCTGGCGCGGGAAAACTAACAAAAGAAATACTAAACGGAGTCCAAAAACCCTGAAATAAATTTTCACGGTCCTCTAATAATATTTCAGACAAAGTGAACATTTATTTGGGCCTCTAATGCAATTTTGGAAAATGCATATTTTCCTAATTCAAAATAAAATAGCAATAAAATCCAAATAAAATTATTTATTTGATTTTAACATTTTTCCTCCAATATTTCTTTTATTTTGGAGAAGTCATATTATCTCCTCTCATATATTTTAATATGAAATATTTTCAAAGAGAAAAATAATTAAAACCAAAATGATCCTTGTTTCGATATTTGAGAAAATTCAAATATGAAAAATCATGAAATCACCAACTCTCTCCGTGGGTCCTTGAGTTGCTTGAGAATTTCAAGGATCGCAAAACAAAATGCAATAAAATATGATTTGCATGAATGACCTATTTATAACATTCCAAATTGAAAATTTGGGATGTTACATCGTGGGTATGATTATACGGTATGCATCACACAATCTCAGATTCATATACTCAACCAACACAAAGAACTTCAAAGAGTGCCCCAAAGTTTCTACCGGAGAGTCAAGACGAAAACGTGTGCCAACCCCTATGCATAAGTTCACAAGGTTACTGAACCCACAAGTTGATCACCAAAACATACATCAAGTAGATCACGTGAATATCTCATTGTCACCATAGATAAGCACATGCAGGACATACATCAAGTGTTCTCAAATCCTTAAAGACTCAATCCGATAAGATAACTTCAAAGGGAAAACTCAATCCATTACAAGAGAGAAGAGGGGGAGAAACATCATAAGATCCAACTATAATAGCAAAGCTCATGATACATCAAGATCGTACAAATCAAGAACACGAGAGAGAGAGAGAGAGAGAGAGAGAGAGAGATCAAACACATAGCTACTGGTACATACCCTCAGCCCTGAGGGTGAACTACTCCCTCCTCGTCATGGTGAGCGCCGGGATGATGAAGATGGCCACCAATGAGGGATCCCCCCTCCGGCAGGGTTCTGGAACAGGGTCCTGATTGGTTTTTCGTGGATACAGAGGCTTGCGGTGGTGGAACTCCTGATCTAGGTTATTTTCTGGAGGTTTCTGTATTTGTAGGAGTTTTGGCATAGGTCTCACGTCAGGGGGGTCTCCGAGTCATCCACGAGATAGGGGCCCACGCCCAGGGGGTAGGGCGCGCCCCCACCCTCGTGGACAGCTCGGGACTCTTCTGGCCCAACTCTTTTACTCCGGGGGCTTCTTTTGGTCCATAAAAATAATCTCTGTGAAGTTTCAGGTCAATTGGACTCCATTTGGTTTTCCTTTTCGTGATACTCAAAACAAGGAAAATGTAAACCTGCACGGGCTCTAGGTTAATAGGTTAGTCCCAAAAATCATATAAAAAATCATATAAATGCATATAAAACATCCTAGATGGATAATATAATAGCATGGAACAATCAAAACATATAGATACGTTGGAGACGTATCACAGACTCTATGTGATAGACCGTTACAAAACAAGCAACAACCGAAAGGAAAGAAGAACTGGACGAAGCTAAAGGCCTCGTTCAATCTTGGAAGGCTAGCTATGAGGGAAATTATCTATTGGGTGAAAATGCAGTTGATGTTCCCTGATGGGTATGCAACGAATCTAAAGAGGGGAGCGAGTCTTGAAAAATTCATTTTTTTTGGTCTCATGGGTCATGATTGGCACATATGGCTTGAGCGGGTAATGCCAGTGATGTTGCGTGGCTTTATCCCCGAGGATGGATGGCTAGTAGTGATAGAGCCAAGCGATTTCTTCCGTGTTCTTTGTGCGAAAGAACTATCGCCTGCCGTGATAGATGACATGGAAAAGTTCGCGCCGGAGTCGCTCTGCAAGTTAGAGAAGATCTTTCCATCGGGCTTCTTTAATTCAATGCAGCAATTGATTTTACATCTCCCGACCGAGGCAAGATTGGGGGGCGTGGGAAATCGTTGGTGCTATGCAATTGAGAGGATGTAGAAGAAGCTTTGAGCAAAATTTAAAAATAAACATATAATTGAAGCATCGATGGCCGAGGCATTCATTACTGAGGAAGCGGCAAACTTTGTGACAGCACACTACGAAGCCAAAAAGCGTGATTTGCATAGTCTGGAGCCTCGGTACAATGCTGGCGACCCTAAAAAGGTGGAACCAACCTCAGCCTATTCAAAGGGAAGCTCGCACCAGCGGTTCTTCGAAACCAATAACGTTGGATGTCGAAGAATGGCAGACCATTTCGTTGTATATCTTCAACAACCTAACCGAAGTGCGGCCGTACATCAAGTAAGTTCTCGGTATATTGTCGCAACTTCTAATTCCTTTGAACTGCTCTTATTCCCAGATATTTGATACAGTTGATACGTCGCCAAATTCTTGGATGGAGCAGTGATCATAAAGGATTCCATCGAAGAGTATGAGCTTCTGACAAAGCATGGAGGCGGCTATCCCGGTTTCATCTCTTGGTTCAAACAAACGATAATTACCATTAATAGAGCATTTCATTTCTTGGTATTATTTGCGGCTAACGCAACAATCCTTTCGTATTAAACCTGTAGGCTAATTCAGAGTCTATGGACACCGAATTGAGACAAACCGCTAATGATTAAGGTCCGTTCATTTGAGAAATACAACATCAACGGGTATCGCTTTCGTACCTTTGGCAAAGAGCTATCTATGCCCGACCAAAAATCTACAAATTGTGGTGTTTCTGCTATCTGCGAAGGAGCTACCGAGTATTACAGATGAGTTGAGGCAATTTATGAACTTCTATTCTATGGTGAAAACCCATCGAACATCGTTGTCTTGAAATGTTATTGGTTCCAGCTGAAGGATACTAGAAGGACTCATGAACATATAGGGCTAGTTGATATCAAACAAAGCACCCACTTAGATGTTCCCGATGTCTATATTGTGGCTCAACAAGCGACCCAAGTTTTCTATCTACCGTGGGCCTACCAAACTAATACAAATCTGAATGGTTGGGATGTCGTTTATGATGCCGCCACGTGTTAGACCACCTACCCCAATGAAGATGATTATGAACTTCACATTGACCCAGACACATATGAAGGAGAATTCTTCCAAGAAACACGTGTTTCCAAGAAACATTTCAAGAACCTCTATACTTCACCCCAGGACATGGAAGTAGACAGCGACAGTGAATCCGACTTCACCCCTGAGCCGGAACAAGAAGAGTCGGAACAAGAAGAGGTTACTGCTGCAGATGACCTATCAATGCTTGACCGATTACAGAAAGGCCTTCCACATGTCGATGCCACTGAACCCGATGAGCACATCATTCATGACGGCATGTGTGATAGTGATGATGATGATGGTGAATCTATTGATCCCGGAGCATATATAGACAATCCAGACTATTATTAGTTTGTATGCATCCGGACTTAAATTATATACATATTGTTATTCATGTCATGTATTCAATATTTTTATCTTGTACTAATTTTGTTTACTCTTTGTCATGGCATGTGTTGAAAGATGGCGGGCGCGGGTCCAGTGCTCCATGGGTACTTCCTCGTCGGTGCCCCGCGGGAGGGGTACTACCATTCCATGCCTACATCTCCGGAGAGTGTTGATAGATAGTATGGGGACACCACCGGTGGGAGCTTATTCGTCAGCGCCATTGCCCAATGGCAGAGGAGGTCAGGGAGGGAAGAAGAGAGGAGGTCGGGGAGGATGTGGCCGCGAGAGAGGTAGGCAGGCTGCTACACCTTCCTCGCCGCCACCCCAACTGACTCACCCAAGCACAAGACTGCTAGGGTGGACCCGTCTGAGGTGGAGGCTATGGGGACTCCGGACCACGAGCCTCGGGTGGACGGGCCCTCGGCCACGAGACTCCGGTCCTAGAGGCTCCAGACCATGAAACTTCGGGACACGAGACTCCGTACCAGGCTACGTCCCAGGAGACGTCCGGATGGGGTACCTGGCCGGATCCGACTAAGGGGCCGAATAGCCATGCTGATGGTGGCGGGGATGAGTTTACTGATAGTGAGGGCGAGGTGGTTGAGGGGGGCACTGTGTACCAGCGTGGACACACCTCTGGACGGGTGTCATGTGAGGATAATCTGTCTTCTAATGGGTCGCCACGTGCTTGGTGAAGCCACTTAATCACCTGGAGGCTTGACACCGCATTGATAAGTGATTTGCGTTGTGGTGCGGTGCAGCGGTGGTGCCTTGGCAGGAATCCTCGCCTTTGGTGGACCCGGCAAGCCTGCGGGGGAAATCTTGGACTTGTCCCTGGGGCGGCCTCGACCCGGCTAGGCTCTCTTGCCTGGCAAGGGAGGCCTTCCCAAGGTGATGCTCTGCTGTCTTGTTTGACTTGGTATTCTTGATCTGCTCCTTGATCTCACGAAGAGCGGTTCCTCTAGCTTGGTTTTGCTTTGCATGTTGGTGCAACCACTCCTTCGTCAAGCCCTGGCTGCCGGGGCAGGGGCTCCTCGTCTGTGCACAAGTCAATGGGAACAGACACCCCTATTTGTGTACCCCGACATAAGCCCCCAGGCCTGAGCCATATGTGTCACTGGGCACGTTGGGTTAGGCCCCAAACAGTGCACGGACACGTGTCGAAGAAATGTTGTCCCTGAAGCAGTTGTCCTGATGACCAGTCAATCCAATGTCCACTCCGCGTAATTACCGCAGGTCGTGGGGTCGTCGAATAGTAGCGGTTAATGGGTAATGTGCCTGAAAAAATGGTAACTTTCTGAGGAAAGATAGCAAAGAGCCAGCCTCCCGCGCATGTTCCCAATAAAAAGGCAATGCAAAGGGGCGCTGCTCATTTGCATATGTTCCTCCTTTGTTCATCTTCTTCCTCAAGCCAAACAACCACCCCCATCGCCAATATCTGCCCCCAAAGCCCTGCTAGATCTTCCGCCCATCCAGTGAGCCCAAGAGATGGGACGAAAGATGGCGGCGTGAAGGGGAAGTGGGCGGCCACCTCAAAAGATGTCGTAGCGAAAGGGAGGAAGAAAAGGGCGGAGGAGCTAGACAGGAAGTGACAGGAAGATGTGGTCTTTTCCCGTCGAACCTGGATGGTAATACTTTGATTGCAAAGTATGCATATATGTGGGGGAGGGAAGTTCTGAAAGGGCATGGAGCGCCCGTGGTCTTGCCGGAGGGAAGCAAGGTTCCATCAAACTCATACTGCCTTATCTGCGCGTACTTCCTCTATGGCCTCACCTCCTCCTTTTATGATTTCTTTGCTGCCATGATGATGGTGTACGGATTCCATCTTCTAGATTTCACGCCTAATGCAATGCACGTGCATGGCAATCTTCGCCCATCTGTGCGAGAACTTTGTCGACGTCACCCCCAATGTGAACCTGTTCAGGCAATTCTTCGTCCCACGGGTTGAAGACAAATCTCACCACTCAGGGAATATAAGATGGATTCCCCGGGGCAAGAAGAATGAATAGGATTATCTCCCCGACGTGTAGCACAACAGTGGGAAGAATGGAGGGTCGATTGGTGCTGGATCCAGGACAAGGATGCGCCCAAGTTTTGCATGGTGCGGACGGAATATGTTACGCGTGGCAGCGACTAGAGCAAGCCAGGCCTTACCGTCGACAGGGTCCGCTCGACGCTGAACAGGATTGCCCGCCTCAATGCTGCCGGGCTAACCTTCAAGCAGGTGGGGGCCGATTTCTTCCTGCGCCGCACCGCACCGCTGCAGAAGAGGGACATGTTTGCTTGGGAATATGGGAATTCTACCGATAGGATGCGCCTTTACCCACGCCTCGTCAACAACTTGTCGATATATGGCCATGGCTGGCCGTGCGAATAGCTATTCGGCAGCCTAGGGTCGTTCCATCTGCTGGCAAGGGTTGTCCCACTGCATCTCAACTCTGCTTGGGGACTAGGTTCTGAAATGGATGCCCGATTGCAACACCTACAGAGTTGCGGCTGATTGGCAATTTCCTGAACTGTATGCGGAAATAGAGTGGGTTTCTGGCCTAGAATAAAGGGCTTCCAGGGCGGAGAATGATCTTGTCAAGCGCACCTCCCCTGCAGAGGCAACGTTCATCGCAAAGCGGATTGCAGAGGACAGAGCATTCAAGGCCGCTGGAGTAGCGAGGCCCGTAGAGGAAGAGGAGGAGGAGGAGGAGGCTGAAGGTGAAGGTTCTTCTGATGAGGGAGCGAGGAGCACGACGCGGAGGAGATTGCCGGGCTTGACCCTGCCGGGACGGGAATCCATCATATCACAGCAGCAGAGGCCCAAGAGGAAGGCGGGGCTGAGGAGGCAGAGTAGCCCAAGGCGGAGGAGGAATAGCTCGCAGTGGGTCCTCAAGCCCCAGGGCTAGATCCATACCAGCGTCCTCGCAAGCGGGCCAGCCAGGGAACAGCGGCCCCTGCATCCTCGACGATCACAAAGAGGGTGAAGAAGACCACCTCTAGGGACAACAAGCCTGAGGTAGTACGCCACCAATCCACTCACCTGCCGGAGGCCAAGACTCCACCCGCCAAGAGACGTGTGGTCACTGGGGTTGATCCTAACCCCCAGTCCAGCCCAGCCTCTCCACGAAGCTCGATCCTGCCAGAGACCTCGGCCCCACCGATGAGCCCAAAGCTGCCGGGAAGCTCCGCTCCACCAACTCTAAAGCGAGGCAGGGCAACCCCGGCGCCTGCGGCATACGAGTTGGGCTCCATGCTCGTGGATCCAGAGTAAGGAGGACAACTGATCTTCTTGCTGTGGTATTATGCACTTGATGGTTATTGATTCAATCTTTTTTTGTTGATATGGCAGAGATGAAGAACCCTTTGCCCAACGGGCCAAACGAACAAAGCACGCGATAGCGCTAGGTTCTTCGGTGAGCGCGGGTTTGGCGGGGATAGGACAGGGGATCCCGTGCCTAGCCCCCAGCCCATCCCCCGTCGCGAAGGCATGGGGAAGATTTCACCCGCCCGGAGAGATGCGGAGGCACACAGCCATCCCCCGCCAAGGCGGAAAGTGAGATTCAGCAGGGCGGGGTCCATCAAGAGGGGTCCACCCCAACCAAATCCCAAGCAGAGGGATCACCGGCAAGGGCCTCTACCAAATGGTCTGCTCGTGCTGAGGTCATAGCCACCAAGGGACCGGACATGGACCACACGCTGGCAATTGACGTTGCCTGGGAGGGGGATGTTCCTCTAGAACAAACACCAGCGGGTAATCCTCTTGTCTTTGTTTCTGCTTTATTGAATTATTTTTCTTCATGGTCTTTGACTTAGCAGTATCTGGTTTCTTATCACCCTATCTGTTGATGTTACTTGTAGCTCCATTTATTGAAGAACCTGTGCTCTTGGAAGAGGTGGCCAGCATTGGGAAGAGTGCTACCGAAGCAACCAAGATTGCTGCTGCGGAAGGTCATAGATAGTCTGTCGGGGATATCCAGGTGTCCTCAAAAGAAATAGAGAAGACCCCCTATGAACCATCCTCTAGTTGCGGCCCCGCAGCCTTCCCCAAGTAAGTTGGCAATAGTCCTTGCCCAACTTGGCCTCGCAGCTCTCGGCTCGTCTGTGGTAGTGGGCGTGGATTTTGATGAAGAGATCAGACGCATATTGGTGCCACTGTCCAGAGAGTCATAGAAGTCGGCGATTCTTCTGATGGCGCCAAGGATCTTGCATTCCTAGAATCCGTGGTGGCAGGGCTTAAAGATGCGCATGACAAGTATGATCTTAAGTGGCAGGCAATCAAGGAGCAGTGTGACTCTGCCATTCTTATGGATAAGAAACTGACCGATAAGGGCAGTGAGCTGCGAAAATGGCACAAGAAGTAATCCCACTCCATCATGCAGCAAGAGGAGGTGCTGACCATGGCCAAAGAAGATATTGCTGCCCAGGAGGTCCGCTTGGCGGAGCACGAAGCGCTTCTAAACACCAAGGAGAAGGACATCTCTGCCCGGGAAGGGAACCTCGATGCCACCCTCTACGGCAAGGATGAGGAACTGGAGGCTCTTGTCCAACAGCATACCAAGGATTTGGAGGACAGGCACAAGGCCACGCTTGACGCGCTCACCCTTGAATCCTCTACCCAGCTGAAGAAAGTTACCATTGAGCTAGCTGCCGTGTCTGCCGCCAAGACTAATCTTGATCATCAAGTGGGCAAGCTGACGGAGGACCTTGTCGGGAGCAACAAAGAAATCATGGCTCTCAAAGAGGAAACGCAGAAAGCGGAGACCACCCTCAAGGAGGCGCAATCGCAGCTTTCCTCCAAGAGCCAGGACATTGATACTTCCAACGGCACCATCTCTGACATGAAGGCTAGGATTGGCTCCTTGGAGAAGGAAATTGAGTCTGCCAGTGCCCGCGAGAAGTTGCTGATGAAGGACTTGATCAATGCAAAAAATCTCCAAAAAGACGCGGAAGACAAACTAGAGAACCAAATCCAGAAGTGCGACCTCTGGATCAAGAACTTGAATGACATTGCCGAGCGCCTCACTGCCCAGATTGCGAATATGAGCACGAAGGGCTGGGCCTTGTCTGTGGGCAAGCATGAAGCTCCAAGTGTCAAGCTGACGCTCTTGTTTGAAGGCTTGATCGAGGGGTTGATGATGTACGAAGAAGACAGGGCCACCTGCTTCGCTGATGAATCCCGGAAGCTTGCCCGTGACGCTCTCTTCCTGGTCTTGAGCAACCTCGCCTTCCACCATCCGGACCTCAACCTCGCCGATGGTTTCAAGAAGCTGTCGTCGGGTGCCGACACTTCTGCTGCTACAGAGAAGGCCGCCCCTCTTGCCGACAATGTTCTTTCCGTTCCAAGGGTTCCCGGAGGTCGTCGGGCCCAGCCTTGAACTATTTCTGTTGCCGTGTTGCCCTGTAATAAGACACAATATGTATCTCATTTTTAGGCTCCGCATTGTTTCTGCTTTAATGCTTGCTGAAACTAATGTTTATTATGCTAATGCCTGCTACCCCTCTTGTGTTTACCCATTGGTATTCATATAGTTAGTTTCCTTTGCATGCTTAGGTTTCCTACCAACAACATACTACTGTGATTGCTTTGAGGAACGGGTCCTTAGCATTCAGCTGGCGAGGACACACTGCCGGTGGGTTTTTCCTTAACAGTCCTTAACGTTGCCACCCACCTTGTTGAGCAGGCTCGAAACAAAGCGAGGGTGCAGACAAATACAGTAAGTGCCATTGTACGAAGGACTTGTCATACGAGACCTTAGTTGTCCGAGGGATAGGCAAGTGCAATCTTTGAAAGAAAGCTAACGAGCAGGTAAACTTAGCTTTTGTATATGCTCCACTCCTGCCAGGACGTACATTTGTTTACGCATAACATCTTCTCTTCCACCCGTGCTTGCCCCTCTTATCCATGTCTCGTGGGGAGACCGTGCTCGTATACCCATTTCCGCTCTGCAAGGATAAAAGAAACATGAAGGAACACAAGGGAAGGACTAGGCAGTCCATTAGCTACGCACCCAGCCCCAACAAGAGCTGGGGGAATCAGCAAAAATGTTTGCAACTAATGAAATATGGTGGAAAAGGAGAAGAATTGGCCCCTCCCTCCTTTTCTTTCACTTCAAATGATCGCTCAGCGGCTGGCGTGAAGGACACGCTGGCGCAAAAGGCCTTGCCGGGGTATGCTTGCCGGGGTGTCAACCAATGGATTCGCACCAGCGCTCAACTCAGGATTTACCCTTGGCGGGATAAATGCAGGACCAAGCTCCACGCGGGCTTATCGACGCTGGTGACATACCACTGCGTGATCCGATCATTGGTGAGTTAGAGGGAGGGGCAGGCCAGTTACGCACCGTTTTCTCGTTTGTCCAAATAAGTGGTGTTTCTTGAGCCCGGACGCGCTTGACAAAGGGAGGCCACAAGAAGGGGCAGCGCCACTACACGCCTCACTCCTTCTTCTGGTCGTGGGTAGCATGGTGTCAATGCCATCCGTGCCAACCATGGTATCCGCGGTGCCGCCGTCCCTCATCCTCGTCGTCGCCCCTGCCACGGCAGAAACAAGCAACATAATCTGGAAGGGACGAGGCTAGGGAGTAGCACCATACTTTTTCTTCGAAGCCATTGATGAAGAGGGTGATGATGAAGGTGATGATGAAGCTCGGCGCGTTGTTCACAGCTTCAGGTTTTTGCAAGCGACTCCTCCCTACCTGGCGCGCCAAAGATGTTGTGGGTGGACACGATCACCTATGGGGCCATCGGCCCCTTGTGGTTAGGAAAAGGGGAAGATCATGTTGGACAAAGAGCGGAGGCCATGAAACAACACGATGGTGGTGACACTGGTCGTTTTTACCCAGGTTCGGACCGCTGGGAAGCGTAAAACCCTACTCCTGCTTTGGTGGATTGGATGGAGAAACACGATGAAGATGCAACGCTCAAGCCCGACAAGGTGGCCTCGGGGAGAGATGCTACACGCGTACAAGTGTGCAAGGGTCCAAATCCTTCGCCAGGTTTCCTTGGACCTTCTTTTATAGCTTAAGGGGTAACCACAGTGGCAAAACAGTCTTTATCTAGTGATTAGATAGCAAACAATGTGTCGGTGCAACACACCCTGGGTCCGTTGCCCTGACCGTGCACTGAAGAGTGAGATTACAATACCAAGATCAGATCAAGGCACGAAGGATCAGTTCTTTGAAGGACCAACGTGTAGATCAAGAAGGCCAAGATTAACCAGAGAGACAAGATACTGCTACGGAAAGGACCTCCCTTGTTGCGCGGACGAGCCTGGCGAGGATGGGGTTACCCCCGGAAGCAGGTCTCCACATCGTCCTGACAAGCCTGTCGGGGCTCGCGGAGGCCAACCACTCCACCGCTCCACCTCACGAGCAACGCAAGTCATCGATTAGTGCGGTGTCAAGCCACAAAGTGACTAAGTGGCTCCTATTTGCCACATGGCAGCCACTTCCTTCAAAAAATACCTCCAAGCGGCACCTGTCCTGAGACATGTCAAGCATGCAGGCGCGAAGCTGGCAAAATAGCCTGGCAGGGCCTGCCGGGCAAGCTGTGATGTGACATTGAGCGGCACAGTTAATGCGCTCCGTCAGCCTGCAGAGTGAGGTATGATAGCACTGTTTGTTATCTAATCAGTATGTAAAGACTGATTTACCACTGCGGTGACCCCTTGATCTATAAAAGGAGGCCCATGGCAATTGTAGAAAGGATTGGGACCCCCTCACACTCATATGCGCGTAGCCCCTCTCGCCTCGAGGCAACCCTGCTGGGCAAGAGCACTTCACATATCCACCACTTTTTCACCATCAATCCACCAAAGCAGGAGTAGGGTTTTACACCTCGCGGCGGCTCCTAGGTAAAACTGCCCATGTGATCTCTGTCGTGTTATGTTACACCTCTTCGCTCTTTGTGCAACGTGCCCATCCCCCCACCGAACCAAAAGGGGCTCTTGGTCCCATAGGTGGCTGTGGTTCCAAACGACATCTTTGGCGCGCCAGGTAGGGGATCACTTGCGTGAACCCGAGAGCGTAAGCAACGCATCATCTTCATCGCCATTTTAATCATTAGCGGCTCCGATCGCAGGACATGCACCGCCTCCAAAGAAAACTGGCCCGACCAACCCTCTGAACGGAGTCAATGGCCCGCGCACGCCATCACCTCGTCACCACGCCATTCCAGCAACTGGCTCCCAACGACGACCGCTGGAGCATCCACCGCCGGCACCACCAGGAGCCAGGTGATGCTGCGGTCTATGTCATCATCACCAATCCCAAGCACCGCTACGGAAGCTATGGCGCGGGCCTAGCTGCTGTTGAGGTTTCCGTCGGCAGCTGATCAGATGGATGAATGGAGATCCACCATTCAGAGTCTGATTGGCTTTGCCAAGGCTGGGGGCTCACAGTGAGCTGGCCCGCCATGGCCTCCCCAGACGACGACGGTGGCCCACGCTGCTGGCCATGCGGAAGGGGTCACCCCCATGGTGCAATCCCCATCACCGCAACCAGTGCGAGGACCCCGAGACCAAGAGCTTGATGACGTCTCGATGGATTCATCCGATCCTCAAGGCCTTCAAGGCTGACGGTGAGCCCCGGAGGACAGGCAGATGGAGGGCGCGCACGTCACCATCGAGCGACGCCATGATGACCACCACCAGTCCAACGGGTGCGATGGCCCCAACACTGACGAGCCTGCGCTCGGCAGAGGTGGGTATATGCCTTTCGAGGCTGGATGCCCCGCCTTCACCCGTGAGCTGTGACAAGTCCGTTGGCCATCCACTCGCACTTTCAAACTAGAGATTCCAGAGAAGTATGACGGAAGACTGAACCCGACAGAGTTCTTGAGCATCTACACCATCGCTGTTCAAGCTGCCGGGGGAAGAGATGGGAAAGTTTTTGCCAACTACTTCCCTTTGTCGCTCAAGCCAAACGTGAGGTCTTGGCTGATGCATCTGCCGGAGAACTCCATCTCGACCTGGGCTGGCCTGGGCCATGAGTTCGTTGGTGCCTTTACGGGCGGCCACCAAGAACCAGGACGACCCAGCGATTTGTAGCTTCTCTTGCAGAAGGAAGGAGAGACGCTGCGAAAGTACATGCAGAGGTTTAGCAGAGTCCACAGAAATATTCCAGATATCCACCCAGTAGTTGTGATAGCTGCGTTCGAGTCCAGTGTGCACAACCATCGGATACGTTCTAAGATGAGCGTCCGGTTGCCCAATACTGTGAAAGAGCTTTACACTTTGGTGGACAAGTGTGCTCGGGTGGAGAAGGGGAGGAAACTCCCTGGAAGGAGGATGTCGGTGTTCTGGGAACGGGGGTCCCCAGACTTGCCTTCCTGCGGCCCACAGCGCGGCTAAGCCAGCAGGCCGTACGACCCATCTTCATCAATAAGGCATCCAAGACCCTCGCGAGGCAGACGACGCAAGACCTCCTCTGGAGAAGCCTAGCCAGGCAAGCTCACGAGGAGCGGAGATATCAAGGCGGGGCAAACCTCACGAGGCTCTCATGACGCGAGCCATGACGAATGACACCAGGCGGGCGCCAGCGCGCGCAGCATCCTTTTTCCTCTTTGGTGCTAAGGAGGCCAGCGCAGGCGAAGAGTACCGAGGCATCAGGCAAAGGTTGCTATATTGGTGCAACGAGACCAAGACCAGGAGGACGGCGAGACGGAGGTCATCGTGGAGCCCAAGACGGCGTCACCACTAGAGCTTTTCGTAGACGAAGACCGCTTTTGTCACGATAGCTTGTACTAGCTGTCCCCCTTCAAATTTGCCCACCGTTGTTGGCTCCCTTCCCGCTTGATATTTGGGAAGAGGACCAGGGCCTATATAAGTAGAGCTAGCCACCATAGTAGAGGCATCTCATCTTAGCTTGATCCAACCCGATCGAGAGCCTACCCACAAGAACACCTCAACCTCAGGAGGTTGTTCTTCCCTTGTACTATTCATCATCAGCCCTGGAGGCAATCCACCACCACCACACTGGAGTAGGGTATTACACCACAACGATGGTCCGAACCAGTATAAATATCGTGTCTTTCTGTGTTGCGAGTTCGTCGAGTTCGTCCGCGAGATCTTAGTGAGATAGGGCGTAGATCGGTAGGAGGGAAAGACTTCACGCGCACCCCAGTGTTCGAACCTTAAGGGCTTGCCAGAACCCCACATCCGACATTTGGCGCGCCAGGTAGGGGTGCGTCGTAGCTTCCCTTCCGTCAGTTCGTCGCTCCGTCGTCTCCATGGCGGACGCTCGCCGTGCTCGAGCTGAGCGTCGGGCTGCCCTCACCGCCCGCGTCGCTCAGACGGCTCCTGTTGGTGGGCCACCTCATCTTTCTCCGTCTCCCGCTGCCAACGCTGCCACCGGCCCGGCGGGGAACGAGCAGCAGGCGTCCTCGCTGCATCCTTCGGTGCGGCAGGACGGCCGCACCGATACTCCATCACTAACCCCTGCCGGTTCTTCGTCTCACACGCACCACGCTCCCATGGAGGCACGGGGCGCGCTCCTCGCGGCGAACGAGCTCCTGCGCTACCGCCCCGTCGATGACCTCTACGAGGAGTGGCGCGACCGCGTCGCTGAGCTCGTCCGCACCGCAGGGGGCTCTCCGGCGCCGTCCCACTCTCTGCCTCCCCCTCAACCAGCCGCGGGCGACGGGGCTCATGGAGTGCCTCCACCACCTCAGCCCCAAGACAGCGCCTTGGCACCAAGGCGCGTGGCTCTGCGACGTGATCCGCCGCGCCCGGCGCCCGCGCGCAAAGAGACAAGCTGCCAAGAAATCCCGCGGTCGTGAGAAGCTGCACCTGCGCTCCCCGTGCCACCTCGTCAAGACCGCGCGCCACCTGCAGCAGCGCAGCGCGGACCTCATGAAGACCAAGCTCCACTTCCGAAGCGGGCCCCGGCAACCATGTCCGGTTGCCGCGCCTTCACCCCCGAGCTGCGTAGCATCGCCTCGACAGGCAAGTTCAAGCCGGATCTGCCTCCTCGCTATGACGGCACCGCCGACCCCGCGGAGTTCCTGCAGCTCTATGAGATGAGCATCGAAGCGGCCAACGGCGACGAAAAAGTCATGGCGAACTGGTTTCCCATGGCTCTCAAGGATGGAGCTCGCTCCTGGCTCCTGAACCTGCAACATGGCTCGATCTCCTCTTGGGACGAGATGCGCGACCGCTTCATCGCCAACTTCCAGGGCACTCGCGACCGCCCGCCGGCCGCGGGTGATCTACGCTGCATCAAGCAACAACCAGGAGAGACTCTCCAGAAGTACATCCAGCGCTTCAACAACACCCGCCTCAAGATCCCCAACGTCACGGACGAAGCTATCATCTCCGCGTTCTCCGACGTCGTCCGTGACGTCAAGATAAAGGAAGAGCTCGCCATCCACGAGGAGCTCTGCACCTCTCAGGAGTTGTTCAACCTGGCGACCAAGTGCGCAAGAGCTGAGGAGGGGCGCCTCTCTCTCCTTGAGCTGCCAGCCGTGGGCGCGGACGAGAAGAAGGCCAAGGCCAAGGATGTGAAGCGCAAGGAGGCAGCTGTGCTCGCAGCGGAGCCCGACACCAACCGGGGCATAGATCAGCCCGAGTCATCCAAGAACGGCCGACCGTTCTGCGCTTTCCACAACCTGAACACCCACAACACCAGCGACTGTTAAGAGCTCAGAGCCATACGGGAAGGACGCTTCGGTCGATGCCCCGAGCGCAGCGATCGGGGCTACGGCCGTGGAGGAGGATGTGGAGGCGGATGCTGGGACGACCGTGGCTCGCGCCAGGAGTGGCGCGACCGGCCTCGTGAGGACCGCTAGCAGGACCAACCCCACGTGAGCGTCTGGAGGGACCTGCCTCGTGAGGATCGCCCCCAGGGCAACACCGGTCTTCCCCCGCTCCCGCCACCAAGAAGGAACGACGACCACCACCAGGACGAGGGGGCTGGGGGCTTCCAGGAGCCGCGTGCAATCGCCTGCATCTTGGGTGGCGCCCAGGCCCCAGCCTCTCATCGCATCTTCAAACAGTTCGCTCGCGAGGTGAACGCGGTGCTCCACAAGCTCGAGGCCACGCGCCCGCTCAAGTGGTCCCAATGCGCCATCACTTTCAACTCGGCGGATCAGCTCAAGTGTGCAGCCACCGCTGGCGCCCTCCCTATGCTGTGCTCCCCAGTCATCAGCAATGTGCAGGTCACCAAGACCCTCATCGACGGCGGCGCAGGGCTCAACGTCCTGTCCGTCGACACGTTCGACAACCTCCAAGTGCCATATGAACAGCTCCAGCCCACCAAGCCTTTCTCAGGAGTGATCGATGGTTCCACCACACCGATAGGGCATGTCCGCCTGCCTGTCACCTTCGGGGAGCGCAAGAACTACCACACCAAGCTCATCGACTTTGACGTCGCGCACATCCGCCTGCCGTACAATGCCATCCTCGGGTATCCAGCCCTGGCCAAGTTCATGGCAGTCACCCATCACGGCTACAACGTTCTCAAGATGCCAGGAAGCGGAGGAATCATCACGGTCCCGTGTGAAGAGAGGGATGCGGTGTGCTCCCTCGAGCGTGCCTTTCAAGCCGCAGCAATCGACAAACCCGATAGCAGAAGTGAAGGCCCTCCGGAGGCCGTTCCCAGGAAGAAGCAGCTGCGCCGCGCAGGACCTCAGGAGGATGGCGTCGCGGCAGGAGCCTCGTCAGGATCAGCGCCCGCTCCAGGGGCGCCTCCCTCCATCGCATAGGAAAGCGCGCCCGGCGCCCTCCTCGGGCAGGGCTCAGGGGCTCTCTTCTGGAGGGCCTCAGACCTTGCCAACCTCACGAGGGAGGCGCTTGGGCACCACTTGGAGGCATACTTCGCGGCACGTGACCGTCAGGAGAGCACAGGGCAAGGAGTGCCCACCACCCAGGAGTTCATCACCAAGACCACTCAGGAACTGCAAGAAGAAAGAGCCATGCGCGGCGACAACCGCTCACGAGGCGCAGCTCCGCATCCTAGCGAGGATGCTGGGTTGCGTGTCTGCATCGACGTCCCCGGGCTCCACAGGGCCGCATCTCAGGAGCGCTTCTCACCATCGCTTGTGGGCCGCTGCGAGGGCCCACCACACAGCTACGTCTGCATGCCCTTCGGCTTGCCGAGCGTGGCGTCAGCCTATCAACACGACCTGCAGCGTGTCCTGGCGGCTCAGGAGGCCAGGTACCACGCCGTCCTGGAGGAGATGGAGACGATCTTCAGGGAACCTCCCGAGCCCCCAGAGCCTCCCGAGGCTCCGGGCTCCGGCGGCTCATGATGAGTCATTTCTTCAACGCGCGCCTTCAGCTGCACCAACTCTATTTCGTCTACAGAACCAAGTGACATCTTCCAAACTCGTTTAGCTGGGAGTTCCCCTCGAGCTGCATTATTCCCAGGCCGCATGGGTCCGTCCCTGTGGCATGGATCCCTTTTGCTTATGTCTTTAGCTTACCTTGCTGGGGGCGCCCCTCGGGCTGCATCATCCCCAAGCCGCTCGGGCCGGACCCAGTGGCATGTATCTTCCTGCATTTACCTAAGCTGATCTGCTCCCCATGCTTAACCTGCCAACTGCTACCACCTGCCTAATCATCGCCTCCCCCGAGGCCTCCACACAGGCACGTCGCTGGTGCATGGGTCCGTCCCTGTCACGTTGACAAACCTGAGCGGTCGAGCTCTGGCTCGCGGCACGCCCCGCGCACGTCACCTCACCAGGCCCTTAGTGCCTCCATCTCATCCAGAGCAACCAGAGGCAGGCTGACAGCTGTAACGGCAAACCGTGTTTCTTCTTGTGCCTGTTCACAGGGATCCCGTGGGAAGGATAGCAGGCGGCACCGCAAGTCTCCTTTTCTCTCGTGCGAGTAGCTTGCGCGTTAAAAGGGGGGCTCCTGAGCATCGCGACTCAGGAGCTCTTACTGGCTCTCCAGCCCTCACCCCTGGCCTTGACCACGGCATCGCGACCTGGCATACCGGCGGCGGTTGAGCTCGCTCGAGAGCCGAGACCTGAGGACGTAGAGCACTAAGGAGAGCATGAGGGGAGGGAAACTCGTACATGCTGGTCTAGCTATGCCGCACAGGTAGGCGCGCAGCCCTGGCGCAACGTCAGGAGTCGCCACGAAATCAACAAGATAAGTCCCGCACTCGGATCGGCTAAATGTTTGGACCTAATGGTCACTCACGCCTTGCCGCAAACCCGTTGCAGCCACATCGACTCCCTTTCTCGCCTTACCATGGCTGCTTGAGCGCTAAGGGGGACCTCCTGAGCATTGCGCCTCAGGGGCTCTTACTGGACCTCGGGCCGCACACCTCCTGGCCTTCACCACGGCACGCGACCTGGCATACCAGCGACGGCTGTAGCCTGCATGGGGACCGGGACCTGTTAGCATAGAGCAACAAGCTATCGCGAGGAAAGAAAGGGGGGACCGAGCCTTAACGGGATGTGTGTTCACCAAATTTTCATAACAAGGAAGATAAGTACAAAAGACATTGCAGATCCTTACATGCCCCCACGGGGTGATTCATGGTTCTTCGCAGGAAACAAAAGCTGATACTAAGGGGAATCCTATCTACATCCTTCTGTGGCAGACGCCTGATACGTCTCCAACGTATCTATAATTTTTAATTGCTCCATGCTATATTATCTACTGTTCTGGATAATATTGGGCTTTATTATCCACTTTTATATTATTTTTGGGACTAACCTATTAACCGGAGGCCCAACCCAGAATTGCTGTTTTTTGCCTATTTCAGAGTTTCACGAAAAAGAATATCAAACGGAGTCCAAACGGAATGAAACCTTCGGGAACGTGATTTTGGAACGAACAAGATCCAGAGACTTGGACCCACGTAAGAGAAGCTTCCAGGAGGCCACGAGGTAGGGGCGCGCCCACCCCTGTATGCGCCTCCACCCTGTGGGCCCCACGTTGCTCCACCAACGCACTTCTTCCTCCTATATATACCTACATACCCCAAACGATCGATCTGAGCCAAAACCTAATTCCACCAAGAACCTACAGACTCCACGAGATCCCATCTTGGGGCCTATTCCGGAGCTCCGCCGGAGGGGGCATCCACCACGGAGGGCTTCTACATCAACACCATAGCCTCTCCGATGAAGTGTGAGTAGTTTACCTCAGACCTTCGGGATCATAGTTATTAGCTAGATGGCTTCTTCTCTCTTTTTGGATCTCAATACAATGTTCTCCCCCTCTCTCGTGGAGATCTATTCGATGTAATCTTCTTTTTGCTGTGTGTTTGTTGAGACCGATGAATTATGGGTTTATGATCAATATTATCTATGAACAATATTTGAATTTTCTCTGAATTCTTTTATGTATGATTGGTTATCTTTGCAAGTCTCTTCGAATTATCAGTTTGGTTTGGCCTACTAGATTGATCTTTCTTGTAATGGGAGAAGTGCTTAGCTTTGGGTTCAACTCATGTGTCCTTTCCCGTGTGATGAGGGGCAGCAAGGCATGTATTGTATTGTTGCCATAGAGGATAACAAGATGGGGTTTTTATCATATTGCATGAGTTTATCTCTCTACATCATGTCATCTTGCTTAAGGCATTACTCTGTTTTCACAAACTTAATACACTAGATGCATGCTGGATAGCGGTCGATGAGTGGAGTAATAGTAGTACATGCAGGCAGGAGTCGGTCTACTTGTCTCGGACGTGATGCCTATATACATGATCATACCTAGATATTCTCATAACTATGCTCAATTCATCAATTGCTCAACAAGAATTGTTCACCCACCGTAAAATACTTATGCTCTTGAGAGAAGCCACTAGTGAAACCTATGGCCCCCGGGTCTATCTTCATCATATTAATCTTCCAACACTTTGTTATTTCCTTTGCTTTTATTTTACTTTTCATCTTTATCACAAAAATATCAAAAATATTATCCTATCATATCTATCAGATTTCACTCTCGTAAGTGACCGTGAAGGGATTCACAACCCCTTATCGCGTTGGTTGCGAGGAGTTATTTGTTTTGTGTAGGTGCGAGGGACTCACGCGTAGCCTCCTACTGGATTGATACCTTGTTTCTAAAAAACTAAGGGAAATACTTACGCTACTTTGCTGCATCACCCTTTCCTCTTCAAGGGAAAACAAACGCAGTGCTCAAGAGGTAGCAAGAAGGATTTCTGGCGCCGTTGCCGGGGAGATCTATGAAAAAGTCAACGTAGCAAGTACCCATCACAATCCCTTATCTCTCGCATTACATTATTTGCCATTTGCCTCTCGTTTTCCTCTCCCCCACTTCACCCTTGTCGTTTTATTCTCCCTCTCTTTTTTGTTCGCCTCTTTTTCGCTTGCTTTTTTTTGCTCGTGTGTTGGATTGCTTGTTTGTCACGATGTCTCAAGATAATACCAAATTGTGTGACTTTACCAATACCAACAATTATGATTTCCTTAGCACTCTGATTTCTCCTCTTACCAATACTGAATCTTGTGAAATCAATGCTGCTTTGTTGAATCTTGTCATGAAAGATCAATTCGCCGGCCTTCCTAGTAAAGATGCCACTACTGATCTAAATAGCTTCATTGATTTGTGTGATATGCAAAAGAAGAAAGATGTTGATAATGATATTGTTAAATTGAAGCTATTTCCTTTTTCTCTTAGAGATCGTGCTAAAGCTTGGTTTTCGTCTTTGCCTAAAAATAGTATTGATTCTTGGAACAAGTGCAAAGATGCTTTTATCTCTAAGTATTTTCCTCCCGCTAAGATCATCTCTCTTAGAAACGATATTATGAATTTTAAGCAACTTGATCATAAACATGTTGCACAAGCTTGGGAGAGGATGAAATTAATGATACGTAATTGCCCTACTCATGGTTTGAATTTGTGGATGATTATAAAAAAATTTATGCCGGATTGAATTTTGCTTCTATAAATCTTTTAGATTCGGCCGCAGGAGGCACTTTTATGGAAATCACCTTAGTAGAAGCTACTAAACTCCTAGATAATATTATGGTTAATTATTCTCAATGGCACACTGAAAGATCTACTAATAAAAAAGTACATGCGACAGAAGAAATCAATGTTTTGAGTGGAAAGATGGATGAACTTATGAAATTATTCGCTAGAAAGAGTGTTTCTTCTAATCCTAATGATATGCCTTTGTCTACTTTGATTGAGAATAATAATGAATCTATGGATGTGAATTTTGTTGGTAGGAATAATTTTGGTAACAACGCGTATAGAGGAAACTTTAATCCTAGGCCTTATCCTAGCAATTCCTCTAATAATTTTGGTAATTCCTACAACAATTCTTATGGAAATTTTAATAATATGCCCTCTGAATTTGGGACTAGTGTTAAAGAGTTTATGAATTCGCAAACGAATTTCAATGCTTTGCTTGAAGAGAAATTGCTTAAAGTTGATGAATTGGCTAGGAACGTTGATAGAATTTCTCTTGATGTTTATTCTTTAAAGCTTAGATCTATTCCTCCTAAGCATGATATCAATGAGTCTCTCAAAGCCATGAGAATTTCCATTGATGAGTGCAAAGAAAGAACCGCTAGGATGCGTGCTAAGAAAGATTGCTTTATGAAAGCGTGTTCTTCAAATTTCTATGAAAATAAAGATGAAGATCTAAAAATTATTGATGTGTCCCCTATTAAATCTTTGTTTTGCAATATGAATCTTGATAATGATGGGACTGAATATGATCCACCTTTACCTAGAAGGCGTTCCAAGAATTCGGAGTTTTTAGATCTAGATGCTAAAATTGATAAAAGTAGGATTGAAGAAATCAAAACCCTAGATGTTGCTAAGCCCACTATTTTGGATTTCAAGGAATTTAATTATGAAAATTGCTCTTTGATTGATTGTATTTCCTTGTTGCAATCCATGCTAAATTCTCCTCATGCTTATAGTCAAAATAAAGCGTTTACTAAACATATCGTTGATGCCTTGATGCAATCTTATGAAGAAAAGCTTGAGTTGGAAGTTTATATCCCTAGAAAACTTTATGATGAGTGGGAACCAACTATTAAAATTAAGATTAAGGATCATGAGTTCTATGCTTTATGTGATTTGGGTGCTAGTGTTTCCACTATTCCCAAAACTTTGTGCGATTTGCTAGATTTCCGTGATTTTGATGATTGCTCTCTAAACTTGCACCTTGCGGATGCCACGATTAAGAAACCTATGGGAAGAATTAATGATGTTCTTATTGTTGAAAATAGTAATTATGTGCCCGTAGATTTTATCGTTCTCGATATAAAATGCAATCCTTCATGTCCTATTATTCTTGGTAGACCTTTCCTTAGAACGATTGGTGCAACTATTGATATGAAGGAAGGGAATATTAGATTCCAATTACCATTAAAGAAAGGCATGGAACACTTCCCTAGGAAGAAAATAAAATTTCCATATGAATCTATCATGAGAGCCACTTATGGATTGCCTACAAAAGATGGCAATACCTAGATCTATTCTTGCTTTTATGCCTAGCTAGGGGCGTTAAACGATAGTGCTTGTTGGGAGGCAACCCAATTTTATTTTTGGTTTTTTGCTTTTGCTTCTGTTTAGGAATAAATCTTTGATCTAGCCCCTGGTTAGATGTGTTTTTATGTTTTAATTAGTTTTTGTGCCAAGTTAAACCTATAGGATCTTCTTGGATGATAGTTATTTGATCTTGCAGAAATTTCCAGAAACTTTCTGTTCACGAAAATAATTGTTACAAATAACCAGAACGTGATAAAATACTTATTACAATTGCTGATGATCAATAAACAAATTTCCTAGGTCTTCCTATTTTGGATGATTTTTTGGAGTTCCAAAAGTTTGCGTTAGTTACAGATTACTACAGACTGTTCTGTTTTTGACAGATTCTGTTTTTCGTGTATTGTTTGCTTATTTTGATGAATCTATGGCTAATAAAATAGTTTATAAACCATACAGAAGTTGGAATACAGTAGGTTTAACACCAATATAAATAAATAATGAGTTCATTACAGTACCTTGAAGTGGTCTTTTGTTTTCTTTCGCTAACGGAGCTCACGAGATTTTTGTTGAGTTTTGTGTAGTGAAGTTTTCAAGTTTTGGGTGAAAGATTTTGATGGATTATGGAACAAGGAGTGGCAGGAGCCTAAGATTGGGTATGCCCATGTCACCCCAAGGTAATCTAAGGACACCAAAAATCCAAATCTTGGGGATGCCCCAGAAGGCATCCCCTCTGTCGTTTAGTTACATCGGTAACTTTACTTGGAGCTATATTTTTATTCACCACATGATATGTGTTTTGCTTGGAGCGTCTTGTACGATTTGAGTCTTTGCTTTTTAGTTTTCCACAATCATACTTGCTGTACACACCTTTTGAGAGAGCCATACATGATTTGGAATTTGTTAGAATACTCTATGTGCTTCGCTTATATCTTTTGAGTTATATAGTTTTGCTCTAGTACTTCACTTATATCTTTTAGAGCACGGTGGTGGATTTGTTTTATAGAAACTATTGATCTCTCATGCTTCACTTAGATTATTTTGAGAGTCTTAAATAGCATGGTAATTTGCTTAAATAATCCTAATATGCTAGGTATTCAAGATTAGTAAAAACTTTCTTATGAGTGTGTTGGATACTAAGAGAAGTTTGATGCTTGATGATTGTCTTGAGATATGGAGGTAATAATATCAAAGTCGTGCTAGTTGATTAGTTGTGAATTTGACAAATGCTTGTGTTGAAGTTTGCAAGTCCCGCAGCATGCACGTATGGTAAATGTTATGTAACAAATTTGAAACATGAGGTGTTCTTTGATTGTCCTCCTTATGAGTGGCGGTCGGGGACGAGCGATGGTATTTTCCTACCAATCTATCCCCCTAGGAGCATGCGCGTAGTGTTTGGTTTTTGATGACTTGTAGATTTTTGCAATAAGTATGTGAGTTCTTTATGACTAATGTTGAGTCCATGGATTATACGCACTCTCACCCTTCCATCATTGCTAGCCTCTTCAATACCGTGCATTGCCCTTTCTCACATTGAGAGTTGGTGCAAACTTCACCGGTGCATCCAAACCCCGTGATATGATACGCTCTTTCACACATAAACCTCCTTATATCTTCCTCAAAACAGCCACCATACCTACCTATTATGGCATTTCCATAGCCATTCCGAGATATATTGCCATGCAACTTTCCACCATTCCGTTTATCATGACACATTCATCATTGTCATATTGCTTAGCATGATCATGTAGTTGACATAGTATTTGTGGAAAAGCCACCGTTCATAATTCTTTCATACATGTCACTCTTGATTCATTGCATATCCTGGTACACTGCCGGAGGCATTCATATAGAGTCATACTTTGTTCTAGTATCGAGTTGTAATCATTGAGTTGTAAATAAATAGAAGTGTGATGATCATCATTTTCTAGAGCATTGTCCCAAGTGAGGAATAAAAAAAAGAGAGAAAGGCCATAAAAAAGAGAAGGCCCAAAAAAAGAGAGAAAAAGAGAGAAGGGACAATGCTACTATCCTTTGCCACACTTCTGCTTCAAAGTAGCACCATAGAGAGTCTCTTGTTTTGTCACTTTCATATACTAGTGGGAATTTTTCATTATAGAACTTCGCTTGTACATTCCAACAATGGGCCTCCTCAAGTTCCCTAGGTCTTCGTGAGCAAGCAAGTTGGATGCACACCCACTTAGTTTCTTTTGTTGAGCTTTCATACATTTATAGCTCTAGTGCATCCGTTGCATGGCAATCCCTACTCCTTGCATTAACATCAATTGATGGGCATGTCCATACCCCATTGATTAGCCTCATTGATGTGAGACTTTCTCCTTTTTGTCTTCTCCACATAACCCCCATCATCATATTCTATTCCACCCATAGTGCTATGTCCATGGCTCGCGCTCATATATTGCGTGAAAGTTTATATGTTTGAGATTACTAAAGTATGAAACAATTGCTTGGCTTGTCAACGGGGTTGTGCATGATGAGAGCATTCATGTGTGACGAAAATGGAGCATGACTAAACTATATGATTTTGTAGGGATGAACTTTCTTTGTCCATCTTATTTTGAGAGGACATAATTGCTTAGTTAGTATGCTTGAATTATTATTATTTTTATGTCAATATGAACTTTTATCTTGAATCTTTCGGATCTGAATATTCATACCACAATTAAGAAGAATTACATTGAAATTATGCCAAGTAGCACTCCGCATCAAAAATTATTTATTTTATCATTTACCTACTCGAGGACGAGCAGGAATTAAGCTTGGGGATGCTTGATACGTCTCCAATGTATCTATAACTTTTGATTGCTCCATGCTATATTATCTACTGTTTTGGACAATATTGTGCTTTATTATCCACTTTTATATTATTTTTGGGACTAACCTATTAACCGGAGGCCCAACCAGAATTGCTGTTTTTTTGCCTATTTCAGAGTTTCGCAGAAAAAGAATATCAAACAGAGTCCAAACGGAATGAAACCTTCGGGAATGTGATTTTTGGAACGAACTGGATCTAGGAGACTTGGACCCTACGTAAGAGAAGCTTCCAGGATGCCTAGAGGTAGGGGGCGCACCCACCCCCCCAGGGCGCGCCCTCCACCCTCGTGGGCCCCCTGTTGCTCCACCGACGTACTCCTTCCTCCTATATATACCTACGCACCCCAAACGATCGATCACGGGCCAAAACCTAATTCCACCGCCGCAACCTTCTGTACCCACGAGATCCCATCTTGGGGCCTGTTCCGAAGCTCCGCCGGAGGGGGCATCCATTACGGAGGGCTTCTACATCAACACCATAGCCTTTCCAATGAAGTGTGAGTAGTTTACCTCAGACCTTCGGGTCCATAGTTATTAGCTAGATGGCTTCTTCTCTCTTTTTGGATCTCAATACAATGTTCTCCCCATCTCCCGTGGAGATCTATTTGATGTAATCTTCTTTTTGCAGCGTGTTTGTTGAGACCGATGAATTGTGGGTTTATGATCAAGATTATCTATGAACAATATTTGAATTTTCTCTAAATTCTTTTAGGTATGATTGGTTATCTTTGCAAGTCTCTTCGAATTATCAGTTTGGTTTGGCCTACTAGATTGATCTTTCTTGCAATGGGAGAAGTGCTTAGCTTTGGGTTCAATCTTGCGGTGTCCTTTCCCGGTGTGATGAGGGGCAGCAAGGCACGATTGTATTGTTGCCATCGAGGATAGCAAGATGGGTTTTTATCATATTGCATGAGTTTATCCCTCTACATCATGTCATCTTGCTTAAGGCGTTACTCTGTTTTCATAAACTTAATACTCTAGATGCATCTTTGGATAGCGGTCGATGAGTGGAGTAATAGTAGTAGATGCAGGCAGGAGTCGGTCTACTTGTCTTGGACGTGATGCCTATATACATGATCATACCTAGATATTCTCATAACTATGCTCAATTCTGTCAATTGCTCAACAGTAATTCGTTCACCCACCGTAAAATACTTATGCTCTTGAGAGAAGCCACTAGTGAAACCTATGGCCCCCGGGTCTATCTTCATCATATTAATCTTCCAACACTTTGTTATTTCCTTTGCTTTTATTTTACTTTTCATCTTTATCACAAAAATACCAAAAATATTATCCTATCATATCTATCAGATTTCACTCTCGTAAGTGACCGTGAAGGGATTGACAACCCCTTATCGTGTTGGTTGCGAGGAGTTATTTGTTTTGTGTAGGTGCGAGGGACTCGCGCGTAGCCTCCTACTAGATTGATACCTTGGTTCTCAAAAACTGAGGGAAATACTTACGCTACTTTGTTGCATCACCCTTTCCTCTTCAAGGGAAAACCAACGCAGTGCTCAAGAGGTAGCAACGCCATCATCAACAGTGGGCCACGGGAGACCAGCACCAACCCCATCCAGATCAGCGGCGGCGGCGGCCGGACGCCGCAACTCTGCTCCGGGCGCGGCGAAAGCTCGGGGGCACGTAGCTGTTGTCGCTCGTCTCCGGAGACTCATAAAGCTTAGGAGAGCTCCTGGACTCCCAGGGGCTACTACTGCTGGAGTAGCCGTGAGCGGAGCGCGCGTCGGTTGGGCGCTCCTCTCCGGGGCAGCACTCCAGGTGGCGGCCCTCGGTGTCGAAGACCTTGAAGAAGAGCGTGGAAGCGCCGTCGTACTCGAAGTGGATCGCGAGGGTGCCCCTCACACGGTAAACCCGTGCGATCTCCCCCCAGCCACGCGTCATGAAGATCTTGCCAGTGGGAACCGCTTCGATCTTCGCTCCGGTTGCCGGAGCGCTGCAGTCTGCATGCTGCAACCAGAGCTCGAGAGGCCCCCTCAGCGGCATCACGTCAGAAAAGAAACCGCGGGAAGCGGATCCATGAGCTTGGGGGCATCGGTGCCCACAGCACCAACTCGCGCAAGGAGTCCGCGGTGTGGATCCCAGGGGCGACGGCACGCGTCGCCATGGCGCGGCGACCCCGGACACGGCGCGGGCGGCGCTGCTCGTCGCTCCGACCTCCCGAGCCCTTGGCTTGGGCGTACAAGGGTAGCGGGTACCCCGGAGGAGGCCGCTCGCACCAAGGCCTGGTCACCACCTGCATCGCCGCTTCATCACAGTGATGGATCGACCTTTTCTTCGGCGAAAGCGGCCCCGGATCATCACGGGGAGCCTTTCCTTTCTCTTCAGTAGAAAACCTTCTGATGGGCGCCATTGTTGTCAGTAGTGGAGCAAGGAGGAAGAAGCAAGCAAGCAAGGAAGAGATGGGCGACGGGGGCTCCGCCCCTCCCCATTTATAGCAAGAGAAGGCCAACCGACGTCTCCCACGATCGCAGGTAATGATGGTTTTCCTTGCATGTCGCATGGATTTGTCAAGTCGTGCAGTTGCCGAGGCAGCGTGGGGAAGCGGAGGCACCCACGCCTAATCAACCGCCACGCGTCAACTGAGGCCGCAGGCTTTTGGGGCCCGCGGTGCTCTGAACTTGACCCTTGGCTTCGCCGCGAAGCCAAGCCCGAGCGCACCTTGGGCCCGGGGGATACTGTCGGTGTTCTGGGAACGGGGGTCCCCAGACTTGCCTGCCTGTGGCCCACAGCGTGGCTAAGCCAGCAGGCCGTACGGCCCATCTTCATCAACAAGGCATCCAAGACCCTCGCGAGGGTCCAGCCTCGCGAGGCGGACGACGCAAGACCTCCTCTGGAGAAGCCTAGCCAGGCAGGCTCACGAGGAGTGGAGATATCAAGGCGGGGCAAACCTCACGAGGCTCTCATGACGTGAGCCATGATGAATGACACCAGGCGGGCGCCAGGCGGGTGCCAGCGTGCGCAACGTCCTTATTTCCTCTTTGGTGCTAAGGAGGCCAGCGCAGGTGAGGAGTACCGAGGCAGAAGGCAAAGGTTGCTATATTGGTGCAACGAGACCAAGACCAGGAGGACGGCGAGACGGAGGTCATCGTGGAGCCCAAGACGGCGTCACCACCAGAGCTTTTCGCAGGCCGAGACCGCTTTTGTCAGGATAGCTTGTACTAGCTGTCCCCCTTCAAATTTGCCCGCCGTTGTTGGATCCCTTCCCGCTCGATATTTGGGAAGAGGACCAGGGCCTATATAAGTAGAGCTAGCCACCATAGGAGAGGCATCTCATCTTAGCTTGATCCAACCTGATCGAGAGCCTACCCACAAGAACACCTCAACCTCAGGAGGCTGTTCTTCCCTTGTACTATTCATCATCAGCCCTAGAGGCAACCCACCACCACCACACTGGAGTAGGGTATTACACCACAACATTGGCCCAAACTAGTATAAATCTCGTGTCTTTCTGTGTTGCGAGTTCGTCGAGTTCGTCCGCGAGATCTTAGTGAGCTAGGGCGTAGATCGGTAGGAGGGAAAGACTTGGCGCGCACCCCAGTGTTCGAACCTTAAGGGTTTGCCGGAACCCCACATCCGACAGAGGCTGGCATCTACGTCAACTCAGCGGATGACGACGAGGCCACCAGTTAGAAGAAGTAAAGCAAGAAGCGCCACGAGAAGCGCAAGGATAAAGTAGTGCTGACCGTTGAGGGATTGGGCACGCCTAGTATCAGCAAGAAGGCTAAGGCAGAAGCCACCAGCAAGGAAGTTATCGCGTGCACTGACTACCGGGAGACTGCGACTGCCGAGAAGGCTGGGAAAGGTGATGGGCCGTATTGCAAGATTCATCGGACCAAGGGCCACGATCTCCAAGAGTGTCATCAGGTTGAGCAGCTCGTTAAGAAGCAAAGGGCCGAATATGACAAGCGTGATAAGGAAAAAGGTCAGAATGGCCCTGACGGGAAGGGCCGAGGCGGTGAAGAAAATCGCCCCGGCAAGGTTATTCGGAACCAAGGAAAACCCACCAGAGGCAGAGAGAAGGAAGATTGCGATGATGGAAGTGGTGGAGGGGATGAAGAGGAAACCAGCGAGCAGGAATTCCAGAAGGCCACTGACGCCCTGTGCATTGACGGGGGTGCATCTCTGCACTCCTCTCACTGCCAACTTAAACGATGGGCACGTGACATCAATGCCGTGGAGCCAACGGCATAGTCTCGGAGGTCGCTCAAGTGGTCACGCACGCCCATCATCTTTGACGAAGAGGACCATCCACACCATACCACTGCGGTAGGATGCTTGCCGTTGTTGGTCTCACCAGTGATTTGCAACCTCAAAGTCACAAAGATATTGGTTGATGGCAGGGCTAGGTTGAATCTGATTTCCCCAAAGGTCATCAGCAAACTTCAGATAGCAGAGGAGGAACTCAAGGTCACAGGCATGATTCAAGGAATCAACCCCGGTAGGAGTCATCCTAAGGGAAAGATCATGTTACCGGTGACATTCGTAGGAGAGTTGAACTACCGGACTGAGAAGGTTGTGTTCGATGTGGCTGACCTCCCCCTGCCGTACAATGGAATCCATGGACGCCTGGCTCTAGCAAAGTTCATGGCGGCATCCCACTATGCCTACAACACTTTGAAGATGCCAGGGCTGGTGGGAGTCATTTCCATTCCGACGGACGAGAAGGACGCAATCATTTGCATGGATAAGATCTACCGGGACGCGGTCGCGACAGAGGCCGCGACAGCCGCAGTTCCCGCCAAGGAAATCAAGGGAAAGAGGAAGGATAGCAGGGACACCAGCAAGGAATCCGGGAAGCGTACCTCTTTGGAGTATGCTGCGCCTGTTGATGACTTGTCGGAGAGTTCCAACAGCAAGAGATCCAAAGCTGCTGCAGCACATGTGAAAAAGGTCCCGACAGGGCTGGCTGGCGCTGATGGTACATTTACTATCAGTGCCACCCTTGATGACAAATAGGAAAGCGCGCTCGTTGCCTTCCTGTGGGCGAATATCGATGTGTTTGCCTGGCAACCATCTGATATCACCGGTGTTCCTAGGGAGGTAATCGAGCACCACCTTGCTGTCTGCCCACATGCCCGACCCGTCAAGCAGAAGGTCCGAAAGCAAGCTTTGGAACGACAGCAATTCATCACAGAAGGGATCAAGAAACTTGAGGCGGCTGGTTTGGTCAGAGGAGTACTGCATCCAACATGTTTAGCAAACCCAGTGGTCGTACGCAAGGCTAACGGGAAATGGAGGCTTTGCATTGATTTCACAGATCTCAACAAGGCTTGCCCGAAGGACCCATTTCCCTTGCCGTGCATCGACCAGATTGTGGATTCCACTTCAGGATGTAATTTGCTCTCTTTTATGGATGCATACTCAGGGTATCATCAGATCTTCATGTCCAAGGAAGACAAAGAGAAGAACTCATTCATCACCCCATGCGGTACGTACTGCTTCATGCGCATGCCTTTCGGGTTGAAGAGTGTCGGGTCCACTTTTGCAAGGGCAGTCTAGATTGGTTTTGAATCACAGTTGCACAGAAACATTGAAGCTTACATGGATGATATTGTGGTCAAGATCAAGGACAGGTCAACCCTCATCCAGGATTTGGAAGAGACATTTGCTAATCCGCGCAAGATCAACTTGAAGCTAAACCCGGAGAAGTGTGTGTTTGGCATTCCCTCCGGCAAGCTACTTGGGTTCTTTGTATCCCATTGCGGGATAGAAGCCAACCCCGATAAGATCAAGGCTATTGTGCAGATTCAGACACCCAAGACAGTTAAAGATGTGAGGCATATGACAGGGTGCATTGTCGCGCTTAACAGATTCATTTCCATGTCTGCCGAGCGCGCCTTGCCTTTCTTCAAAATTTTGAAGAAGGCAGGGCCCATGAAGTGGACTCCGAAAGCGGACACAACACTGCAAGATTTGAAGGCCTACTTGTCCTCTGTGCCCACTTTGGTTGCTCCGAAACCACAAGAACCGTTGCTAATTTTGAAGAAGGTAGGTCCTATGAAGTGGACTCCGGAAGCGGACACAACACTGCAAGATTTGAAGGCCTACTTGTCCTCTGTGCCCGCTTTGGTTGCTCCCAAACCACAAGAACTGTTGCTACTATACTTAGCGGCAACTAATCAAGTGGTTAGTGTATCCCTAGTGGCACAACGGGAAGTAGAAGAGACAAAGAGTGAGAACAGCCCGGCAAGGCCAGATGTGGATCAAGACAAAGATGAGCACGACAACGGAGGCCACCCCAAGGACTCGGCAAGGAAGAAAGTGGTGCAACGCCCAGTGTACTTCGTCAGCTCCCTATTGCAGGGGGCTAGATCCAGGTACTCTGGTGGGAAAAAGTTGATTTTTGGCCTTGTCATGGCCTCAAGGAAACTGCGCCACTACTTCCAAGCCCATGAGTTACGGTGGTCATCCGTTTCCTCTGCAATGTATACTCCGAAACCTAGAGGCTACCAGGAGAATAGTGGAGTGGGCTTTGGAGTTATCTAGATTTGGCCTGAAAGCACATCGACAATCCAGAGCAGGGCATTGGCAGAGTTTATTGTATAATGGATGCCAACCCCTGATGAAGAAGTGCCGGAAGCAGTTATCCCTGGCAAGGAAGCACCCCAAGAATGAATCATGTATTTTGATGGTGCCTTCTCCCTACAGGGTGCAGGGGCTGGCGTGCTTCTTGTTTCTCCCACTAGAGAGTACTTGAAGTACATCGTCCGAATGCATTTTCCCCGGGAAGAGGCGACCAACAATACAACAGAGTATGAAGGGCTCCTTGCTGGGCTCAGGATTGCCACTGAATTGGGAATCAAGAAGCTGATCATTAGAGGAGATTCACAGCTTGTGGTGAGACAAGTCAACAAGGGTTACCAAAGTCCATTAATGGAGGCATACATTGAGGAAGTGAGAAGATTGGAGGAGCGCTTTGATGGATTGCAAACAGAGCATGTACCCTGTGCGAAAAACAGCATAGATGATCATCTGTCAAAGTGTGTTGCGCAAAAACTTCCTGTGGAACCAAGAACTTTTGTTCTCCATCTTACTCAGCCCTTCGTATCACCAACAAAAATGGCCTGAAAGAGGAGGAAATTGGACTCCGGTAAGCCTCTCCTGGTAGAGCCTCTCGGGGGCAGGGACCCTACCAGAAACAACTCCCCGTTGACTGCTGGGCTGTGCCCTCCTGCCGGGCCACTAGTACCCGTGGCGAAGGAACGCGCTCCCGCAGATGAGGAGGTGCTGCTAGTCCTTGTTGCCGAGCCCCATGCTCCAACTTGAGCAAGGCACATAGTCCACTTCCTCCAAACCGGAGAACTTCCCGAAGAGCAAGAAGAAGCTGAAAGAGTAGCCCGGAGGGCCAGTATGTATCAGTTTTTCAATGACGCACTATACAGAAGGAGGCCCAACAGTGTGAAATTGAAGTATATTTGTCGGGAAGAAGGAAAGGAACTGCTGGCAGAAATACACAAAGGCATGTGCGGCTCGCACATTTGATCAAGGGCATTATTTGGGAAAGCATTCCGGCAAGGATTCTATTGGCCCACAGCCCTCCAAGAGGCGGTCGAGCTAGTCACCAAATGTGAAGCCTGCCAGTTCCATTATAAGAACATCCATCTGCCTGCCCAAGCTCTTCAGACAATCCCTTTGTCATGACCGTTTTCGGCCTGGGGGCTCGATATCCTCGACCCTTTCCCCCGAGCTACCCGGGGCTTTGAATTCTTGTTCGTTGCCATCGACAAGTTTACAAAGTGGCTGGAAGTAGATGCTGTGAGAAAGCTGACTGCTCAGTCAAATATCAAGTTCTTGAAAGGATTGGTGTGTCGCTTCGGGGTCCCTGTCCGGATCATCACCGACAACGGCACCCAGTTCACGAGCCGCGCCTTCATGCAATATGTTGATGCCATTGGAAGCAAGATCTCATTTGCCTCTGTTGCACATCCCAGAAGCAATGGACGGGCTGAGAGGGTGAATGCTGAAGTATTGCATGGGCTCAAGACAAGAACATTTGATAAGCTGCAGAAGTGCGGCAGGCGATGGATCGACAGGCTGCCGGTGGTTCTTTGGTCCCTCAGAATGACACCAAATCGAGCTACCGGGCAGGCTCCCTTCTCCCTAGTCTATGGGGCAGAAGCAGTTATCATCGTGAAACTCATTTACGAGTCGCCTCGAGTGCTTGCCTACGATGAAGTAGTGCAGGATCAACACCGGCATGACGACGCTGTGCTTCTCGAGGAGAACCGTCTCTGGGCTGCTACGCGTGCTGCACGGTACCAGCAAGCCCTGCGTTGCTATCATAGTCGCAGGGTTCATGCCAGTTGTTTTGAGGAAGGCGACCTTGTCCTTAGGCGCGTTTAGTCCACCAAGGGTGCAAACAAGTTGACACCAAACTGGGAAGGCCCTTACCGGGTAGTACGAGTCACCAGACCTGGCGCAGTCTGTCTAGAGACTGGAGATGGCATTCAATTGCAAAACTCATGGAATATTGAGCATCTCCGCAAGTTCTACCCGTAAGGAGTGGCTGCCAGGCCCTGGCAGCCACCCTTTTGTACAGGCCTTGCCTCAGTTGCATGTGACCCCTTGTACAAAGCTAGGCGCAAACCCTGAGCAACAGAGAAATAAATGAAGTGCTGGGGGGCCCCGACAAGTTGCATGCATGCATAAGCATTTCATGAGCATCGCATGTTCATGTAGATAAGATCGCATATGGCATCATTTCCATCTGCATAAACTGCAGGTTCCTGTCGAGGACTTGGCCTCCAAGAGGACATGGAAAGATGAGCCTACACTACGATCTTCGGCAAGCCAAACAAATAAGTTCTTTCTCTTATCCATACGTGTTCTGTAAGTAAAGACTTGTGCATAAGAAAACCTCGCCGCTTTTTGAAACTTAGGTGCTCCCATCCCTTGGCTTGAGCATTGCTTCGGTCAGGATGGCCGCAGTGGCCTTTGATAAAAAACAATTGGCGGGGGGCTGGTCCCTCTTCATGATTTGTGCCTGATAGGCCTAACTCCCCGGCAACAAAACAGAGGGCACCGGCAGGATAGCCTACCGGGGGAAACTCGTTTATTTGAAAATATAGAGGCCTCCCACCTCTGCATGGACATATACATGGACGAGTCCTCGGCAAGGTTCATCTTTTTCATTAATATGATGATCAAGCAAGTACAAACCTTACAGGACACAAACATGGGTTCAAGAGATTACGTTATTTGAACTAAAATTTGGCAATGCCTACAGGTTTAAGATTGAATAAAAGATAAGTACCCCGTAAACTCCTCCCCCTATCCGTCTTATCCTAGGTATTGCGGTGGGAAGAGAAGAGGGCAAAAGGGGTGCCTAAGCAGACGCCACCCCAATCCCGCCAGCGTCAGCACGAGCATTCGACATTGCCAAATTCAAGCTATGGCCCAGGGCCAGGCCCTCCCCTTTGGCATGGCCAGCAGAAAGCAGAGGATGGAGGAGAAGGGATGTGAGGATGAATGCCTCCGCTCCTCCCCCGCCCCTCCTTTTATGGGCGGAACGAGGAAGGGAGCCGATCCCGCGACGAGTAACCGCCACCCTCCTCCACCAATCCAAGAAGATCAGGCCCCTGCCTTGATGCTCTCCTGCGCCACACGCCTCCGTTACCTACCCCACTTGATGCATGCATCATACGTGGCCGAGGATAAGGGCGTGGTGGGAAGAGTGAATTGGCAGTTACTCGCCCGTGCATTAAAGTCATTCACGGGCCATTACAAGAGCGGCCCCACCATGATTGGCTTTACGTGACGCGCGGAAGAACCAGAAACTGGCCCTGACTCAAGTTAATGAGGAAGCAAAGAAGATCTAAAGGGGCCAGCCACTTCTACGCCTCTGCCTGTGCACTGGTTAGGGCCTACCCCAACGACGCCCGGCAGAGCGTTCGGGCGACGCTCGGGGGCTCCTATCGGTGCAACAAACCCTGGGTCCATTGCCCAGATTGTGCACATGCCGAAGAGTGAGATTACAATACCAAGATCAGATCAAGGCACGAAGGATCAATTCTCTGAAGGACCAACGTGCAGATCAAGAAGACCAAGATTAACCAGAGAGACAAGATACTACTACGGAAAGGACCTCCCTTGCCGGGCGGGCGAGCCTGGCGAGGACGGGGTTACCCCCGGAAGTAGGTCTCCAGATCATCCCGGCAAGCCTGCCGGGGCTTGCGGAGGCCAACCACTCCACCGCTCCACCTCACGAGCAACGCAAGTCATCGATCAGTGCAGTGTCAAGCCGCCAAGTGACTAAGTGGCTTCTGTTTGCCACATGGCAGCCACTTCCTTCAGAAAATACCTCCAAGCGACACCCATCCTGAGACGTGTCAAGCAAGCGGTCACGAAGGCTGGCAAAATAACCAGCGGAACTGCGAACAAGCTGTGATGTGACATTGAGCGGTGCATTTAATGCACTTTATCAACCTGTAGAGTTAGGTATGATAGCACTGTTTGCTATCTAATATGTATGTAAAGACTAATTTACCACTGTGGTGACCCCTTGATATATAAAAGGAGGCCCATTGCAACCGTAGAAAGGATTCGGACCACCTCACACTCATACGCGCGTAGCCCCTCTCGCCCTGAGGCAACCCTGCTGGGCAAGAGCGCTGCACGTCTCCACCACTTTTCCACCATCAATCCACCAAAGCAGGAGTAGGGTTTTACGCCTCGCGGCGGCCAAAACCTGGGTAAAACTACCCGTGTGATCTCTGTCGTGTTGTGTTACGCTTCTCCGCTCTTTGTGCAACGTGCCCATCCCCCCGCCGAGCCAAAAGGGGATCTTGGTCCCAGAGGTGGCCGTGGTTTCCCATGACACAATGCTATCATACCTAACTCTGGCAGTTAGGACAAAATGCATTAAATGCACTACTAGGTGTCATGCTGAAGGTGAAGCCCGGCAAGCCTGCCGTGCCGCTTATTCATCTTCTGCTTATCTGTTTGACACACCTCTGGACGGGTGTCATGTGAGATCTATCTTCTAATCACCTGGAGGCTTAACCGCGCATTGATAAGTGATTTGCATTGTTGTGCAGTGGAGCGGTGTAGCGGTGGTGCCTTGGCGGGAATCCTTGCCTTTGGCAGACCCGGCAAGCCTGCCGGGGAAACCTTGGACTTGTCCCTGGGGTGGCCTCGACCCAGCCAGGCTCTCTTGCCCAGCAAGGGAGGCCTTCCCAAGGTGATGCTCTCCTGTCTTGTTTGACTTGGTCTTCTTGATCCGCTCCTTGATCTCATGAAGAGCGGTTCCTCTGGCTTGGTTTTTGCTTTGCATGTTGGTGCAACCATTCCTTTGTCAAGCCCTGGCTGACGGGGCGGGGGCTCCTCGTCCATGCATAGGTCAGGGGGAACAAACACCCTTATTTGTGTATCTCGACATCTACACACGCCAAGGAAGTCCGCAAGCCCAACATCATCCTTGGTGTGATTTTCCAGCAAAATTTCCCGGGGTTTGTCACGTTGCTCGGTAAGGGTCAGCTTCCACAGCTAGGATTGAGCTGGGAGCACTACTTGGCTGCCCAAGCCCCGTCGGAGCAGATGATCGACGGTGTCTTGTGCCACACGAGGGCCAAGACTGTGATCAGAACCTTTTGGGTAATTTCTCCTTTACACAATTAAAAATTAACAATAGCTAGTTATTGTACTAATCAGTGTTGTCTCATTCGATTGCATACTTTCTACAGGTGTCGGGAGGGATACGAGGAGGAGGCGGCAAAGGTTATCGATAACGAGTGCAAGGGCCTACAAAAAAACTTACGACACAAAGGCTCCGCCACAGGCCATTCAAGACTACTACGCCAAGCGTGGTATTAAGAAGGACAAGCCGTCGTGCCGTGCTAAGTTTCTGAAGAAGGAGCAGTGCATGAAGGTAATTACCTATTCTTAAGGCACTATACTTAGTTTCCTTGATTTGATTCGTAGGCGTAGCACTCAAATTTTATCTTTACTAACTTAGGCGCCCCCGAGATGGTGTGCGGATAAGATGGAATGTTGGGAGGCGTTGGTAGATGACTGGTGCACAGGACGCTGGCGAGCCGTCCATGACAATGCCAAGGACCGGCGTGCCCAAATGGTTGGTGTGCCACACCATCAAGGCAACACCAACTTATATCAGTTCGGGCGGAACTGGGTATGTGGTTTGCTTCATGATTCATGCAATTCATTCTTCATGCTAGCTTGAGCCCTTTACTAATACTTTGTTCCTATCTTTTAGGCGCGACACAATAACACTGAGGTGCCTGAGGTGTACGATCTCTATGCCATGGCCTATCCTGCCTCGTACAAGAAGGTTAAGGCATTCTTTGAGTCTGACCTCGATCATCCAGAGAATTTCACCAACATCTCCTCCCACCACAAGCTCGTGAGGTAAAACCAGGAGGGGAAGGCGAGGAAAGGGAGGACTTTAACCTGAGCCACCATCCCTTTGATCTAGAGCTGGTGATGATATCTGGTAGCGGGAGGCCCCATGGCTCATTAGCCATTGGAGATGGACTAATACGTTGTCCTCTCACTCTCCCAGAGATCAAGGCATGCAAAACGAGCTCCTGTCTTGAGATAAGGACTCATCCACGGCCAGTCGATCTTGCCATCGAGGTTAGTTATACGTGTCGGATGTGGGGTTCCGGCAAACCCTTAAGGTTCGAACACTGGGGTGCGCACGAAGTCTTTCCCTCCCACCGATCTACGCCGGCTCGCTAAGATCTTGCAGACGAACTCAACAAACTCACAACACGAGAGACACAGGGGTTTATCTTGGTTGGGCCACCGTTGTGGTGTAATACCCTACTCCGGTGTGGTGGTGGATTGCCTCTTGGGCTGATGATGAACAGTACAAGGAAAGAACAGCCTCCCGAGGTTGAGGTGTTCTT